>JAQJVL010000113.1:0-660000 GCA_035578905.1 Stictocephala bisonia
TTGGACATGACTTGGTACATATAAATATTTTAATCAAGTTTTATGTAACGGATACTAAAAAAAGAAACACTTATTCCTATGCCTTTTTAATTATATAATTTTAGTTTGTGGCATTTTAAACAGCTTGTCAAAATTGCATCACATAATAAATTTTTTAAACCTTTTTATATACAGTGGAATATTCTACTTATCAAAAACGTACTTATTATTCGCCCAGCTAAGTTTGTTCTTACCAGTAGGGTCTTGACTATTAGATTTTGTACATAATCAAAATATGTAGTGTAAATAAAGTTAATACAAAAATATAAAACACATACTATTGATATAAGAAACACAGCCCTCTCCTACAACCCCCTTACCGGCCTAAAACATACACTACATCGTACAATATTCTGTTTGTGTCGGGTTTTGGGTTATAAAATATTCATTTCACACTTGCCTTTACCAAAATTCTACTGAAATAATGAGTAGACTTGTTTGTGTTCGTCATAAACTTACTGTCGTGTAGTATTGTTTTTATAAATCTCATAGCTTGGATTATCTTACTGTAAGATTATATTCAAACCATGAAGCCATGTGAATTGTTAGTAAAACAAACATTATTACATTATTCTAAGCAGATGTGTATTTTCTGTGGTTTAGGTAATAGTTATATAATAATAGTGTAGTTCATTTTGTTCTTCTTATAATAGGTAGTGTAAGTATGTAAACATTAAAAAATATATATTATAAAGAAATAATATCAAACTTTATTTTTGTTCGTGTAATAAAGTTAAGTACATATAACTCATAAATTTACCTAAGAAAACCAGGATTTAAAAAAAAATATATCACTCGTAAACTTCCAACAAATTAACTATTCATTATTTATTTAAATGTTAAATTAACTTTATTGCTATGTTTACAAGCAGTTATTATGCTTTACTAATTTTAGGAAATGATCCGTCTTGGAACGAACTATTATAAGAAATAATCCGTCTTGGAACGAACTATTATAAGAAATAATCCGTCTTGGAACGAACTATTATAACTAATAAAAATGTTCCCTGTTTGATATATTTGATGTAACTGCGGATCATTTCATATACTTTTAATTAGCGTTTTTAGTACAATAAGTAATTTCTATAGTAAATCAACTGCATTTTAGTTTTAAGTGATTTTGTCAAAGCCTTTCAGTGTATAAAAATTACCATCGTTATTTGTTCTTGTTGAGAAAATTTATGCTGAGTAGATAGTTAAAAATATTTATAGTTTAAACATTAGCAAAGATAATTGACATGAACAGCATTATCCTAAAAATGTCTATTCTGGAGAAACAGTATTAGGAATTGATATAATTAACTGTAGTATTAATGAGTTTATATCTAAATTTAATAATATCAATGACAATAGCTGAATGTTATTCTCACTGCTTAAGGAGGGGGGTCTGGAGTTGCCATAAATGTTGGTTACTTCCGGCGTGGTTTAAGGCTAGCAAGAATTTATGTTTGTTGAGAGCAATGATAAGCTATATTTTCTCATATTTAGGCTAAACTAGTAAATGTTATGAATTAAATTTGTAAAAACAATTGAATAAATATTATTTACTTTCTTGGTTTCTCCAATTCTCATAGTTTTCTAACGTTTTTAAATAGAGATATTCTGAAACTTTGTATCACAAACAATGACACTAACAAGTGAAATTGTTTGAGACTATCACTGGCTTGTTCTTAGATTTATGCTTGGATTTATTAGTTTATAATTACTCCATAACATGGTAACTAGGCTCATAATCTGCTATCAACAACCATTGTTAGTGGTTTATCAAGTTTTGAAACTTCGCGAATGTTAGGCCATAATTTTATATTAGTTTATCTAAAAGAAATTCAAGTACACCATTTTTAAAGAAATGTTTAATACAGGGTAGCAATATGATTTACAATTTAAATTGTGTGTTACCATTTGCAACAACCACTTTAAGGTTTAGAAATGAAATAGTAAATCATTTACAAATAGAATTTTATCTTGTATTAGAAAGATGTGCTCAAACCTTTTGATTATATAAAATAAAAAAAAATAAAATAGGAACGGCTGTGAATATTTTGAACACACTTTTTTAGTAAATAAATAAAACACTTAGGAAAATCTCTCCCCTTAAAGACTCGAAACATTACCTGTAAGCTTTAAAAACCACAAATATGCTTTAAAACAATGGAATATTGAAGGTGGGACTAAAACAAGCTTTAGTAGTAATAAATTCTGATTTTGAGATTTTACATAAAATGTCCATTTTCAACAGTATTTATCTTATTATTTTATGTTCAGGGCTAAAATCAATAAGATATTACAGTAAGAAAGTAAAGACAGCTGATTCCTAAAAAGGTCCATTTATCAAGATATCAATGGCAAGTACAGCTGAGTAACCTAGTTTATCGCTGCAAGCATATTGGCTACAAAGTGACACGGAGACAGTTCTGTCCACGACGGAGGTAACCATCGCGGCATGGAGACAGTTCTGTCCACGACGGGGGTAACCATCGTGACACGGAGACAGTTCTGTCCACGACGGGGGTAACCATCGTGACACGGAGACAGTTATGTCCACGACGGAGGTAACCATCGCGGCACGGAGACAGTTCTGTCCACGACGGAGGTAACCATCATGGCATGGAAACAGTTCTGTCCACGACGGAGGTAACCATCGTGTCACGGAGGCAGTTCTCTCCACGACGGAGGTAACCATCGCGGCACGGAGACAGTTCTGTCCACGACGGAGGTAACCATCATGGCACGGAGACAGTTCTGTCCACGACGGAGGTAACCATCGTGTCATGGAGACAGTTCTGTCCACGACGGAGGAAACCATCGTGTCACGGAGACAGTTCTGTCCACGACGGAGGAAACCATCGTGGCACGGAGACAGTTCTGTCCACGACGGAAGTAACCATCGTGGCATGGAGACAGTTCTGTCCACGACGGAGGTAACCATTGCGGCACGGAGACAGTTCTGTCTACGACGGAGGTAACCATCGTGACACGGAGACAGTTCTGTCCACGACGGAGGTAACGATTTAGGCAATTGAGTGCAAGCAATAAAAGTAAGAAAGATTGAACTGTAATAACAATCATGTTTCCACAACACTTCACACTTAAAAATATAAACTAAAATTTTATAAGCTATAGTATAAGCTGTTCTATAGAGTATTAATAATATTACAACAAGAAATCATAAGCCTGAAATTTCCAGTTTGGTTATTTACAAATATTATTTAGCATGGGACGCGTAAGTTGATTTTTGTATTAGATCAAAGTTATATTGTTCGGGAAACAATACTCTTTTATGATAAATTTACCTACATAAAATACATAGAAAAACTGGATTGGAAACCCAATTTAATACATTTTATTTGCAAACAAGATTGTATTGTAAGCCTGGTCATATTAGTTATGTATTATACGATTTAAATACTTCTTCAACAACCGTTGTTCATGTAATCTCCCTTGAAAGCTTCTGACAAACAAATGAAGACAGTAACTCCCCATAACTGAACACATCCCTGTGTTATATCCCCCTAGAAAGCTTCTGACACACAAATGAAGACAGTCACTCCACATAACTGAACACATCCCTTGTGTTATTACAGCTTCCTGTAGATCCTTTGTAATCCAACGTAAGTATCCCCTTCCAAACTGCAGGATGTATTGAATGGAATCAGACTTTACATGCTGTAACCCACTTACAACCGTTCTTCATGTAATCCCCCTAGAAAGCTTCTGACACACAAATGAAGACAGTCACTCCACATAACTTAACACATCCCTGTGTTATGACCGCTCTCAATGGATCGCCTGTAATCCAATGTAACTATCTCACCCAAGACGCTGGGATGAGACAAATATATTGAGCGTGGCTTTCAGTCATATTTACCCTTACATAGAAATGTAGATATTAGCTAATTTTCGGATGAATAACGTAAATTGAATAATATACCGTTCTCACATTTATATAACATTGGTTTTGAATCCAACTTTGATAGTAACTTAAACACCTTGCACTTAAATAACTAGCAATCATGAACTGAAACATTTATTGCATTTTTGTTTAAATAAACTAAGAACTTTAATTTAAAATTCCATAATTAATTTTTTAGAATATTTTGATCATCTATTATGTTCTAGTATTAAATATTGTGTTCAAATTCAATCAAAAAGTAATTTGTATTTGTAATTAGAGTTAATATTAATATCACAACATATATTACACTATAGTACCACAATGATTGTATAACCACTTTGTCCTAATTGGACAATTACTCTGAACTTGGATGATGGTATTTCAATTAATTAATGCATCCTTTTATTGCTATTTACATACACGATTATTACTCTTTATGTTTATGTCATAAAACTGTTAAAAAGTTGTATCGTATAAACACTGTGAAATGAAATTAGTTTTTGTTTTTGTAAATATGTTCACTTAAAATTGATTACGTTGTAATATAATGGACACAATAACGCTCTGTATGAGTTTTGTTAGAGAGAGCCTTCTCTAATATTACTACATGGAGTAATATTACTCTCTGACTGATATGAAAGACGAAATGTCACTATAATATCACTGATTATACTTTCTAAAAACTTTCAATATATTCTTTGTAAAAATCAAATTACTCTGTATATTACTAACCTGCTATTACAATACTAAATATGATGTCAAAGTATAGTGATTCATGCAATGTCAATAAAAATTGAAAAAAATTATGAAAACGCCTTCACAGCTTTTCTTATGACTTCACTACTTGTAAAAGTGAAATTTATACATCATCATAGTTACAAATATATACTTTTTTATGCCATTAGTGACATTTAATATTTTTAGGGGGGGGGTATTTTAAACAAAAGCTCTATTCAATATAAATCAATTGCTGAAAACCGGACTTTGAAATATATATTCTTCGCAGAGTAGTGGTCATTTGAATTTAAAATTAACTAATTTGAACAATATTATTATTCCGCTTTCAAATAAACTATTCTGTTGAAAGATTATACTTTATGGAACACAATTATTCAAACAAATTAAATTATCAAATTATCTATGTAAAATATAGTGTTGTTGTGGAATCGTTTCTATATTTTTTGTTCACCCTGTATTTGTGTAAATTTTTTTTATTTCCAACACAATTTTAATAAATTTTTGTGGAAATCTGGCCTGTGTTACAACTTAACTGTATTAATTTTCGCAACTAATTCGTTGCATTCCACTTTGAAAAAATAATATTTCTGATGGGTAAACGTACTTAGAGAAAGTTTATTATGTCTTGAATACAATTGTTTTGTTCACAGTCTGTGTTTGTTCATGAACAATAAAGTACTTTTGTTTTACTACAGTAGTAGTAACTGTGGTACAGTAAAGTTCCCACGGTGTTTAGAATGCTATTAATTTGTTCCAGAAACTTAACCTTTCCAGATGATAAGAAAAATCTTGTTGCTTCATTTACAATAGTAGAATCTCAATCAATTATTGATACAATACACATTTAATCTGCATTTTTGAAAAACATGACAGTTTATTTTTCTAAATCACTCGAATTACCATCTTTGTTGTTTCCTTGATCATCTACATCAATTATTCTACTTGAAAAGTACGATACCTCAGAATCGTAATCAGCAACACTCTCCAATATTAATAAAAACTATGAAAACACAATAAACTAATAGAACATTTTATTTATTTAATACGCTTTATTAATACAGCACAGTTGGCCTATTTAGTAACAATGTCTAAACTCATTATTTACACTCATCTTACTCAACCACCCCTCATATTTGACCATATCTTGAATATAATAATAAATCATACATCATAACATCATAAATAATAAATAAATAAAATATATAAGAAACTTTCGCAGACGAAAGGTATAATTATTATCAGGTGTTCCAAAGTGCAAACAGAAGTTTAACTGACGATAACAAACTTGTCTAGACTAATTCTCTCCGTTGAATAGCAAAGTTTTCTATTTAAATCTGTTGTCATTCCAAGAGCAATATTAAAGTTTCAAAGGTTTACAACAGTTACGAATCAAAGAACTGCTTTAAAAGTTTATAAGTAATAAGCTGACACAGTTTATAGTATCTTAAACAATGGTTTGATGAAAAGCTTAAATTTAATATCCAAAAGAAACTACAAGAACCAGGACTATTCTAAATAAATACACATCCGGAATACTTGTTATAAGTTATATGTTTTTTAACATATAAATTCTACGTAAGCAAATGTATATTAAGAGACTAATTGAGATCATTTGTAATCCAACGTAAGTATCTCCTTCCAAACAGCAGGATGTATTCAATACAACAATACAATCAGACTTTACTTGCTGTAATCCACTTACAACCGTTGTTCATGTAATCTCCCTTGAAAGCTTCTGACATACAAATGAAGACAGTCACCGTTGTTCATGTAATCTCCCTTGAAAGCTTCTGACATACAAATGAAGACAGTCACTCCACATAACTGAACACTTCCCTGTGTTATGACCACTCTCAATGGATCGCCTGTAATCCAATGTAACTATCTCACCCAAGACGCTGAGATGAGACAAATATAATGAGCGTGGCTTGCAATCATATTTACCCTCACATAGAAATGTAGATACTGATTAATTATTTTCGGATAAATAACGTAAATTAAATGATATACCGTTCCCACATTTATATAAAATTGGTTTTGAATCCAACTTTGCTAGTAACTTAAACACCTCGCATTTAAATAACTACCAGTTAATTACTGTACTTACAAAATTAATATGTGACAATTGCTTCATACTATGAACATTACATAATATTTAGTACTTTTTGCTTATTTTCACAGTTTATAAATTATATTTTATATTTTTTCTAAAAACTAAATAAATAAATAATCTCGAAATATAATTATCAAGGAATAGAGGGAATATCTCTAAAGTCTTAGTTGCCTCCTTCTTGTCAGAGAGGGAAGAGATTATTAGTTTAGTCGGTCTCTAATGATAGGCAGGTTTCAGTACTATGAGAAGTATTTCGGAGAGAGAATGGCTCCAACCGCTCACCCATACACCCACACACGTACGGTGGTGATTACCCACCCACCAACCCATACACCCAGACTCGTACGGTGGTGACAATCCACCCACTCACTCATACACCCAGACACGTGCGGTGGTGATGACCCACCCACCAACCCATACACCCAGACACGTACGGTGGTTACGACCCACCCGCCAACCCATACACCCAGACACGTACGGTGGTTACGACCCACCCACTCACCCATACACCCACACTCGTAGGGTGGTGACGACCCACCCGCCAACCCATACACCCAGACTCGTACGGTGGTGACGACCCACCCGCCCACCCATACACCCAGACACGTACGGTGTTGACGATCCACCCACTCACTCATACACCCAGACACGTACGGTGGTGACGACCCACCCACCCACCCAGACACGTACGGTGGTGATAACCCACCCACTCACTCATACACCTAGACACGTACGGTGGTGACGACCGGGTCGGTCGCCCACCCATACACCCACACTCGTACGGTGGTGACCACCCACCCACTCACTCATACACCTAGACACGTACGGTGGTGACGACCCACCCGCTCACCCATACACCCAGACTCGTACGGTGGTGATGACCCTCCCGCCAACCCATACACCCAGACTCGTAAGGTGGTGATGACCCACCAGCCCACCCATACACCCAGACACGTACGGTGGTGACGATCCACCCACTCACTCATACACCCAGACACGTACGGTGGTGACGTTTAATACAAATATTTATAGGAACCCAACTAACTTTGAAATTTGTCAGCAACACTAAATAATTTAACAGCATACCCAACACATGCTGTTCAAATTTTGTACATTTATACTGTCTAAAAGACAATATTAACATACACAATTTAAATAAAATGTGTTGGATCTAATGAAATTTGATCAAAACAGAAGTTATACTTAACTTAATGCTGTTAAAATGAAGGGAGATATTGCATTTTGACAACGCAGTTGTTAGATTCATCGAGTCACTGGCTCCAAACAATCAAAGAACAAATGGGAAAAGTTAAATGGCTTCTGAACGATATTCAGTTCTTCAGAAAAGAGAGCACTTCTATTTAATAAGTTTATAATTACAAATGAAAACCATTATCTAAAGAGCTAGGCATATATATACCTACTATATTATAATGTCTACATGAGAACTATTAAACTAGCAATCAATAAATTATGTCTAATTTCAATGAAAGGTGTTAACCAGTACACCGTTATGTCATACCTGAAGGACTCGCACATTATGTGCGTTGTACATTCTTTAACATTGCCAGTAAATTCATTTATTACTTAACTCATAAAAACCATTACTTTCAAAAAGTCAAAAACCAACCATAGTATGACGATTAAATCTTAATTGTTTGAGATTATACAATTTGATAGTGTTTAAAATGTAAGGTGTTTGAAACAATTTATTTGACTCACATGATAACCCTCCCATATTTTGTTAAATTGAAAAAAAAAAACAGTTATACTGTCATTTAATTATAAATAAATGTTTTGCGAACATTGAACATTTGTTTACTTATTTTTTTTTTTATTAAGTTAAATTGGAATTTACACAATTTTATTTTTCTTTTACTTATTTAATATTTGTTTACGTTGACAAAAACGATTTGCTAGTGGGAAAAGGGGACTTCCAATACGTTTCATATTTTTGGTAGAGGTTTTTTCTAAATCTAATACTACTTATGACTGTCATTGGTAAAGTCAATTGGTTACATTATTTATGCTTACTATAACAATTAAAGTCATTCACATTTAAATGATGTTTTAATTTTAAATTGTAACACCAACGTAACTAAATATTGTATCACATCGAGAATTCGTCGTTTATATTTCATACTTCTTTCTGGCATACATACTCACTTCTTCGTTTATTTATTTATAATGTATACCACTACAGGATGTTTCAAGTATTTTGAGAATAGTTATCATTCTATATCATGTATTGTATACATTCTTCGTTTATTAATTTTATATACATTTACAATAGGGTTTCATTTTACTTTTTGTTGACGTAAAAAATTAAAATGAACTAACTGAACTGAAGTTTTTAAAATTTAATTCACATATTAGTCAAAAACTGTGCCTCATTACTGCCCCAGAATTTCTTTAGCCTAAAGTGTTATCACGGAAAATTTATCACGGAAGTGTTTAGATTCGAAAGGGATCTCAAAAATAATAATCTCAATAATAACCTAACCTAACATAACATAACCTAACCCAACCTAACCTAACCTAACCTAACCAAACCAAACCTAACCTAACCTAACCCAACCTAACCTAACCTAACCTAACCTAACCTAACCTAACCTAACCCAACCTAACCTAACCTAACCTAACCTAACCTAACCTAACCTAACCCAACCTAACCTAACCTAACCAAACCTAACCTAACCTAACCTAACCTAACCTAACCCAACCTAACCTAACCTAACGTAACCTAACCTAACCCCTTAGGGGAGTGGGGATTAGGAGTCGGTTGAAGTAAGTAAAGTCCCACCATGAACTCCAAAGGTTAGTGAATATGGATGAGGCTCGTTCATATAAAGGCCTACCTATCGTATAAAGGCTACTGCCTTCTAAAGTGATAAATGTTTGTATCGAAAATTGAATTCTATGCAACTTAATACCAGAGTGAATTAGTTCTTAATAAATGAGTGAATTTTCTATATATACATAGAAAATTTGATTAATAGGTTCAACACACACACGCGCGCTCGCGTGTATAAACACACTACTGTGTGTATGTATATATATATATATTATGGGAAAATATTTTCCTACAGTCTTAAATTCGAAATTTTTCTAAATAACTATACCGGGTGTTTAAAGTCTGGAAGCCCCTTAATATGCATTTTAATAAACGCAGACAATGAAACTCTACGATTACGTCTTAATACTGACTTTTTGGTCATTTCAACTGCCCTTTTTCGCTTTGGGGTGACGTCCTGTGGAGAAAATCTTAAAAATATTAAATGTAAGCAGAAGTCAAGTTATACCTCATTTTAAAGATCATTGTTAGAAAAACACATTGCCATAACCCTGACTGAAAAAGGACTATTCGCTTGGAATAACAGTCTATAAAAGTTTGGCCTCATTGGAACTTTGAGAGACTGCTATTTCCAAACGAATAGTCCTTTTTCAGTCGGGGCTGCGGAAATGTGTTCCTCTACCAATTACCTTTAAAATCATATATAAATCGTCCTATACTTACACTTAAGATATTTATAGACTTCATCTATAGGACGTCCTCCTAAAGTGAAAAAGGACAGTTAAGATATCCAAAAAGTCAGTAACCACAGTGAGGACGTAATCCTAGAGTGTCATTGTTCTGTGTTTATTAATATTATATAGTAAAATATTAAGGTGATTCCAGATTTGTTGAACACGTGTTATATAATTCTCTAAGACAACAATTTTTTGTCAAACTCTTACTCATTCCATAGTATTCATCTACATCATCACCTCTCCCTACGATTCATATCCACATCACACATGGTAGACCTTATGCATAGGTAGACACTTAGTAGGCTTAAGGACAACTATTTAAAATGTTAAGTACAATTTAAGATCAAATAAAAGAAAAACCGATTTCATTTAGAACAGAGCAAAAATACAGATTGTGCAAAAACATATCTCTTTTGGTTTCCATTGTTTATGTAACAAAACAGACAAAGAATATCATTATAATTAGGTGGAACGTTAACCTACTGAATGGTGAAACAACAGTACTATTTTATTATGAACTAATTAGCAAGTTTTTTTATGTTAGTTTATTCTTGTCAGCAATATTTAATCATCGAATAGCATAAGGGCCTGAATTATAAATATTTCTGAACATTATCGACTTTTTTTAAGAATGGAGAATTTAAATGTTACCAGACTTAATATGAATCAAATATTCCAAGGTCAAGGGTCATACAAGATAATACTAAGCCAAACTTCGGTAGGTCAATTAAGGCCCATCCATATTCAACAGTTTATCAATGTTCAGAGGAAACCGTCTTAGTGGGATTGCTTCATCACTTGATGAGTTATGTGTGAATATATTAATATGATACTGTTTTATTAGTATTTAAGTGGTTTCTTAATGTTACTGCTCATATTACATTTTTTAGCTATTGGCTTTACTCACAATAATAAGTTATAAATATTCGAATTGCAATTACCTCTAGAGGGAATAGTTACATGACAACAAATAATATGAGTAAAATAAGCATAATATAATATTAACTAACAAATGGGATGTAAATATATTTGTTAGGTTAGGTTAGGTTAGGTTTACACTGTAGGGGAAGCCAGAGGCCGAGCGGTCTAAGGTGTCAGGACTCTAAACCTGAGAGATATCGCAGGCCTTGATTGTTAGTTTTTATTAACAATATCCACCCTTGTACTGTACTGATTCTTTCCCTTTGTCTCATAAGTTCCCCACACAGTCTATGGGGAAGGGGAAAAGTAAGGTTGAAAAGAAGATAAACTGGCCACTCCTTACAATAAATCATGTTAACATATGCTTTCCTAGTCTAACATTTTATGCAGGAAAGATGTATTTTATAATAACTAAGGCATACAAAGTAATAGCCACTATGTTAATAAATATATTTTTCATAAACTTTAAATTTTAATCACGCATTCAACAAGGAAAATAAATTTAAATGTATATGTACTAAACATGTTTTTATTGGTTTACCTATATCTGGCCTCAGAATATTGTGAAAATAAATATTTATAAAAAAATGTATATTGTAATGTAACATATTAACATTTGTTTTTATTTCTGTCATAATTATTCTAACATTAGATGGATGACCATAGAACTCGGAAATGTTCACCTTCAGAACATGTTCTTGTTATCGTTCAACATACAAATTGGTCAAAACATGGTAGGAAGTAAACATGAACATTGTTTACATCTTATCATACGCACAAGAGTAATACAGCAAAGTCAAAGATTTGTAAGTCAATTCATGTAATGTTTTTTTCATTTGTTTTATAATTTTTTCAATATATGTTTGTTACAGTGTTTTAAGGTTTTAAAGTATGTAAAAGAGTGTTTTGACTCCGTATCGAAAATAAATAGTACACAGCCAACAATTTATAGGTTAAGTATATTTATAAAAGTAAATGATTTACTACTTAAAAGCGTATAAATCAACACATTTTTCAAATTATATAATTGGAATGACTTCTGAAAAATAAACTAATTAAAGGTATTGTTAGCCTTTAAAAACAATAAACTTTCACATCATATTGGATGCAAATATACTTATTTTACCTCTCGTTGCAGTGATTGTAGTTTAATTATTCAGTGACTTTGAAGTTGTAATCATGGCTAATTAGTGCCCCGGGCTCTTCTCTGTTGCTACTCAACTTGCTTTTGTCTTACAAAGTCACCTAATTGTTGTGTTTTTCATTTTTAGTTTTAGGTTAGTTTTGAATTTTCATCTTTAAGCTTTCAATAGGTAATCCAACCCACTTCTATTATCGTTAATATTCATTTCCAATTTTACCTAATAATGGCAGGAAAAGTGATGAAAGATAATGGTAAAAGTAAACTAATAACATTTTGACTTTCATATTTCGTTACACCTTTATTAATGTACTAAACGACTTCTTATGACGAATTTAATTTATAATCTCGGTCGATACATTTAGACTGGACACGATTTGTTTGGAATGGATATAAAATAGCTTTAGTGAGTGGTTTGATTCTGAAAACCAAATTAGCTTAACTCTGGACTGAAGTTGCCTCATGTAGAAGCCAAGTTAACACAGATAGCAAACTCAGTTTTCCGCTTGGGTAGATTGAACTTCCAAACTTTTTGGGGAGAACAAGGAGTTTTAAAAATCAGTTTGCCTTTAAATGATAAGATTCATAGCATCAAAATATGTTGCCATTATTTGGATGCCTCTTTATAAACAGCTTTCTTCTAAATCTTAAACTAAGTAATTGAATTGTTCACCGTAATAAACTATAACTTGCATAAGAGTATTGTCACTAATAGAATATGAGTAGTTTAAGCAACTTATTAAGTTGTAATTATTTCATATATAGGGTGTCCCGCAACTGTTTGTACAAACTTGGCCACATTGTTCAACAGGTCAATACTAACACACTATCTAACAGAACATGACCTCTATCTCGATTGGTCTTCTGTCTTGTATGTATGTTCGTGATTTATACACAAATCTAAATTTCTCACTAATTGACAAGATAAAATACTAAAACTTGGTAAGAATATTTAGGGTATTCAAATAAAAAAGTATAAATTAAATTGAAATGTTTTCTCCCAAAACAAATATACTTCAGGATATAAACTGTTAAAATTTTCATGGTTAAATATCTGCGCCAGAGAGAGAGAGAGAGAGAGAGAGAGAGAGAGAGAGAGAGAGAGAGAGAGAGAGAGAGAGAGAGAGAGAGAGAGAGAGAGAGAGAGAGAGAGAGAGAGAGAGAGAGAGAGAGAGAGAGAGAGAGAGAGAGAGAGAGAGAGAGAGAGAGAGAGAGAGAGAGAGAGAGAGAGAGAGAGAAGCGCAATAAACAGTAAGTTACTTTCGTATCATGTCGTAATGTTTAAATTTGTTTCATTTGTTACGCTTAAAGGACCTAGAAGCACAATATATCTGTATAGTCCATTATTTATAAACAACATTATTTAACTCAATACTAAATTACCTTTGCAATATTTGTCAGAAATTGTATATTTATTTGACTGGTACAAAGAACAAGATACCAAGGAAGTAGATAATCAAATGAAAGGACTAGACAATTTTATAAAATAAATTTTTTATGCTATCTCTAAGGGATAAGGAACACAAACCACATAAAAGAGTTGTAATTAGTCACAAGCTGTCACTGAGGCGTGGCAGATCATCAGTTTGTAATGTATAATCTTGTCATTTCCCAAGGCCCGACTCATTGCAGGAAATTCAGTAAAAAGGTTTCATGTTTCCGGTTCAAATTTATCATTTGTTCAATGTATATTCCAGTCATGAACTTTTCAAATGCTAAAAAATAAATCATAAACTATCTATCGTTAGTGTATTGAACATCCTTATGAATGTATTTGTGCTAGACAACTGTTATGAAATATTTATATTATATTTCAGTTTTGAATATTCTAAATTGAAGATTAAAACTATGAATGTACGATTTATTTTCGGTACGGAGTCAGAACAATCTTTTACATACTTTTAAACCCTTAACACACTGTAATAAACGTATATTGAAAAAATCCTAAAATAAATGAAAAAAATCATGACACAAATTGACTTAGAAATCTTCAACTTTGTTGTATTACTCGTCACAGTTTGACTCACTAAATATTCAAAATGTTAAATAGGAATGAAATTAATAGGATGAAATTCTGGTGGTTAATAATACATTAAATTTTGAAAATTGATTAGTTATCTGATGTTTTTGATTTTTGTTGTAAAGTATATGTTTTAGTAATATTTTTTAGGGTGTTCCATACAAAATGATTTTTGAATTTTTTTTGAATACAATTGTTACAATCCATATGGAGATATGGCTGCCAAAAGTGACGAATTTGGTATATTCGGTGCATAACTCATTAACTAATCGTGTGATATATTTTATTAACATTTTGAGAATTTAGTGGCCAAAAGGTTCTGAGCAACCTAGTATATAAAAATATATATATATAAATTTATTTTTTAAGTGTTACCAATTATTTTTCTATAAATGATATTTATTCCCATGTTGAGTCCGAATTTGTACAGTTATCTTTGACTAAAACATTTGATTAATAATATACATATAATTCAATGCTAGAGTTTACTATAAATGATGGAGTTTGCGGGGCTATGAGGGAGAGAGAGGGGAGGGAAATACATTGCGTGTGTACACTATATTTTCATAACATCAAGTCTTTAACAAGAAAATTGAACGCTATTTCCTAACACTAGTTAAGAAAATTTTCCACCTAGTTACGTATCTTATAAAGGCCAAGTAAAATTAATTACGAAAATGTTTTTATTTGATATAGGTTTTTATACGTGTTATATACCTCTACCTCAAAGAGGTTAAAGATTAAACTTTAATTCGAAAATATCAAATTAGATTTTAATGGTTTCATTAGAAAACATTTTATTGGTGTTGCTCTTTTAACATTTAAATGAGATGAAACGCATAACCGTATTTACTGAAACAATCAAATTAATTAAGGATTAATGTTTAATATAATATGAGCTTTAATTGTATAATGGCCGGGCAAATTACCTTTAATTATCCATAATCACTGGGGTGTATTAAACAATTTCAATAATGTAGTGTTTAGAATGAAAATCATGTTTATCTATAAAGCAGGTTAAATATTATTGGTTGTTAAAATTGCATGCAGGGAATTGTGGAGTGTTGTGGAAATCGTAGTCAATAGGTTCAACGGTCGGTCCTTTTAATACCTACATGGCGTCCGCTCAATTGTTGCCATCAATATGGACACATCTAGAGAATTCTAGGGGTGTCCATGTTGGATGGTAGTTAGTGTCCAGATGTTGTGCAGGGGACAGTAAACTGTTTATCAGGATGTCAATTAGCTGAAAAGCAGAGCAATGCTACGTGGTTCGGATCTCATGTAAACTTTTAGATATCTTACTTGTCCTGACAACTCGGCTACTAATAAATAGGTTTTCCTAAGAAAGTCAAACTTAGTAACAATGGCTTCAATCATTCATCCCTCTTATTCACCAATATATCTAATAATATGTAAATATACTTTCATACAGTTATTACGATTTAATCCAAACATTTGCACTAAACCCAATCTCCAGTAGTTGGCGTCCTTCCGTTTACACAAGAACTGACTCTCCTCTGTACAAACTTTGGCAATGAACAGCCTGGCATTACCTTGTTTAAATAAACGTTCGCCCACCTCCTTTTTACACTAACGAAAGTTAACCAAATATCCATATATGTTTAATGATGATGTTTTAAATACAATACAATGTTCAATACATACACTGGTACAATGCTCACTACGGAGCTCCTAAATCTTTGCTTTATCTTGTTTCAATGAACGTTCAGCCACATACTTTTTATTCTAACAGAAGTTAATTAAATACTTATGTATTTTTACTAATGACGTGATAAAAACTATAATGGGTAGATATTAATAGGTTTGAAAAGTGACAAAATGTATTGCCTTGTTACGTTGTTGGATGAGTAACATCGGGCTGATTAAAGGTAAACATTTTTTATCTAGTTACAAATACATTTTTTTCAAAATTCAACGCCACGTTGATTAAAAAAAGTATTGTAAAATTATGAATTTATTGTGTGAAATATTATGATATTTATGTAACGTATTATATTACAAACACTTAGAAAATAGTTCAAAAAGTATTTGAAAAAATTTTTATATTTTTCGCTGCTATTCTGTGGATGATAAAATCATAAAATAATTACTACACACAGATTTGATTGTAGAACAAAATTAACATGAATTATACAAATTTAAACACACTATTTAGCACTTAATTCATCTGGGACTACATTGGAGCATTATATTATTAAGGAAAATGGTGAATATCCATTACCATGTTGTTGCTCTTCTTCAAAAAATAATATTTCAGTAAAAAGAGTTTTAGATGTAATAACAAAATATATATGTGGGAAGTGCTGCTGAGGCCAAGTAACGACCGGAGTACCAATGGCAGTAAGTAAGTAAGTAAACAAAAGTTTACAACAAATAATCAGGCTTATAAAATGAATATTATTTAGTCACCTTTTTTCGTTCTAAAAATCTGTATTGATTATACATTTTCTCCAAATGGATTCGATTTAAAAAGAATTTGTGTGATTAACTCAATGAGGGGTTTCATAATATCTAACTGCAATGCGTGTTTAACAGTTTACATAAGGAATCTGTACGATACGACCTGCAACCTTAGTGATTTGGATACCCAAATTTTAAAGTAATCTTGTAAAAAAATGTGTGTGTTTTTTCTTAATTTAATACAAGAAAATATATTTTAAGAATTTGTATTACCAATATTAAAAATATTATGTACATGGGTATATTTTTATATATTCATTGGGCAGTTACGTGTAAAACAATGGATATAAGGGGTAGTAAAAGAATGAAGATTTATGAATAAAAGCATGTAACCGTTAACTCTGCTACAATACTTTAGTGGAAATATAAGAGAAAAAGTTATAAAATAATTTTAAAAACTGTTAGTATCTTGTAGTATTTTTGTACCTAGAAATGTTACATTACTTCTATAAATAATAAAAACAAAATGATAAACAATAACATTGGGATGATTGGAAACATCAATTGAGGTAACAATTAAAACTAATATGTAAATATAAATAAACAACAAAGTTTCTGTGTGTTTTATACGGAGATTATAAAGCTTGGTATAAATAACACTCAATAATAAATCATAAAATGGTATAAGTATTGCTTATAGTTATTAATTCTGATACCCCTATAGTATAAGTGATATTTTTTACAAAATGAGTAATATTTTATTCATGAACGTTTTATAACCTAAACAGGCTGGAAACAATGCAATATCAATTTAAAGTATTAATATAGGTAATATAACATATACTTTATCAGATATTGATTTTTATTTTTGTAAATAAATAATACCACTTTCTACATAAATACATAAAGTGGAGTTTCCGTAGCAACAGTCAAATAGGCAGCATGTAAACATTCAGGAGCAGCTGAAGTAGCATACAAGCCAACTACCCACTGTGCACTGCTACCAATACAATGTGCAAACACGAATTATACCTTAAACATTAATTAATATAAGGGAGAACAAAAATTTCCCTGAAGCGTGAAATAAAACTATGAGTAAAACTGTTCTCATTGGGCAGGAAAGGGTTAAACGATTTGAGGCAAAAAGTAGTAGAGTTAATTCATTGTTCATTACTAAGATATGGGTGAATATGAGGGGCGAATCAGTGTGATAAATGTAGATGAACGAGTGTAGTCATTGTAACTAATTAAGGTGGACTATTCTTTAAAAAGTGCCATTTATTAATAGCCCGATACCCAGGGTAACTAAGGGACCTACAATTTTACAAGGCATCCGAATATCGTATTATCGGTTTGATTTTCAGCTAACTAACAATGCCTATATTCAGTTCTTTTCCAGACACAACATTCGAACTCTGATTGCCACCAAAAATGGACACTCCAGTCTTGAGTAGACCACGTGACGGTATAAGAGGACCTAGTATATAACCGATCACCTAGAATCTTCACAGCCCTTTGTCCCCAAGTACTAGGTTTATATTATTTAATATTATTTATAGGTAGATAGATTTTGTAGTGGATATTTTACAAGTTATTGTTGCTCAAGAATTTTTTTTAATAAAATAATCTAGATATATTAACTTAAGTAGAACATAAAGGCAAAATATAATATTTTTTTGTGAAAGGATTGGTTATTTCTTTATGCAAATATGGAGACATCTGATTGGAAATTAATCGGTTCAAAAAATGTGATTATATAAAAAGTAAACAAGCTTTAATATTAATACTTTATAACATACTAGGGAACACCCCTGCACGCTTCGCGTGCCAACCCCGCCACTCGCTGCACTCGATACACCTCGGCCTTCGGCCTCGGCATGTAACTAACTATTCAATACAAAAAAAAACAGTAGGTTAACTATATAACGTAAAATCACAATATTAAATTTAATTGCAATATCTCACTCACACTAATTACTTTGCTACCTATTTAGCCTATTTCAAGCTATAAATATATTTGTTTAACAGCTGAAGATTAAACTAATAGTTAAATAACTGTATCAATAGTATAATGTCAAACATTCAAAATAGGTATGTTTATTTATTTACAAAACAGCTGTTATTAATTTACTAAAATAACCCAATATTGTCCTTATGGAAAAATCTTTTAAGGGCTGTTTCTACCGCTTAGGAGTACTTTATCAAGATGAAAATACTTTAGTTGTCCTAATTAAGTTCTAAAGAAACAGTGTACAAAATTTCAGCTCTCTACCTACATGAGAAGTTGGAGAAATGTGATGAGTGAGTGAGTCAGTCAGTCAGTGAGGGCTTTGCCTTTTATAGGTATAGATTATGAACATTTTATTTAGTTTATTACATGAATGAGCTTAAGTTAATTTATCTGTAACTGATGTCGAGATACAAACAATTTTCCAAAATTAGTTAAGGTTTTAGTACTACTTCATTTCAATAAATGGTGGTGGCTTCAGAAACCTCATATTCCTTATAAATAACTCAAATAATGTTTGAATTTTAATAGTTTTCTAAACTCTATTATACACTTGAACAACAACTCGACTTTGTCACACAAAAGAGGAGTATAATAGCAACAGAGAAGTGCCTGGGGGTGATTATAACTTCAAAGTAACGGTATAATTAAATGTCAATCACTGCTTTGACTGTGATAGTTCCTTTTTATTAAGACAGAAAAGGCTTGTAATTAAATAATGCCATATAACATTATTTTTAACTATAAATTTTTAACTATAAAATTTGTTTTATAGTTAAAATATTATGCTGTGTATAGTGCAATACTGGCATGTTTAATACACATTTCTCTATATAACAATATGTGATATGTTTCTGTTTAAGGAAAATTTGCAAACATGAGGGCACAACATCACACCTAATTTAAATTTTCATAAACTACATCTGTCAATACTAGTTTTAAGTCAGTTTAAGAAATCATGTTGGAACGTTTAGCAGAGTGGTGTTATTTAAGGTTTCAACAATTGACTTTATGATTGACTATCTAAATTTTACATACAAACACCAATTCACCAACTTCACTTTAATTTGAACTTTAAGCAAAATGCTATTTTTTTTTCTAGGCCAGAAACCGTGCAGAGTTTATGGGATAGCTGTAAGTTTGCGGGCTATTATGAGTGAGGTGGTAACATCGTTGTTCATAATGTTAAACAAATATATAAATACAAAGTAATACTAATCAGGTTAGTGGCTCTTACTAACTATACTAACTATAACAGTAACCTGTATAAAAATAATAAACCATGAAAATAAAACGTTTTTGGCTCGTAGAGCTTAAAATAATTTGATCCACATTTGTAATGTCAATAATTAGTTAAATAACTATTTATATTGGTTCTAACAGTACATGTGTTACGGAACTAGAAAATGTTTACCTTCACAACTTGTTATCGTTAACGTTCAATATACAATTTCATCTAAACAAGGTGTGTTAGATCAATATCTATTATATATTTTACGTACTTAGTTTTTTGGTGAATTCTTATAGTTCTAGATGGTATTAAAGGTACTTAATTATATATGAATTACTCATCGAATGTTAATATAAATGATACTGAATGCTCAGATAGTTTTCTTTAAATTCTGAGTTGTGGATTGATTAAAATTTATTCAAACAATTACATTTTAAATTCAATTCTTGGTTTATTTAGAAGAAATGTTTTGTATTCGAAAACAGTTAGGTAGAATTTACTGTATAATATGCCATAACGGTATGTGTATGTGTGGTTTTCGGTTTGTATTAGTAACAGAGAATGAACAACCTGAGGTGATATTAAGTTTTACTCGGACTATATTTATTTTTCGGATATATTATTACAAATACATTAAACATATAAATAAGAAAAAAGAGTTATGTAGTACAGTTTAATGGATAAAGTTTTGTTGATTTGTTAGTTTGTTTACATCGTCCTTCTAACATTAAGTCCATGATAATTTAGATATACTTTTAGCAATTTACATTTACACAAATATAAATGTAGGGTCAGAGCAAGCTATCCAATTTTGTGTCCGACAAGTTGTTTCTAATTTAAAGATTAGTTATTTAAATCAAACTTGCTTATAAAATGATATTTTTCTAAGAATATATATACTAAACGATAAACAAAATTACATCCCTTATCATAAAATAGATAAAATGTGGATAATTTTAAGTGGACTCCACTACGTAAACAACTATAAATGTGGAAGATGTTGATATATTACAATACTATTTATATTACTAAGTACATATTGTTTTGGTGACATTAGTAATTTTATGAATATTAACTCAGCAACTAAAAGTTAGTTTAGTGGGCACTCGCCACGTAAACCATATTGAACTCCCCAGTGAATCCGACTTACACTTAAATGTCCTCGAGTTACTGAATAGAGATGAGGTGGTGTTGACTTGCAGCAGTTTAGTGGGCACTCGTCACGTAAACTTTATTGAACTCCTCAATGAATCCGACTTACACTTAAATGTCCTCGAGTCACTGAATAGGGATGATGTGGTGTTGACTTGCAGCAGTTTAGCTTTGGCAATGACTTCTGCCTTGTGATGTAGTGAACAAGGTAACGCTCAAGCTTATTATATATTTTTGAATATATAATCAGCTTGTGTTCTGATATATATATCAGAACACAAACAAGCTTCACGTCTGTTTGTGTTCTGAACAAGTTTAAGTTAAGTAAAACAACATTACGCCAAAAACCAGTAAGATGGATCTAGAATGTATTGTACATATTGAACTTTTATATTTATTATTTATTTTTATATCCTCTTACGCATGAAGTTCTTATTGTTTTAAGTCACAAAGAATTCATAAAATTATTATAGAATAAAAACAAGCTTAATTATTCATTAAAAATAGGTCTACTTAAAACAAATTTTTTTTATTTTTTTACATAATAAAACATAAATCTTACTATTATGTACAAATCTAGTGATGTCTCTGTGTGTCTTACTCAATTATGCAACAATTACTGAACCCACTCATCTGAAATCTTGCTTGGACATTCTTAGAATCTATAGTTAATGCATAAGCTAAGCTTTTTTTTTTAATTCCATCAGGAAAGCACCCCAGGGGTTCTAAGAAGTGTCAATGCAACCCCTATGGCAATACCAATTTGACAATAAATTGTTTATTCTCGTTTCATTAGTCAGCTGTTGGAATAAAAAAATCTTAAATTGTTCTGAAGTAAATACCAGACAAAACTTAACCATAACCACTAGAAAAGTCAGTAGGTATCACGACGAGGCTGCGCAGTAGACTGTGACGTCACATGGGCGAAATCACCTCGTATGATTATTCGATAAAATACTGATATCTAAATTCACCAATCGCATGGAAGCATTCAGCTCAATATTAGGAAAGTTATTTACCACTTATCAGCTGTAATAGTAAACTTCGGGAATAAGAACAGCATTTTTGTGTTTGTTGTTGCCATTTCGGCCTTGTGACGTTATAGGAGATGCGTGAGATACCTACCGTCTCTTTCCTAGGGGTACCATGAAAAGAGTTTTTTATTTTTATTTTTTTATTTTATAACACTGTAAATAAACACTTATTTAGTAGTTTCATAGTGTGTAAAAATGTCAAATTATATTTCAAATGGACAGTTGTATTTATCTTTACAGTTTTTTTCATATACAAATGAAACTCAAACAAATAAATAATATTATCAATCAGATGAAATGTTAAATTTAATTAATGGTGGAAGGCTTTATTTTACTCTTCATTATCAAGTGTTTTTCTGTTGGTTTTGTCTGGTCAATAATATTAAATAAGTGAATATGGCATAGTGGTCTGATTTATAAAATTATGTCTGACGATTGACTCATTATTTATGTGAATGAATGATTGAAATCATATCATACATAATCATTGTTTGCGTTGCAATATATAACACAATAGTTTTACATAATTACAACACCGTAAGTAAACGCCTATTTATTAGTTTTATACTGTGTAAAAAATATCAAATTATATTTTAAATGTACAATTTAATTTATCTTCACAGTGTTTAACAAATAAATAATAATCAACTTTGTAGTATGAGAAAATAATCATTTTAAAATATTTGTTAGTAATGCAATTATTTGTTTTAGATTATGGCAAGAATGGCTCTCTAGTAATGTAAATATATGGCAAGCAGTCAATGTGAAGACATACAAATGACACAATAAGAAGTTATGACAAATAGATCATATGGAATTATGGCAATCATGCAATGTGAGGAAATGACAAGCAGGCAACGCTTACAAGATAACACTGACTAAGCTAAACTCCAGTAAGTTAAGTCCATCCATATTCAACGGTTTATCAATGTTCAGAGAAGACCGTCTTAGTGGGATTGCTTCATCACTTGAAATATGTCTGGATATGTTAAATTAAGAGTGTTTTTATTGTATCTATTTGATATCTTAATTTATTGTGTAATTGTATGTTAAGAACCTATTTAAATTTTAAGTTATTAGCTTGACGGTCATAATAATAGGTTATGAAGAGTTTTATTTAAATTGCCTGTAAAAAATAATAATATGACAAAAAATAATACAGTCAACACTTATGCTGACTGTATTATTTTTAACTCTTAAGTTAAATAATATTATTATAAATCATTGGAGATATAAATTATTGTATTTTGTTAGGAGAGCCAGTGGCTGAGCAGTCTAAGGCGTTTGGACTTTGAACCTGAGTTATATATAACGCAGGTTCGAATCTTGGCCTTGATAGTAAATTTTTATCAGAAGTATTCACCTTTTCACTAATCAGATTTTCGTTCGACTCTTCTTCGGCCGTCCCCATGAAAAGATGAAATGTTCTTTGTAACCGTGATCATGTACAAGATTTCACTTTTACAAGTGAAGTCATTCAACAGTTGTGATATCTTTCCATTTTTTCCACCCTGTGTATATAGTTTTACGTGTGTGTAGCATGCTCTTTAACAGTAGTCAAAACGTAGACCAAACAATGTAGTAATATTATCTTCGTATATAACAGCCAAAGACCACTTACCCCTTGATCACTGTATCTCAAAAACTTCTAAAACTCCGAAACTGGAATATTGTAGGATGGTTGGTCGTCCGTTGTATGTGAGCAATAAGAAGGTATTTTGAAAAGTTCTCTGTTGTTTCAAAATGGCAGCCATTTAACAGCCGCCATATTGAAATGTTACAAATGTTTTTTCCGAATTAGCCTATAGTGGCTAAACGAATGGTCCTATTGAAAATTACTATCAATTTCAGTAGTGGATTTCAGACAATGTAAAAATTTTTGTTTCCATGACATTTTGATCTGTCTTGTTCCTTCACCCTTAGGTAGGGTTAGATTTTCTAGTTGTACGTGCCACTAAAATTGCTCCTTTACGCACTAATCAGGACCGTAATACATAATTTTGGAGGCAAAAATAAAAATCTGTTTCATTATAGTGATCTTCATATCACAAGGAACGTGTATTAATATATAAAAAACACTGATTCAGGCAATATTACACTACTTTGAGCCGTCTAAAAGTAGACCTAATAATTGTTCTAGAATAGTATAAAACTTTTTTATCTAGGATGACAAAATGATGTCAATAGTAAAATGTCAAAACTCAATTGAGTACAGCCATTGATTGCACATAGAACATGAGTATTCAAGACCTGTGTTAAAGCCCTGCCTTTATGCCTTACTTTTTCATTGTCTGTTCGCTTTAATTAGAGATTGACAAAGTCTATTAAGCTGAAATGTGATACGAAGGATCTCCTGTGGTTTAAATGGACAATAAGGCCATGTTTGTAAAAAGTAGTTATTTAATTGGGTTTTAATGTGAAATGTTTATGGTGATTTCCACTAACTGTGACACTGCGCTACTTCGTGTGCTCTTAATGTTGACATAGAGCTTCTTCAAGATTACATTTTGTATTGAGTACGTTGATGGAATTTAAGTCAGAAAATATAAAATTTCAGTGGAATATAGTAATAACTTGGTAATAGGAAAGAATAAGTTTCTTTAATAATTCTGTCATAATTCCTCTTAGTCTGATCACTAGATTTTGACATTATTATGTCCAGAAATTGGACATAAAAGCACGGGTAGGTGCAGTGTTGTTGCAGGCCGAGCTTTGATGTTGATGTAGTGGGATAGACAAACACGAACAGTTTACTAGTTTACTATATTATTATGCTTGTTCAACAAAAAACCCATATTCTTTTTTTTACAAAAAAGTAAAAGAGTAAACTGTTTGGACATTTTGGAATTTATTAAATTCGTCCTTTATCAACTTAAAAATGTATGTTGCTAAATACACACTATTAAAGATCATAAGCAGTATATTGACAAAGTTCTATAATCTGAGTTATAAAATATTCTTAAACCTAAAAGTACTATCGACGTCTAAGACGTCGATTGCCGCCGTCCGCGAAATAACATCGACGTCTGTGACGTCGATAAAAGTTGGTTTAATTAACTGGTCACTGCTTACCAATAGTTTTATTTAAAGGTCTAATACTTATTGGAAATGAAAGCCAATGAAATTTACTTCTTATTTTAACAGTCTATGACTGTTACATTGGGTTTTTTTCCTGTCCTGTTTACAGCTGGTCATCTGCTGCAGTCACGTGAGTTCGCTTATTCCAAGCGCGTTGTCGTGGTTATGTTATTGTAGATTAGTTTGGTGTGTATTTTACGTTGTTATTTTTATACTGTAAACATGTTGTTATATATATACTAGAGTATAAAGACATTATAATAGAAAATATAACTTCATTTTGATTGTTAGAATATTTTGTTTGCAGTATATAACACAAAGCACATATTTTCACAAAAGCGCAATATTTTATAAATTGCTACAAAAAAATAAATCGTACTATAAGCCCTATAAAATTCATATCATTTTGAAGGCACTAAAATTGTCTATGTAAAAATGTATAGGTTGTTATGGAAACCATATTTTTTTGCTAGTGTACATTAGGCAGAACATAAAATATTTTTGAAAACAAAATTTCTATACTAAATTTTATTGCAATGGTAAAACAAAAATTCAAGATATAAATTTTTATGTGACATTTTAAGATTTCCCATATTATTCCAAAAATAATTATATATAATATGACCTAATAAAATAATAAAAAGGATTTTTAGTGATTTTTTTCCTGAAAGCTTGCAAATTGGTTAAAAATCAATGCGATTTTCACATGAAATAGGTGCAGTACTTCTAGGGTTGTATACAATGAAAAACTACTTTTCTACAAAGTGAAGTTATTCATATAAAACAACTTTATAAACTATAAACAATCACAAGTAGCATAATACAAATGTCAGTTTCAGTTAATTTAATCATATACTATCATTATTGTACAATACAAACTGATAAAATACGGGAAAATGGATTAATAGTTAATTTTATACTAATATCTAGACTTTACTTTCTACAAAAATAATAATAAAGCAATATTTTGAAATACCATGTTAAAATTTAAGAAATGTAAGTTGTGAACGAGTAATCTTTGCATGTTCTACCTCTACAAGCCTTACAAAAACTAGATATATGTAGACGATACATCCGTAGAGAAGTCTGAGATGTTCATGTCGGATGGTAATCATTGTTTGGATGTTGTATATAAAAGGGAACTGAGTAGCAGGCTGTCAATCAGCTGAAAGTGTGACAAAAACTACGTGTTCGGACTCCACGTAAAGCTGTAAGTCCCGTAGTTTCCTTGGCTTTTGGGATATTAATTTCCTTGGCTCTTTTTTAGCAGTAGTTGAAGCAATAGTTAGTAACCAAACTACACAGGTCACCCACACTAATGTTGGTTTGCCCTACAATCCACACTGTTTGTCGGCGTCTCTTCCATTTATGACAGAATAATAAAATAATCGTTTAGCGCAGAAAACAAACAACCATTTTATAAGTTTGGTTTTAAATAAGAATCGGTCAGAGCGTACAAAACTATTGTACGTATATAAAATGACTGCTGTACCCGTCCGCATCGCCGGTCATAATCTCAGAATAAATATTGATTTTGATTATATAACCGAAATGTGCAGCAAGTTATCATTTGATCACTGTATCAAATTGATATCCAATTTAGAACAGCTGATGTTATGTAGGTTCTATAATGTACTACCGCACACAATTATTTTTAATTTTAAAAGTTTAGCCAACCAAAATTTTATTCAAATAAATCAATCAATTAGTATATATCCGTAAGAATACCATTGGAATTTTAGAGGCCAGTGAGACGGAATTGGACATATAGTTTTGGAGCAATAGTGATGAGTGGCTTTTATATAATTATTACATTAAAACAATGTAAGCCTACTTTGAGAAGGAACAAAGTAGGGCAATTATGGCTGTATGCAAATTAATATTGTAATCTTGCTACTTCAATCAGACCTTTCTTGTAGTTTAAAAACCTTTATTGTCCAAAAAATCTGAAAGTCTACTTTTAGAGGCTGTAAAGTACGGCAATTGACTCTAAATCAATGAATTGTTGGTGTTCTCACCATTTTTAGCCAGGTCCGATGAACTGGCTTTACATGTGTTAAAATTAAATTTAAAATTTACCGATTGAAATCAGTTTGTTCTCTTAAATAAAAAAGCTCCATAATCTAGAGAAATATGTAAGTCTACTTTTAAAGGGCGCAAAGTACGGTAATTGACTCTGAATCAGTGAAATATCGTCTTTCCAGACATGTTTAGCCATATCCTATGACGAGGCTATTCAAGTGTTCAGATTAAATTGTATATTTTCCCATTGATTACAGTATGTTCTCCTAGATAACAAAGTTCCACAGTTTAGATAAATCTGTAAGTTTACTCTTAGAGACCGTAAATAAACCTATTTGATTTACACGCACAAATTGAAAATCTAGCTCTACCTAAGGATGAAGGAGGTAAGCAAAGTTGTAGATCGTCTCAAATCAGGCACAGAAAATGGTGTTAGTTTTTCCGTAGAACTGTTCATTCAGCCACTACAGTCCAATTAGAGAAACGATGTTCTTGGCATTTAAAATTGTTGGCTCTGAAAAGGCTGCCATCTTTGATTTACTGAGAATTTTTCAAAATCCCTTCTTATTTACATCTACAACATAAGATCTTTGACTCTATAAAATTTCTGCCTTGTAGGCTTTTATTTTAAAGACTTTTTTGTTACAGCGATGTGAGTGTCAGTAGTATTTGCCTTTTATCGATATAGATTAAAATATTGTAAGACAAATATATAGTTTAAAAACAACTGTTGAACGTTTTCTTAGCCAGTAAAAACAGGCAATGTTGTAATATTGTGTTCTGCACTTCTATATTTATAGATAATTAATTTTCCTTTCGTTACAGTGATTGTAGTTTAATTATTCAGTGACTTTGAAGTTGTAATCATGGCTAATTAGTGCCCCGGGCTCTTCTCTGTTGCTACTTAACTTCCTTTTGTCTTACAAAAACTACTACGTGTGTTATTTTTGTATTATATGTACTATTCAAATAATAATTTGTTACTAGGTATTTACAAAAAAGTGTTTTGTTGGTATTTTTTTATCAAAATGTTAGTTTATAATATCATACTTATTTCCTATCTGAAAAGTACTAATACAAATATTATAATGTTTTATAAAAGTGTAGTGTTTAACAATTGATAAATAAATATGTAAAACACATTTAATAAATGTTATAACGTTATATAACAGATTAAATTAATTTGTGTGGTTGTTACGGTCATCCTATTGAATAATATTAGAGATTTTCAACTTTTACTGTCATTTTATCCCATTTAAGTTCTTAATATTTATAAAATCTGATTCGCTGACAACTCTCTCATGAAACAAAATCTTATAAAATATTTTAGATGTGAATCTTCGGGGGTTCAGCAGTCTATGGGAACTCATTGTCTTCACCAAAAAGTAATATACAAAAATTGTATTGTTCATACATTAATATAATTGAATGTACATAATAAGGGCTATATCATAAACAATTACAGTTACTTATGAAATGAAATGAGAAAAGCCTTTATTAAAGGGGCGAAGTTAGGACTATAAAGTCCTCTCTAAGACTTAACCCCAAAATTACTTACGTAAAATATAATAGTAACTATTATAATAAGTACTCATAATGGCTGTAATGAGATAAAATTAGATATTGCAATAGTAAAACATTAAACAATCTACAATATTATTTTATCTGTAGTAACAGAAACCATTATCAAAATTATCCTATAAAACAAACAAAAATTATGAATATTCCGTTAATATTTTAGACTAATTATAGTTATAATATTTATATCAACACAGAACAATTTAGTAAAGGGATCATCATTAAATGAACTTGATAAATTACTACAATAATTGCCAAGCAACAAACTGTGTAAAATAACATAAAGTAGGATTCCTTCAACGCGTAAACATGAAATCAAGAAAACTAGTTAAAAAAAGCACAAATCTAAGAAAATAAGTAATACTCAAACATTACTGGAAAGATTTAATATTTTTGTAATGTCTAATATTTATGATTAGGTATTGAATCAACAAAGAGAAGAGTGATATTCCTTTAATGATAGTTAAGCCAGGATTTGGAAGGCCGAAGTTTACAGAGAATAGCAAAGGGATAACCGCTTTCTGATGTGAGAGTTAAAAATAATATTAGAATTTCTCGAAGTAACCCTTTGAAACGTTATTTGTAATTATTTTCAGTTGCCTCAGATGTACTTAACTACATAATTTATTCATTTCTAAATACAAATTATTAATTAATATGCCAGTTGTTATAAAAAATAATAATCTATACATATAAAAGGCAAATACCACTGACTCATTCACTCATCACTGTAACTAAAAATGTAGTAAGCCTACGAGGTCAAAGTTCTTATGTTGTAGATATACAATAAGAAGGGATTTTTAAAAATTCTTAGTAAATCGAAGATGGCAGCCTTTTTAGTGCCAAAAATGTTAAATTCCAAAAAATGCTGAAAAGTTCTGCAGCAAAACTAACAGCATTTTTCTGTACCTGATTTAAGACTATCTACAACGTTGGCCCTATGACTTTTTGCTCTGTCTCACCTTCTTCATCCTTAGATAGAGCTAGATTTTCAATTTGTGCGTGTAAATCAAATTGGTTAATTTACGACCTCTAAGAGTAGTCTTACAGATTTTTCTAGACTGTTAAACTTTGTTATCTAGGAGAACATATTAGATTCAATGGGAAAACTTTAAATTTAATTTTAACACATATAAAGCCAGTTAATCGGACCTGGCAAAACATGGTGAGATCACCGACATGTCATTTTGATTTACAGTCAATTGCCGTACTTTAAGGCCTCTAAAATTAGACTTTCAGATTTTTTTAGACAATCAAAGGTTGTAAACTACAAGAACAGTCTGTTTGAAATTGCAAGATTAGAATCTTTATATATATAAGCGATCAATATTTCTCCAAACCTTTACGTCCAATTGACTTTCAAATTTGTACATAGCTTTATCTTGTCCTCTAGAGGCTCATTAAGAAAGGATTTTCTTCTCCAACCTTACGACTCCGTCCCACTGGCCTCCGAAATGGCCGTGGTATTCTTATGGAGCTGTATTAATTGATTGATTAATTTGATTATGAGCTATTAGCTGTTAAATAAAAACAAATTGAATAAAAATGTGGTAACTTACTAATTTTTTCACTTTAAAAATTAAAAATAATTGTGGAAAGTAGTAAATTATTCATAACATCAGGTATGAAGTTATTCTAAATTGGATGTTATTTAAATATTTTTTTAACAACGTATTTATTTTTATTAATTTTAAGTAATTTGTTATGTCTTTGATTTTTTTGAATTTGTAATTATATTTTGATCGCTAATCTTCAAACTCAATATTATGACCGGCGAAGCGGGCGTGTTCAGCTAGTTATTATATATAATCAACAACAAAAGACTCCTCCATTGATACTGCAGTATATTTTAGGAGGATGGTTAGCTAAAGTCGTGTAGCTAAGACATTTATCATATCCTCATACTAAAAGGTGTTCCGTAGCTTTAATGAACAAAATACAATTAGTTAAAGATAAAAATACCATCACCAGTTAAACAGATCTCAAACTAACAGTATAATAAAGTATGTATGTTTGTGATTTGGTCAGAACGGGACAATCTATATTGTAACTTGACGCAATCACTAAGTTTAAAAAATAGTACCTGTTGTACTTACAGTTTTCGTTAGGATTTTTTTCTATTTTCACTTTATTAAAGGAGATTTTTTTGTGAGACAGTACGCAGAGAAAGAATAGTATATTTTTATTTTTTTTTTCTGCACATCACATATAATTGTCGAATGAACAATATTACCTGTGTTATTATAATTACACTGTACAGACAAAAGTGACCCCTCTCCCCCCCCCCCCCCCCCCGAGAATTTAAATGACTTCACGACACGTGATTCAATACTCAACTCCCGTAAAATGACACTTGGTTGAACTTCACTGTCTCAACTTTTATGATCAGAGTTTAATCCACTGTACAACGTATCTACAGTATAAAACACAACTTTATATTTAATATCACTTAACGTTTTTATGATCTTCATGATACGAAACTAAAGTAGTTATTTTGAGTATCATTCAACATTTAACGATATATACATTAGGTCTAAGTGCAATTTTGTAAACAAATATTTAATAAATTCTTTTGTAAATTAAAATAATATGAAAGTCAATTAAAAATAAATGAACTGTTACAATGTAGACAGGTTAATATAAATTAAAATGGCTTCCTATTTATGTAAAATGACATTTAAAATTAAATCTCATACACGATGTCTAAACAAATGTATTATAAAATGTATGCTAAAAATAATGTAATTCCAATGAACGTAAATTATTGTAGTAAAATTATTAAATTTTAACCGGAAACACTTCTCCGAGAATTGTTACTATTCCATCAACTTCCTGTAATGAGTCGGGCCATGGGAAATGAAAAGAATATACTTTACAAAATGATAATCTGCCACGCCTCAGTGACACTTGAGACTGATTACACCTCTTTTATGTGGTTTGTGTTCCTTATCCCTTAAAGATCACATGAGATATGATCATCATGCTTACTTAGAATAGCATTTGAGAGTTAATTTCAAAACTGTTGTTGAATTTTTTTAAGCATGTGAGTAAATTATTACATACATTACACAACGTTCTAACGGTACTCAACTTATACCTTACTTTCACACTAACATTACACAACGTTCTAACGGTACTCAACTTACACCTTACTTTCACACTAACATTACACAACGTTCTAACGGTACTTAACTTACACCTTACTTTCACACTAACATTACACAACGTTCTAACGGTACTCAACTTACACCTTAGTTTCACAATAACATTAAACTTTAACTTACTTTTTATTTTACAATAATTTTACGTCTCATTTACAATGAAGTGTTCTCCAACAGCAAAGTTTAAGTTTTAAAATGTATTTAGGAGATATATTTATGTGTTGCTACAAAATGTAAGTTGTATATTAATTTTTTTTTTTTTTTTTTAGGGTGGGCCAAGTGTGGGGTTGAATATTTGATTCAACGTGGGTATTTTTGTTCCTCACCTCAATTGAGGTCAAGGAAGTTGTAGGAAATACAGTCAACCTCATTGGCTTATAGCAATTTAACAAAACATTTATAAATTAAATTTCATAACAAAAGCCGCTTTTACGAGTTTAAATTTATGTCGTACAATTATTGATTAAAATCCAGTGGTTATATATAATTTTGTTATACATGTCATAATATCACCAATAGTGTTAATTAAAATAACAAAAAAAATGTTATCTATGATGTTTTATAAATTATAACCAAGTTTATTATTTGAAGTAGACATTGCAAACAGATTAAGTTTGTCTTTTTCTTAACCTTTATAAAACTTAATTAAATATTTACATAATTTCAATTAGAAGCAACTAAGTTGAGAATTTGTTGAATAATCTATATTGGAAAAAAGTTAAAACTGTTTTTATAAACGTGAAATATGAACAAATATTTCCTAAGAATTTATACAAATATTACCTTAAGAGAGTAGATTTATTTTGGGAAAATTTTTGTTATCTAAGAAAAGCCTTTGAGTCTCGTGAATCCAATTTTATTCATGCAGAGGCTATTTTATTCATCGACATAAGAGGCTTTGCTAAAGATTGGCTTGCAGCCTATCCTTCCGACAAGTATGGCCCAACCCAATTTAACAAATTTGTCGTCTCACCCGGAAAATAAAAATATTTGAATACGTAATATCTTCATTGAAACGTAATAGCTATAAAGCCTTTAGTAGTAAAATAATTAATAGGAGAAAAAAAATATTGAAACGCTTTCACAACTTTTGTTTGACTTCGCTTGTAAAAGTGAAATCTTGTACATCATCATGGTTACAAAGAACAACTGGTCGTAGCCTGGATATCCTTACTTTCTGAACACTGGCTGCTTTGTATAAGGAAAACCACGAAACATACAAGGCGTTTCTTATGTTTCGTGGTCTCTCTCTCTCTCTCTCTCTCTCTCTCTCTCTCTCTCTCTCTCTCTCTCTCTCTCTCTCTCTCTCTCTCTCTCTCTCTCTCTCTCTCTCTCTCTCGCTCTCTCTCATTCTCTCTCTCTCTCCCTCTCTCCCCCTCTCTCTCTCGCTCACTCTCCCTCCTCACCCTCTTCCTCTCTTCTCTCCCTCTCCCCCCTCTCTCTCCCTTCCTCCGAGTAAATATTAGGCCACGTATGTACATTTTGACCTTCATTCATGACTATCTGAAATAATAGTAATACAAAGAGTCACATGAGCCCATATTTCAAACGAATCAACATTAGATAACAAAATATGCGTGCGTCTACAGCAAATGCATTGGCTTGGGCAGTCTATATGTTTCTATACACAAATATTGTTCTGTTCAGGAGTCACTATCTTTACTACTGGTGCTAACGCAAGAGGTAACATACCACTTGCTCATTCGTAAACTTGTAAAAGGCGGAAGAGATTTATTTTTCTTTGAAGTAACATTTACATGATACTTAACGTTAGTATTTATATAATAGGTACAAGTACTAAAGCGCCGTATTTACCCTGGTACGCAATCTGAAACATCCGTTTTTATAACGTATACTTTTTTCAACAAAAACACCAAGCATACTGCATCTCCCTCTTATAAAAACTCGTATCGTACAGTTTATATGCTGACTTAATTGCAAAATTGTTAGTCATCTAAACAGATTATTTTACCTCTACCTCAAACAGATTAAAAGCCACTCTGTAATTTAAAAACATCAAACTGGATTGATACTTTTCCTCTGAAAAACCTTTTGTTGTTTTTGCTATATTGACTTTTAATGTGATGTAACTGAAAGCCGTAATTACTAAAACAGTCAAATTAACTAGGGCTTAGTGTTTAATATAATGTGAGGTTTAATTGTACAGTGGCCGGGCAAATTACCTTTGAATTATCCATACGGATTCCCTAAAGCAAATTAAACAATTACAGACCCGTATATTGAAGGGTTTAGAATGAAAATGATTTTTACGCGTGTTTGTAGTGCAGCTTAAATTGATTTATTTTTTATAACTGTAATGGTTAAGCGTTGTGGAGGATGTAGGTCATATGTTTCATCATCGGTCCTTTAAATACCGACATGGTGACCACTCAATGGTTGTCATCGACGTGGTCACTACAAGAGAAGAATTCTACGGTGTCCGTGTTGGAGGGCCCGGGTGTTTAGCAAGGAGGAGAATTGATATTCAGGTTTGTCAATTAGCTGAAAATGACACCAATAATGCGTGGTTCGGATTCTAAAACAGGATGTAAATCCTTTGGATGCCTTAAATATTGGGGCTATTAATAAATAGGGGTTTCTAAGGAAGTCAAACTTAACAACGACTACACACGTTCATCTACAATCATTCACTCTTATCTCTAATAATAAATATACTTTCGTACGGTTATTACAACGTAATCCAAACATTTGAACTAAACCCAATCTCCAGTAGTTGGCGTCCTTCCGTTTACACAAGAACTGACTCTCCTCTGTACAAACTTTGGCAATGAACAGAGCTCCTAAAGCCTGGCTTTACCTTGTATAAATGAACGTTTGCCCACATATTTTTTTAACAAAAGTTTCTAAATATCGATATATGTTTACTTGTGATGTTTAAAATACAATGGTAGTGTCTTATTTATTTCTTGGTAATAATAAAAATTCACTCACTAGTTTACATTCACCTGCAGGCTTGTGCTCACGCACTTGTTGAATAAAGTTCACACTTTATTCAACAAGTATTCAACAATTGAAGTACTAACCGTTGACTCAGTTAGGGATTCAAACCTTGGACTCAGCCCTCCGTAGGGCGAAGTCTTAGCCAACACGCTGGTAAATTGCTTATTTCCAGGATTTGATTTTTTTCTTTTAGGTGGTTAGATGTTACAATGTTTAAGAGATATCAAACAAAATTGGCTTTATAGATGGTTGGGTGTATATTCTTAGGCTTATTATACTTATAAATGTAAATATTTTATCTAGCTTCAAATAAAAGATATTCCTGTTCAACCCAAAGTTGGTTAAATTTAAATAAACCTCTTATTTGTAAAACTATGTTTGTATAGTGTCACATAAATGTTATAAAATATAATATTTTAAAACCCTAAGAAACCCGTTTGGAAGAGAATTAAAAAATTATATCTTTTCGCTATCGGAAGTCGACTGATGTCAGTGAAGAAAACATGTACTTGAATATAACTTAGTGTATAAATCTAAATATCACATTTCATCTCAGACTAGTTAAGAAAATGATATTATTAAAACAACTGATGAATCTTCATTACTACTTTGTTCAATTCTTTTGTCTCAATCTTAAATATATTTACAGAATTTATAAATAAATAATACTAAATAAGAAAGGTTTAGTTCTTGCCTTTTATGAAAATATAAATAATAATCAAGCTTGTAAAAGTACTATGACGCGGTAAGGTAATTTCTCTCGTTCTAAAAATCTATAGTTATCGTAATTTTTTCAAAATGGTCTCGATATGCATATTTAATAGTTCACTCAAGGTAGGCTATATGCTAATGCCATGCAACCTTAATAATTTAATTTAAACAACCTAAAACAAAAAGTATTACATTTCATTCATCATTATTCATTACTAATACACCAATCGTAGAGATATGGGTGAATATGAGAGGTAAGTATTGTAACTAGGGTCGACTTTTCTTTAGAAAGAGCTACTCAGATCAATGTCCAGGGCAACTAGAGAACAGTTTTACGGGTAATCCGAACCACGTAGTATCGGTTTAGTTTCAGTAAATTACAAGTCTGATACTCCATTATCTCAATAAAAAACATTTTAAAAACCCTGACTGCCCCCTCCCCAAAACGGACACTCCAGAATTCTCTACTGGTGTTTCATTATATTCACGGTAGTTAGGTATTTGTGTATTAAAATAATTAATATTTTCAACATAAATACACAATAGGTATAAAAAAAGTCCTTTTGCAGTGAAATTATTGGTTATTTCCATTTCCAAGTATGGAAACGGCTGTTTCAAAATCAATAAGTCCAAAAACTATTTGTCATAGAAAATTAACCAAGTTTCAATATTAATACTTTATAACGTATTATGAACATTTATTTCGTTTATACATGTATGAGCAAAAGTTAATTTATCTGTAACTGATGTCAAGATACAAACAATTTTCTAATGATAAATTTAATTAGGCATTTATAGTAGTTTAATTAACTATATAGTGGCTACAGAACCTCCTTTTCCTTAGTAAAAAGTTGAAATTATATTTTAGTTTTATCAATATTAAAAACTTTATTATACCTTTGAATAACAACTCGACTTTGTCACACAAAATAGGAGTATAATAGCAACAGACAAGTGCCTGAATGTGATTATAACTTCAAAGTAACAGTATGGTTAAATTTCAATCACTACTTCGACTGTAATAATTTTTTATTTCTTAAGACGAGAAAATAATTAAATTAATGTTGTGGGATTGTTTCAATAAACCTTATTCAACTCCTTAGTGAATTCGACTTACACTTAATGTCCTCGAGTCACTGAATAGGGATGAGGTGGAGTTGACTTGCAGCAGTTTAGTGGGCACTCGCCACGTAAATCTTATTGAACTCCTCAGTGAATCCGACTTACACAATGTCCACTAGTTACTGAATAGGGATAAAGTGGAGTTAACTTGCAGAATTTTAGTGGACACTCACCACGTAAACCTTATTGAACTCCTCAGTGAATCCGACTTACACTAAATGTCCTTGAGTTACTAAATAGGGATGAGGTGGTGTTGACTTGCAGCAGTTCAGTGGGCACTCGCCACGTAAACCTTATTCAACTCCTCAGTGAATCCGACTTACACTTAATGTCTTTGAGTCACTGAATAGGGATGAGGTGGTGTTGACTTGCAGCAGTTTAGTGGGCACTCGCCACGTAAACCTTATTGAACTCCTCAGTGAATCCGACTTACACTTAATGTCCTCGAGTCACTGAATAGGGATGAGGTGGTGTTGACTTGCAGCAGTTCAGCTTTGGCAATGACTTCTGCCTTGTGATGTAGTGAACAAGGCAAAGCTCATGTTACAACTTCACGTCTGTTTGTATTTTGAACAAGTTTAAGTTATGAGAAACAACATTACTTCAACAAGCCACTAAGAAATATGTGGAATTTATTTGAAATAGTGAACGTTTCTTTATCATTTCTTCTTTTTATTCCTTCTCATACATGAAGTTATTATTCTTAAAAGTTACAACAAATCAAATTATAAAAATAGCCCCAGCCATCAGAAAATGTTCAGTGGCTAAAATAATACATCAGCTTTACATATATGTAAGCCTAATAAAATTACTACAATGTAGTGAACACTTATATTAGATCTTTAATTTTATAGCTTAGATTTTATCTTTTTAACACTATGCATATTTAGTAGAGTTAAATTGCGGAAAAACATTCAAATTTTAATTTTAGATAGCATCAGTATATTTTACAGAATATTAAGAAGTGAACATTTGTTTGCGATTTATTACTCTTCATGTCATTTATTTAGTCAAGTTACAACGGTTATATAGAGGTCTGCCATCTACAAGTGGATTGTATTTAACTATTCTATAGATTTACATAATTATGATTTTACTTTTACGTGTAGGAATTACAAATATTCGTGAATTTCATGGAACTCAAATTATTTATAACAATAAAAACTAAACATACATAATATACGCATAATGATTTGTATGTTGATTAATTTTTACTAACCACATTTACCACCCTCAGACCAAATTAATTCACATTAAATTCACATAATTCATATGTGAAACAGCTTACTGCTAAAGTAATTAAAAATATCAAAACTTGTCTTGTTTTGTAAACCCTAGTTTGTTTAATCACTAAATTATGCGTAACAATTCTTCAATATGATATAAGTAGAGTTTATTTTTAAATATTTTTTATTATTTTACATTAAATTATATCATAGTATATTCTTGTATTAAATTACTATATACAATGATCTATTATTATATTACATTGTATAATAAAAGAACTTCAACATTTTCTAGAATTTTATACAAAGAAAGTTCACGCTTACCGTCCTGAAAAATTCGTCTGTTGTTTTATTTGTTAAATGATCACTATATACTTTGAAAGTAAAAGGTAAATTCGTGTTGGTAGAAAGTTTCTCTCGTGCACTCTTCCTCAAAACATATCAGGACTAGTTAAATATTGTTTACGAAAATGTTAATAAGTGGAAACAATATATAACTCATTTTGTTATTATTCATCCCCACTACTCCCCTTTCCATACAATGCCTCATTATATACATAAAACATGTATTATTCAATTTTAGGAATTTTTAACCTTCATCAGTATTTTCGATTACAGCAAACATGTGAGTTTTCCCTATAGCTGTTTATGAATTGAATCGTATTATAATGACTATCGTAAAATAAAGCTATCTTTAACATATACGGGCCGGTTTCATTTTATAAAATATTTTATTTAGTTAAAAATAGACTGATAGTAAGACTTCACATATTGGCCCTAGAATATCTGTTACAGCATTCGGAAACTGAATAATATTCTCATATTATACTAACTAGCTGTACCCGCCCGCTTCGCCGGTCATAATATTCAGTTTTGATTGTATCATTGAAATGTTCAGCAACCTTTCAGTTTACACAGTATCCAATTTACAACAGCTGATGTTTTGTGTAGTTTACTACTGTACTCAATTATTTTTAATTTTGAAAATTTTGCCTACCACAATTGTATTCTATTTGTTTTTATTTAACAGCTGTTAATCAAATAAATCAATCAATTAATATAGCTTCACTAGAAATCAAAACATAAAAATCTAAACAGTTAAAAAAATTAACACATGGTTTAATTTAATTTTGACATATTTAAAATCCACAGCTGATATTCTTTTTATATTTGACTTATTATACCTTCATGCATCCTGCTATTTGATTAACATTGAAACTTTAGAAGTCCAAGGGACGGAGCCCTGAGGGATTAAAGAAACGGGAATAGGACAGAAACATTCCCTGGGGTATATAGAACAACTTCCCCAAGTTTCATGGCAATCGGCTAGATGGTTTGGTAGCGCATAAAGGACAGACAAACAAACATACATTGGATTTTATAGATATAGATTACACAAATGTTAGTATTGTGTTATGATACGGGATTAGTATTGGGATATTTCTACTGCATACCATTAATCTGTACCTATAAAAGGCGGAAAGCACTGACTAACTCACTCAGCGCTGTAACTAAAAAAATACTAAGCCTACGAGGCAAACATTTTGTACAGTCAAAAGGTCTTATGTTGTAAATGTGCAATAAGAAGGTGTTTTGAAAAATTCTTAGTAAATTGAAGATAGCAACCATTTTAGTGACAACAATTTTAAATGCCAAAAACAGCGTTTCTTTAATTAGACTGTAGTGGCTAAATGAACGGTTCTACAGCAAAACTAACACCGTTTTCTGTGCCTGATTTGAGACGATCTACAACTTTGGACCTATGCCTTTTAGATAGAGCTAGATTTTTAATTTGTGCGAAGAAATCGAATTGGTTAATTTACGGCCTCTAAGAGTAGACTTAATTATTTTTCTAGACTGTGAATCTTTGTTATCTAGGAGAACATACTGTATTCAATGGGAAAATATACAATTTAATCTGAACACATGTATAGCCAGGTCATTGGACATGGCTAAACATGGCGTCAAACACAATATTTTATTGATTCAGAGACAAATGAAATAATAAATGAAATAATGAATTTATTCACACAAAAAATTATCATACAAATTGCCAATATATTTGTGCCCTCTAAAAGTTGACTTACAGATTTGTCTAGACTTTTAAACTTTTTTATCTAAGAGAACGAACTGATTTCATTTGGAAAATTTTAAATTTAATATCTTTATATACACAAAAGCTATATACCACTCATCACTATTTCTCCAAAAATATTCGTCCAATTGACTTTATATTTTGTACATAGGTTTATTTTGGCCCCTAGAGGCTCAGTAAGAAAGGATTTTCCTCTGCGACCTCAGAACTCCGTCCCACTGTGCTCCAAAATTCCCATGCTTTTCTTATGGAGCTATATTAATCAATTGATTTATTAACAGCTGTTAAATAACAACAAATAGAATAAAATTGTCGTAGGCCAAACTTATAAAATTAAAAATAATTGAGTGTATTAGTAAACTACACAAAACATCAGCTGTTATAAATTGGAGACTGTGTAAACTAAAGGTTGCTGCACATTTAAATGATACAATCAAAAATCAATATTATGACCGGCGAAGAGGGCGGGTACAGCTAGTCTACTAATAAAAAAGACAACCGTTTTATTACGTAAGGAAACAGGACGTTACAAACGTAATTTGGATGAAAAAATAACACATATTTTACTACAATAAAACCAATTATATAAGTGATTCAGTCACGGATTCAATGTCCGAACTTTGCACTCTGTAAACTAGAGAGAACTAGTTCACCAACTACTTGAGCACTTCACCTTGTTTAGTGTCAGAAAAAAGAAAAGATCTGTATTGTGTGCAAAGACTATATTTTTCAAATTACTGTATTTATAGTTATTATGATCTATATTTTCTCTTAAATAGTATTGAGAAAATGTAACATCTTACATCAAAATTGTTTTGGAACTAAAAATACCAAAATAATAGCTGGCAGGTTTTAATAAAACACAGTAACTGTAATTTCCTGGAACAAAAACTTATAACAAACTCCACTAATGAATGTAGTGTATCGTATGACGAGAGAGCAATGAGTTGTAACTAAATGATATCAATGGAAATGATCAGTTCTTAATTGTTAAGGTGTAAATCCAATGTTTAGTAAATATCTAAAATACGAAACCGAATAAAATGTACAAAGAATTACAAAAATGTATCATTCAAATTGCCCACTGTTCAATTGACAAAATCTTTATTAAATAAAGCTTTCACTTAGTGTTTGCTATAATTATTATTTTATTATGGTATATTTTCTTCTAGATATACTATGTACGTACTTTCTTTTATTTTGATTTGACCCTATTCATTGCAAATAGTAAATATAAATTAATAATATATGCATTACCAATAATATAGTTCATTGAATTGAACCAGGAAAAAATTAATAACATTTCTAAGTACAATAGATCTGCTGCATCACGTATTAGGATATCAAAATTTCATACATTTATCGTGATAAGGAATCTTAAAGAATCTTTTGGGGGGGTTTCTGCAACCTCTCTATCACGCCCCCTCCACCTTCAATTTTGTAAATAGAGAAATAAATATAACAATAGCGTCTTCTCGTAGTTGTTATTTAAATATAAATTGCGTGATTTTTAATATAATGTTATTACTAACCTTAAGTATTACAAAATCAAATATTTTTTAATCAGCATGAAACGTATTGGTACATATACAGTACAAATGAACGTTTCACAACACAAATACACCACAATATAAGCACAAAATACACAAATATATCACAATATAAGTACAAAATTCACACATACTATCGTGATCGATTTCTGCGAACCACGTTTATCTTCTTCAGACCAGAGGGATTCACAAAAGAAACCCTTGTACGTGTGTGGGTGGGTTATCGTCACTGTACTGCTTATATTGTACTATTTCTGTGCTTTATATTTGTGTTGTGTGCATTTCAAATAGTATATAATTTATATCGCTACTAAAGCAATACGTGATACAATTATCTAAAATAAAAACCGCTAGAGAGAACAAAATGTGTTGCTCCTCAATTTGCCACTCACAAACTGCGCAGAATATAAAACGTTACATCAAAAACCAATTAATGTGTCTCAAGGTTTTAATGAGGTTCCCCCCGCACGGTGCAGATGCAGCATTACTCGTGCATCAGCACTTCTAGCGGCAGCTTAATTAACTGTTACTAATGAGCTTAATATGTATCGATAGAGAACTGTGCAGCTGAATATACTTCACTATTAATTTACTCAGTTTTACAAACCGTCTTTACTCGGAACTGAGTTGTTCATATAATATTTAATACGAAATAATACTTAACTTCTTTCAATTTTTATTGTTATTTAAGTCTTGAATTTTTCATACTTAATGCTGAAATAAATACGGAATAAAATTAGGTTAAAGTGAATCGGATGGTAATAAATTTGTTTTGTTTCTCATATAGTTATTTTATTCTGGACCTTTGAATAACTAAAGAGTTATGCCAATGATAAACCATCTACGATGTTTCATATTGAAGTATTTTCAAAATGCATTATATTGTACCATTCTTAACTTTACTGTACAAGTGTTTAGAACTTAAAAATACAAAAAAGTATTATTCTGATTTACATTGAAATTATATGTTTATAAAATGTATGGTCGATTGTTATTTACCTACCGTGCGAAATAAGAAATCATCAAATTTTCACTGCCATTACCAAGAACACAAAAAATAGAAGCTTCAGTATGGGACAGAGAAATATGCATTTTTAAACACATTAATTTATTTATATTTAAACTAACAACTAAACGCATGTGTGTAGTGTATGCGTGTTCGTATGTGGGCGTTTACGCATCTAATGTAAATTACATTATCAAATTAATAGTATAGTTAATTCTGGCTACTTTGCTCAGCAAAATTATTGTAATTTTACACATATTATGAATTTGAATTTGTTGCTTTGGTTTGTGAACATAAGAGTTGCTTTGGAAATAATACAAACACACTAGGGAAATTCAATCCCTGTTAGTGTGCTGGAGCATCAGAAGAACTTAATTTGAACAAGAATAATCTAATAATAAACAAAAATATGCAAGAAAAAGCCAAAAATACATTTCAAAGGTTATTCGAGACACTATTGATCAATATAGAATAAATTATGCAAATCATTGAAATTATGAAGTGTTAACGTTGTCAATTGCAAAATTCCGTCTGTACCAAGAAATAAATATTTCATTTAATACATAAATGTATACTGTCAATTCAGCATAGCTAGGTCTAGCTTTTTATTGTTAATTTAATTTTCTCATAGTTTTGTTAATATTTCATACAATAATTTGGCAAAGTCGTGAACAAATTAACCGAGTTATTTCACTATAAATTTATATGGTTTAAAGGAAGTTTTTATGACTACTAAAACCCCAAAAAAAGATTTATATAAATGGATATAAATTACTTTTTCTGTGTATATATCATATTAATATTGCTTTCCTAGTAAAAGATACTAATTATATTAAATTGATAAGCCCACTATTACTGGGATTTAATTTATCTTTTACTAGTCCAATAATGTTGCACAATCTTACAGTACATTTTTTCTGACGCATCATTCGTAATTCTAACCTGCTAAAAAGATGTAAGTAATTTGTTATTTGTTTGTCTCTAAAGGAATGTTGTGATTAACATTTCAAACAATTTGTTGAAATTTTTCAATGAGTCGTTTGTAAAATTGTACAATAAGTGTCTTCGTCAACCTTTTTTACGATTGTTTTATGAACAGAAATAATAATATATTTAGGAGTTAGAGATTTGTAAAATACTTAAGAAACAGAAAGAGTGAAAGATGTATTTTACAATTCTTCTTTACTGTATTATGTTAATAATAATTGTCCTTATATGGATGAAATTGACATAGAAAAGCTTTATACATATAGAATATTCTATGAATTTTGTTTATAAACTTTGAGATTACACAATATAATAAAACTAACAAGCAATGAAATCAAAAGACGTTTAATGGGTTTCTTTAACAGTGAATTATTAATAAAAATACAAGAAGTACGATTGTAAATTATATTAATACAACCTAAACATTTAAATATTGATTTTTACATTTTATTTATATTACATGAACTGAGTTTTTGAGAAATTGTCACACTTTGAAATATAACTTAACAGGTGTCTTACTAAGTGTATGTACATTTATGGAGATAACACGATTCTTTTTTTTTTAATGCGCACGTGTATTCCACATTTCGGTTAACATGTAACAGGGGAGTATATATTATAAAAGGGCTAAAACGTTTCAATTTGGAAGTAACAACGTTCGCACTCACAAACATATAACGTCAACAGGACATTTAAACGCACACATCTCTTCTTACCCATTCACACAATTACTTTTTTACTATATTTTTATTTTGTTCATTTCTGTTTTAACTTAATACTGGCGTCTTTTAGTAATTCCGTAAGCGTAAAAATAAATAACAATAATTTCAAGACAGTTCAAAAATAAAATCATACTATAACAGCGTAACATGTTTAAATTACATAAAACGAAACTGGAGTAGCATGCCCTCTTTCTCTCTCTTTTTTTTGGTCATAAAGATTGTAACACTAAAACAGTTAGTAAACCTTGTAATTTTAAATCAAATATACTATGTAATATATTTATATATAAGAAATTTAACAAAGATGTGAGGAAAATGAAATGGAATATACAGAAATACAAAATACATAGTGTGACTATAAAAACAGCCAGGATCAAATATGAAGATAATCTCATCACTCTAATACTATAGAAATAAATGTAAATATTATTATTAAAAATAGCTAAATTGAAATCACAAAAATTTAATTATATTTTTAAATACCTATTAAATGGTTTTTAAGTTGAATTTATAAAAAATAGTACAAATATTTGTTATAACCTTTTGTAAAACTATTGTAACTTGTATCAGTAAGTAGTTACAAGAATATCCAGGCCGTAGATGTCCAATTTAGCCAAACTATGTCAATTATAATTACTTTTGCACAAAGATAACTTACAGGATGGAAACAAATTTGGAAACGCTTTCACAACTTTTGTATGACTTCACTTGTAAAAGTGAAATCTTGTACATTATCACGGTTACAAAGAACATATTTTTTGACACCACTAGCGACATTACATCTTTTCAGGGGGACAGCTCACGAGGAGTTGAACAATAATCTTCACCGTAGGCCTAGGTTGAGTTTGGTGTCAATTGAAAGATTTATTCAAGAGACATTAAATGCCACAAACCGGACTTTGAAAGGTTTATCATTTCCAGAGTAGCGGTGATTTGAATTTCAAAGTAAATAATTTTAACAATATTATCTATCCGCTTTTTAACGGTTTTAAGTAAATTATTCCGATCAACAATTAGGCTTTGTGGAACAACACTATTTTAAAAATTTAAACTATCAAATTATCGATGTAAAAAATAATGTTGTTGTGAAAGCGTTTCCATATTTTGTCCACATTGTAGACACAATTCTTGTGGAATTTACAGACATGCCATAATGTATACAAAATATATATAGGCAAAACACCTTTAATAAAGGACATCTCGTATCACTAGTGATTAAATTTGCTAGATGCATACGTTGTCTTCGTTGGTTTGAGCGTAACGCCTTTTTAAAAACTAATTTATAAAAAGGCAATCAACTTTAGTACTATAAGAATTTGATAAGTTGTAGTTCTTTAGTGAATATTTCAGTTTAATAATTGTCATAACCTAACATAGACAAGATAAACAACTGCCCTCATTGAAGTGCCAAATCACATTTTGAAGCCATTCGATTTTCCTCATTGTTCTTTTATCAGGATAACCTCTGACTCAAGCTAAACAACTGCCCTCATTGAAGTACAGAATCACATTCTGAAGCCATTAAACTTTCCTCGTTGTTCTTTTATCAGGATAACCTCTGACTCAAGCTAAACAACTGCCCTCATTGAAGTACAGAATCACGTTCTGAAGCCATTAAACTTTCCTCGTTGTTCTTTTATCAGGATAACCTTTGACTCAAGCTAAACAACTGCCCTCATTGAAGTACAGAATCACGTTCTGAAGCCATTAAACTTTCCTCGTTGTTCTTTTATCAGGATAACCTCTGACTCAAGCTAAACAACTGCCCTCATTGAAGTACCGAATCACGTTCTGAAGCCATTAAACTTTCCTCGTTGTTCTTTTATCAGGATAACCTCTGACTCAAGCTAAACAACTGCCCTCATTGAAGTACAGAATCACATTCTGAAGCCATTAAACTTTCCTCGTTGTCCTTTGATCAGGGAAGCCTTTTAACTTTTAAATGCTTTGTCAACATTTGATGTCTTTCCACCCTTCAGTACTCTAGCATCTTGAACGTTTTACAGATGATAAACGATATTTTTAATTTGATACCATCACATGTGTGTAAAACTTGAGCTAATTAATGTTCAGTAAAGTTTTCTGTTTCAAACACACTTATAACTTGCTATGTATTTTAAAATAGCAGTTACTGGAAATGATTTTAACTAAGTGAGTACAAAAATACATAAATTATTTAAAATGTAATGATAAGCTATACGTTTCATCTATATATTATGTCATTTTGTTGTTATGAGAATATCAAGTTCTCAACAAAATGTTACCCAAGTCTCAATTTAAACACTTAAGAGACAAGAATTTTATTTTGTTACCAAAATTCTAAAAAACTGAAAGTGGTATATAATTTTTTTATTTATTAGTTAATTTTAAATCTTGAAATATTACTAGCTTGGATGTTAAAAATCGAATTTCATGAAATGCTGTCGTTTTACCTTTTATGTAATATTTAACACTTTTTTACCCGGCAATTGCAAACTAAAGATTAATTAGAAAGTCGTGGTTGTATTAAAATATCACTGTACCACTATCAAAAATACTCTTAATTGTTACTTAATAAGTCCATATCTTACATATTTGTAAAACTTTAATTTTTAAAAACGTAAAAAAATGTTTAGTCACAATACTTTAAGCTTAACTTAAAACGTAACGCGATCTGCTATCTTAAATCCAATTACATTAAATACAACTTTCTTCAAATAAATTTTATGATTTATTTAGTTTTCGCTGTCATATTAGTCGTAATTTTCTTAGTTACAACAAAGCTTGTAATATAGTCTGAGAAGAACTACAATAAAATTGTACAGAAATAATAAGTAGCTATTTGATTTGCTTACTCACGACTCAAGACTCCCAAACATACCTGCAACAAATACAAGTCTCAAAATATATATTTAAAACATGAGTTATTTCTCTCATTTGGTAATTTTCTTTGGAACAATTAAGAGCAATGAAATGAAAGAATTCTGGCTAAAAAGGTACGAGATACTTCGATTATTAATTTGAAATATATTTGTCTTAATTTTTAAATAATTAAAATTATTGAACTCATCATCTTTATGTTTACAAATATATGTAGTTTTTCTGGTAAAAAACTTACTAAAATTATAGGATTTGAAAAAAGGATATTGCTTTGAAAAATTGTGTAAATTCAGCAAATTGGTTATATTACAATAGATAATTATAATTTGTAACACTCAATGATTAAAATGAGTTATAAATAACACTATTAAATATAAATTTAAAAGAATAAGATACTGTTTAATGGACTCAAATTATTATGTATATAACTACAATAAATTAATTGACTTATAGAATAATTATTACAGTAATTAATTCATAAGTATAGCTGATTTCATGGATTGAAACTATGTTCAAATGTATAATGATACTACGTATTAATTGTGCGTGTATGTGGACCTAGCGGTGAGGCCGGATTTTCAGTACCTAGTCTGGCCTCTTAGGCTTTCAACCAAAGATTATTTCCGTGGAGCCACTAAATACAACTATTAAAAAAAGATCGTCTTATTTTACCAGGCGAAGTTAGGGCTAAGGAGCCCTAACTTAGCCTACTAACCTGGGGACTAACGGTCCACCAGTGACAGGGCAGGCGGGTACGTGCAAGGACGGGATCGCTCAGACGGTTACCCATCCAAGGGACAGCCACACTCGATCCTGCCTGACTACGTTGTCTTGCGATAATGCTGGAACCTTCCGGTCAAGGCTACTGGCCAACGTGGAGGAAAGCAATTTTCTATTGATTTCCTTCTCGAGCTCTATCACACCTGAAGTTTACTCCGTGACGGAATCAGTCACGTGGTTGACGAAACTCAGCAGTACATCAAGGACGTACCATTGGAATTCAAAACATGAGAACCATGCGGGGCCAGACTGAAGTCAAGGGTATTCATTATGGAGGAATGTAGCTCCATTTTAATATGAGTTAAACCTGAAATCCACCCGATAAGGAAAACTGATATTCAATTTCGATAATATGTGCTTTATATGTGAGGATGTAGTTACAGGCAAAATTACCTCGTGAAAGGTGTAATAGATTTGGCGATTAAGTACAGGAGTTAAAGACTAATCGAACACTCCGGTCACAGACTCACTATCATGACAGGACAGATGATGCTTAGAGAACAAGTGTCTAGGTAAGAAGCGTCGAAGCCGAAATAACTTCAAACTTATTGTAAAACTTAGAATGGGTGAGGTATACGATATTCTTGTCTCAACAAGGCCAATAACGAATTTCCAAAATATTAAAGAAATTGTTTAAATCAAATAAATACCGTAACTATAGATTTATTTGTAAGACATGTTCTGCAAATAAGGTGTTATAAAATACTTCACTGATTCCAAACAGCAAAACATTAAAATGTTTATCATATTTTTAACAATAAACAATTGAAATAAAAAATTAAACAATGGAGAATACCTTTTTTAATAAATTAGACAGCCAATTATATTTTTATTTTGTAATCAGCATTTTTTTATAAAAATAAATTTAACAATGTAGCCTGATCATAAAACTAGAAAGATAAATAATTATAACCCATGATATTATTAGACAAACAATGTTATGCTATTAAGAACTACCAATCTATTTAGCTAAGTTAAATGTCTATATTAAAGCTTATGTGTAGCTTATTTAGCTAAGTTAATGTCTATATTAAAGCTTATGTGTAATTTATTCAGTTAGGTTGGTGTCTATATTAAAGTTTATGTGTAGCTTATTCAGTTAGGTTAATGTCTATATTAAAGTTTATGTGTAGGTTATTAAGCTAAGTTAATGTCTATATTAATGCTTATGTGTAGCTTATTTAGCTAAGTTAATGTCTATATTAAAGCTTATGTGTAGCTTATTTAGCTAAGTTAATGTCTATATTAAAGCTTATGTGTAGCTTATTTAGCTAAGTTAATGTCTATATTAAAGCTTATGTGTAATTTATTCAGTTAGGTTGGTGTCTATATTAAAGCTTATGTGTAGGTTATTTTAAGCTAAGTTAATGTCTATATTAAAGCTTATGTGTAATTTATTCAGTTAGGTTAGTGTCTATATTAAAGTTTATGTGTAGCTTATTCAGTTAGGTTAATGTCTATATTAAAGTTTATGTGTAGCTTATTTAGTTAGGATAGTGTCTATATTAAAGTTTATGTGTATCTTATTCAGTTAGGTTAATGTGTATACTAAAGTTTATGTGTAGTTTATTCAGTTAGGTTAATGTCTATATTAAAGTTTATATGTAGTTTATTCAGTTAGGTTAATGTCTATATTAAAGTTTATGTGTAGTTTATTCAGTGAGGTTAATGTCTATATTAAAGTTTATGTGTAGTTTTTTCAGTTAGGATAATGTCTATATTAAAGTTTATGTGTAGCTTATTTAGTTAGGTTAGTGTCTATATTAAAGTTTATGTGTGGTTTATTCAGTGAGGTTAATGTCTGTATTAAAGTTTATGTGTAGTTTATTTTTAAATAAATTTTTAAATATGAGGTTCATTCAATTTCAAAAATATTTCATTCTTTCAATATTCAAGTAAGTTGTTATGGTCTTAAGTTTGCTTTGAAAATATGTGTCTATTTTCATTTATCACCAGTTGAGTAATTGGTGTTAATAAATCCGTCGAGAAAATTACAATTCAGAAATGCAGATTATATCGACACTTAAAACACGTGTTTCTGGTACTAGACTAGACTATAGATCCTCTCTGATTCTACTCCCCCCCTTATACATCTGCTAGTCTATACATGGTAGAAAACTCCGAGAAGTTAAATGACTCCAGGATACGTGATTCAATATTCCGTTCTCGTAAAATGACACTTTGGCTGAAGTTTATTGTCCTACTTTTACGAACACTATAAAGCAAGTTGTTTCATGACATAATTTGATGAAATTTGTAATCATTGTAATTTTACTGTCACATGATAAATAACAGATGTTTAGGCATAAACGTTTTGCTATATTTAAACTGCCTACACCCTTCCAATTTGTTATTGTTTGTGATAATATAATTTATATAATTGTAGTGGCTTCTTATACAACTTGACAATATGAATATGAAATATGAAAGTGAGACACATAATACAAAACAGTTAAAAACTTTGATCGTAGTTAAAAATAGTTATAACTAAACAACCGACAAAGTTACAAAACACAAAGTACTATTGTCATGTTTCAGACCCTTGCTTTCCGAGAAACGTCATAAAGTGTTCATATTGTTTTGATCATATGTCAGATATTATAAATGTTTGGCATCTGACTAAGTTTAAAATAAAAAAAACCACTGCTCCTTTTTATGATTGTGTACTGTTTACAACTGTGCTGTTATAATTTAAATCAATTAATTTTTAATTACTATATCTGCAATGATTTTTTTTATCTGGACATTTTATTCTTTGCTTGGATAAACACACCACTTCCCGTTACTGAGTAATTTCCCTAAGGGTTTTACGATATAAGGGCTTAATTTATTGTCTGTAATAACAGCTGGTGTTTATAAATCTTACCGTTCACGTTCTGAACTGTGAAGGTTTAAAAACAACGTACATAGATCTCTAATGATTTACACGATTTTGAATTATAAAATTTGTAAAATAATTCATATAAAATATAAATAATGTTGTAAAATATGTTAAATATCTGCAAAAAATGAAATTGTAGCTCTAAAGTTTCCTATAAAAAACAAAAATATTGACAACTATATATGTAACAGATGTATAAACAATATTGTTCGACTCTAACAACTCCCAGTTACGATAAAGGCCTACAATGTACGGTATCCCGTATACCACTCTGTGGTAGATTTATAGAAGTAAAATATTGACAACTATATGTGTAACAGATGTATAAACAACATTGTTCGACTCTAACAACTCCCATGTACGATAAAGGCCTACAATGTACGGTATCCCGTATACCACTCTGTGGTAGATTTATAGAAGTAAAATATTGACAACTATATGTATAACAGATGTATAAACAACATTGTTCAACTCTAACAACTCCCAGTTACGACAAAGGCCTACAATGTAAGGTATCCCGTATACCACTTTGTAGTAGATTTATAGAAGTAAAATATTGACAACTATATGTATAATAGATGTATAAACAACATTGTTCGACTCTAACAACTCCCATGTACCATAAAGGCCTACAATGTACGGTACCCCTTATACCACTCTGTGGTAGATTTATAGAAGTAAAATATTGACAACTATATGTGTAACAGATATATAAACAACATTGTTCAACTCTAACAACTCCCATGTACGATAAAGGCCTACAATGTACGGTATCCTGTATACCACTCTGTGGTAGATTTATAGAAGTAAAATATCGACAACTATATGTGTAACAGATATATAAACAACATTGTTCGACTCTAACAACTCCCAGTTACGATAAAGGCCTACAATTTACGGTATCCCGTATACCACTTTGTGGTAGATTTATAGAAGTAAAATATTGACAACTATATGTGTAACAGATGTATAAATAACATTGTTCGACTCTAACAACTCCCAATTACGATAAAGGCCTACAAAGTACGGTATCCCGAATACCACTCTGAGGTAGATTTATAGAAGTAAAATATTGACAACTATACGTGTAACAGATCTATAAACAAAATTGTTCGACTCTAACAACTCCCAGGTACGATAAAGGCCTACAATGTACGGTATCCCGTATACCACTCTGTGGTAGATCTATAGAAGTAAAATATTGACAACTATATGTGTAACAGATGTATAAACAACATTGTTCGACTCTAACAAAATCTGTTGTTTATAAATCAGATTTATAAACAACAGATTTATAAACTCCCATGTACGATAAAGGCCTACAATGTATGGTATTCCGTTTACCACTCTGTGGTAGATTTATAGAAGTAAAATATTGACAACTATATGTGTAACAGATGTATAAACAACATTGTTCTACTCTAACAACTCCCAGGTACAATAAAGGCCTACAATGTAAGGTATCCCGTATACCACTCTGTGGTAGATTTATAGAAGTAAAATATTGACAACTATATGTGTAGCAGATATATAAACAACAATGTTCGACTCTAACAACTCCCATGTACGATAAAGGCCTACAATGTATGGTATCCCGTATACCACTCTGTGGTAATTTTATAGAAATAAAATATTGACAACTATATGTGTAACAGATATATAAACAACATTGTTCGACTCTAACAACTCCCATGTACGATAAAGGCCTACAATGTACGGTATTCCGTATACCACTCTGTGGTAGATTTATAGAAATAAAATATTGACAACTATATGTGTAACAGATATATAAACAACATTGTTCAACTCTAACAACTCCCAGTTACGATAAAGGCCTACAATGTACGGTATCCCGTATACCACGTTGTGGTAGATTTATAGAAGTAAAATATTGACAACTATACGTGTAACAGATGTATAAACAACATTGTTCGACTCTAAATACTCCCAGGTTCGACAAAGGCCTACAATGTACGGTATCCCTTATACCACTCTGTGGTAGATTTATACAAGTAAACTATTAACAACTATATGTGTAACAGATGTATAAACAACATTGTTCGACTCTAACAACTCCCATGTACGATAAAGGCCTACAATGTACGGTATTCCGTATACCACTCTGTGGTAGATTTATAGAAATAAAATATTGACAACTATATGTGTAACAGATATATAAACAACATTGTTCGACTCTAACAACTCCCATGTACGATAAAGGCCTACAATGTACGGTATTCCGTATACCACTCTGTGGTAGATTTATAGAAATAAAATATTGACAACTATATGTGTAACAGATATATAAACAACATTGTTCAACTCTAACAACTCCCAGTTACGATAAAGGCCTACAATGTACGGTATCCCGTATACCACGTTGTGGTAGATTTATAGAAGTAAAATATTGACAACTATACGTGTAACAGATGTATAAACAACATTGTTCGAATCTAAATACTCCCAGGTTCGACAAAGGCCTACAATGTACGGTATCCTGTATACCACTCTGTGGTAGATTTATACAAGTAAACTATTAACAACTATATGTGTAACAGATGTATAAACAACATTGTTCGACTCTAACAACTCCCATGTACGATAAAGGCCTACAATGTACGGTATCCTGTATACCACTCTGTGGTAGATTTATAGAAGTAAAATATTTACAACTATATGTATAACAGATATATAAACAACATTGTTCGACTCTAACAACTCCCAGTTACGATAAAGGTCTACAATGTACGGTATCCCGTATACCACTCTGTGGTAGATTTATAGAAGTAAAATATTGACAACTATACGTGTAACAGATGTATAAATAACATTGTTCGACTCTAACAACTCCCAGTTACAATAAAGGCCTACAAAGTACGGTATCCCGTATACCACTCTGAGGTAGATTTATAGAAGGAAAACATTGACAACTATACGTGTAACAGATGTATAAATAACATTGTTCGACTCTAACAACTCCCAGTTACGATAAAGGCCTACAAAGTACGGTATCCCGTATACCACTCTGAGGTAGATTTATAGAAGTAAAATATTGACAACTATATGTGTAACAGATGTATAAATAACATTGTTCTACTCTAACAACTCCCAGGTACGATAAAGGCCTACAATGTACGGTATCCCGTATACCACTCTGTGGTAGATCTATAGAAGTAAAATATTGACAACTATATGTGTAACAGATATATAAACAACATTGTTCGGCTCTAACAACTCCCATGTACAATAAAGGCCTACAATGTATGGTATCCCGTATAACACTCTGTGGTAGATTTATAGAAATAAAATATTGACAACTATATGTGTAACAGATGTATAAACAACATTGTTCTACTCTAACAACTCCCAGGTACAATAAAGGCCTACAATGTAAGGTATCCTGTATACCACTTTGTGGTAGATTTATAGAAGTAAAATATTGACAACTATATGTGTAACATATATATAAACAACATTGTTCGACTCTAACAACTCCCAGTTACGACAAAGGCCTACAATGTACGGTATCTTGTATACCACTCTGTGGTAGATTTATAGAAGTAAAATATTGACAACTATATGTGTAACAGATATATAAACAACATTGTTCGACTCTAACAACTCCCATGTACGATAAAGGCCTACAATGTACGGTATCCCGTATACCACTCTGTGGTAATTTTATAGAAATAAAATATTGACAACTATATGTATAACAGATATATAAAAAACATTGTTCGACTCTAACAACTCCCATGTACGATAAAGGCCTACAATGTACGGTATCCCGTATACCACTCTATACGGTATACGGAATACCGTATCTATAAAATTAATTCTATAAAATTATTTCTGTGGTAATTTTATAGAAATAAAATATTGACAACTATATGTATAACAGATATATAAACAACATTGTTCGACTCTAACAACTCCCATGTACGATAAAGGCCTACAATGTACGGTATCCCGTATACCACTCTGTGGTAATTTTATAGAAATAAAATATTGACAACTATATGTGTAACAGATATATAAACAACATTGTTCAACTCTAACAACTCCTAGTTACCATAAAGGTCTACAATGTACGGTATCCCGTATACCACTCTGTGGTAATTTTATAGAAATAAAATATTGACAACTATATGTGTAACAGATATATAAACAACATTGTTCGACTCTAACAACTCCCATGTACGATAAAGGCCTACAATGTACGGTATCCCGTATACCACTCTGTGGTAATTTTATAGAAATAAAATATTGACAACTATATGTGTAACAGATATATAAACAACATTGTTCAACTCTAACAACTCCCATGTACGATAAAGGCCTACAATGTACGGTATCCCGTATACCACTCTGTGGTAATTTTATAGAAATAAAATATTGACAACTATATGTGTAACAGATATATAAACAACATTGTTCAACTCTAACAACTCCCATGTACGATAAAGTCCTACAATGTACGGTATCCAGTATACTACTCTGTGGTAATTTTATAGAAATAAAATATTGACAACTATATGTGTAACAGATATATAAACAACATTGTTCAACTCTAACAACTCCCATGTACGATAAAGGCCTACAATGTACGGTATCCAGTATACCACTCTGTGGTAATTTTATAGAAATAAAATATTGACAACTATATGTGTAACAGATATATAAACAACATTGTTCAACTCTAACAACTCCCATGTACGATAAAGGCCTACAATGTACGGTATCCCGTATACCACTCTGTTGTAATTTTATAGAAATAAAATATTGACAACTATATGTGTTACAGATATATAAACAACATTGTTCAACTCTAACAACTCCCATGTACGATAAAGGCCTACAATGTACGGTATCCCGTATACCACTCTGTGGTAGATTTATAGAAGTAAAATATTGACAACTATATGTGTAACAGATATATAAACAACATTTTTCAACTCTAACAACTCCTATGTACGATAAAGGCCCACAATGTACGGTATCCCGTATACCACTCTGTGGTAGATTTATAGAAATAAAATATTGACAACTATATGTGTAACAGATATATAAACAACATTGTTCGACTCTAACAACTCCCATGTACGATAAAGGCCTACAATGTATGGTATCCCGTATACCACTCTGTGGTAGATTTATAGAAATAAAATATTGACAACTATATGTGTAACAGATATATAAACAACATTGTTCAACTCTAACAACTCCTAGTTACGATAAAGGCCTACAATGTACGGTATCCCGTATACCACTCTGTGGTAATTTTATAGAAATAAAATATTGACAACTATATGTATAACAGATGTATAAACAACATTGTTCTACTCTAACAACTCCCATGTACGATAAAGGCCTACAATGTATGGTATCCCGTATACCACTCTGTGGTAATTTTATAGAAATAAAATATTGACAACTATATGTGTAACAGATATATAAACAACATTGTTCAACTCTAACAACTCCTAGTTACGATAAAGGCCTACAATGTACGGTATCCCGTATACCACTTTGTGGTAGATTTATAGAAGTAAAATATTGACAACTATACGTGTAACAGATATATAAACAACATTGTTAGAATCTAACAACTCCTGTATACGACAAAGGCCTACAATGTACGGTATCTTGTATACCACTCTGTGGTAGATTTATAGAAGTAAAATATTGACAACTATATGTGTAACAGATATATAAACAACATTGTTCAACTCTAACAACTCCTGTATACGACAAAGGCCTACAATGTACGGTATCCCGTATACCACTCTGTGGTAGATTTATACAAGTAAAATATTGACAACTATATGTGTAACAGATATATAAACAACATTGTTCGACTCTAACAACTCCTGTATACGACAAAGGCCTACAATGTACGGTATCCCGTATACCACTCTGTGGTAGATCTATAAAAGTAAAATTTTTACAACTATATATGTAACAGATGTATAAATAACATTGTTCGACTCTAACAACTCCCATGTACGATAACGGCCTACAATGTACATTATCCCGTATACCACTCTGTGGTAGATTTATAGAAGTAAAATATTGACAACTATATGTGTAACATATGTATAAATAACATTGTTCGACTCTAACAACTCCCATGTACGATGAAGGCCTACAATGTATGGTATCCCGTATACCACTCTGTGGTAGATTTATAGAAGTAAAATATTGACAACTATATGTGTAACAGATGTATAAACAACATTGTTTGACTCTAGCAACTCCCATGTACGATAAAGGCCTACAATGTACGATATCCCGTATACCACTCTGTAGTAGATCTATAGAAGTAAAATATTCATTCCTCTCTTACTTTTAACTAAACTTGACTGTGATAATACATTGGCCAACTTCTATTAATAACCTATGAATTCGGTGTAATAATACTAAAGTACGATAAACTAGATGGGATGTACTAAACCGACTATTTTGATTAAATGTCAACTAATACAAAGTTCAGATACAAATGTCACTTTGTATTACAAGTAACATTAAATAAAAAAGGAATTTTATTATAAAATTATTTGTCTTTAGTATCCTCAATAGTTAGGAACTTGAGATAAACACCTTTTTTAATACACTTTTATAAATACATTAATTTATGAAAAATTAATAATTTTACAATTATTAGTCACTTTATTTTGTAGTGATCTTTCCTCATTCAATATATTTCAACTTCTGTGCAGAATGTAGGTTATGTAATTAAATTTTGAACAAACAACAAATCACTCAATACCATGAAGATGAACAGCCTTTATTACTAATCCTTGAGCAAAATTTAAATTTTATGATGTTCATTCAAATAACGTTTTTAGTTACATTTTATATATTCATTGCGTTTTTTTATCCTTTTTTATTTTATTACTAAGTTTGGATACCAGAATAAATAAAAAGTTTGTTCATTTATGACAGAATTAACAAATCACTCACAATGCTAAGGACAGTCACAATTTATTTTAATTTAATAAGGCATTTATAGATAAATTAAATTTTAAACTGAATATTTCGTTACAGAATATGTTCCCTTAGAAAAAGGAACGTTCGATAAAAACGTAATGTTACGCGTTATAAAAAATTTGAACTATATTAACATTATATAAAATTAATTCAAAACCGACACAGGTATTGTGTAACTGCAAACACTGGTTAGATCAATGTTACCTACGTGAACTTTGTTCTTTGTGTAACTAAACGAAACGAAGAGAAAACACCGTACAATACAAATTACATTTTTTTAATTAGTAGTGTTAATTTAAACTAAACAACGAGAGAAAGTAAGACTGTTTTATTTACACTTGGCAGACGATTTTTGAGAGAAAATATTTGGGGTTGTTACGTCATAATTAGTAATTACTATTTTAATAAATAACCATCCACCTGAGATTGAGCTTTTTTCAACTAAACATTTCAATAACGAATATACTTTACCTTGAAACTATTTCAATTTTTCCACCAACGTCAGCTAGTGCAGTTTAAAAATTACTTAAAACGAGATGCCCTTGAATAATCAGTAAATTACAACAATAACAAACAATTAATGTGCTATTTAATAATAATTTAACCTGTACCACACCGAAAATCAGTATAGTAATACTAATTGATAAATTAATCGTTAAATAATATAGTAAATATGTGAACAAAGCTTTCGATAAGTTCTGAGCTTGTTAGAATGATTTAAAATGATCACTCTCTCATTGTTTAAAGTGTGAAATAATATTAATATTATAACTATACATCAATATTAGGATCAGACTACCGGTAAGTGAAAGAATTGTTATTTAGTTTCAAAAGTTCATTGTATATTAATTCATAAATGCATAAAAGTATGTACAGTATATGAGACATAAGGACGTAGGAGTGTTACGAATAATACATGTATGCGCTTCATATTGGAACCATGAGTTTGGCTGTAACACAGATAGACATTCGAGACCAACACCTGCAGACTTACAGAAGACGACACTGTACAGTATATGAGACACAAGGACGTATTAGTGTAACGAGTAATACATGTATTCGCTTCATATTGAAACCATGAGTTTGGCCGAATCACAGATGGACACTTACAGACATTTGAGACCAACACCTGCAGACTTACAGAAGACGACACTGTACAGTATATGAGACACAAGGACGTATTAGTGTAACGAATAATACATGTATTCGCTTCATATTGAAACCATGAGTTTGGCCGAATCACAGATGGACACTTACAGACATTCGAGACCAACACCTGCAGACTTACAGAGGACGACACAGTACAGTATATGAGACATAAGGACGTACTAGTGTTACGAATAATACATGTATTCGCTTCATATTGGAACCATGAGTTTGGCTGTAACACAGATGGACACTTACAGACATTTGAGACCAACACCTGCAGACTTACAGAAGACGACACTGTACAGTATATGAGACACAAGGACGTATTAGTGTAACGAATAATACATGTATTCGCTTCATATTGAAACCATGAGTTTGGCCGAATCACAGATGGACACTTGCAGACATTTGAGACCAACACCTGCAGACTTACAGAAGACGACACTATACAGTATATGAGACACAAGGACGTATTAGTGTAACGAATAATACATGTATTCACTTCATATTGAAACCATGAGTTTGGCTGAATCACAGATGGACACTTGCAGACATTTGAGACCAACACCTGCAGACTTACAGAGGACGACACAGTACAGTATATGAGACATAAGGACGTATTAGTGTTACGAATAATAGGCTACATGTATTCGCTTCATATTGAAACCATGAGTTTGGCTGTAACACAGATGGACACTTACAGACATTCGAGACCAACACCTGCAGACTTACAGAGGACGACACAGTACAGTATATGAGACACAAGGACGTACTAGTGTTACGAATAATACATGTATTCGCTTCATATTGAAACCATGAGTTTGGCCGAATCACAGATAGACACTTACAGACATTTGAGACCAACACCTGCAGACTTACAGAGGACGATACAGTACAGTATATGAGACACAAGGACGTACTAGTGTTACGAATAATACATGTATTCCCTTCATATTGGAACCATGAGTTTGGCTGTAACACAGATAGACATTCGAGACCAACACCTGCAGACTTACAGAAGACGACACTGTACAGTATATGAGACATAAGGACGTACTGTATTAGTGTTACGAATAATACATGTATTCCCTTCATATTGGAACCAGGTGTTTGGCCGAAACACAGATGGATACTTACAGACATTCGAGACCAACACCTATAGACTTACAGAAGACGAAAATTGAAGATATCAAAAGAAAAGTTCTTAAAGGGAATTATATAGAAACATTTAAAGTGTTCTTTAAAAAATTAACTTCCGAAATTCAACTATGAAACTGAAGAACGTTTATGAATAATGCTATTGGACTAATTTAATGAGCTTATAAAAGATTTTCACGAACCTATAACCTCTAGTATATATTTTATTCAAACTCCCAAAAGCACGTACTTCAAAAGCCAAAAAAACACCTTAAATTTTATTTCTATAATCTTCGACTAAGTGTTTTCAACAACACTTACCAACATTTTAGATCAAAGTACGTATTAAGAATACCACAAAATAAATATAACATTAAATATAAACAGGATGTTATTATAACTATTTTTGCGGATTTTTATCTCCATATACAATATAAAGAATGAATAATTCCATTGATTTATTGAGTTTATAGCCAATACATTAAGTATATTTCTTCTGACATTATTTATACTTTTATTTAGTTGTTTGTATTTATTCTTGTAATATTATGAAAAAATATATAGTGTGTTAAAAAAGTATGCAACCACCTTCATTACTCTATAACGGGTCCAGATAAATAAATGAGATTTAGTATACCTATGTTGAACGTTTTTTTTTTCTATTTTTTTAGTAGTTTATAATTTTTTTTACCTAGTGGGGAGGGCCCATGCAGGAGTTCATAAATAGTTTAAATGAAAGTCTATGATGAGTTTCCCACCATCTTAAAGCATATTTTTTCTGAATAACACACCATAAGTTTCAAGTCAAAAGAACCACCTTATCAGAAATGGCGGCTTGTTAACCTTTCTTAGCAGTGATATTCAAGTGTGAATTTGACATTTTGTAAAAGCCAGTTACTAAGCATTAATTAAAGAAATATAAAATTATAATAAAATTGTATTATTTACATACTGGTACAAATAACTCTTAGAACAAAACTGGCTTTTACAACATGTCACCCACTCATATATCACTGTTAAGAAAGGTTAACCAGTCGCCATTTCTGATAGGGTGGTTCTTTAGACTTGAAACTTATAGCGTCTTATTCAGAAAAGAATAGGCTTTAAAATTATGGACAACTCAACATAGAGATTCATTTAAGCTTTTTACGAAATCATCCACGGTCCCTCCCCTTTAGGTTGACAAAAAAATTACAAACTGCAGCAAAAGATAGAAAAAAAACTTTCTGCAGAGGTATACTAAATCTCAATCATTTATCTATACCCATTTAAGAGAAACGAAGGTGGTTCCATACTTTTTCAACACCCTGTATATAGTAGCAATATAGTAAATACAATAGGATCTTGTAAATTTAAATACCTAAGCTCTTGACTTCGGTGTAATCGTGACAAGAATGTAAGTAAAAGGAAACGTTGTTTAATTTTATGAAATATAACAATGTTAAGTTATTTTGCATACTCTTCTTCCTCTATATCATACTCTAGTCTCCTTCATTTGGTCCAGTGTATTATAAAAAGAAAGGCTCAACTCATGGAAATATTAATGTAATCATTTTAATATTTTAACAGCTACTGAACAAGATTCAGGAGATCAAAACCAATTCACGAGGTATTGTGTCGATTACGAATAAATGTGATTTCTGTTCTTTACAATACAATATAAAGTGAATTTAATTAACGTTTGAACTTGGAACTCGGGTAGTACTTTGAGTTCATAAGTACTGTGAAGGCATGTTGTTGCACCCCTCATAAATATGCAAGGGCGGACCGGAAGTTCCCTTCCGTGGAACACCTAATTCCGGTTCTACATGCCCACAACCTATTCACTAAACACTCAACTCCATTTCCACCTTAGTAGACCTTTATTAACGTATTTTGTATTCATCATTATACAGTATGTTAAAATATTTTTTTTTAAATATAAAGCTATTCAATTTATATTTATCAAAATTTCTACTGATTGTGATTAAGTATTACGGTATTTACTGTATTTTTTTAATGAGGTTTAATTATATGTTCGGAAAATATTTATAAGTAGAAAAGTTTACTGCTCTAAATAGAGTTTCCCTATAAAACGTATACATTATTGCTGTAATAAAAGTTTACTGGTACTGTACGTGGTGGGATGAACCCAAGGCTAGTATACATGCCTGTATGAACCTCCCTCGTAGAGAGTATACACTGTTGAATCAATTCCGAACTGGCGTTGGCAGATGGTGTTCTGGAAGTATAAATAGGAATTGACACTATTTATACTTCTCCCCGCAGTTCATGTTATTGCGGGGAGTCCATCCAAACAATGAATCACATAGTTACAGAGTGCCCCCTGCGCTCTTTTACGAAAGGATTAGCCAGCATAAACAGAATCAGTGAGGCAGATCTTAAATGGTTCGATAGATTGGACTTAGCTTTGTGACAGGAGATCACTTTACATTTTTATTTAATTAATGATATCATGACTTTTGGATCTTTATCCAAATTATACATCGCCGTTTTTTTTAAATTAACAAATGGTAGCTGATAACAATGTATACTCGTAACTAAATTTGATTTTGGTAAACAAAAGAAACAGAGGAAACATTAAAATATTAATATTTAGTTTTAAATATATTATTACTGTTACATTACTAGTAGATAACACTCTTTAAACCTAACATTTATGACACTTTAATATCGACATTGTGTCAAGAGAAATAACATACTGTCCATAACATTTATATTTTAAGATAGAGAATCATGTGTTTGATTTCAGTTATAAAATATCTAGCTGTATTTTATTATATTATATTTAAATAGAACACCGCATTTTAATAATTAACTCCCATATTCGTTACAATAATCATGTCTTGCTTATTTCTTCTGGAAGCAGTAATATTACAACATCAAATGTTAAAATACGCACTATCTAATTAGTTACAGATGATTAAATTTTAAACCAACAAAGATTATGGTTTACATAACCTATAAACTGTCAACTTACAAAACACAAGTTAGTCCCATTTTTACGCAATGTACGTTAGGTTTTAATACTAACAATAAAATCAGAATAACGTATTAATTTTCTAAACAGTAATACAATACATTGCAGCCTGTGCAATATTGAAAGGTATGTTTACATTACTAAATTGCCACAAATAATTTGGATTGTTTATGAACTAATATAATAGTGGGTTATTAGCCTCCTACGCCTATGAATGTAAATATGTATTTTTATATTATTTGCCAATTTTATATATGTTTGAAATAAATCTCACAAAATTTAAAGCAGGTATCATGTGTTTATGATTTTTTTTTTATTTAAGTTTGAGAAATATATTCATTAAAACTATTATTTGAGTAATCTGATATAAGTAATAAGTTATTAAAGAGAATTAACGCTATGTAGGCCTACGTAGTTTGATATCGGACACACGAAATGTTAAAATTGTGATCCATATCGTATTTAAAATATGATTTTTTTAAAGTGCCATCATGATTGTGTTGAACAAATTGCATGAATATCCTAAATAGACTAAATAAGTTAACCTGTTTAATTTTAAACTGATGTTACCTGCTGTGAAATTATACGACAAAATCATAATTCAACATTAAAAGAACATGTACTAACACTTTAGTTATGTACTTTCAACATTACTTGATAAAGCAATTTAATTATTCTCTACAAGAAATGTAATTTATGTTCCGCCTTACAGCATGAATTAGAATTTATTGTACCTCCTTACATTTTATGTTTTTAACTAACTATATAACTACATTAACTCCATTCTGTTTGTATGTTGGTAGTATTTATATCCATGAAGACGAACTAATTAACATGCCACGTAAATAAGTCACTATACAAAATAACTCATTCTTTCACACATATACAGGGTCGACACAAATATGGAAATGCACAAAACAAAAATAGAATATCAAATCCTGTAAATCAAGAACAACATTACTATCAAAATAAACAAGATAAGTAACTACACATTTAATTTTACCTGTACGTTGCCCTGCCTCCAGGGCTAGTCAGGGCCGGTTGTAGACATTTTTCTAGTGTATGCGAACAACATGCGAATACAAAACTGAAACCACTAAATTTATCTCGGACACAAAAAAGAGTAACATAATATTACTTGTACAAGTCTGAGCTCAGAAATAATACGAGCCCTAAATACACAAATCCTCCAGTTCAGGCACTGAAACTTGGCTAACATTGCTCGCTCAGATACCTGAATGGTTAGTCAACGACCACCCAATGAAAAAAAAACCAAAAAAGTAGTACAAGCCGTGCGAGCTCCATTATTTGTTTTCGGGTAACCGCTGAAAGTGGATAAGCGGACCCGGGAATATTGGATCGGACTCGGGTACGCTTCCCTCTTTTTGAGGAGTCAGTGCGAGTCAGTCCTTGCTCATATAATGGCTGGCCAAAACGCCAGCGCCGAGGCAACCACGGCGGCCATGACGCGGTTGGGGCCTACTCCGCTTAAAGTAGTGCCGTCACCCGAGGACGGAGCTTTTACCGTCTCACGACGGAATTCCCCTGCGAGTTCGCATCCTGGGAAATACACCTGACAAACGGGATCACGTTCAGTAGTAACCGAGGGGCATACGCCGTACGTCTCGAGGAATCGAACCTTATACGGACCCGACCGGGGGAACTCGACTCGCGCCGTTCTCGACTATAGTGCGGACACTATTCGGGGCTTTTACCGTCTTACGACGAAATTCCCCGCACTCTCTAGATCTTCCGAGCTTTCCCGATATCTGGCCGATAGCACCCCGCGTAAACTCGACTTCTTGTCACCACTCTCTTCTAGAGTGCGGACGCTACTCGGGGCTTTTACCATCTCACGACGAAATTCACCGCACTCCCTAGTTCTTCAGAGCTTCCTCGCTGTCTGGCCGGTAGCACTCGGCGTGAACTCGACTTCTTGTCACCCCTCTCTCGTAGAGTGCGGACGCTACTTGGGGCTTTTACCATCTCAGCGGAATTCCCCTAGCGAGTTCGTCGTACCTGCCAGCTCGTGTCACGAGGCAGTCGGTAGCGTACCACAACCGTTTCCTCGCGTCACGATGAGTACTTTCGGTGTTCGCGCTCGGCTAGTGTGTCGTAGAGCCGGTACCTGTTGTATTCGTGGCAGCTCCTATGACGGTCGAGTGTCGCAACATCAGGATGAAGCCACATTAACTAAAAACCGTCCAAACTCTGTGAAGAGCGGACGTAAACAAGTATACTACCCTGAACGGTGGACCACTTGGCTCGTGGGTCAATGAAAAACGCGGCTAAACGCGTGTTAACGTGTGAACTGCCGGACACATGAACATCGACAATTTGAACACACATTACGGGATTTTATTCCAAGGGTCACACCTGTCTGAGGTTCGGTATAACCGCAGGACATCGGTCCAATGAATCTTGCGTGGTCTCCGGACGGTCGCTACTTTTCCGTGCCCGAGCGTACATGCACCGGGTAGGCACATATGTAATGTCATTATGGGATTTGTCGTTTACCAAATTTGTGTTCGGTATATTATTTTTGTATAATTTGTGCTTCATTCTTTATATTGTGTTTAATAGTGTATTTTCTTGTTTTTAAATATAATTGATTGATATTGTGGCCTTCTGCCAAAATCAGTGAATTCATTGATAGTAAATAGTTTTTTTGCTCAGCTGTCGAGTTGTAATTTAACCCTCAGAATGCCGCCCGTGATCCTATCGCTTGTCGGGTTTTGAGCCATCCCCCATTACGGCACGACTTACAGTTTTAGTGGGGGATGGTTTTAGTATAATATTTAATTAGAATAATTTACTTAAAACCGTTAAATGTGGAGAGTTAATATGGCTTAAAGTAGTTACATTGAAATTCAAATGACCACTGCTTTGGAAAGGACAAACCTTTCGAAGTCCGATGTTTTGCTATTGATTTCTCTTGAATAGACCTTTTTTTATACCAAACTCGACCTAGTAAACCTGGAAAGAACGTTGAAGATTTTCGTTCAACTCCTCGTGGGCCGTCCCCCTGGAAAGATGAAACGTCGCTAATGGCGTAAAAAAGCGTGCTCTTTGAAACCATTATGATGTACAAGATTTCATTTTTACAAGTGAAGTCATACACAAGTTGTGAAAGCGTTTCCATATTGGTTTACCTTGTATATTAGGGAATATACACGCTTGAACACTTATGTCACTCCAGTTAATTCCTGTGGTAGAATTGTTGGGTAATACGGGATGTAGTAGTCCCACACAATTTTCACGAGTTTTTAAAACTAGTCAATATTAACCCCACAAACACGAATCTAATTTCTGGTGGAAATACAAATTAAAAAATATGTATATATGTGGGCCGAAATCACTGCAGGCTATATTAATAATATAGTCTTATATAGTTTTCTTCTAATCAAGAATATGATATCGTTCAAGACTTTAAGATAATAATAATATAATAATAGAACTAGTACATAATAACTGAGATATTTAAATAAAGTTCTGTTAGATTAGCTTGCTAGGTACGTATATGTTAACCGTGAATATATGTTGCAAACTTGACCTTACCTAACCTTTTTAGTTAAGGATCTCTATTTTTATTTTTCGTAGGACGGAATGGATGTCACACTCGTGGAGCAAACTACATGATATTAAAGGCATATACATATATCATTTTTCTTATAAAAATGTTTTTTATTCTTTTTTACTTTTTGTTAAGTCAGTATTTTCTCGGAAACATTGTTGGATTCGTGTTCGAGGCGTTAGTATCGACTAGTGACCATCGAGTGAAGCCCCTATATTCCATATTACCGAATTTTGTATTTGGCTTTAGGAGTGTTATAATACGGTTGGACTTAACGTGCCTAAGGTTAATTTGAAACTGAATCTAATTCAATTTAAGACTAAGACGCAGTAATATAGGTTTTATAGCGGCCAAGTAACTACCAAAATAAGCTCTTTTTGGCCATTACAGAGATAAGCCCTCTTCTCTCTTGGCCAGTACTAAAAGTCTTTGTTTTATGAGGAGAGAACAATAACAGTCTAATGTCCTAGTTAAATTAACCTATAATAGTCGACAATCAATTTTTTGTATTTATTTATTTTATTTTATTTATTTATATATATATAAAATATATACTGTATAATAATATATATACATTCAATATTATGAAAATGGCGTTTAGCCAGGAATGAAATTCTCTGCAAAAACTAAAATGTATAAGAAAATTAACGATTCCGATACCTTATTTAATAGTCCTGGATAAATATGACTAGGTATTTATTAACTTTTTTACAAATTTAACAACACATAGTTTTTTAATAAATACATATTTGTGTCTTTTAATTTATATTAAATACTTGTAATCGGACGACAAATTGAACTACCATAATGTGTTTTTTCTTTAAACTATTGACGTCGTTTCTTTAAATCGTTGAAAAATAAATTATTGTAGAAAATAGATTATTCCAAAAACCAGTGGATGACAACATATCACATACCTGATTTAAATAGAAATGTTTATTGAAGGATATGAATTCAAAAATTAGTTTTAAAAGCCAAAAATTGTAGTATGTAGCATTTAGATTGTACAGTAGTATGTTATTATAGAATACAAACTAAAATAATTTTAAATTAACTTGTACAGTGAATTTATAAATTATATTTTGTTTTCTTGTTATATGCTGAGCCTTACTAATGCTTTACGAAGAAAACAATATATACCTAATTACCAGATCGTGAAGCCAAAAGGTGAATCATGTTTAAGTACAGTAATTCCTATTTTATATGACAGATATGTACATGCTGAGAGGGGGGGTAGCTTTTCGAGATTTTATTTGCGATGTGAACAACAGTGTTTTAAAGAAATTTGTTTAAAATCAAATGTTTATATTGCCTTGTTGTACGTAACTGGTTTAGCCTTACAACCACATCGACGTTATTAATACTACATAAATAATAAATGATTATAAATAAATAATATAATGAGTTCAGATAAATCGGCACGATTTCTTAATCTATGCTCTTTCACTCAATGTAAGCGAATAACTCACAAAGGAACAGCCACACAATTTGGGTCCCACCACATTATATAGACAGGGCATTTGAAGGACGGACACAATATTCAACTCAACATGTGTTTAATTAATTAGTCCAACACGTGTCTTGTTTTATTAAACCACTACTAATAACACAACACAGCTGATTGATCCAACAAGGTCGCCTCTACATGTTTATTACAAGATACTCCATCCGTCCGAACCTAACACCAGAAGCTCGGAGTTGCAACGTTTGCACAAGGACCGGCTCTTCCCTGTGTAAACTTCGGTAATGAACTGAATCTACAAACCTTGGTTTCACCTTGCTTAAATGAACATTCACTCATCCTTTTACCCCTTTGCTTGTAGAATTACAAAGATGAGCAAACGTATATTATAAACGTACGTATCTGCGGGCTTTGTTTATTGTCAATGTTTCCAAATTATATTCATATTTTGACGAGTTTTGGATGGTTTTTTATTTTTTTCAAGAATATTGATCACAATAGTTATTAAGAAACTGAATAGGGTTAGTTAGAGTGAATTTATCTCTCACACAACTTAAACATAACTTGTTTCTTGAATAATAAATAATGAATAAATGGAAATAAAATATCGTAGAAAATTTACTACAAGAACTAAATACAACGTATTATAATTTTTCACAATTTACTCCTCTTACAGATTTTTATATAATGTCCTGAATATATAAAATGAGTTTATAGTTTTTACAAGTAACGACACATTCTTAAAGATTCTTAAATAAAGAGAATCCAGTCGTCCATTTAACCATACTCTGCCCATTTCCCATAGGTTGTTAATATTTACGGGAAACTTATTCAGACAGAGTAAAAGGGTGAACCAGTACAATGTGAATATTACTGATAAAAACTTTCAACCAAGTCTGGAACTTGAGCTGCGCAATCTATAAACAGACACAAAGTCTTGACGCCCTAGACCACTCGGCAATCGACACTCACAAGTAATGAGGTGAAATAAAATATTGAACTGAGAGAAGTATAAAGTAACAAATCCTGTTAATATTAAATACTATTAAATATAATTTCATAGAGACAATTTCTGGAAAACCTTTTCTTACAATAAAGAGACAGCTGGCGCTAAATTATTAAATTTTTAAAACAGGTTTCAGCTTATGTAAACTGTATAAATCTAGTTTTTAAGGTAATATACCATGTCGTAATCATTTACATAAGGTAATTGAATATAAATACATTTATGTGTAACTAACGGTCGGTTTTACCTCCAAATATATTTGGCTTGCATGATTTTCTGAGATATTTCAATGTCTCCTTGTTTGGCACAAGTCTTGTGAGCCATATCCGTATTAGTTTATCAACAATTCTTGGCTAAATACTCTATTATTTATCATTTTCAAGCCTTACTCAATATTAGATAATAAATTAAAGTCTTTATTAAATCATCAAACTAACAATAGTTTTATTAATGTCATTGTTATGGCACTGTTTACTGAAAGTAACTTAACGAAATAACAGTTGTAATAACAAAAATGTTAATATTTAAATTATATTTAGATTAGACGTGGTTTGATACTTCTTAAAATGCTATTTACTACAGATAGATTTCATATAGGATATATAATACCGTTATTTGTACATTCGATGTGATGTGAATGTTCTGACAACAGAAACGACAGCACACAATTAAACAGTGAGTGCCAATACGTTGACCATTGGACAGTGAGTGCCAATACGTTGACCACTGGACAGAGAGTGCCAGTACGTCGACCATTGGATAGTGAGTACCAGTACGTCGACCATTGGAAAGTGAGTGCCAGTACGTCGACTATTGGACAGTGAGTGCCAGTACGTCGACCATTGGAAAGTGAGTGCCAGTACGCCGACCATTGGAAAGTGAGTGCCAGTACGTTGCCCATTGGAAAGTGAATGCCACTACGTCGACCATTGGACAGTGAGTGCCAGTTCTTTGATCATTGAACAGTGGCTTGCAATTAATTACTATTTCAATTAGCATTTACATAAAATTACAAAAAGCATATTGCAGAAAACTAAATATAACGATAATGCGACTAATATCTCGTAAACAAAGTGTTTTTTATATTTCAATAATTATTTCTTACATTAACAATATATATATATATATATATATATATTCATCCTGAAAGGAAAAAAATAATAGCATTAATTTTTCCCTTAAGTTGGGATAAGATTATATTATGAAATAATCAGTTCGTAATACTTATTTAACTAACTTCAATTACTTTCTTATGATATGGTTAAATGAAATTATACACCCATAAAAAACCTATTAAATAAAGCTTTAAACTGTTTGAAGACATGCGGTAAGCCCGCCTTCTTATCAGCTAACATTTCTATTCCATCAGCACTTTCGTAACTCTTCAGTGTTTGTTTTGTTAGCTGTTTTAACTTTATTTTTAAATTTACTTTTTAAATTTTACTCAATATTACTTAAATTAATTAAAATACTTATTGCATTACTGTTGGTTAAAACTGAAATTCACTGAAAATTATTGCCAATGGTTGAATAATTTTTAAGTGTTATAATCTATAAAGTTAAATAAGTAACTTTAATTATTAAGTATTTACTGCCAAAATATATTATTATTCTATTTAATAAAATAATATTATTACAGTAGAAAATACATAACAAACATTCTCGATTTATAAAACTGGACCATCGTATACCTGTTCTTACAATAAGTGATAATATTGTCCCTTCTCTCGTCCATCTGTTTTATGTGAATTTATCTTGTACACCTATATGCACCTATATATTCCTAATTAATTTAGTTTTAAAATTAATGTATACCAATAAAAGGCACATACCACCAACTGATTCGCTGTAACTAAAAAAGTACTAAGCTTACGAGGCTGAAGTTTTGTAGAGTCAAAGGTCTTATGTTGTAGATGTGCAATAAGAAGGGATTTTGAAAAATTCTTAGTAAATCGAAGATGGCAGCCTTTTTAGTGCCAACAATTTTAAGGCACTGGACTGTAGCGGCTAAATGAACGATTCTACAGGAAAACTAACACCATTTTCTGTACCTGATTTGAGATGATCTACAACTTTGGCTATATTACTTTTTGCTCTATCTCACCTCCTTCATATTTAAGTAGAGCTAGATTTTAAATTTGTGCGTGTAAATAAAATTGGTTAATTTACGGCCTCCAAGAGTAGACTTACAGATTTTTCTAGACTTTGAAACTTTATTATCTAGGAGAACAAACTGTTTTCAATCGGAAAATTAACAATTTAGTTTAAAAGCATGCATAGCCAGATCATAGGACACGGCTAAACATGGCGAAAAACACAATATTTTATTGATTCAGAGTCAAATATAGTACTTTGTGCTCTCTAAAAGTAGACTTACAGGTTTCTCAAGACTTTGAATCTTTTTTAATCCAAGTGAACAAACTGATTTCAATTTAAAATTTTAAATTTAATCTTCTATGTATGAAAGCTATTTACCACTCATCACTATTTCTCCAAAACTATACGTCCAGTTGACTTAAAATGTTGTACATAGATTTATCATGGTCCCTAGAGGCTAACTAAGAAAGGATTTTCCTCTCCAACCTCAGTACTCCGTCCCATTGGTTTCCAAATTCCCATGGAATTCTTGATTAAATGATTGATTTAATAGATTAACAGCTGTTGAATAAAAACAAATTGTATAAAATTAACAGTGGTAGGCTAAACTTTTAAATTAAAAACAATTGAGTACAATAGTAAATTATCCATAACATCAGCTGTTCTAAATTGGATACAATTTAAACTGAAAGTTTGCTGCAAATTTTCATTATATAATCAAACTTAATCGACCGGTGAAGCGGGCTGGTACTAGTTGTGTATATTCTTTCCAAACTGTTGTTTGGGTAAAAATGTAGAGATAACGCAAAATTACTTTCAATATTGACCTTACTAGAACATCTCAAAATGTAATGGTCAATAGTAAGTAAAATTGATGAAAATATACACGACAAATGGAATATAAATTCACCTCTTTGTTACGCTAAAACATAGGTAATTTTTAGCCTTAACAGTTTTTTATCAGCGTTAATGTATTAGTATATATACATATTGAAAAAAATATTGTAACAGTAGTAAACTTCAAAATTATAAAAAAAAGGTTGTATAATGAATAATTACTATAAAAATCACATTATTTTAAATAATGCCAGTTAAATAGAACAAAAAAGTTAGTAACACTCATGAAACCATTTTCATGAACCGTATTTTAGTTAAATAAACAGTCTTTATGTATACTGTTAAATTGTGATTCAAAGAGCGAACTTTGCACTTTGTGAACTAGTGGAACTATTTCACCAACGACTTGACTGGAGTTAGTTTCCTTAGGGCTACGAGACCAAAGGACATTATCTATATTGTATCGTGTTTAGATAATATTACTACAAAAGTAGCATTTGTATCTTACTTATTTATATTTACTTTTAAAATATATCCATTATTTTTAATATTAACAATAAAAACACCACTTACAATGGAAAATTACTTATGTTACAATAATATCATGTACCGTATTTCTTTACATATCAATACAAATAGAAGATTTTGTGTTAGGACAGGTTAGGAATGAAGATTTGTAACAATATTCCACTTAGCTTTAGTGAACTATTTAGTTTATGAACAAATGAAAATAATACGTTAAACACAGAAAATTATAGGATTTAAATCTAAATATACCCTAATTTGTTTTAGCTAATACTACTTGGACATAGCTGACGAAAAATAATATGAATAAAATACTGTACATCCCTTATGTTACTAGCATTAATCTCTTGTGAGAGGCTGTTCTTAATATATGACCAGGGTCGTCCTTTACTGAAAAGTAACGTAAACTGACAGAAAAGAGCTGTAATGTTAAGGGAAAATCTAGATTAAGAAATCATTTAAAAGACCACCTGCACCATGGAATGCCTAAAAGATGACACGTAAAATCTCAAGTTAAAATAAGTGCCCGTTACCAACAGGACTAACCCACGCAAGCAAGTTTGAATCAGCTATAACAACAGATGAATACAAAATAAACGCCACAAAAACATTTTCCAGACATGCATTTTTTAATACAAGTAAATATCGTATTTTTAATTCTCTTTTATGTAACATTTCATAAGCCGTGTTTCATTATTTTTCTTTGTATCTTGTTGTTTTTTGTGAGAAACATTGTTGATACAATTTAACTTTACAAACTGCCAGTTGACAGCCTCAAATATCTTAGTCATAAAGGAGTAGAAAATTTCTCTTTTCTCTAAAAAAAAAACACCTAAATTGCAGTTCAACACTACTTATTTTTTTAAACTTTCTCTATAGAAAAAGATTTAAATAAAGAAATATAATTAACAAATAGCTCTAAGCATGCTCATGATTTTTTTTTTTTTTTTTTTTAATTAATCGCGTTGCGTTAACATTTCTCTCCTAATCTGTGAACTAGCATACAAATACGAATAAACAAAACATAATTGTAAAAATACTAAAAAATACGGATAGTAGGCGCCTCAATGTGTGTTGTTTGTCCAGTTACCGCGGCACCGTACTGCTAAAGGCAGGGCTACCACGAGATGACCAGTTTCCGAGTCAACCGTTTCTTATTTGACACTTATATGAGGCAGGTAATTTCCGGTTTCCGCCCAAAGAGTCTTTATGGACGATGTAATGCGCGGCAGCACCACAATATTATCCGTAGGTCTTGCTTAAGTCACAAAAGTTAGGATACAAAATATTATCCGTGCCCAAAAAAAAATAGCATACAACCGCTATACATATAAATATACCACTTAATATTTTGTTTGTCTTTAATCTGTTAACTGTTCTTAAAAATATGTTTTACAACGTGCTGTCCTCTCTAATAGCTCCATAAAATTAATAAAAACTAGCAGTAATATGTTTATTTTTTAACATGCAAGTGTTTTGAAATAGTAAACAGCATTCCATGACTTGAGTTTATTTAACTTTATATAACTGCACTCATTTGAATTTTGATAATTTTTTTATGAATCTAAATATTACGAACATTTTCTCTAGTGTTGAAATAAAATAGTTAATCATTCACATCAAACTACACAATTTGCTCTTTTTTTGGACGACAAATTTAATACTTCATAGGCTAATATCAAATTTTACAAAATGACAACGACAGTAAGTACACCTACCAATATCAAATCAATTATCGCTTCAACCACCTCAAGGGTACAATATTCTATAAAGATTTGTTTTTGCATAAATGACTTTAAAAATAATAAAGAAAATAACGTTTTGTTTGTACAAATTATAGTATATTTTTTCTATAGTTGTCTTGTAGTTTAAATAAATTGTAACGTAAATGTTATATACATGAGTCTCACATGTTTTTCACGAATTTTTCCGCTAGTCAACATCAGTATGATTTGTATATATGCGAAGACACTTCTATGGATTCGTGTTCGTGAGATTAATATTGACTAGTTAAAAGCAATAGGACCCCTATATTTTAAATTTACCGTAAAATAATAAATTACAATAATAATAATAAATTACTATGAAATGCTATAAAGCATACATTAAATTTCCTCTACCGTTGGAAATAATATTTCCCTATATTTGGAACGAACAATTTGAGTTATGTTTTTCATCTGGGTAACCCAAACAAAGAGGTAAACGTTTCATGCCAATTAGCAAATTTCAATTGACAGCCGATAATGGAAAGCTAATTGTCCAATAAATGGGTTCTGGACTCACAAAGAGACAATAATTGATCCGACAATGTCAAACCGTCTTTGTACACTGAGCGGTTTCTATCACCCAAAAATTTGAATTTGATAAAATTATTGTTTTTATAACAATTGCTGAGGCCGATTTTGAAAACCAATATTTCTCACCAATAAATAAGTCAATATGGTGATATGGTTTTGTTTAAATCGCCAGGAGCGTTAATCACATAGCGTTGATTATTTTGACCGCACTTGAATTTATTGTTAATAAAAATAGAAAGCTAATGTAAAACCGTATAAATAAAGTAACAGTAATCATGCTCTAACATAACTAAAAAACAAAACTAAATAATATTAAAAAATAATTATTGCTCCTACTAATGTTTCCATGTACAATAACATCAGTTAAGAGCGGTTAAAGCAAAAAAGTAAAGAAACAGCTGATTTTTTATCGTCTGAATCAGCTAATTTTTTTTAAAAACGTCAAATTCCATACCTGCTTGGAATTTTAAAAATATTATATCAATTTTGCTAACAACTGGTTAAATTTTTAAAATCGAGATTTGACAGTTCAAGCTACAAAAATTGCTCGCATAAAAAGCCATTTAAATCCTTTCAGGGGTTGCCTCAGAAACTCAGTGAACAAAAATACTCATACAATTTAAATTCGTTATCAACAATTTAAATGAATCTATAGTTACCGCCATTTTAGCTATGATAATATGAAAAGCGGACATGATTTGTTAGTGTTTAAATAGTTTCAATTAATTAACTGATAAGGAAAGTGTTGCAGTGTACAAATTTGCAGCCTTGAAGAACTCCATGAATAGATAAGTAGACATTAATATTTGTGTATATCAGTGATGAGTGCCGTAATTAATTAGGTAGAATAATTGATTGATTATGTTAAATATGTTCAATCAAATGAGTGTATAGAAAAAATTCCTTCGTTTTGGTTACTACAATTTGTAAATTTCTTATAATGTTTTAAAGGAAGTTCATGTATTATTTTTACATTTATAATAGTTTAAGTTATTCTAATTAATAGAATGTTTTTGGCTTTGATTCTCAAACACCAAGAAAAAAAATTGATTCCGATCGTCCAAAAAATTTGAGCGAAGTTAGGACTATGAAATCCTCTTCCACCTAACCTCAAATAAGTTTTAGTGAGTAGAAGAAAATTTTTATTATTTTAAATTTATGTAATATTAATATATTATCGAGGATATTTACAAAAATACCAATTCATGTCTATGTGGAATTGTTATTCAATGAAATGGATATGCTCGAAAATCACTTTGTAGGTCATATAACTTCATAATAATTTACTGCGATCAAATATGTTATTTTTAGGTACAGATTTCATTGCTCTGCTCTTCTTTCTAGATTAATTCATATTTTAATGTATAAATAAATGATAATAATCCTTTTGGCGAGTAAACTCGCCAATTGGCATTGAGAGAATTGGTTTGTAAAATAAAAAAAATAAAGAAACAATCTCTACTAGTTCTGCAAGCAGTAGTAACACATAATTGTTCTATATCGAACCGAGACGGTAAAGTGATTTTATTAGAATAAAACAGGTATTTAATTTGAAAACTACAATTACTACAAATATGTGAAAAAATAACTATTATTTTTAAAGAGCATCAATGCATTTAACAAGAAAAGTAATTACACCTTTTAACTATCAAATTGTTTACAGTATTAAGCATCCGACAACACGACTACTACAACGACACTACCTGGTGGCAACTTTGTTAACTATCAGAGAGGAATAAGTACCCCACGTCTGATGACTTAAAGATTAAAGACAGTACTGTTCCGGTTATAATTATTTTGTAGTTACTGTCGACGCAGAAATTATGTACACTCGAGTTTTAAAGTTGGTTTCTAAGAAAGAAAGATGCCCAAGAAAAATCAAATATCACCGTCTTCCTCCTATAATTATACGTTATAAATTATCAACTTTGAAATTTTATTATATGTTTTAGTAATTTTTATCCTAGTTGGAACACAAAACAGTGCCGAAATTTGAGAACTAGTTTTTACTGTGCACCAAGTATATACTTTTTATTTTATTGATGCACAGTGAAAACTAGTTCAAAGTCCGGTGCGAGTACTTTTTTGTTCCATATTGGATAAAAATTATTAAACTTAAAATAATAAAATTTAAAAATGTTTCTTTATTACACGAGGAAAACGATGGATTTTCCAAGGCCTGTTAATTTCTCAGCAAACAAACAACTTTCAAACTCCAGTTCACATAATTTTTGCACCGACAGTAGTTACCGTGCTTGTGCCAGTTGATTACATTAATATAAAGAGAAATCAATTAACACAAATTAATTTGAAAATTAACATTAAACTTAAATCTAAACAATTTAAACTAAAAATTGTTTGGTTACTGTAAATGTACAATTTACAGGCCTTTGCAACACATTTATGCGCGTTATCATATTTTTCAGGCCAATATGTTTCATATCTTCATCCCTGACAGTGGGCACCTGCCAGGCCCTGAATCTCATTCTCCCTCGAGAAAGGAGAGCGTCAAACTAATGAGACTAGTGCCTTGTGGGGGTGTATTTCTAAGAGAAAAATAGGTTTGTATCATCTTTTTCTCAAAATCATCAGTAAAATAAAATTATTGCATCGAAATAGAAAATAATACTAACATTTTCTTGTATTACTTTTAAATAACCGATGTATGTAGTCGTTTTATGTAGATTAGAAACACCTTAAAAACTTAAATGCTTATAGATTATGATAGAATTTTCAGAAAATCGTGTCTTCTTACAAAGTATTTACACGTACTCACAATTTTGAAACAATTATGTTCTTTCTACAATTGTGTGTACCTGTTATTATTTGTAAGAAGACATGGTTTTGTTTAAAGTTTATCGTAATCTGTTTTCTCCATAGTATAGGTTGGTTAAACGGTACAGTGATTATATTTTAATTGTTAAATAACTTAATTAAACACTATTTCTCGTTATTATCTTGCATACAAATATATAAAGTCAAGGAGTTTCTACGTTTTTAGGTATTTAAAACGACTTTCATTTCGCTATTTATAAATATATTTTTTGAAATTTGTAACTACAGTTTTGTCTTTAAACAACAATTAAATCAACCGGCGTTAAATAAAATGATCACATCAAACCAACGTTTTATCCTCTCATTTTTATTAAATTAGAAAATCATAGCTGATTATTTTTAGTTGATAACAGAAATTCTTTTTGAATACTTAAGTGATTTTCATTTGTGTTTTATTTATTTTTGTGGCAGATTGTGTCGATACCACTCACCACCTTCAAGCATGGTATTCATCCTCAGTACACCGACCTCATCCACAACAACACAATCCTGAACCTCATCCCACCAGAGACATTTTCAACCTCACCAGAGAGACATTCTCAACTTCACCAGACATTGGCCACTATGTAAACTGGAAATTTTATAAAATTGAATATAATGTGAGATTATTTATATAAAGCTCAAGTCTCGCACTTTTTAAAGTCCCGACGTTTGTTTGATACTATTTAAAATATTTATTTTGTACGTAGGCCGTATATTACGTACGGAATTTTTAAGGGAAAATACGTTTTTATTCTATTTTTTCTGTTCAGATACATATGTTGTTGATGTAAGTAAATTTAAATAATTAGTTTAAATGGTGATCTTTGTTTGTGTCTGATGGAATAATACTTAAATATATTTTAAAATCTACTTTTCCTATTCACTTAATCATTACGCATAAAACAAGGAGTTTTTTTATAGTTTAGGTTGGGTACAGAGATATTGACCCACCCAACCACCCATACACGTACAGTGGTATTGACCCACCCACCCACCGATACACGTACAGTGGTATTGACCCACCCACCCATACACGTACAGTGGTATTGACCCACCCACTCACCCATACACGTACAGTGGTATTGACCCACCCACACATACACGTACAGTGGTATAGACCCACCCACTCACCCATACACGTACAGTGGTATTGACCCACCCACCCACCGATACACGTACAGTGGTATTGACCCACCCACCCACCCATACACGTACAGTGGTATTGACCCACCCACTCACCCATACACGTACAGTGGTATTGACCCACCCACACATACACGTACAGTGGTATAGACCCACCCACTCACCCATACACGTACAGTGGTATTGACCCACCCACCCACCGATACACGTACAGTGGTATTGACCCACCCATCACCCAAACACGTACAGTGGTATTGCTCTACCCAAACATACACTTACAGTGATATTGAATTACACACATACCAAATAAACAATTGTGTTGTTAAGCAGTTTGAATTATTCATTATTATTACTATACGTTATTTATCATTACAACGCCGATCATGAAATATGTGTGAGTATAAAGGCGAATGAGTGTGATGAGTTTAGATGAAAAGGTGTAGTAATTTTTATTAATTAACATTGATTGTTCCCTAGAAATAGGCATTTAATAATATCCCATTTGCCTGGTCAACTAAACGGACCTACAGATTTACGTAGTATCCGAACCACGTAGTATTGGTCTGATTCTCAGCTAATTGGCAAGCCTACACATGCGAACACTGACTACTACGCAACGGACGCCTCAAACTTGTCTAGTAGTGTCCACGTCAATGGTCCAGTGGACGCTGGGTCGATATTAAAAGGGCGGATAATAGAGCCTAGAGCCTATTCCCTACAGCACTTTGTCCCCAAGTAACTGGATTACAACGCTACGCCACTACTGCCGATAGTAGGGCATGAAAAGGCTTAGATCCAACTTTCAATACTTAATCTAAATTGACTGCTTGATCATAAATTTTAAAGTGTATATTTTCAATGTTCTACAGTGTTATATGCATCAAAGTTATTATTTCAAAGGAGAAAATAAAACAGAAATCAATAAAGAGTGGTGCATTATAAGTGCCTGTAAATTTAGAAACTAGCAACGTTTTATCATTAGAATAGTCATGTTTTACTCTTCATTTTCATTGAATATTTTTCATTACGAACTCTTTTAGAACCCATAATATTTTTAAAAATTACTCTTTATTCACTGAGTTTCCTCACTTTATATACCATCAATATATAGTCATAAATGGTTTAAACATTACAACAGTTTTTATGACGGTACATTGAGATATTGGTTTGAAAATATTGTAATGTATTGTATGACAGAGTTTCATGCTTTTGATAATATGTGTAGAGTAAATTAGTATATTATTTATTGACAAAACAATCACAGGAAAATATATGCGGCCAACATTATTCCGTCAATCTAGGGCATGAATTAACAAGACCAGATCTGTTTCAAAACTAGAGAGCTCTCTGTTACACTTGGTACTATAAAGGAAATCAACATAAATAAACGTTTATACTTATTGTACATATAAACAAAATTATTTATTTAGAGTAGTGTATAGGATAATAGAATATTTATTACATGTAATAAAAGGAGGATTAAAACAGAGAAAAACGAAAATATATTCTTACTATATTGATGGACGCAGTTCCGAACTAAGAACTAAGCATTTCATTTTAGAATGTAAAACTTACTTTAAAAATTAAACTTTTTTTCAAATATTCCTTTTTCCTTTTTTCTTTTATTTTTTTCAAAATGCCGTCTAATTTTACGCAGTGGCCACTGAAAACAGCTACGGAACGTCCTTATGAATAATGAAAGGATAAAAGTGCATTGATTCACCTGTCATAAAGGACTTCTACAAACCAATACATATTTAAACACAAGCCTTGTGTTAGAGTCGGGTATATTCATGAGCTTTTCACATCGAGTGAGTATTTTGTGTATGTATCTATTAAATGTCCCTTAAATAATAATAATAGCTTTATTGTACAAAATTGTTTTATACAATTGGACTTATAAGTCCTCTCTTACAGTTAACCCTTAAAATGTAATGTAACCCTTAAATGTATCTCCTATATGTTTAAACATTATAACATTTTTTATTACAGTAAAATGAGATATTGGTTTGTAAAAATATATATATCTTTTTTTAGGCAGGTCGTCTTACTGCCTAAACCTGGGATTAGACCGGAAAATAGAGATAGTCCAGAAAAAATAAGTAGTACAGTGTCAACTTCAAGTACTAAACAATATTAAACTTTTCAGTAACTATACAAATCGTAATGAGACAAATGTTCAAATAGTTACAACTTAGGAAGTTCAAACTAAACGTGTTTCTTTTAAATCTGTCGCTTACAAAGTGCATTCCATATAAAACGTTATGTCAGAGACAATTACGTTGCCTCCATGTTTTTATGAGGTTTTCAGCCATTCTGGACAGATTAGAGCAATAAACATTTCCGACTGAACCTGTAGTTAACTGCCACTGAGGGTAGTTAAAATGTATATCGTTAATGGTCTGTAACAAAGGTATCTTTCCGTGAATGTGTCTGTCTGCTGCTTCCTCTCTGGCAGTTTATGTGCTAGCAACTAAGTTGTCTTTACTTTATTACGGAAAGTGTTAGATGTTATTTTAAGTGAACGCGTATTTACAGATTTTTCTTTTTTTTCAATTTTATCAATAAAATACACGGAGATATAATTATAAAAATTAGATGCCAAACGTGATATATTAATTCTTTTCACTTTCAGTTATTATATGAAATTCGTTTTTCAGAAGTATACTTAATTCTTATGTTTAATAGCTCAGAGCGGGCTTCGGATTTGATGCTGAGAGGCAATTATAAACATCCACGAGCAAATATATAACTTATAGGATAAAATTTAAGAAATTAAAATACAGTGCAAAATTATGTATCAAAATATACGATTTACAATTGTACAATGAAAATGTACAAAATGATTTAAAATGGAACAATCGTATTACGTTAAGTCATATACAAACTAAATTTAAATTGCAAGGTACGTCACGACCAAATAACTATGCGGCAATTCTATAGGAAGTTAATTAACTGCTGGTCTAAAGGTATTTACGACTACTTTCACGTAATGACCTTTATCTGCTAATTATAAACTATGTGGTACAAACTATCAATTACCTCTTGTGGTAGTTAGTCAGTTTGTGTAGTAATTACAAGTTATATAAGATTTCTATTTTCATAAGAGTATGAAAACACAACATTTCTTACCATATTTATAATAGCCTTGATAGGTGTATAACAACTAAATGAGACAACTGCAGATATATATACACCTAGGGATAAGTTATTTAGGCTATAGAACAGCTATTAGTTTGGTACTAGTGTTAGGATAGATAGACTTCTGAGCCCTTCTCTCCTAATGTTGCCTGCTAGATAAAAAGACAAAAATATCCTATACACAAACAAAATAACTTCCTAGAACCTTTAAAGCATTAGGGTAGTAGGCTTTTGAACTGTTCTGGTTCAAATTTGAGCCTGACATATTTTTAAAATCACATACAATGAACATGGATAGTATTTCTGCATCCAAAGTGACGAGGTCAACGTCACTCGGAGGATGTAACAATTGTTAATTGTTTCATTATAATTAAATTAGAAAATTGTATTTAGAAAATGTTAAATATTGTAAGAACTGAGAGGTTTAGGAGTTTGGTTTGTTTTCCAAAAGTTTTCGCTATAAATTCTCCAAGTTTTGAGAAAAATTCTGAATCTTCCCCTTTCAAATAAAAAAAGTAGTTTTTTCCATATAAATTAGCTAAATAACCAGTATTTTCACGTCTGTTAATTTCCTGTCAATTTCATGCGACATGTTTTCTGAAGGCAACATGTTTGGTGAGCCTTACCTGTTCAGATGTCCTAGTTTAGAGGGTTCTAATTGGTTGGTTTTGCTTTTAGAGTTAAGAGGGGGTAAGTCCTTTGGTGGAAGGGTTGCGGGCGTTCGAGCAGTTTGACGATATCTTCCTGAGTGTGACCACGTTCGATCCTCTTTCGAGTACATGGCGACTTTACCGTTTCGGTGTTACTTTTACCGTAGCCGCAATTTTTCTTTGTTCGCGTGTGAGTGAGTGGGTTGAATGCCGGTTGAGCTTTGTTGTGGTCTTTTTTGGATTTGAAACCTCCAGGACAGCTACGTAAGTAATTTTTTACAAGTTTTCTTTAGTTAGAGATTTTCAGTAGGGTTTTAGTAGATAGGGTAAGATCCACCAAGCATGCGCGATTAAACTTGTTTCTGGTTTAAAGTCACTCTTCTAGTGACAAATTTTTAGAGTGTTTTGATTTCTGTTTAAAACTTTGTAAGTAAAGGAAAAATGTTTCAAGTCACTAAAAGCTGGTTATTTCTTTTGGTTCCAGATCTCCCGAAGGCAATTTTAAACAATTTTAAAGAATTTTAAACAATTTAAAGCAATAATTTTAAAATTTAAAGAATTTTTAAGCAATTTATACAATTTTAAAGAATTTTGAAGCAATTTATACAATTTTAAAGAATTTAGAAAATTTATTACAATTTTTAATTTTGAAATTTTTGATTTAATAGCTTAAAGAAATTTATTAAATAAAAGTCAAATAAATAAAAAAGGTTCTGGTCTGAAGATATTTAATTTATTATTTTGGAAGAGTTGTTTTAATTTATTTATGTTCCATTGAGTCAATAAAAGAAGAGATTTTTATTTTCGTTTTTATTATTACTATAAGAAGAAACCAATTTTATGTTTTGAAGTAATTTATAAGAAGATAAATAAAGAAAAATATTTATCATTGAAGAAGTTTCATTTTAATCTCTCGTTTAAGTTGTTCAACATATCAAAAATAAATAGTAGCTTTAATAAGGCTACAAGGACTAACGTAACAAAATTTTAAAACGATCTAGTGTCTCTATTTCATGTCAGATTATCGTGATAGTATTTTAAAACTGCGTAAGATCGTGGCCTATAGTTTACATCACAGTACAATATATTTAAAGGAATGTGCTCAAAAAATAAGAAAAATTGGGGTTGTAGTTTTCTAACACTGTATATGAATCAGTGATAGATTCCAAAAACATTTTATCAACAACCCAAAAGAAAACCCTACAATAATTCATGTGAAGCTGCAAACCCACCAGATCCTCTTGTTTACAGCCTGATTTCATCCTTATCTTTCGCAAACATTATCCAGGGTGTGGCCCACGTTTTCCGCCAACATGCAATCACCTTTAAGCTCTTCCTGTTCCAGGTAGTTCCGTGCTAATGGTAGCCACATGTGAGAGCTAGTTTTTTAAGGGTTCACACCTTTAAAAATGTCGTCTTTGTGGGTCACTGTGAAAATATTTCAACATCTCCATTTAAGATAATATTGTTTTATTATTAGTATGCCTATTAAAGATAATATGAGGAAACATAATATATGGCCACAATGGAGAAGGAAAGAGAATAAAGAAGTTCTATAGGATTGATTATTTATAGGTCAAAAAGGTTATAATATTATACTAATTGAAATACTTAAGAGTGAATAGGAAATGTACAACTAATAGTGTACACTTACAATGTTGAATTCATAGGGTAGGGAATTTACACTGGGATGCTTCTGAAAACACATCAGAAACCCAAGTGAAACGTCCGGTCATTGACGTGGTTTTAAAGGAAAATCTACATAATAGTTGTTGTAATTTGATTAAAGAATTGCTACATATATGATTTAAATAGAAAGAGAAATACCAACGAATTTAGGTGATTATGGGTTCGTTAAATATATGTCCTAAAAACCAAAATGTAATTTGTTTATAAGACTTTAAATGTCGTACTAAGCCAATATATCAACTTTACGAAGGGTTGATGTCATTCAATAATAACATCATTTGAGGTTCTTCTTTATAAAAATTTGAATTTCAAAATCTTTTTTAATAACTATAAAAAAGTGTATAAAAAAGTAATTAGGGCGGCAAAAGCCTACGATGTCAATAAAGCCATTATATCTTCAAAAAATATTTCAAAAACCACCTGGTCGATTATTGATAATAAAGTTTCACGAAAAGACAAACAAATCCAACTTGAAATTTGTAATGAACATATTTGTGATGGCCAAAGAATTTCGGAAGAGTTCAATTCCTTCTTTTCTTCGATAGGAATTATTCAGGGACCACACTCACAGCGAGGCCAGACTCCTGTCCCCTTAAGACGGAGTCCAGCAGCCTCTATGGTATTGGCCCCAGTTACGGAACAGGAGATTGAGAAAGTAATTAGAGAACTGGCACCTAAAAAGTCAAGTGATGTGAATTTCATGTCTACATGGCTTCTAAAAAAATGCTCAACCCATATTTATAAACCTCTGGAACATCTGATAAATCTCTCTTTTTCAACAGGAAATTTTCCTTCCATATTAAAAACTGCAAAGGTGACACCAATTTTCAAAAAAGGGGATCCAGCATCAATTCAAAATTACCGGCCTGTTTCAATTTTGCCAATAATAAGTAAAGTCTTTGAGAAGCTATACTTATCCCGTATGGTAAGCTTCTTAGAAAAATACAATCTCATTTCGAAGGATCAATTTGGATTCAGAAAGGGTCGATCAACAATCGATGCAGTCGTGAATTTGGTTGAGAAAATTTTAGAGAGCTTGGAGAATAGAAAGGCCACACTTAGTGTGTTTCTGGACCTCTCCAAGGCCTTTGACTGTGTTGACCACACAATTCTTCTTAAGAAAATGCATAGTCACGGAATCCGCGGAATTCCACGAGTGGCTTGAGTCATATCTTAAAAATAGATCACAAATTGTTCAAATACATGAAGTACGGTCCGGATCTAAAAACTTAAGTATGGAGTCCCGCAGGGATCAATTCTTAGCCCCCTCCTATTTTTGATCTATGTAAACGAAATTGGTTCATCACTGCAGCATGGGTCACTCGTGCAGTACGCTGATGCACGACTGTCTTTTTCTCAGAAAATTCAAATGAGCAATTGGAAGTGCGGGCTTTTGTTGAAATAAATAATTGCATTCAGCACTTCCAACAACTCAATCTTAATATCAATCCAGAAAAATCAGCATGTATGCAGTTTTGTTTGCGGGCCCGGACTCGGAAGGAGGTCCGACGGTCATAATAAATGAAACTGAAATTAAAGACAACAATTCAACTAAATTCCTTGGAATGCACCTAGATCGAGGGCTGACTTGGAATGTCCACGTCGAAAATTTGTGTAAAAAGTTATCATCAGGCATTTATGCTTTGAGAAATTTAGCTAAATTATGCCCGGCTCAGTTACTGATGACGGCTTATTACGGGTTGATCTACCCTCATATTACCTATGGATTAGTGCTATGGGGAAGATGTTCCAACACTAACTTTGACAGAATATTTAGAATTCAAAAAATGGCAGTTAGAATCATCCTAAAAATGAATTTCAGAGAGTCGTGCAGGCCAAAATTCAAAGAGTTAAATATATTGACATTACCTTGCCTCTACATTCTTGAGACTGCTACATATGGTAGGTACAAGACTACTATCACAAGAGGCAGAGATATACATACATACGACACTAGAGGCAGGGACAACTACCGAACTGGTCGTCATAGAACGGTAGTCTATGAACGCCTGCCTTCACAGATGGGCGTTCGTATAGTCAACAAGTTACCAGAATTTATCAAAAGTGCTACAACGCCCAAGGCGTTCAAGAGTCGTCTCAAGAAGTTTCTTTCAAAACAAGCATTTTATAGTATAGACGAATTCTTTGCACATAACTAGGAGGGGGAAAATCAATAACACAAGTGAAGTTGAAGAGGTTCAATTGGCGATGAGTGGGAATTTGGGTGTCTGTCAATATATGTATGTTTGAAAGGGTGAATTGTTAGAATGGATGGCAAATTATTAAAAAATATGACTTTTGTAATACAATGTTTATAATTGTCCTAATGCAATAAAAGTTTTATTATTATTATTATTATTTTATATATATATATATATATATATATATATATATATATATATATATATATATATATATATATATATATATATATATATAAACAAGAACAAGAACCAAGAATATATATATATATATATATATATATATATATATATATATATATATATATATATATATATATATATATAAACAAGAACCTCAAAGGATGTTATTATTAAATATTCATCAATTTCGTACAGTTGATATATTGGCTTAGTACGACATTTAAAGTCTTATAAACAAATTACATTTTGGTTTTTAGGACTGTCACGTTTAACTCTAAACTTCACATTTCTTTACAAATAATCCTATTAAAAGTAACTGGTGGAATAGAATACGATTAAAGTATATTGTTTACACGCTATTTCAAAACAATAAAATATAACCTCTCTTTCACAATTTCCAAAATATTAGGCAAGTATTTAAAACTACAATGGATTATTTTTTTCTGTGACAGATCCTTGTTAAAACGATGGGGTTATAGGCTGAATAACTTATCTTAAACTAGTTAAATACGAGTTTTGTCGTCACTGGAGCATTCAATTCTGTTCAAAAGCCATTTAACTTTTCTAATTTTTTCTGCAGCCCTTAGAGCCCTTGGCTCGGTAATTTTAACAACTGCTTTGTGAAAGAGTGATATTTTCCCTCCCCAACATCCCTTAAATGTCTCTAAAGTTAAGGGTCGTTTCCAGATTCCCTTTTACTTTTCAGGTGATTTAGTTATTATATTAAATGTTTGGTTTCAAAACTGTATAATACAAGTATATAGTTAAAATCATATTGTCGTGTTATATTCTGTACATATTATATGCATGGTGATTGAGAAGTTAGTTTCATATACAGAGGTTGAATGTTGAAACGTTATGTTTCCCAGTAGATTTTTATTTTTTAGTAAGCAATAACTACCCCTTTTAAACTCAACAAATACATAATATACACTCTTTTCACTATGGCAAAATTTAATTAACAGTTGTGATACAGTAAGGGAAGGGGGTAGAACCTAACCTAATTCCACTTGCCAGATCTCGGTGTGGCAGAGGTACTTGCAGTGGAATACAACGTGTGACAATGTAGAGATGAGTTCAATTGGGGAGAATTGCCGTACTAACAAACTGCACAGGTTTCAAGTGAGATTGCATGTGGCTGTTGAGTGCAGATTACATCCTCATATATATTTTTTTAACCAGTTACTCTGGTTGTTTATTAAATCGTCAGTATGTAAGTAAAATACCTATATACTTATATAGGTATTTACATACTATTTTACCAAGTTTTCCTAATTTTATTATGGAAAGAAACATTACAAATGTTGAAATAAATAAGTTATTGTTTGGCACACGTACACGAAAATTTAACAACCAACTCATATACATGATTTAAAAATATTGATAAATGGATAAAGATTTTATAATATATACTATATATGTATTTAGTTAAAATCTTAAAGCCATTCCTGCAAATAAAATATTCATGCTTCCACCCTTCTGTAACTTGAAACTGTTTTGTATTACGAGAAGAATTGCTTGTAGATATATTCTATTTTTGTTTAAATTTTAGTATTTCAAATAAAATTTATTTGATATTACATAAAATACGTTTTTTAAGGGGTTTCAAGAAATATTAACAAAATACTGTTAGGCATTTTGTAACTTGGTCAGTATATTTAAATATATTGTAATGTAAAAAAATACTAAACGTACTTCATCATTTTAGTAGTTTAGAACACGATTAAAATGGAGATATCTATTAGTTCTATCATTGTGAATTTCATATTTACGAACTTGGGGTGAAACAACGTCTTTCTGAATAATACTCTACTAAAAACAATGTCCTTTAAGAATAGAATTGGTTATATTAGTACTATGGAACCTCTTTATTTTATTTAAAATACATTTCTGAATAAATATTTTTTTTAGATTGTGTTCTAAACAAACGCTGGCAGTATTCTCAAAGGGTTAAACATACATTCAATATTAAATAGTATTCATTTTATACTATCAAGATTTAACTGTAAAACAAAAAACAAAACTTTTCCATTACAATTATTGAAAAAAACTAATCGAAACGATCAGTTAAAATGGTGTGTCTGTACAATGGATACATGTTGTAACATAATACAAATACGAAAAAAATAAAGGATAAAAAAGTAATAAGAATATATCTACCAGGATCTTGACCCCCCTTTGAAGGAAATACAACTTTATCCAACTATGGCAGTTCTCCCATGATCCGAGTGGTGAAATCCTGTCTTTACAGTGATGGCCTCATTCAGCCATATTCACATACATTATATCTTCTATTATATCCTTTGTCAAATTAGTGAAGAAACTATTTAAATCATCAAATTAACTGTTACTTAATAAGTTTATAATTGTGTTTAACTACTCTCATTTTTAATTGTCTTTAATTTTGTTGCTCAGGAAAAATTTATGATTTCTATTGATTATTTCTATTACTTAAATTAATCAACATATTACTCGCTTGTTATTTATCCAAATTACAGACGAGCTAAATTCTCAGTCTGAATGTTGTTAATATACTAAGGGTTTTATATTCACATTTATTCCCTCATCTCCTTAGGCGAACATATAAAAAGAATTAATGACGTCAAACGAAATATAACCTTAATCTATATACTAAATAGACTAAGACAACAATGAACACCTGATATATAAGGAACTTGTCATCACCGAGTCTGGCTGATTGAGGAAGTGGACTATTTACTTCCATCTACAATACTTATAACGTTATACAGTACGAGATATTTGTGTACTACTACATTCTTATTGAGGCTAGGTCAACAATGAACAGTTGTTGTATTAGTGACTCGACATCACCGAGTCTGGCTGATTGAGGAAGTGGGCTCTTTACTTCCAACTACAATACTTATAACGTCATGCAGTACGAGACATTTGTGTTCTACTACATTCTTATTGAGGCTAGGTCAACAATGAACAGTTGTTGTATTAGTGACTCGTCATCGCCGAGTCTGGCTGATTGAGGAAGTGAGCTCTTTACTTCCAACTACAATACTTATAACGTCATGCAGTACGAGACATTTGTGTTCTACTACATTCTTATTGAGGCTAGGTCAACAATGAACAGTTGTTGTATTAGTGACTCGTCATCGCCGAGTCTGGCTGATTGAGGAAGTGAGCTCTTTACTTCCAACTACAATACTTATAACTTCATGTAATACGAGAAATTTGTGTTCTACTACATTCTTATTGATCAATCAGATTCTGCTAGATCAACAATGAACAGCTTTTGTATTAGTGACCTGTCATCGCCGAGTCTGGCTGATTGAGGAAGTGAGCTCTTTACTTCCAACTACAATACTTATAACGTCATGCAGTACGAGACATTTGTGTTCTACTACATTCTTATTGAGGCTAGGTCAACAATGAACAGTTGTTGTATTAGTGACTCGTCATCGCCGAGTCTGGCTGATTGAGGAAGTGAGCTCTTTACTTCCAACTACAATACTTATAACTTCATGTAATACGAGAAATTTGTGTTCTACTACATTCTTATTGATCAATCAGATTCTGCTAGATCAACAATGAACAGCTTTTGTATTAGTGACCTGTCATCGCCGAGTCTGGCTGATTGAGGAAGTGGGTAATTTACTTCCAACTACAATACTTATAACATCATACAGTACGAGACATTTGTGTATTACTACAATCTTATTGAGGCTAGGTCAACAATCAACAGCTGTTGTATTAGTGATCCGTCATCGCCGAGTCTGGCTGATTGAGGAGGTGGGTTATTTACTTTCAACTACACTACGTCATACAGTGCGAGACATTTGTGTACTACTACATTCTTATTGAAACTAGGTCACTAATACAACAATGAACAGCTGTTGTATTAGTGACCCGTCATCGCCGAGTCTGGCTGATTGAGGAAGTGGGCTGTTTACTTCCAACTACAATACTTATAACATCATGCAGTACGAGACATTTGTGTTCTACTACATTCTTATTGAGGCTAGGTCCAACAATGAACAGCTGTTGTATTAGTGACCCGTCATCACCGAGTCTGGCTGATTGAGGAAGTGAGCTCTTTACTTCCAACTACAATACTTATAACATCATGCAGTACGAGACATTTGTGTTCTACTACATTCTTATTGAGGCTAGGTCAACAATGAACAGCTGTTGTATTAGTGACTCGTCATCGCCGAGTCTGGCTGATTGAGGAAGTGAGCTCTTTACTTCCAACTACAATACTTATAACATCATGCAGTACGAGGCATTTGTGTTCTACTACATTCTTATTGAGGCTAGGTCCAACAATGAATAGCTGTTGTATTAGTGACCCGTCATCACCGAGTCTGGCTGATTGAGGAAGTGAGCTCTTTACTTCCAACTACAATACTTATAACATCATGCAGTACGAGACATTTGTGTTCTACTACATTCTTATTGAGGCTAGGTCCAACAATGAATAGCTGTTGTATTAGTGACCCGTCATCGCCGAGTCTGGCTGATTGAGGAAGTGAGCTCTTTACTTCCAACTACAATACTTATAACATCATGCAGTACGAGACATTTGTGTTCTACTACATTCTTATTGAGGCTAGGTCCAACAATGAATAGCTGTTGTATTAGTGACCCGTCATCGCCGAGTCTGGCTGATTGAGGAAGTGAGCTCTTTACTTCCAACTACAATACTTATAACATCATGCAGTACGAGACATTTGTGTTCTACTACATTCTTATTGAGGCTAGGTCCAACAATGAATAGCTGTTGTATTAGTGACTCGTCATCGCCGAGTCTGGCTGATTGAGGAAGTGAGCTCTTTACTTCCAACTACAATACTTATAACGTCATGCAGTACGAGACATTTGTGTCCTACTACATTCTTATTGAGGCTAGGTCCAACAATGAACAGCTGTTGTATTAGTGACCCGTCATCACCGAGTCTGGCTGATTGAGGAAGTGGGCTATTTACTTCCAACTACAATACTTATAACGTCATGCAGTACGAGACATTTGTGTTCTACTACATTCTTATTGAGGCTAGGTCAACAATGAACAGCTGTTGTATTAGTGACTCGTCATCGCCGAGTCTGGCTGATTGAGGAAGTGAGCTCTTTACTTCCTACTACAATACTTATAACGTCATGCAGTACGAGACATTTGTGTTCTACTACATTCTTATTGAGGCTAGGTCCAACAATGAATAGCTGTTGTATTAGTGACCCGTCATCACCGAGTCTGGCTGATTGAGGAAGTGAGCTCTTTACTTCCAACTACAATACTTATAACGTCATGCAGTACGAGACATTTGTGTTCTACTACATTCTTATTGAGGCTAGGTCCAACAATGAACAGCTGTTGTATTAGTGACCCGTCATCACCGAGTCTGGCTGATTGAGGAAGTGAGCTCTTTACTTCCAACTACAATACTTATAACATCATGCAGTACGAGACATTTGTGTTCTACTACATTCTTATTGAGGCTAGGTCCAACAATGAACAGCTGTTGTATTAGTGACCCGTCATCACCGAGTCTGGCTGATTGAGGAAGTGAGCTCTTTACTTCCAACTACAATACTTATAACATCATGCAGTACGAGACATTTGTGTTCTACTACATTCTTATTGAGGCTAGGTCCAACAATGAACAGCTGTTGTATTAGTGACCCGTCATCACCGAGTCTGGCTGATTGAGGAAGTGGGCTATTTACTTCCAACTACAATACTTATAACATCATGCAGTACGAGACATTTGTGTACTACTACATTCTTATTGAGGCTAGGTCAACAATGAACAGCTGTTGTATTAGTGACTCGTCATCGCCGAGTCTGGCTGATTGAGGAAGTGGGCTATTTACTTCCAACTACAATACTTATAACGTCATACATTACGAGACATTTGTGTTCTACTACATTCTTATTAAGGCTAGGTCAACAATGAACAGCTGTTGTATTAGTGACCCGTCATCACCGAGTCTGGCTGATTGAGGAAGTGGGCTATTTACTTCCAACTACAATACTTATAACATCATGCAGTACGAGACATTTGTGTTCTACTACATTCTTATTGAGGCTAGGTCCAACAATGAACAGCTGTTGTATTAGTGACCCGTTATCACCGAGTCTGGCTGATTGAGGAAGTGGGCTATTTACTTCCAACTACAATACTTATAACGACATGCAGTACGAGACATTTGTGTACTGCTACATTCTTATTGAGGTTAGGTCCAACAATGAATAGCTGTTGTATTAGTGACCCGTTATCACCGAGTCTGGCTGATTGAGGAAGTGGGCTATTTACTTCCAACTATAATACGTATAACGTCATGCAGTACGAGACATTTGTGTTCTACTACATTCTTATTGAGGTTAGGTCCAACAATGAACAGCTGTTGTATTAGTGACCCGTTATCGCCGAGTCTGGCTGATTGAGGAAGTGGGCTATTTACTTCCAACTATAATACGTATAACGTCATGCAGTACGAGACATTTGTGTTCTACTACATTCTTATTGAGGCTAGGTCCAACAATGAACAGCTGGTGTATTAGTGACTCGTCATCGCCGAGTCTGGCTGATTGAGGAAGTGGGCTATTTACTTCCAACTACACTTCTCACAGCATCTCACAGTATGGGACATTATTCGTTGTTTTATAATTATTTCCTTTGTACATTTATAAGATATATTCCAATGTACATATGGATACATTTTGTCAATTTATAACAGTATAACACATTTTAAATTTTATCCATATCAGTAAAAATAAGAAGTGAAGTAATTTAGAACTAATAAAATCATGCTTTTGTTGTTCGAAAGAGAGAAACAGTTTAAGCCATGCATTAATATAGGAGTGATTTATTTTTTTTTTTTTCAATTGTGCCTACTTTCGTTTCTTTATACGATTAAATCATCGAGGTATATTGTGCTAGGTAGATCTGATTCCTCATTTTTTTGCAGGTATAGAGCACCCAAGTAAACCATTTTTATTTTTACTATTGGATATCAAATACAAAATTATTGAACTAATGAACAAATAAGAAAACTACTCGAAATTCCTAACATTTACATAGGCAAACACTATACCTCAAAGATTATGCATAAAATGTATTAAGAATGTAGGGGAAAAAAGAAATTTTACATAAAAGTTAGATAATGTCACAGATAAAAAGACTATAGTGAACGCCTAGGTAGCAATTTAAAATAGATTACGACTAATATACACCTGTAGTAATAATTGCTACGTTTATCCTTGAGGATTAGAGTAATAAGGGAGGGACTAACAAGGTGCTGACCCAGACATTGCGTAGCAAGTTGTAGAACACATTCGGCCCACAATTTAATGCGACCTATGTGTACTTTTTTTTATATAACGATTATTTCAATCCTGAACAACAAAGTTCCTGTTACAGGCCTGGGACTTAGTTTCATATTAGAAGATCATCTTATCTATTTTTAAATTGAACTAAAATTGGAAACGCAAAAACTTTAAACAATGATTGAAGAAGTCTAAAGTTAAAATGCAGCAGGGTAAAAAAAAAATAAAATAGAAATGTCAATACTTGACTAGTGTGCGTTTTTCTCTGGCAGAAGACTGGGTCTCAAGAGGTATTCGTTATTCAGTATTCATCAGTAAGACGCCGATCGTAGAGAGATTTAAGGGAATATGAGGAGCGAATTTAAAACTACATGGAATCCGAACCCGTAGTCTTTGTCTGATTTTCAGCTAACTGAAAGGCCTGACACTCAGTTCTCTTCCTTACACGTTATCTGAACCTTGACTACTACCTAACATGGACATTCCAGACTTCTCTAAAAGTGTCCACGTCAATGGCAACCGTTGATCGGACGCCGTATTGGTGTTGGAGATGACTGAACATAGATCTATCACCTAAAATCTGCTCAAAAATTTGTCCCCAAGTAGCTGGGTTAAAGCACTTCACCTCTAGTGCTAACTAGGTAATTTTCAGTCTTTTTGTGAACTTACTTATAAATAATTCCTTAAAATTATGCCCAACAAACAAATTAATGATTATAATCACCGGAACTAAGTAAGGCTAATGGATGACCGAAGGCTACAGATTTTCTAACATCAACGACAAAAGTAATGCATTATATGTACATATGAAAGGAAAGAGATGAATAACGTAATAAGTAAATAAACAAATTAACATGGTTCAAGCGCTACGTATTAATTGAAAGGCCTTCACTGGGAAAGGCCGTGAGGACTCACTAATGAAGGTTGTACAGTCAACCACATGGACAGAAATAAGATGTACTACACAATCTGCATAACAGATACAAATATACAAAGTAACAGCATTGATATTTATTTTATATTTCATCAAAACATTTGTTAAAACTTCACTTGCCAGTTCACATGAGCTTGCAGGCTTGCGTGGTAACTTTGTTGAGAGTGTAGTACCGACCGGTAGCTCAGTGGTGATTCAACCCTTCGACCTTGGACTCCGCAGTCCGTTTACTACACAAACATGTTACACAAAGTGCACTTACATTATACTTACTACTAATATAATTAATGACGAATGCTTACCTTGTTTTATAACTAATTACAACATATTAATATTTGTATATGAAATAGTATGACTAAATATATTAAGTAAGTACAATCATAAATAATTATAACTGTTTACTGGAAACATTATCAAATGATTTTAATGAGAAAACGTGTACAGGTAGTGACTTTCACCAGTATTCAACCTTTTTTTATATGTTATATGTATATAAAGAGACAAATGTTTATTAGTTATTAAATCGTGCAGTGTTTACGATAGAAGGAAGCTAACGTGCAAGCTTCCAATGTACGTGTACGGGAGGGCGGGTGGGAAATTATCACTGTACGTGTATGGGAGGGCGTGTGGGAAATTACCACTGTACGTGTATGGGAGGGTGGGTGGGAAATTGCCCTGTACGTGTATGGCGTGGGAAATTACCACTGTACGTGTATGGGAGGGCGGGTGGGAAATTGCCCTGTACGTGTATGGTGTAGGAAATTACCACTGTACGTGTATGGGAGGGCAGGTAGGAAATTGCCCTGTACGTGTATGGTGTGGGAAATTACCACTGTACATGTATGGTGTGGGAAATTACCACTGTACCTGTATGGGAGGGCGGGTTGGAAATTGCCCTGTACGTGTATGGTGTGGGAAATTACCACTGTACGTGTATGGGAGGGCGGGTGGGAAATTGCCCTGTACGTGTATGGTATAAGAAATTACCACTGTACATGTATGGTGAGGGAAATTACCACTGTACGTGTATGGGAGGGCGGGTGGGAAATTGCACTGTACGTGTATGGTGTGGGAAATTATCACTGTACGTGTATGGGAGGGCGGGTGGGAAATTGCCCTGTACGTGTATGGTATGGGAAATTACCACTGTACGTGTATGGTGCGGGAAATTACCACTGTACGTGTATGGGAGGGCGGGTGGGAAATTACCCTGTACGTGTATGGTGTGAGAAATTACATCTGTACATGTATTGTGTGGGAAATTACCACTGTACGTGTATATGAGGGCAGGTGGGAAATTGCCCTGTACGTGTATAGTGTGGAAAATTACCACTGTACATGTATGGTGTAGGAAATTACCACTGTACGTGTATGGGAGGGTAGGTGGGAAATTGCCCTGTACGTGTACAGTGTGGGAAATTACCACTGTACGTGTATGGTGTTGGAAATTACCCTGTACGTGTATGGTGTGGGAAATTACCACTGTACATGTATGGTGGGGGAAATTACCACTGTACGTGTATAGGAGGGCAGGTGGGAAATTGCCCGGTACGTGTATGGTGTGGGAAATTACCACTGTACGTGTATGGTGTGGAAAATTACCACTGTACATGTATAGTGTGGGAAATTACCACTGTACGTGTATGGGAGGGCAGGTGGGAAATTGCACTGTACGTGTATGGTGTGGAAAATTACCACTGTACATTTATGGTGTGGGAAATTACAACTGTACGTGTATACTGTGGGAAATTACCACTGTACGTGTATAGAGTGGGAAATTACCACTGTATGTGTATGGTGTGGGAAATTACCACTGTACGTGTATGGGAAGGCGGGTGGGAAATTGCCCTGTACGTGTATGGTGTTGGAAATTGCCCTGTACGTGTATGGTGTGGGAAATTGCCCTGTACGTGTATGGTGTGGGAAATTACCACTGTACGTGTATGGTGTGAGAATTTACCACTGTACGTGTATGGGAGGGCGGGTGGGAAATTGCCCTGTACGTGTATGGTGTAGGAAATTACCACTTTACGTGTATTGTGTGGGAAATTACCACTGTACGTGTATGGTGTGAGAAATTGCCACTGTACGTGTATGGTGTGGAAAATTACCACTGTACGTGTATGGTGTGAGAATTTACCACTGTACGTGTATGGGAGGGCAGGTGGGAAATTGCCCTGTACGTGTATGGTGTAGGAAATTACCACTGTACGTGTATTGTGTGGGAAATTACCACTGTACCTGTATGGGAGGGCAGGTGGGAAATTGCCCTGTACGTGTATGGTGTGGGAAATTACCACTGTACGTGTATGGTGTGGGAAATTACCACTGTACGTGTATGGTGTGGGAAATTGCCACTGTACGTGTATGGTGTGGAAAATTACCACTGTACATGTATGGTGTAGGAAATTGCCCTGTACGTGTATGGTATGGGAAATTACCATTGTACGTGTATGGTGTGGGAAATTACCACTGTACGTGTATTGGAGGGCAGGTGGGACATTGCCCTGTACGTGTATGGTGTGGAAAATTACCACTGTACATGTATGGTGTGGGAAATTACCACTGTACGTGTATGGGAGGGCAGGTGGGAAATTGCCCTGTACGTGTATGGTGTGGGAAATTACCACTGTACATGTATGGTGTGGGAAATTACCACTGTACGGGTATGGGAGGGCAGGTGGGAAATTGCCACTGTACATATATGGTGTGGGAAATTACCACTGTACGTGTATGGGAGAGCAGGTGGAAAATTGCCTCTGTACATGTATGGTGTGGGAAATTACCACTGTACATGTATGGTGTGGGAAAAAACTTCTGTACATGTATGGTGTGGGAAATTACCACTGGACGTGTATGGGAGGGCGGGTGGGAAATTGCCACTGTAAATGTATGGTGTGGGAAACTACCACTGTACATGTATGGTGTGGGAAATTGCCACTGTACATGTATGGTGTGGGAAATTACCACTGTACATGTATGGTGTGGGAAATTACCACTGTACGTGTATGGTGTGGGAAACTGCCACTGTACATGTATGGTGTGGGAAATTACCACTGTACATGTATGGTGTGGGAAATTGCCACTGTACATGTATGGTGTGGGAAATTACCACTGTACATGTATGGTGTGGGAAATTACCACTGTACATGTATGGTGTGGGAAATTACCACTGTACTTGTATGGTGTGGGAAATTACCACTGTACGTGTATGGTGTGGGAAATTACCACTGTACGTGTATAGTGTGGGATATTACCACTGTACGTGTATGGGAGGGCGGGTGGGAAAGTACCATTGTACGTGTATGGTGTGGGAAATTACCACTGTACGTGTATGGAGTGGGAAATTACCACTGTACGTGTATGGTGTGGGATATTACCACTGTACCTGTATGGGAGGGTGGGTGGTAAATTACCACTGTACCTGTATGGGAGGGTGGGTGGTAAATTACCACTGTACCTGTATGGGAGGGTGGGTGGTAAATTACCACTCTACGTGTATGGTGTGGGAAATTACCACTGTTCGTGTATGGTGTGGTAAATTACCACTGTACGTGTATTGGAGGGCGGGTGGGAAATTACCACTGTACGTGTATGGTGTGGGAAATTACCACTGTACGTGTATTGGAGGGTGGGTGGGAAAACTAGTGCATAAACTGTAGTGTATAAACTATTTTGTTTATGAAATTAGAATATGGAGAAATTTAACGCAGTAGTATTGGGCTTTCTTTTCTTCCTCAGTAGAAAGGCATAATAATCAACCGATGATTATTATTAATTTTAGATTAAACCATTGCATTTATACATTGATTCTTAAGTTTCTGTTGAAGACATCGTACAATAAAGATTGTTATGGATGTACAAAGGGAAAGCAATCTTTGTTGCAACGTAAGAAAGGTTTACAGTGATTACAGTGATGGGTTGCATGATTATTTACAGTGTCAGCGATTAATAGACTGTAATAATTGTGATACATAGATTTTTTAAGAGTGACGATTGCGATATATGTATATTGTACTTGTCAATGCAATAAATAAATAAATAAAAATAAAAAAACTAATACAGTATTTGCAAAAAAATTACTAAAGAGCCATAATTAAATAGCACTAAAATTACAGATTAGGTTAGGTTAAGTTAGGTTAGGTTAGGTTAGGTTAGGTTAGGTTAGGTTAGATTACAGCAGATGTTTTATTAAAATTTTGTTTATATTGATTATTTTAACGAGTAATCGAATTTTAGTTAGTGTTTTATAACGTTCTTTTTGTATTAATTATAAAATCAACAGTTTTTACCAGAGAAGGTAAGGCGTATTTCTGTCGCCTTTTTAACTACAGTATAATATTACTCAATGAATTTAATGCTTACAAATTTACCACTTACTGCCTTAAGTAATACAAAAGTAATTTTAAATTGTTGATGTTGCTATGTTATACGTTAACATAACCATTATAACAATTTACTTACAGTATGCTTCGATATAGTTTGGACAACTTATTAAGAAAATAACAACGATTATATTTCTTCCTTAAAATGCGTAATTTTTTATATATGTACAATATTTAATTATTTTACAAAACTGAAAGTGTAGAGTTCCCTGACACCACCACAACAACAAAGCCGACTTGACTTAACTCCCAAGGGAGTTGGCTGAAGTAACAACACTTTCATTAATTTGGTCACTTTAAAACTTCTCCGCTAAACTAGAGGAAATTTGAGATATGGCTGGATTCAAAGTTAAGTTTGAAGATTGTTGCCAGTTTGTAAGAAGTGTTCAATGAAATGTTATCTTTATTTTACACATTGATTTTACAATCAATATGTTATAATATTCTTATAAAGAAACCTTTCACAAATAGATAAAACAACGCTATGTACTGGAAGGTCAATTATAATATTAAATGTTTAAATAGAGAAAATATACGAAGTTGTTAAGCAAAAATAAGGTTTACTAAATCAATTGCCAAATAATCAAAATAAAACTATTGTATTGCTCATTTCTGTAATTTAAACTTCAAGATAAACTTTTTTAAAGTGTTCTTTAAGTATGTCTACGACCAAAATTTTGTATAACTCACATATTACTATTCAGATACGAGATGTTGACCAGCTAAGGTCTTATTTACCTTTGAAAGAGCTATTTGGTAATAGCCCAACAGCCAAGTAAACTAATAATAATAATATTTATTTCCATCACTAACAAAACATACAATAGTATAAAAATAAACTAGAAAATTAAACTAATCACTTTTACAGTTGTTTGATTAGCATGAACATTAAAATAATTACAATTATAAAATAAGCGAGTCAGTCTACTTATATATATAACAGTCAACAACGCCGCTCTCCGTGGTGCTGCTGCATGCTGAAACTTATAATAAATAATAATAATAATGAAAATTGTAATAATAACTAAGCTGTAGATGTATTAACAAAATAATAATTGAAAAATCAAGACATAAAATTGGTTAAGCTTGTAAAATTATAAGTATATATGCAATAAATGATAAACAAAAAGCACAAAAAACTATATAAAGAGTCGAACAATAATCGAAAAAACAACCAGTATAAAAATAATAGATTATCTTCAATATTTGAATATTTAAATTAACTATACTAACAAAACTACTGAAATACACGCCCTTATCCTAAGTATTAATTATAATAAAAGTAAATTTAGAATAAATACACCAATAACACAGATTAAAAACACATCCACCCGTGTAAAAAACAAAAATGCAAAATAGGTGGATGGACATAAAACATGTGCACAACAATAATTAAACTAATTACACCTCAAAATGTACCACATACCATAATACTAAAACTAAAAAATAAAACTAAAATACGATTTATATAAATATAATACAGTATGACCTTGGATGGATGCTATTGGTTAACCTCGTAAATGAAAGTGATATTGGGATATTGAAGTATCAAAGACTTAAGTTTCTTACAGAAGCTGTTCAATCTGTCAATTTCCTTTATTTCAAGCGGTAAATTATAAGAAAATGTTTGCCCAATATATAGAAAAGATTGTCAACTTTATTAACTTTTAGTAATCTAAAGTTTTTTCTCTTTTTCTTCTCCTTACAATAATTCTCAAGATATAATTTTGCATTAACCGTAATCGTTGCATTAACGATCTCATACTGCATTTTAGAGTGAATTAAGGCAAAATACAATGAGCGTAACAGTTTTTGGTTGCAGAAATGTCGTAAGAAGTAAAATGTTCTCGATGATATCCTAATTTTGTTGTTAAAATCTGTTATATGTTGTCTCCAATCAAGCTTTTTATCTAAAACTATTCCTAGGTACTTAAAACTGTTAGCTTTTAGGGTTCAACTGTCAACTTTTAGGTACTAAAAACTGTCAACTAAAAGGGTTCTACAGCTATACGTGGAATTCGAAACACGTAATATTGGTATGATTTTCAGCTAATGACAAGCCTGACACTCCATTTTTTCCTTTAAACAACATCTGTAACCTGACTACCACCCAACACGGACACCGAGTTCATGTCGTTTGAGCGGACGTGTCCATTAGGAGGACCGAGCATAGAACCTATCGCGTACAACCTCCACAGCACTTTGTCCTCAAGTAGCTGGATTACAGCACTGCACCACTAGTGGCTACTAATTCATTCTGTACTATAATTATAGAACTTTTGGTAGTAATTTCAATGGATTCCATCATCTTACTTATTTTATTAAGAATAATTTTTATTACATAAACATAGTTTTTATCATTTGGATTCACCTACGTTTTTGGTTTTTACGTTCTTTCAACAACAGAAATTTTTAAATTATTCTAGAAATTGGAATCTTTATTACCGAAACATACCATTATGGTGGCTCAATGGCTAAGACTTCGGATTGCGGAGGGGAAGGGCCAATATTCAAATTCCCACTTGAGCTAAGGTCGTTACTTCACTCGTCCTATGGGCTTATTTGAACTGACGAGTGAAATTTAAAACTAAACATAAAGAAAGAAGTGTATTACATAAATGTTACATGAAATCTTCTGGAAATCCTACATTTGATAAATACAAATTTACATTTTCATTTTGAAAACCACTTCTTGCCTTGACCCTATTTAAATCAGTAAAATCTTTAGAGCTATTCGAAGCACTACAATACAATAATCCATGTCTCATACATTATTGGGCTATGACTGTTTGAATGGGAATATAAATATATATATACTCCTTATATAGAATACGTGAAGCCATTTTTTGTCAACGCAACCTCTCCCTTATTTATTCACAAATTTAAACGGTTGAGGTGTCAAAAGATTTGTCTCTGTTCGTAGTTGTGCAATAAGGTCTTAATTTTTCAATATTTTCACCCTGAAGGGTATGGGAAGCTTTGAATTACGGTATTCCGGCCATAAAAATAACATGGAGAGAGATTTAAATGAATCGAAAAGTAACAGCTGTTCAAATGTAAATAACGATTTCCAAAAAATTTTAACAGCTTTTGGAGTATAAAAAATGATGTTTGTAATATTGAGGTGGTTAGGTCTTCCATAATGTTAAACTAAGGAAGGTTGTAAGCATGGTTTATCCACAACCGACAGTAGGCCTCCCCCCATTTAACATGAGGGTTTCAATGGTAATATAATACAGTTATTTTATATATTTAATAAATCTTCACATGTTAAACAAAACAAATAAATCAACATGTTTAAAATATTCTAAGTAACATCATTGAGTTTCATATACTAATGAATAGTTAGCAACACAAGTAGTGTGAAATGAAAAACATGTTATTTAGTGAGTCAAAGTTAGGACCATTAGGTCCTCTGTGAGCGGGATACTGTAAAGAAACGTAATACTGTGATTTTACGTTCTGAAGGTAATCTACTTTTATTTGTAGTCAAAATTCACAGGCTGAGGCCGAAGGCAGAGGTGTAATGGATGCAGCAAGTGACGGGGTTGGCACGCGAATCGTGCAGGGGTGTCCCCTAGTCATGTTTATTTACGGAAAGTTATCCACCCTTGCGATCAGCAAGGACTGATTTTTCGACTCACTGCTTAGAATATTGTCAAGACGGAAGACTGCCTTTGCCAAAGCGAGAGTTGAGGAAGGAAGAAGAGAGTTCTCGTAATTCGGCGCAAAGTTTTACAAAGCTCTCTCTTTTACAGATGAAAACACTTCATAAACGCTCAGAATAACATTTAAGACTACAATTAATTAGACATTTCGACAGTCATCTCTCACAATATTTATGTTGAAGTTTTAGCTTATTATTTATACTGACTATTAGTTTATTGTTATGGAAATACAATGAGAGATAAAAGTTTTTATTATTAGTTCTCAAAGTTTTTTGCTATATAGAACTTACATCAATGTAGCATTAAATACAATCTCAATAACAGTAAGCAGAAATATTTCTGAATAGAACTTAAAATGCTTAAAAAATTTTAAGTGTGCCACGCAGGGGATGGTTAGGTTATTTTTTAGATATAAAATCTAAATCAACTAATAACAATAACATTTTAAATATACTAATAAATACATATGAGTACACATTATCATAGCTAAAATATAAATTTTTTTAGGAGATTGAAACTAAAATAAAATAGATATTACAATTAAAACCTCCGTTTAACCTCATAAAACCTTATCGAACTTGTGTTGAAATATACATTGATGTGTAGCATATATAATATTAAAATTTTAAAGAAACTGAACGCAATTTCTCACAGTATAAACTTGCAAATGTTTATTAAATTTACAATTTACTAATTTATGACTAATGATCACAGTTTGCAACAGTTACTTTTTTATACTATTTCTAATTATTTTGTTTTAGTAAATATGTTAGATTGTTTGATTCAAAATTACTATTTTAGATATTTACTAAACGTTTCAATATCAATAAATTGTGAGCAAAATGTATAAATCCGTCAAGGACGAGGATGTCAAGGAAACGGTTCAATTCACCTCAAAAATTGCGGAAACTAAAAACAATACAGGTTACGTTTACTTAACACAGTGTTGAATGTAACGTGATGGGAAATGGTTTTGAAACTAACCGTATATAACATGTTTTACCTTTCTACATATATGCTTCTACTTGCGTCCACAGGTATTAATCAAACATTGTATATTCATTACGGTTCCATTGGTTAGGATTTACAATATTCATTAACGAGTTTACCAACAACATGTTGAGTGACGTCATTGACTTCTATGACAAAGCTAATTAACTTTGTGGCAAACTGACTTTTATAAAAATTATGGACTGAAAATGTCGATTATTGAACACTTTGAATGTCGTTCCCATTTTGTAATATAATTGGATATATTCAATATAAATATCCTATTACAGTTTTGTATAACCAAATGCTTTTCGTGGCAATTTACAATTAAATATGTAAACAAGTGCAATTTTTAAATAACTATTTATTAGTTTATGATTTTAAGTTTTAGTAATTAAATTGTAAATAATTGTTCCATATAATTTTTCAGTAATATGTTTTATCATTGCAAACATACCAATATATATCAAATTAAATAACAACAGCTTAGTAATATTATTACTCCAACAAACAAACTTGTTTTATTGTTTTATTTAGTTCTTTATTTAAAAAAAAGTTATATTAAAATTTTTAAGCTTTTGAATAAATACTGAAGGTCTAGAAAAACAACAGCAATAATTAAGTGCTAGTGGAATATTGTAGCTTGCGGTCTGAGTTGGGAACGTTACAAACTCACAATAAATATCGTGGTGGACAGTAAAATTTAATTATATGTGTCTGAAAAACTATTTTAATATAATACAGGTCAAGCCGTGTAATATATTGTATGCGCATTACTATTTAATAATGTATACTATAGAGATTATGTTCATTAAAATGATTAATTATGATTAACTAAAAGTGTGGAATAGGCTTCAATTCTTCTCATCTAAATATCTAACTAATTTCTCTCTAGGAATGTTACTTTAACAATTTTACTATGACAATTTGTTAATTTTTTAAACTTTTCTTTTACCATAGCACAACCGTCGTCCTATTTTTAAATCCTCTTTAGGTAATTTTAAGGAAAATCGGTTATTAATGTAAATTTTATTAAAAAAATGTCGAGGACATCGATAAAAAATTACTTGACGACAAGATTAGGCTGTTAATGAAATCGTTTAAAACTTTTTTAATAGGACTGTTTCAGTTTCAGAGTTTTTGTTTTCAAATTTAAATAAAGAAATGAACGATCTGTTTCCTATATTTTCAATATTCGAAAGCTCAATCCGTATTCATAAATAATATTATGAGAATAAACAGAGTATTTTTTTTTTTAAACAGGGATAACTTAACCTAACTTATTAATTCCCACTCTTCAAAATCACAAATTGAATACCGTAAATGATTGGTGTTCATATAGGAACTACTCGTAGAAAATATTTTAAAAGGCCATTTACATGTCAACATTTAGAAATCCATCATATAAATTGACTATTAATCCAATAATCTTTTCATTGAAGAATTAATTGTAAATTACAAATGTCTACAGGAACTTTACCTACTGTTAACACAAATTCATAAGTTTAAAAATAATTAACCTAATACAAACCAAACAAACGTATGCATTCTTGTTTCTATATTTTTTACTTCGGTTGTACTGTATTTTGTATTTCATTTGTCCCTATTGCACTTAAACATTAATTTAATTAATTTAAGCATTAATAACTTGTTTTTATTTACAAATTATTAATTATATCCACTAATTGTGGGAAATTTACTTGATAATAATAATTGTAATTTCTATTATTATATTGAAGTTTCATAACCTCTAAAATTGATCTTATTTACCTGCAATAAGTTAGCATAAAATTTTCAGCTTCAAATTTACTTATATAACAAGGCTATTTGAAGATTAAAAATATTTTCTATGCCAGCTCACTTGCTATTTAGTGAGCTGCCATACACTAAAATTAAATGTAAAATTGACAAATTTATACAATTTCAATACTAAAGGTTCGTAGTAATATATCTTCCTCGAATTCGATGGTACCAACTTGTAAACATGAAATATATCTGCCAGGAATCCAGCCGGTACCAACTTACATGAAATTATCTGCCACAAATTCGGCGATACCAACTTACATGAAATATATCTGCCAAGAATTCGGCGGTACCAATTTACATGAAATATATCTGCCACGAATCCAGTCGGTACCAACTTACATGAAATATATTTGCCAAGAATTCGGCGGTACCAACTTACATGAAATATATCTGCCACGAATTCGGTTGTACCGACTTACATGAAATATATCTGCCACGAATTCGGTGATACCAACTTACATGAAATATATCTTCCACGAATCCAGTCGGTACCAACTTAAATGAAATATATCTGTCACAAATTCGGCGATACCAACTTACATGAAATATATCTGCCAAGAATTTGGCGGTACCAATTTACATGAAATATATCTGCCACGAATCCAGCCGGTACCAACTTACATGAAGTATATTTGCCAATAATTCGGTGGTACTAACTTACATGAAATATATCTGCAACGAATTCGGCGGTACCAACTTACATGAAATATATATGCCACTAATCCAGCCGGTACCAACTTACATGAAATAAATCTGCAACGAATCCAGTCGGTACCAACTTACATGAAATATATCTGCCACGAATTCGGCATTACCAACTTACATGAAATATATCTGCCACTAATCCAGCCGGTACCAACTTACATGAAATATATCTGCCACGAATCCAGTCGGTACCAACTTAAATGAAATAGATCTGTCACAAATTCGGCGATACCAATTTACATGAAATATATCTGCCACGAATCCAGCCGGTACCAACTTACATGAAATATATTTGCCATGAATTCGGTGGTACCAACTTACATGAAATAAATTTGATGTATTAAACAGTTGTTACAATATTTAAATAAAATTACAAGAGGTATTTGTGATTTTCTTGAATTTAAGTACCGTAACATTTATTGAAAACCAAACAATTTTATTGATGAGGTGGAAAAACAATCAAAGTACAAGATGAATAAATAATAACAAATAAATACAATCCAGGCATTTACATTAAACCTTTAGAATGAATTATAGATAAAAAATTCCATCACTAGAAATAAAATCCAATCTGCGGCTTTCCTGTTTAAACTAAACGCCATTTGACTCGGTAATTAAGTCTGCAGTGGTGGTTTAATTACAGGTCAGCTTCCACCGTGGCTTCCTCACGGGGTTTTGTCGGAACTCGTGTTTGTTGTTTTGGCTATCAGCCACTCGGGGTGTTTTCACAGGTTAAAGGTGACCGACGATTGTGTCATGACAGTGTAGCTTTTGGAGTTATTTCACTGATCAATGACTTGAGTAGGTCAGTGCTTTGTAATGACGTGTAGTTAAACTTAAATCAATGAATGTGGTTCGACGTAACAAAACGTTAAAAATCTTTTACGTATTCATTTTCTTGTTAACTATTTAAATGCTACTATCCAACGCTCTTGCTGCTCTAGATGGTGGTTTCTACGCTTGATTTTCCTCGTCTCCGTGGTTCTCTCCAAACATCACATTAATATAAAATCACAGCCTCCTGCCGCACTCCTAAATTACAAAGTTTTATCGTCCAGAAACCCCGGTAAGTCTACTTTAGGCGGTTGATGATTAGTATAATCAGTACGAGTTCGTAGAAATTACCTTACACATTTCTCATTGAAAACAAAATTAGTCGAGCTTTTTCAATTAAAAAATCGTTAAGTTAAATTAACGATAATATTCTCGTATGAAAAAATGAATGTTGAGGGGCTGTTTCTACCCATTAGGAATTGAATTTCAAGAAATGATTTCACAGTGGTTATTCATGACAAAAAAGCTAACTTTCGTTTAAAATATGGTCCCGGAGATATTGTACATCGTGTTAGGATTAGGCCTATATGTATTAAAATAATTGTACAACCATATGTGAATACAGGCCTAAGAAACTGTATTTTATTGCAACTACAGTGTATTTGTATCGTCATTCACTTAATACGAAGAAATGCAATCAGTCAGTACCCACCCACCCAACCATACACGTACTATGGTACTGACCCACCCTCCCACCTATACACGTACCGTGGTACGGGCCCTCCCGCCCACCCATACACATACCGTGGTACTGACCCACCCGCCTACCCATACACGTACCTGTTGTACTAACCCACCCACACACCCATACACGTACTGTTCTACTGACCCACCCGCCCACCGATACACGTACTGTGGTACTGACCCACCCTCCCACCCATACACGTACTGTGGTACTGGCCCTCCCGCCCACCCATACACATACCGTGGTACTGACCCACCCGCCTACCCATACACGTACCGTGGTACTAACCCACCCACACACCCATACACGTACTGTTCTACTGACCCACCCGCCCGCCCATACACGTACCATGGTACTAACCCACCCACCTACCCATACACGTACCGTGGTACTGACCCACCCACCCACGCATACATGTACCGTGGTACAGACCCACCCACCCACCCATACAATTATCGTGGTACTGACCCACCCACCCACCCATACACGTACCGTGGTAATGACCCACCCGCCCACCCATACACGTACTGTTATACTGACTCACGCACCCACCCATACACGTACTGTGGTACTGACCCACCCTCCCACCCATACACGTACTGTGGTACTGGCCCTCCCGCCCACCCATACACATACCGTGGTACTGACCCACCCGCCCGCCCATACACGTACTGTTCTACTGACCCACCCGCCCGCCCATACACGTACCGTGGTACTGACCCACCCGCCCACCCATTCACGTATCGTGATACTGACCCACCCGCCCACCCATACAATTACCATGGCACTGACCCACCCACCCACCCATACACGTACTTTTGTACTGACCCAACCGCCAACCCATACACGTACCGTGGTAATGACCCACCCGCCTACCCATTCATGTACTGTCGTACTGACCCACCCGCCCACCCATACACGTACTGTTGTACTGACCCACCCACCCACCGATACACGTACTGTGGTACTGACCCACCCTCCCACCCATACACGTACTGTGGTGCTGGCCCTCCCACCCACCCATACACATACCGTGGTACTGACCAACCCGCCCACCCATACACGTACCGTGGTACTGACCCACCCGCCCACCCATACAATTACCGTGATACTGACCCACCCACCCACTTATACACGTACTGTTGTAATGACCTACCCACCCACCGATACACGTACTGTGGTACTGACCCACCCTCCCACCCATACACGTACTGTGGTGCTGGCCCTCCCGCCCACCCATACACATACCGTGTTACTGACCCACCCGCCCACCCATACACGTACCGTGGTACTGACCCACCCGCCCACCCATACAATTACCGTGATACTGACCCACCCATACACGTACTGTTGTAGTGACCCACCCGCCCATCCATACACGTACAGTGGTATGCTGACTGAAATGCCATTGCAGCTACAAACTTTAATATTAAAAAAATTATTCTATTCATCAAAAATCATCCAGCTGTATTTTTTATATACGAAACAAAACTACACTTTATTTCTAAGCACCAACGTGATAATGACCTTTTCAAGAGGTCAATCAACCGTGTATTAATCCGAATATTCTTTTATCTCGAAATAAAATAAACAGAATAAATAACATAAAACACAACCACAGTCACCTAAAAACTCCATCATTTTGTACAGACACATTTTGATTTTAGTTCCGTCAACTGAATTACTCTATTTATTACGTATTGTACCTGGCCTCCTTTTTGTTTTTCTCATTTCATTCATGCATAGTTCATTCGATAGTTTGTTAGAGATACTTTGTTGGACAGTATTTTTGAAATGTCCCTCCTACAATTTGGACATTGCGTATTTTTTTTAATTCTTGAATTTTAATATAGTAAGCAAATTAAACAATTTCAGAGCACAATAAAACAACTTCAAACATTAAAAGTTACAATAAATACGATTATATCATATAGACAGTGTTATATATATATATATATATATATATATATATAATGTTATAATAAAAAATAATAACTGAGCACCCTTACAGTTTTTTATTAAATGAACACGACCGGTTTCGGCATTTATGCCATCTTCATCATAATTATATATATATTAAATAACTAATAAATGCTAATGACTAAGGATTGTTCTTGTAAAAGTAAATTACAAACTATAAATCCATTGTTAAACTCAAGTGAGACTGCGTTCTTATTATTCTCTAGATCTGTCACGTTCGCCTCAAATCACCCAGACGCTTCGGAAGTTTTAAGTTATGAAGCGTGGTTCAGTTTTCATAATATCAAAGCTAAGTTTACAATAAGATCATGGTTAGAGGCTTCAATGTAAAAAAAAATCACTGGACCTTCCCAATACGTAAGCCAATGCAGTGTGCTATATTGGTTGTAGGATAATAAAATTATAAGATATATTATTCAAAAATAAAAAAGAATTAGACTGAATTTGAAATTGCACTCCACGTAAATGTACTAAACCTACGAATTAGCAATTACACTGAAAGTGATCTATTTTTCGTTGCCTAGATGTATGTCATGATTGGCATTCATTGCTTACATGTATGTCATGATTGGCATTCATTGCTTACATGTATGTCATGAATGGCAATCATCGCCTATATTTATGTCATGATTGGCAATCATTGCCTAGATGTATGTCATGATTGGCATTCGTTGCATCTTGGCCAAGTCAATGCCTTTTCAGCAGACCTGGAGTTACGTACTAATATTCTATCTAATCATTCTATTTTTACTTTAGCTAATGTTTGCTTGTTACGTTTTAAAAATAAATAATAGAACACTTTGTACTGAATTACTCTGTATAATACGATGCAAAAATATATAAAACATACGTACATCTTATCCTTTCCATCATGTTGGGGCTGGAAAAGCATGCAAGGGACACCATAGTATTTAGTATTTAATATAGTAAATATATGCCTCATTTAAATCGTTCAGTTAAAAGTCTCTTCAATTTAAAATTAGCTGAACTGAGGTATAGTACTACATTAGACGAATAATACCAATAAAGTAAAGAAGATAAGGTAAAGCATAAACTGTAGCCTAACTTATCTATTGTAACATACAAACTGTGACCTAACTTATCTATTGTAACATACAAACTGTAGCCTAACTTATCTATTGTAACTTACAAACTGTGGCCTAACTTATATATTGTAACATACAAACTGTAGCCACGAGGATGCTTCATTTATTCTGTGGCAATAACTTGGAACATTATTGAAAGATAAAGTTTACAAGGAGAAAAGAATGTTTACTCTTATAGAAGAATATAACAGGTGGATAGCCGCGGAGGCAGTAAAACTGTCAACAAACCCATTTCGGTAAAGTACAGCTGACTCGAATTACTTTATTTATTTTACCTTTTTGTAAATGAACTCTTCTTGGGCTTAGAATGAATGTTATTATTTCAAATATCACCAGTATATAAATAAATATAAAATCTCAAAGTATTTGTTGTTTTATTAGTTGAAATCAAACTAACTAATATATATATTACAAGTTTGCTTTTATGTAGTCGTTAAAAATACAATTTTAAATTTACCAAAAATGGAAGGACATATTTTATTTACACTCCTACTACCAACAAAAATGTATGGTTTTCTTCTAATAATAATAAAAATAACTGATACCTCCCGACGCCGGTCATAATATTGGGTTTGAAGACTTGCGATCAAAATACAATTATAAATTTCAACAAATTGCAGAACATTAAAATGACTTTAAATAAATCAAAATAATTTGTTTTCAAGAAAAATTATTTAAATGTTATCCAATTTAGAGCAATTTCATAGCTAATGTTATGAATAATTTATTACTTTCCTCAATTATTTAAGTTATCACAATTTTATTCAATTTATTTTATTTAACAGCTAACAGCTGTTAATCAAATAAATCAATCAATTAATATACCTCCAGAAGAATACCATGGCAGTTTTGGAGGACAGTGGGATGGAGTCGTTAGGTCGGAGAAGAAAATCCTTTGTTGTTCTCTTAGATAAAAAAGTTTCAAAGTTTTGTGAAATCTGTAAGTCTACTTTTAGAGAACACAAAGTACTATATTTGACTGAATCAATGAAATATTTTGTTTCTCGCCATGTTTAGTCATGTCCTAAGATCTGGCTATACATGCTTTAAAACTAAATTGTTAATTTTACGACTGAAAACAGTTTGTTCTCCTAGATAATAAAGTTTCATGTCTAGAAAAATCTGTAAGTCTAATCTTAGAGCCCGTAAATTAACCAATTTGATTTGCACGCACAAATTGTAAATTTCTAGCTCTAATTAACGATGAAGGAGGTGAGATAGAGCAAAAAGTCATGGAGCCAAAGTTGTAGATCACCTCAAATCAGGCACAGAAAATGTTGTTAGTTTTGCTGTAGGACCGTTCATTTAGCCTCTACAGTCTAATTAAAGAAACGCTGTTTTTGGCATTTAAAATTTTTTCACTAAAAAGACTGCCATCTTCTATTTACTTAGAATTGCTGAAAATCCCTTCTTATTGCACATATACAACATAAAACTTTTACTCTACAAAATTTCAGCGTCGTAGGGGCCACGTAGGAGTGAATGAGTCGGTGGTATTTGCCTTTTATAGGTATAGATTATAATCAAAGTCATTATTATATAATACAGTATATGTTTCTTTACGCTTTTAATTACGTACACATAATCATTAAAAAAAATCTTGTGTATATAAATTAAAAAGTAGTATCATTATTACAATATGAACAATGTTCATTGCCTTATAATGAAGTAAACATAAACAAAATCTCTCAACTTGCACTATAAATTGCTGGCGTTGTGGCTCAGCGGCTAAGGCTTCGGTCAGCAGAGGGCAAATCCAAGGTTCGAATCCCCATTGAGCCAACGGTCGATACTTCACTCGTTGAATAAAGTTGCCACACAGGCCTGTAGGCCCATGTAAACACAGTGAAGTTTTAATTTAAAATAAAAAAATAAAAAATATATATATCTTAGTCCATCCTGACCTGATTTAAGTTGGTAAAGTTTATGAAAAAGAACGTAAGTGAAGAACCGATTTACGGCAATCTGATGTCAACTATCACTAACTATGACTCTTGAGACTTTGTTTAAAACATAGTTTAATGTTTGTGGTTAAATTTTCATATTGCTAACCAGCCTAGGATATTACGAAAATACTTTCCTCTTTCAATATATATTTGCGGAAATATAGTAGTATTTTAGTAGCAAAAGAACGTTTTATTTATGCGTCTATAACGCAAAATCTTTAAGTATCATTTTATACGATGACAATTTATGTAATGAAAATGTTTATTTAATCTATTTCTAATGCACAAATCTTACAGTAATCTGATACAACACATCTAAAGCAATGTTATAATTAATGAAAACTGGATGTAATAGAAATTCTAGTGAATCAAGATATTTTTTATATATTTCATATTCTTTGTACACTGACTAATTCTTTAATGGAGGTTTACAACACGAGCTGAAAAACTACATATACAATAAATAAATATTTCTCTATTTCAAATATAATAATAATAATTATAATAATAATTTATTTATTCCTTCAAGAAAAACACATACAAAATATACAGTACTTCTTAGGAATTAGAGCTAATCACAATTCCAGTAAGGTGATTAGCTTTACAATACTAACATGTAAATAACACAATAATACAGTTCAGTATTACACAACTAAAATAGTCAACAGTGCTTAACCCCGTGGTGCGTGCAATAGACCTACGCTGTACATAAATGCAATGCCTATATCTAAGTGAAAGAGAAAAACAACTATTTTAAATCATGCTAAAATATATTTCAGCAAAAATGAAAAATACGAATAGACAAACAATTAAGCACAATTCAATAATTAAAAATAGACAAATATTACTAATTATTAATGTTGTAACAATTTAATAATCGCCCAATTAAGAGTTACTGTATCAATAAATTAGTGTGTATATATATATATATATAAAATACTACAATGATAAAGCCAATAAACTGTGCACAGTATATAAACAATAAGTAATTACAATACAAAAGTTAAATTATGCAACCAAATTATTCAATTAATAATTACTATCAACACACACTGATACAATAAAAACATATGCTACAAATTTAGAACACTACATTTGATTATACTATACTTTCAACTAAACCTAAACTTGTACCTCGTATAGATAGCTTACATCCGGTGTGTTTAGTAGCCACTCTATCAGTTCTCTGCAAAAAAGCCTTAAAGAATTGCATAATTTAATCTCATCCGGAATTTTATTAAAAAATTTAGGTCCGATATAATAAAATGATTGTCTAAATAATTCTTTTTTAACTTTGGGAAGCCTAAATATTCTACGCTGTATGTTTCTTGTATTGTATGCTAATTCAAATGTTCCATCATTACCGCTTCGCAAGTAAAAAACCCTTAATACCTTATAAATAAAAAGATGTTGGATAGGTAAAATATTTAAGATGTTCACTCCAGTTAAGTCTTTCATCTAAGGTAACTCCTAAATATTTAAATGAAGTAACTCTTTCTATAACTTTACAGGTACAAGCAGTTTCAGGACAGTTAACTCTGTGGTATATTAACTTGTTCGGTAAAATAAAATCTCTAAGGCTAAAATTAATATACTTCATTTTGTCTACATTTACCTGCATTTTGTTTATTAAGCACCAATTTTGTAATAACTTCAAATCTTCGCTTACGTCATTCCACAAAGCTTCGGCTTCACTTTGCTTGTAAAAGAAAGCAACGTCGTCTAATTATGATGGTAATTACATTTACAAACAGTTGTATGTGGTCTTACAAATTTTATTGTTTGTTTACGTTACATTACAACAGGTGACTTATTACAACATAAATATTAAATGTAATACAGTCATGTTTGTAAATACTGCAGTAACATAAATATATACTAATTATTTACATTTTAGTATCCGATACTAGAAGTGATTATCCTTTTATGAAGAGTTTTCCTGTAAACATGTGTTTTATATAGAGTTCTATGTAAATTAAGTGGCACTATGTATTGGTGATAAACACATTCTGTGAACGTCCAACTCGTATTCCAAAATATCATACTGTATTCCTTTCTCACTCTCTTCTTTAACTACACCTGAATAAAACATATGCATTGGAGATATTAATATTTGAGCTTATTTCACATTTACATCTAGCTATACTTCTCCTATCCATAAGGGAAGTAAGTTTTTCCCTACGTAAAACGCCAAAAACACGGGTTTCCATTTTACCGATTCGGTCCGTAATGATAAACGTACCGTGCTACTTGAAGTGTCATTTTATAAGTTGAGACGTGTTCTGGTGGAAGTTCTGGTGTAGTTGGTTTTGTAAAATGTTGAGTATTTTTTAATACTTTTTCACAGTTAAATATGTGAACTTGGTGTCCCCAATATTATTCTTGGTGATTTTAGAGAAAAACCTCATAATATCAAGTTCTGGTCCACCACTAGAATGGGCCTTTAATTATCGTACAGCATTCACTATAACACATAATAATAATAATAATAATAACCATTATCCATACAGTTGAAAGACTAAAGCATGTTTTATCCCGCTTTCGGTAAAACTACAATGCTAATATAGGACGTATCTTAACAAATTTTTAGTGAATTAAACTGTTTGTTGAGCGAAGTAACACGTATAATAATAATTCAATAATTTAATATATTACACATAATGTATAACGCATGGTATGATTTAGTGTATATAGATATAAAATATGGTCTGTGTTAAATAAAATTAAGATTTATTGAAAATGCTACCGTTTACATTATCATATCATTATCAATTTTATTTTACTGATTTGAAAATCATAAACAGTTAAAAAATATTGCAATACATTACTTATACTACTGGATAATCTTTGTAAATTCGTTCAACAGTTCTCTGTCAGTGATAAATAATATAAAATGGTTACGATAAAATGGTGTTGATAAATAAATGTACAAGAGAAGATAATTAGATAGTCTTTAAACCCAGTTAAGTCAACAAAGAAGATGACAATTCTTAAACATGTCATATTATCACATATTATCTACAGTCAGCTGGGCTGGCCTACTAGGTACGTTGATCTGATGTACATTACATTACACACTCCCTTGTTAATACTATAACCCCGAGGAGACCTCAATCAAGGTGCAAAGCTGGTAGACAGACGTGCTTTGTTTATATAAGTTTTGCTTTCATCTAGATCATATTGTTCGATTTAATTATTTTAAAAAAATGCTAAAATTGTCAGAATATGCCAAACGATATATATATAATAAGTATATATATATATATATATATATATATATATATATATACTTATTTTGATGTATGTGTGCCTGTTAGGCTATAATATTTTATCTAAGACATGCAACAGTAAATATACAGGGTGTAACTGAAATACTTGTACAAACTTCAGGAGATTGTTCCTGGGGTCAAAACAAACCAAACATTTCATATAAACATATGTCCTAATATGCACTGTTTTCTGTCTGTCTGTCCGTATGTGTTTTTTTACATTATATTTTTTTCTCAGCAACCATAAAAGGTAGATTCTTGAAATATAGCACATATGCTATACTAGTAATATTCTATTACATAAAAAATCTAAAGAATTCGTCGACAATTTTTTAAATTGTGGCTAGTTAAAATTTTACGTTACATTACATAAAAACTATACCCTGTATAAAAAAAACAAAAGCCATAAAAAATTTCATAAACTGTATAAATAAATTTAAAATGATTTTAAACATACAATGATATTTATAAAGTAATTAATCCATGAATTTTTATAACATAAGTCACAATAAATTAAGTTATTTGGTGTTGCAAAATAAGTCACTTTAACGAAAAAAATTGTGACCGGTGTTTTGCTGGCATTCACACTCTGAAATGTTTCCTCACTTTAACTACTGTCACATTAATATGTCGGATGAGCTTTTGTAAAGATTGTAGTGTGCCCAAAACTATTGTATCCGTTTTATTTTCAACCTTGACATCGATATCATATTAAACCGTTTTTAAAAACTATTTTTTTTAATTCGAATCAACTCTTTATGCTTAATATATTCAATATTTTGTATTCAATCCTACATAATACGAGTAGTTCCCCAACTTATCTGTCCGAACGTTTTTCTTAAGTTTCTAAGACTAGTATTTCGAACACTCGACTAGTACTTGGAATACTCGACTAGTACTTGGAACACTCGACTAGTACTTGGAACACTCGACTAGTACTTGGAACACTCGACTAGTACTTGGAACACTCGACTATTTCTGGGAACACTCGACTAGTACTTGGAACACTCTTCTCGTACTTGGAAAACTGGAATAGTACTTGGAACACTCGACTAGTACTTGGGACACTCGACTAGTACTTGTAACACTCGACTAGTACTTGGAACACTCGACGCGGATGTGCATTGTTGTAAATTCCTTTGTAGAACTTCTTTATACAACAATTCCTTTACAATAACGACTTGCCGACTTTGTAATAGTTAGTCTTCCTGATCATATTAGAGTTAGTGAAGGTCGTAATCGGTTTCAGGCTGCAGTTACTGTTCTTCTCCGGGCCTCATGGGGTGAGCGGCTTGTGCGGCACTAGGTGTGTGCTAACGGCATGTTATGTTTGAGAGGATGAATGTGAGTTAAGTTTACATTTGCTTATCAGACTTTTTACGATGTTTTAGTGATGTACTGAGATATCTTGGATTGGAAACTAGACATATATCATTTGGCATACATTCAATTAAAATCCGGAGGTTCTGAAATTTATTTATAGAAAACTAAATCATATACAGTTGTTATTAGAAAATGAACATTTTGAAGGGAAACTGTAATTAGTTTCAGGTTAGAAACTATTTCAATTAAACAACAGGCAAACATCATGAGGCTTAAGTTACAAGTTGAACGATACAGATATACCCTAAATATCCTAAAATGATATTTATTTCGATTTAATAATAAATACAACACAAAAAATATGTGCATAGTGAGCTAGAGATTAGATTATAAACGGTATCTTTTTATTGTTTCCTAGACAATTTAATTACAATATAGTCCTCTTTTATAATTAGTCTACGAAATATAAAACAACATATTATAATATTATTTTTTTATACACATATTCTGTAGAAATCCATTTTTAAGTTGTTTTTGTTGAGCCATTTCTCAAGAGTGAATTGGTAGTGTTCTGTGCCAAACTATAAATACACAAATTTTCTTTGTGGTAGTTATAAAAAGAATCAATATACAATTAATTAACGTTACACTTATGTTTAACTGCAAAAAAGCCGCATAATCTTAACCCTACGTTCCAGATGATTGGGAACGGCCCAGTTTAAACGAAGGTATATCATAGTAGCTGATATTTTATCGTGTGAAGTTTTTTACTGAAACTTCTCACTCATAAAGTATTCAATTTGAAGTTGGATTAGTACTGAACGATATTTATTCCTTTTTTTACTTTAAAACTGTTCTATAAGTATGTTGCCATTTAAATATTATTTACATGTAATTGTATATTTTTCCATAGTATTGTATCTGTAACATGAATGTACTCCATTTTGTCAATATAAAACATATATGCGATGTCTCGGTAGAACAGTTCACTAGCTCTATATCTATCGAACACACCCATAAAATTGAAATATAGCAACCCCGAATGTCTTGCGGCCTAATAGGAAATTCTAAACTGTCCATTTTATAGCTTTGTGTGAAACTTAATTGTGGCATAATATTATTTTGTGCAGCCAAATATAAAATATTTGGAGATATGAAGACTATTCAACCGAAAATTATTTATTCATTTTTGAGGAGATACTATTAACTGACGGATTCGTGGAAGCTTGTCACTGATAATGTTATGAACTGTTACAATACAAACTTGAAATTTGTCTTCAATTAGTTCCACTCTGGCTCGGCGGTCCACATGAATAACGTCATAAATTCGAGTTTACGTGAGAAACTTGAAACTTCAATAGGCCTGCCAAAACGGTGTTTGTCAGTCACTGATTCTCGAATACTTTTGAAATGTTCTACTCGCTTGTGGAAATGTCCATGGTACATTTAACTTTCACCGTACCCTTTAGTTATTCTAACGTATACATTACCTGGCTTTTCACCTTCGTTAGTACAAAACACATCAGAAAACGGTATGTCAGTCACTGATTCTCGAGTACTTGTGAAATGTTCGCTTGTGAAAATGTCCGTGGTTCATTTAACTTTCACCGTACCCTTTAGTTATTCTAACGTATACATTATATACCTAGCTTTTCACCTTCCTTAGTACAAAACACATCAGAAAACGGTATGTCAGTCACTGATTCTCGAGTACTTGTGAAATGTTCTACTCGCTTGTGAAAATGTCCGTGGTTCACTTAACTTTCACCGTACCCTTTAGTTATTCTAACGTATACATTACCTAGCTTTTCACCTTCGTTAGTACAAAACACATTACACAGTTTTTTAATAAATGTGGATTTTTCAACAAGACAAGACGTCAATGAACTTAATTTTGAGGTCATAAACAGAGAAATGTTGTTTCATCAGCTGATTAGAACACCTCCTAGTGATGCCAACTTAAAATCCTAAATATGTCAAACTAGTACTGCCTACCACAATTTCCCCACAAAAATATGTAACTTTAATTAATTATTGATTGACTCTCATAGTAAAAAATGGAATATAACTTAAATAAGACTGAATAGTAAGTAATAGGAAATACAAGTTATAAGAAAGTAAATAATACTTAGAAGTACTATTTTTCACTACATTACTATGAGTTCAGCTGTTTTCGTTATGTGTTTACAACCTGCGAAACATCATAATTTCAACAGCTGTCTATTGTTTACTACCGAAAGTAATATCGTTTACAACCGAAAATTTTCCACAGTCAACAAAAACATGTTTCTAATTTAATAAACAGTTAACATTCCAAAAATGAGTTTTTATTCCGTAGTGTAGTGAAAAGTATCGTTCAAAACTCGAGTGAAAGTGTTTTGTATGTTCTCGACCATTTGAAGTGCTCGAAAAGTCTCGCACTTCAAACATATGGTCTCGAACATGTAAACCCCCACTTTCCACTCTTGTTATGAAATATACTATACTAGCTCTACCCGCCCGCTTCGCCGGTCATAATATTGAGTTTAATTTAGAACCTAATAGCTGAAAGAATTCGAGCATTTTTGCTTCTTCTACCAATATTAGATTTTTTAGGAGGCATGTCATAAAAAGTAAACTGCAAAACAAATAATTATTTATTTTTTATTTTCACGTTTCACCACATGTTTTAATTACCGAGGAAAAAAGGTTAACACCAAATACAGATTACCTGATTAAGTAAAAGTAGTGTGTGCTAAACTCTCAAGGTGAAATGTAGAACTACAATAAATCAAAACATATACAGTACTGTTGTTGTGAGAACTTCAATCTGCTTATGGCATGTGAAACTACATTAAACCACACAGTCATATGTTTTTTGTAAACAATTCAGATTCTCCATTCGAATAACATGGGATCCTTAGGAGCCCGTGGGGCGGGACCCTGTGAACGGATCTGCATCAAACTTCACAGAAACCATCTCGGGAGTAGTATACAGGACAACGTCCTAAAGTTTCATGGCGATCGGTTGGATGGTTTGGCAGCGCATAAACTTCAAACATATATATATATATCCTTATTGATATATAAAGTAGTTTGGGCCCAGCAGCAGTTCGGGCCCACTATGCGGCTGGGGTCAAACTGCTGCGAGCATATACCAATTTCGAATATATAACTTTAGACGTTCAACAGCAGTTTGAACTCACCTACCTGACAGTAGTTTGTGCCCCATAAACATGTATGTTCGGGGTAGTTTAGGCTCACATAGTCTCTACCCAGTTTAAACCTCAGCAATTCACACGGTTACTTTTGCCTCAGTATTTTCATATGCATACAGTAGTTTGTCCTTACCTGTCTAAGCAATTTGGACTCATCCATTTTGGCACAACAGTACATAAGCGCTAAATATTTATTAACCAATTAATGTATTTGTCGGTTTATAGGATATGATTTTGTTGCGTGGATAAAAAGCTGATGTTAAAAAATATTTAGAAAACAAATTAATGTTATTCCTAATAACTATAAAAAAAAATGCTTGAAAAAATGAAATTATCATAAATAATTAAATTTGAATAACCAATTATACCAGGGTACTATTGTATACAGATACATGAGTTACCTGAGTAGGTTGCTATTTATAAAGTTACAGTTATTTGTAAGTAATAGATCATTTAAGAACAGTCACATTAAAAACGTAATGAAACATGGGTTGTACCAGTTACTTACCTTGGGTACCACACGTGATCAACTTGGGTAGTATCTGTGATTATTTGGGTTAGAACCATGATCAACTTGGCAAGTACCTGTGATTGCCTTGAGTAGCACCCATGGTCAACTTGGGTAGCCACCCGTAATTTACCCCGATTATAAAAACGTGGTCAACATGGCTGCCTACTCTCGGTTATTACCTCGGGTAGGACCCGTGGTCAATTTGGGTAGTACTTGTGATTTATCTTGGGGTAGCACCCGTGGTAAACTTGGTTTATAACTTTGATTATTTTAGGTAGCACCCGCAGTCAGACTAGAGTAGCCACCACCAATATTGGGTAGCACACGAATTAAAATTAAGTAGTACTTGTGATTACTTTGGGTAGCACCCGTGATCAAAGTAATCAAAGTGGCCGTTTTCCTCCGCGAAATAGCTATAAACATGGTGTTGATTCTATGTCAACGATTCGTGTTCCGTAGTTAATAATCTTATAGTACACTTAAAACGGTTGTGTCCAATTAGGGAACAGTCTTGTTTGCGAAAAAGGGGTAAAATCGTCCAGTTTGCGAATAGACAAACATACCAGAATAATATTTTTCCAGTTATCCATCAAAATTTAAAAATGTGCTGAAATTTTTGTGGACAATGGGGCCCTCCTTATGAGTTTAATTTCCTGTTTGCGTACCCAACTAAACGACCCGTGCCGAAGTGTCCGCCGTTGTAAAGAAATAGAAGTTACATAAAATTATTGAATATACTAATAATATTTTAAACGAATTATTGATTAATTATTATTACTATTAAATATACGTATAACAAAATATGTTCAGCGAAAAAAACTGACAAGTCCTTTGATAATTACCACTGTCCTTTATAATTAACATGTTTATATATAAACTTTATACTAGCTACAAGTACTTGCAGATGTGATCAGTTATTTCCGAGGACGTTATTTTGTTCGTAAATCAAAATAAGTGAATGGAATTTATAAAAACTTATAGAACAAATTCCTTTCAACCACGTTTAAAACGTGATAAATTAATGGGAGTTTTGAGTAATAATGGGTGTAAATTTGATGTACAGGTAAAAACCAGTTAAAATTCCGGTAATTTTTTATTCCAAATAGGATAAACATTACAGTAAAATTTGAACTCTTCAATTTTATTAACGTACAACCAAACGAGTTAAACCCTGGTAACGAGTGGACTTATCACAAGGCCTCTTAGTTTCTTAGAAAACTACCTTCAAACTCGGGTACACATCATTTATGCGCCTAAAAGTATTAGAGTAAATTACATTAGATATATTATAGTGTCACTGTCAAAGTAATTAACACTGTTGAGTAAACTTTTTAATTTTGATTTGAAAAAAATTTTTTTAAATTCTTTCTATATACATTAAAAATTCGAAAAGGGAGGGTATCTTTAAAAAAATTTAAAATGGGTTTAAAATTTGGGAATTTTTTTTTTTGCGTATGTTCTATTAAATTTCCTGAACTACCCTTCCCATGCCCCAAACCCTTTCCCCATATAAATGCCAGTGTAAGGGGTCATCCTACCACCCTAATTATTGTACGGGGGGTAAATTCAGCCCCCCCCCCCTCCCCTCTATCGGGTTTCCCCAAAATAATACAAGTAAAAAGTAGGGGGGTTGAATGAGGCAAAAAACCACTGTAAAATAGTGGGGTTATGTGGGTAAAAAACCACAGGGGTTATGAAGGGGTTTACCCCCCAAACCCAAAATACCCCCTTATATGTGTGGGTAGGGGGCCCTAAAACCCCCCCGTGGATAGGTAAAGGGTTGGCGGGAAAGGGTTTGGGTTTCTTTTTTCACCAAAAACTGTTTTATGGTAAAAGGGGGCCCGAAAACGTGCAGGGGTGTTTGAGTAGGTCATTTTCATAAGTGTTTGGGGTAGTTGGGGAGGGCCCAATAACATCTTACGCGTTTTTTTTTAAATTTAGGGGTGGGGTTTGGGATGGGCCGGGTGGGTAAATTTAACCGTAGTGTTTGGGGGTGTGAGATGGCCCACTATCCCCCTTTTCGTGTAGGGGGTGGTGGGGAAAGGCATTTTTCAAAAGCTTATATGGATGGAGGGCCGTTTTATTAAAACTTTACGTGGTGTATATGAGGGGGTTGCAGGGTGTTCCCCCCCTTTCCCGTGAAAATTTAAGGGGGGGGTTTTCTTTTAAAGCGGGTTAACCCAGGGCCCGAAATCAAAGGTTGATCGGGAAACGAATTTTAAACCCCCCGCCACCCTAGGTTACCATCATCCCGGGAAAGACTACTCAGGGGTTTAACCCATTTAAAGGTGAGCTTTAGTGTTTTATACCTGCTGTGTTGTTTAAAATTTTATGTCTGGGTAGAACAGAGGTGTGTTTGTTGTTTTCCATACGTAAAAATGGAAAGGGGGGTGGTCAAAACCTCCGTATGGTTGGAGGTGGAGGGTTGGGAAAGGAAAAAAGAAGCTAAAAAAGTTATGGGTAATTCAAGGGTTTTTGGGCTCCCTATCTGATGAAAATGAAAATTTAAAGTTGTATGTAAAATTTAAAATTACTTACTAAAAAATGTTTTAAAAGCGCAGGAGATTTTGTAAAAAATTAGAGTAAATTTAAAAATAAAAAAATTTTTAAAAGGGAACCCCAACAAAAAGTATATGTAAAATAGGAAAAAAGGGCCCATAACAATTAAAAAAAACTTTTTTTTTTTCCTTTCTCTTTCCCACAACAATCCGTAATTTTTTTTTTTTACGAAACTCAGGTTTATTTTTGTTAAAAACCCCTTTTTCTTACCCGAGGGGGAAATTTTTAATAAGCTGAAATGGGTCCCCTTTCCCTTTTTAAAGTAAAAGGGGTTTTTTAGTTTTAAATTTCATTTAACTAAGAATCGCGATTTTCCCAAAAAACCCTTGTGTTTTCCACAAAAAAAAAGACCGGGTCTCTTAAAGATATAAAAATGGAGGACCCAAAAAAAAATTTAAAATGAAAATTTAAACAAATGAGAAAAAGGGGGCACATGGGTGTTTAGTCTTTTTTCCCTTCAAAAATTTTTGCAAACTACACTATGGGGGAAACCCAAATTTTGGTAACTGGGGTTGCATTTGGGTTTTTAATTCGAAAAAAAAGTTGAAAAATTTCTGATGTGGGGCTAAGTATTTTCCCTTTTCGTATAAAAAATTTGTGGTTAAGAATACTAATTGTACAAAAAAGGGTCTAACCCCTCATTGATTAAAATTTGTTTTGTGCTTCCCCTTAAATCATAGGGTACTTGGGCGTTTTTAAAACCAAAAAAACCATTCCCCAATTTTTGTATCTTAAATTTTCCCTTATAATAGTTTTTAAAAAAAGGACCAATACACAAGTTTGGGAAATTATGAAAAGTTTTAAAGAATGGGTTGCATATTGGATTTGAAAAGGGCCCCCTTAAATGTCCTAATCTATACTCTTTTATGAAGTCCCCCCTCCCTGTTTTCCCTATTTTGGGCCACAATATAGTTTTGATCCCGTCCATTTTCCCAATTTGAAAAAAATACCCGAACATTTTTTTTTCCCAAAAAAAATTTTATTTAAATTTAAAACAAATTTTGTAAATATTTGGGGCTAAAGAAATGTTGTCTGGGGAAATGGAACTAAAAATTTTTTCCCAATGAAAAAGGCAACAAAAGGATTCTTACGATTTTATCGCGTAGTCTGAGTCACGCAGTATCAGTCTGATTATTGTCCAATTTAAAAACATATTCTTGTTCTCAATTCTCCTTCTATAACACATTCTAAACCTGACAGATAAATGGAGTTTTCAGATGTTTGCGGAGACATATGTAGTAGAGGATACGAAGTTTATAAGTACTCTTTTACACAGTCCATTATAATCTTCTTACGAAGTGTTCACGTTTCATATTTTAAAAAAGACCATTAACTCTTATTTGTTTTCACGACAGTTACTAGACATCCTAGTGCCGTCAGACATAAAACTGTCATACCAATGCATATTGCCAATCTCTGTTTTTGTGCGGGAATATTGCTTGGGGTGGTGTTTTCAAATCAATATTCGTTCATTAAACCGTCATAAATTCGATAATAAAACCGCAATGGGTGAAAATAGAAGCTATCTTATAGACATTTTACTCGAAGAATTCAAGGTATTATTTATTTCGACAGCTATATAATAATATTACCTCCATTTATACTCTTATAAAAAACACTTTATTTTTAAAACAATTATTATTTTACTTGATATTCTCAAAACACTTACATTACAAACGGATTAGACTTAAAATGTGTACTCATTAACCAACTTTCATTTCATAATGTAACATCTTTTTAGAAATATTCCAAATGAACTCAAAGGATTTCAGAAACTTAAGCTTTTATAACGTACAAAAGGAAAGTAACTGCATGGTTGTTGACCTTGGGAGAGGGTGCATTGGAGTTGAGTATCGCATCCAGTTATTGATAACTAAAATTCTGGCCTCTATAATCTATTCACCACTCAACCGATACCATACCTAATCAGACATATTTGTTTCTACCTATGTAATTTGTCGTGTTTTTTTTTTTATTTTTTACCCCTAGTTCTCTGAACCGGTGACTACCAATCAACCGAATACCATACCTAATCAGACATATTTGTTTCTACTATGAATTTGTCGTGTTTGTTTATTTTTACCCTAGTTTTTCTGACCTTAGTTATATTCTTGTTTATGACTTCTTCCAATTTTCTTGCCACAGTAACCATATTTTTTCAATTAGGTTATATTATTCGGTTTAAAAAAATCACAATTATGATAACATTTCTGGATAGATCCGTGTATATAAATTGTAACCTACTCCCTGTTTGTATATATTATGAATTTTACATAAATTCAATTATTTACTCATTTCTTTGTCTTGCATAAAAATGATCTTAAGAAATTACTCATGCCCCACGCACAGCTATTTATCTAAGTGGGCATAATTGTATTCTCCAATGTAAAATATATTTTCTAAACCTAGATGAATTATTGTTTTGTGAAATAGTAGATGTATTTATAATTATTTTTTTGTATGTAAAATGGAGGATTGGATTTATTTTTTATTTGTTTTTTGTATTTATTAGGCTTTCCTGTATATTGGCAATTCTGATTATTCAATTGGGGGAATTTCCTGGAGTGTAAAAGAGTTCTGTTGCCCAAAATAACATAACACGAAAATTAGTCTAGTTAGTACATTGATAATTCTACTAATATACAAATAAAAAATACTAGCTTATGAGTTTTCAAACATAAAACACTGATAAAAAATGTTTAAAGATTTGTATACGTTTAATACATGTCCAAAGTTTTTAAGGTTTTTCATAAGGAATGCCTATAAAATTAGCATACTATCAATATTCCTCCAATTACTGAAATAGTTTTAGAAACTATTACTGGTTTATTGATTCCTGATTGCTAAGTGCTGTTGAAAACGATTACAAAAAAATGTATACACACATAACAGGAAGTAATTGCGTTAATTTTCAATATGGTCAATTAATTTATCATGATAGGATCATGTTTATAGTAATTATGAAAATACTTTGCAAGATATCTCATCTATGTGATATTATTATTTATTTATTTTCTCTTTAAATACAGGGCTGTACATGTGAGAAGTAATTTTTCTTATCTACTTAAAAAAGCTATTATGTAGTGCAAAATAGTGGAAAACAATATTAAACCTATTAAGGTTATTTAATGTAATAATCACATTTGAAAGAACCTAAAACAATTTTCAATTTGAGACTAATCATTAGTTAACTTATAAACAAAAACCAAATAATTGGATTCGTAAGAACAGTACTCGTTAATCAGCTGACTCTGACAGACGTGGCCCCACAAACATTCTGTCACGTATTTGCAGCTGTAGACGCATCAAATGATATGATAAGGAATGGGCCTTGCTTTCCCCGCGCTCGCCCAGCCACGTGTGGTGAGTTCATCGCCCACCTATCACAGACCTCTGAAATTAGTAAGGCCTTGTAACATCTTCATCGATCTGCGAGGAAGGTATCATTTTGTTAAGAAAAGGGAATTTCCTGGGCCCCGTACTAAAATACTTACCAAAACCCCTACCAAAATGAGGTGTACAACCTCCCCCCGTTTTCCCATTAAAAAGATGGGGGGACCCCAAACCCCCAATTCCGTTTGGTGATATTAACCCACCCCCCCCAGTTTTTAGTGTGAAAAGTTTTTACCCCCCCAATACCATTACAAAGGGAAATAATGTTTTTTTCCCCACTTTGCCTACCAAACCCGTACGTTGATATTGGCCCCCCCAATACCCCGAAAAATTGGAACCCGGGCTAACCCCCCCCACCCCATTACGAACAGGTTATTGGGTTTTTGATTGATCCACCCCCTTAAAAAAACACACGTTTGGGGGGTAATCCCCCCTATTAAAAACCCTTAAATTTTGATTTTTGGCCCAGCCCCCCACCAAACATGTATTTCCTGTGTTGACCCCCCACCAAATTATACACGGGCCCGTTGGTGAGGGCCCTTCCCAACCTACCTGTAAAATTTATTATTGGGGAAATTTAGTATTATTGGAAAAATTTTAAAAACAAAAACAGTACTATCGAAGGAATGCATTGGGGGAGTGGGGGAATCAAACAAAACAAAAGTGAAAGGGGGTTTGGGAGTTTGGGGAATTCCCCTATCCCAAATTTCCCCAATACTAAAAGAGAAAAGGGGGAAAGGAAAATGTAAATGAAAAAATGGTTGGGTAGGTAGGTAATATCAAATTTTAAATTTTTGGGTTTGGTGGGCGATAATTTAAGTGCGGGGAATAGTGGTTGTAAACAATAACCAAAATGTATATTTTGAGAGTTGGAAGCCCTTTTAAATGTACACTTGGTAATAGGTATACTGGTAAACCCAATTTAAACCTACGGGGCCCTAAAACCCCCCTAGAAAGGGTTTTTTAAATACACAGGGCCTTTGGAAAGGGTTTTCAAAGATACTGAAAAAAATCGTGGGTACCCAGATGATCCGGGTTGATCCAAACCCAAGATACGGGCTACCAAAGGTTTTTCACGGGTAGTAATTTTTAAGATCTCGGGTACCAAAGTAAAGGTTTAGTACCCACCCAAAATTTATCAAAGAGAAACTTATGCGTAACTGTCATTTGGGTTTCTAAATTTTTTATTTAAATGGCCCAACCAAAAAAAGGGACGAGTTACCAAAGATTAACAATGGTAACCCAATTTTACCCGCGTAGCTATGAAAGTTATAGGGGGCCTTTTAAATGTGATTTTTCTTTCGGAATTATTCTTAATTTTATTTTAAGACGCCCAAACGTCAAGGGTATGGGCGAATATGAGGAGTGAAATGATGTGGAAAGTTTTTTATGAACGGTGTTGTATTATTACTATTGAGTTCGACTTAGTTAATAAAGGACTATTTATTAATAAATACCAATGGCCAGGGAAATTGGAATCCCAACCCCGTAGTGGGTTTGGGCTGATTTTTAGCTGACAAATTCCCGACACTCCTTTTTTCCAAAAAAACATCTTACCTTGGGCTACCCTCCAAAAATGGGCACCCCGGGTTTCTAGTATTTTCCACGTCGGTGAACCATTGAGTTGGACCCGTTTTCGGGATTAAGGGACTTAGCATGGAAACCCCCAAGCCTTTAAACCAAACACTTTGTTCCCAATTTTGGGTTTTTAAAAAAAAAAATGGGGAAAAAAACAAAAATTTTCTATTAAATTAAAACTTTAAAGTTTATATACAAACATCCCGGGAAACAGAGCTTGGAAAATCTGGCGTGATAAGGTCATTTTTTTTTTTCTAAAAATAACCCCAAAAAAAAAATGTGATTAAACCCCGATAAACTAAAATTTTTTTTTTTGGGATTGAATTAGGGAAAATCTTTACAAAATTTAAATTTTTAAAACTTGTCCTTTTTAAAACCCGTTTTATTTTGGTTTGGGGGCCCCCTCAAGGTTGTGAAAGTGCCTTTTAAGGTCTAGTTTAAACCCAAAGGGGAAATTCGATTTTAAAAAGAAAAGGGGACTCATTTTTATATATTTTTTAAATTTTGATACCTTTCAGAATAAAAATGCCGGGGTTTAGTGCGTTTAATAGATTCCCTTTTCAATTTTATCTTGAAAAAGAATATTGTGTGGCATTTTAATAAAAAAAAAAAAATTTTAAATATTTATGCACAACCCTAAATATTAAAAGCTAAAACCTTTTTCTTTGATAAAACCATGACCTTTGGAAAGGGTGGCGTGTATGGGAAGGTTGGGTGGGGGGGGCCAATAGATTATACCCCCGTGCGATCTCACCCCTTTCCTTTTATTTCCCTTTTAAATTTCCCCCCCGTGTGTAGTTGCACTTGAACTGCCCCTGCAGTAAAGGGGGCCCTTTGGGGCGGGGGTAGGTGAAGGGAAATTAAATTTCTTTATGGATTTGAAAAAATTAATTTTCATTGTAAAACTTTGTCCCCTTTGCCCATAACAATTCAATGGTAAAGATTATTATAAACTTTTTCTAATTTTAACTTTTCCCCCCCATACATGGAAAGTTTGGGATTGACTCACCCGCCCAACTATTTCACCCCTTCAGTGTTATTCCCCCCCTAACCCCCATAGAGGTTCAGGGGAAATTGAAACCCAACCCAAACCCCCCTAAAATTTAAAAAGTTTGGTTTTCCCCCCAAACCCCCTTGTCAGATTCTTAAATTGAAACACGGTTTTGGTTTTCGATTTATACCCCAAACCAAAACCCGGAATTTATAAATCCCAAAAGGGACGAAAAATTTATGAGAATCACGCATTCCCAAAAATCACCCCTTTGGTCTCCGCAAGAACCCCCCAAAATCCAAGATTTAAAAGAGTCGCGAGAAGCTACAATAATGTCAAATATTCGTTTGCTATAAAGGGCATGGGTAAAAAAGAAAGACAGTGACGTTACTTGGGGGGAAACGTGACGTGACATAAACACAGGCCAAAAAAAAAGTAATTTTAAATTTAAAATGTTTAAGGGGTTACTAACAAAAAAAAAATTAAATTTTTTTCTTTCAAATAAACGTTGTTAAAAGTGGAATTTCCCAACTATTTATAGTAATTATTTTTTTGTGGGTTTTTTTATGACGTATTAAATTTTTACTGTCCCGACCCTTGGATTTTTTTTGTTGTTTTTCAGTAAAAGCAAAAGGCCCTTTCTCTTTATCTAATTTAAAGGAAAACCCCCGCATTGATAATCTCAAGGTTTACAGGTGTCAAACTGATCCAGGTTACCCCCCCAAAAGATCAAAAAAGGGTCCCCCCAAATTGATCCAAAGGATAGGTTTTTCCCCAAAATTTGGGCCCCGGGGATTACTGAAATTTTCGTGGGCAACTTTTTTCAGGGAAATTCAGTAAAAATTGATTTTATGTATACATATAGTTTGGGGCAATTATTTCTAAAAAATACCCAAGGGCAAATATTTTTGTCCCGGCGCCCTAAGTCCGGGACAAAAATGTGACCATCCAGCCCACGTGTGTTTCCCGCGATTGTTTACATGTTTAACTTGCTTGTAAAAAAAGGTAGCGCCCTTCCCCTGTGCCCCTCGAAAAAAAGTGTACTTTTTTATATCCCCTTTTTAATAGAACACAATTTGGGCCAGCCAAAAATTTTTTATGATTATTAAAATATAAATTTTCTTTTCAAAAATTTGTTAAATATTAATTTTAAAAAGCATTTACAAAAAAAAATGGCCCGAAAGCTCTTGCCCTTTGCTACGTGTTGGTTTTCTACACTTGCTTCCCCCCTGGTTTTGTTTTAAAAAAATTTCAAAGGATAAACGTTAGCCCGTTTTCCGTTCCGTTTGATAAAATAGTTTTAATGTTTTGAAAACACTTTTAGGGTTTTTTAGGATGACGCAATCATTTTCCAGAGTTAGTAGTAATAACCTTTACAATTTCGCAAAAAAACCCCAAAAAAGATAAGCTTTTGGGCCATGTTTATGTTTGATGTATAGCGTTTAAAATTATTTGTTTTTTTTAAAATTTAATTTCAAAAGTTGCTTTTTTTGAAAAAAAGAAAAAAAGGAAAACGTTTTAAATGGTGGTTTTAAAACCATTAAGAAAGGAAAATTTAAAAAAATCCTTGTTAGTGGAAACTCTTTTATACAAAATTTTAACTTCCCCTTTAATTTTTATAAAAAAACTGTTAATGGGGGTTTGGGGCTTTTTGTGTAGAAATGAGTACATCGTTTTTTTATTTTAAAATTTAAGAAAATAAAAATATAGAAAAAGCTTTTAAAAATTTTAAAGTTTCCAGAATTAAAAAATTTATAAAATAAGATTCGGAAAGTAAAATTAATTTTATCCCAAAAGATATTTACTTGCGTCAAAACGAAAAATTTAGGGTCTCCCGGGCCCAAAAAAATTATAACTTTTTTTAAAAGGGTTACCCGATTTATTAAGTAATTCTTTGGTTAACTATTTGGGAAATTTAATACGCAATCAAAATTGACAAAAAAATTTAAATATGCCACTTTAACTGTTAAGGTTTCAGATATTACCAGATTATTTTTTATTTTTAAAAAAATATTTTCAAAAAAACTGGGTGTTTTTAGACAACCCCTGCAATTTCCGTGTTTTAAAAGTTTGAAAAAGGTATACTATAAACTGTAAAATCAAAAAAAAATTCACATGGAGAACTTCCCGAAATTCTTTTTGTCGCATTTAAAAACAAGGGGGCCTAAAAAGATGGAAGGGGGCCCCCCTTCCCCGTTACATTTTTATTGGGGCGACGGGTGATTCCCTACCCCTTATGGCTGATGTTGTGAGGGGCCCCCTTCCCCTGTACTTGTGTTTTGGTCCCCGGGTGGGGTCCAATTTCGTAAATTTATTTAGCTGGCGGGGGGAGTCCCCTCCCAAAGTAGGGGTATGATGTAAAGAGTAAGGCCCCCTTCCACTATACATTGGGTTTTGGGGTGAGGGGGGAGTCCCCCTACTATGGGACGTGAATTTATGTAAATAGTAGCCCCCCTTTTCATGTAAATTTTTTTGGGTCGAAAAAATGAAATCCTAGTGTACATTTCTTTTTGCAAATGGGGGATCCCTATCCTGTTTTGTTTTATGTTTTAACGAGTAGCCCACTTCCCCTGTAATGGGTTTTTGGGGCACCAAATGAGTCCACTAATACTGTACAATTTTTTTAGCCTAAGGGTGAGTCCCCCTACCATGTCCCTGTTTATGGGAGAGTAAGGCCTACTTCCAATTTTTCTGTTTTTTTTTGGGGTGAGTCAACTACCCCTGTAAAGTGTTGAAAGTCGAGTAGGCCCCCCTTATGTAAAAAGGGGGGGGGGTCACCAAATGGGGTCAATAATACTGTTTCATTTTTTAGCATAACGGGGAGTCCCCTACCAAGTACGTGTATGGTGGATGAGTAAACTTTCTTCCACTTTTAATGTTTTGGGGGGACGGGGGAGTCCCCTTTCCACTGAAAAATTTTAATGAAAGAGTGCCTTACTTTCCCCTGTTCATGTGTTTGGTTCCCCCTGGTGTGTCCCCTAACCCCTTTACGTGTATGATGTACGAGTAGACCCCACTTCCACTTACATGTTTTTTTTGGTTCGCGGGTGAGTCCACTACTAATTTACGTGTTGTATGATGGACAAGGGAAAACCCCCTTCCCCTGTAAGTGGGTTTTGGGTTTGCGGGTGAGTCCACTAACACTTTTATGTAAAGATGGACGGTAAGCCTAATTCCACTGACATGGTTTGGTTGACGGGTGAGTCCAATAAAAGCTGTACGTGTATGTTTGGGGAGAAGGCCCCCTTCCAATGTACATGTTTTTTTAGTCGAGGGCGGGAAACCACTACCAAAGTACGTGTAAAGGTTTTCAAGGTCAACTACCCCCTGTACATGAAAGAAGGGGCAGAGTGAAATACCCCTGTATATGTATGAAATTGGGGGGTTTGGGGTTTCCCACCACTGTTGTACCATGGGCCGCTATAGAAGGTATGATAGAGTGAGGGTCCCCTACTACTCTACGTAAATGGGTGGGCGAGTGGCGCCGGTATATGTAAGGTACTAGTAGACCGGGGGGTCCCCTACTACTGTACGTGTATGTTGGGGTTTGTTGGTAAATTCTGAACGTGTTAAAGCGTGGGGGGAGGTTCCAAAATGCTACTGTAGTGTAATAGTGGAGAGGATTGTCCATACTATGGGTTGTGTGTGATTTGACGAATGGGGCCGGGGATAAAGTACGTGTAAAAGTAAGGGGGTAGGTTTCTACTAAACGGTATGCTTTGAGTGGGGGGTCAACTATACTGGGGGCCCTTTTACGGGAGAAAGGGGTTTTTCTGTACAATGAAGTGTATCGTAGACGGGAGGGTTTTCTTACCCAAAATGTATGTTTGTAGTTTGATGCTTTGGGCCGGGTAAGTGTAGTGTTTCCAGCAGACGGTGGGTTCGGTTAAATACTGAAAAGTGGGGGAAAGGGAAAAAAAAATGCGGGGGAAGGAAGGTTTTACTTCTACACTTGCAAAAAAGTGACCTACAAAACTAATTGGGCCAAAAAGGTGAAGTCAAAGGGGATGGATGGTATAACTAGTTTTCACGCCCGACATACCTAATGCAAAAATGGTAAAGGGCCCAACCAAAGGAAGATGATTTTCTTTGGAAAAATAAAAAGTCGTTGATAAAAAAAAAAAACCCCAAAGGGACCCACGGGTTCTTTTAAAAGGGGCCCAAATTGAGGAACAAAGGAAAAGGAAAAATACCCCCCCTAAAAAAGTGTTGATTTGAACAAAAAAAACCACCCCACAAAACTAATACCAAAAAAGGGGAGGCCCAAAGAGGATGGATTATATGGGGATTTAAAAAAATTTTTGAGAAAAACTAAATTTAAGCGAAAACCCCCATACTAATTTCCAAAAGGTGAGGCCCAAAAAAAGGGTATATTAAAAATGGGTTTTAAGGTCTTTTTGAGTAAAAAAAAAAAATTAGCGAAACCCCCATTTTTTTTTCTAATGCAAATGGTGAGGGGAAATAGGGGTGGGGGGTTTCCCGGGTATAAAAAGGGATGTGGGTATAAAAATAAAATTTCACGATCCACAACTAATGGCAAAAGGGAAATTAAAGGGAGGGTTTTGGTTCTGGGTATTAAAAGGTTTGTGAGTTTAATAAAATTACCAAAACCCATTTTAATTTGGGAAAGGGGAAATTAAAAAAGGATGTTTGTCCCGGGTGTAAAGGAAAGTGAAATTTTTTAAATAATAAACACGCGCCGGGACATACTACTGGGCCCAAAAGGGGAGGCGAAAGGGATGGGTGATATGGGTATAAAAAACCATCAGAAAAAACCCAACATACGCGAAATTTTAATGCCCAAAAGGTGAGGCGAAAAAGGATGGATGATACTGGTATAAAAATTTGTTTAGTATAAATAAATCACGCCCCCAAATTTTTAAATTTCCCAAAAGGTGAACCAAAGGAAAGGAATACCCGGGTTAAAGGAAATTTTAGTTTTAACCCATTATACCCCCGCCACCCAATTTTATTGCCCAAAAGGTGAGGCCCCAAAAAAGATGGCGTTTCTAAAGGTTTTTTAAAAATCCCGTGAGATAATAACATCAAAGCTATTTCCCCATCCCAATTTCCCAAAAAGGTTTTTGGGGCCCAAAAAGTGGATGATACTGGGTTTTAAAAGGGATGGGGAGGGTTTAATAACATCACGCAAACCAAAAATACTAATGCCAAATGGTGAGGCCAAAGAGAAAGAATGAATATGGGGGGTAAAAGTATGTGAGTATAACTAACATCCAAAGACCCCCATGTATTTCCCAAAGGGGGGAGGCAAAAGAAGATGGGGTTTATATTGGGGGGGGGGGGGGGGGGGGGGGGGGGGGAAAGGGAAAAAGTTTTTGAGGGGATAAATAAATCACGCGACCCCCCAAAACTAATGCCAAAAAGGTGGGCCAAAGGGGAAAGGGGTGATACTTGGTATAAACGTTTTGTGAGTAAAAACTAAAAATTACAAGACCCCCAAGCTAAAGCAAAAAGGTGAGGCAAAAAAAAGTTTGGTTTATACAGGGATAAAAGTATTGAGGGATAACTTAAAATCACGCGACCCACATACTAAGGGCCCAAAAGGTGAGGGGAAAAAAAGAGGCTGATACTGGTTTTAAAAGTATGTGAGTTAAAATAAATACGCCCCACCTCATACTAAAGGGCCAAAATGGTGAGGCCAAAAAGGGGTGGATGATTTCTGGGGATAAAGGTATGTGAGTATAAAATAATATCACGCCCACCCAATCAAAAGCCCAAAAAGTTGAAACCATAGTGGATGGATTTATACCCTTTATTTTAAAATACTGTGATTTTAAATAAAATTATGTAGCTCACATAAAACCGCCTATTTGGAAGCTAAAGTGATGGCTTAAAAAAAATGAAATAGTTTTCAAATAACACCATACGACCTCCCCTTTCTTAAATCCATGGTAAAGGGCAAAGGGGATGTTGGTATTGGGAAAAAAGATGCAACTCAATACCTATTTCCCCCAAAGGTAAGGGCCAAAAATGAAGAATTTAAAATAGGAATAAAAATGTGCCTCTTTTTTACGGGCCCCCTACTAAACATATGACCAAAATATGCATTTCAAAATGTAAATTGGATCCCGAAAGGTTTTTTTACTTGCTTTAAAACGTTTGTTTTGGTCCTCTGACAAAGGGAAACCCAAAATTTTTTGAGTATTGATTCAAATTAAAAAAATATTTTTTTAGCTTGGGGAAATGTTTTTTACGCAATAAATTTCCTGAAATGAATAAATTATGCCAATTTAACGGTTTTTTTGAGTTTACATATTTTTGTTTTTTTTAAATAAAAATTTTAAAAAATTCCCGGGTGTTTAAGACAACCCTTTCAGCCCTTTTTTGTGGTTTGAACCCTTTTTTAAAATTTAAAACTATTTTAAAATATGGAAATAATGCAATTTATTTCCTGTACATTATACATTACCAGTTTCACAATAATAAACAGGATTATCACTGCCACGTTCTAGTAATGTGGCCAGAGTTTGAAACAAAATAAATTTTCTTTAAAACTAAAAGTTCCTTCAGTCCAGTTCTTTGTGATTGACATTTAAAACTGTCATTTCATGTAGCGTCTATTTACAAACATATTATATATTTACATATATTATGCATATATTAAAAAGTAATAAAAAAATATTAATAAACGCAACTAACAACGATCAAAACATTTTCAATGTTTCACCGTCTTTCAGAATTCTTTACTTATAGTAAAGATACATTTACTGTAAATCGAATAAATCACATATGGCATACTTCCCGAAATTTTTTTTTGTCGCTTATAAATTCAAGGTGTGCCCTAAAATATAGTCAGAGTTAGAAAATAAAAAATCTGAAATAGAAACATCGGAAGTGTCGACCCACTTTCCACTGTACCTTTTTGTATGGGTCTACAGGTGAGATCACTACGAATGTATGTGTATGATATACAAATAGGCCCACTTCCCCTAGTACATATAGTTGGGTCGCCTTGGAGACCACTACCGCTGTATATGTATGATATACAAGTAGGCCCCCCTCCACTATACATATGTGTAGGTCGCCGGGTGAGACCACTACCGCTCTATATGTATGATATACAAGTAGGCCACTTCCCCTATACATATGTTTGGGTCGCCTTGTGAGAACACTACCAATGTATGTGTATAATATACAGAGTAGGCCCACTTCCACTATACATATGTTTTGGGTCGACGGTGAGTCCACTAATACTGTACATTTCATTACCTGGACGGGTGAGACAATTACCAATGTATGTGTATAATATACAAATAGGCCCACTTCCACTGTACATATGTTAGGGTCTACGGGTGAGACCACTACCAATGTATGTGTATAATATACAAGTAGGCCCACTTCCACTGTACATATGTTTGGGTGGCCGGGTGAGTCCACTAATACTGTATATTTCTTTACCTGGACGGGTGAGAACAGTAACAATGTAGATGTATGATATTCAAGTAGGCCCAATTCAACTATACATATATTTGGGTCCACGGGTGAGACCACTACCAATGTATGTGTATAATATACAAGTAGGCCCACTTCCACTGTACATATGTTTGGGTCTACGGGTGAGTCCACTACTAATGTAGATGTATGATATTCAAGTAAGCCCACTTCAACGACACATATGTTTGGGTCGCCGGTTGAGACAACTACTAACGTAGGTGTATGATATACAAGTAGGCCCACTATACATATGTCTGGGTCAACGGTCGTGTCCACTAATACTGTACATTTCTTTAGCTGGACGGGTGAAACTACTACCAATGCAGGTGTATGATATACAAGTAGGCTCACTTCAACTATCCATACGTTTGGGTGGCCGGATGAGACCACTATCAATGTATGTGTTTGATATACAAGGAGGCCCACTTCTACTCTACATGTGTTTGGGTCGCCTGGTGAGACTACTACCAATGTATGTGTTTGATATACAAGGTGGCCCAATTCTATTCTACATGTGTTTCAGTCGCCTGGTGAGACTACTACCATTGTATATGTATGATATACAAGGAGTCCCACTTCTGCTCTACATGTGTTTGGGTCGCCGGGTAAGACTACTACCATTGTATGTGTATGATATACAGGGAGGTCCAATTCTACTGTATATGTGTTTGGGTCGCCTGGTGAGACTACTACCATTGTATATGTATGATATACAAGGAGGCCCACTTCCACTCTACATATGGTTAGGTCGCCGGGTAAGACTACTACCAATGTATGTGTTTGATATACAAGGAGGCCCACTTTTACTGTACATTTGTTTGGTTCGTCTGGTGAGACTACTACCAATGTATGTGTATGATATACAAGGATGCCCACTTCTACCCTATATGTGTTTGGGTCGCCTGGTGAAACCATTACCAATGTCTGTGTATGATATACAAGGAGGGCCACTTCTACTCTACATGTGTTTGGGTCGCCTGGTGAGACCATTACCAATGTATGTGTATGGTATACTCGTACAATGAGGCCCACTTCTACTCCACATATGTTTGGGTGTGGGGCGAGACTACTACCAATGTATGTGTATGATATACAAGTATGCCCACTTCCACTCTACATATGTATGGGTCGCGGGGTAAGACTACTACTAATGTAGGTGTATGATAACAAGTAGGCCCACTTTAAAATTTTTTGTGTATATAGATTGCAAAGTGTACCTGAGGGTATTTTTTTATCAGAATTGTCACAATCCATTGAAAACTTAAACAATAATGTTATTTACATAGGCGATATTAATATTAATATAGCTGTTAACAGCCTAATTTCTAATCGCTATCTTAGTCTATTGAATAACAATGGTTTCCAGTCATTTGTAAATACTCCTACTAGAATTGCTGTATCATCAAAGAGTTGCATTGATCACATTTTTATAAGAAGTAAAGAACTCAATTGTTTTCATTCAAATGTTTTTGACAATAGTATAACCGATCACTGTATTTTAGGTCTGAAATATAATAAAAAATCTAATAATCAATCCATTGAACATTCAGGCTTTTGTATAAATGCTCCAGTTCAAAAAAATGTAGATTTTAATCTAGTTAAAGAGAATTTACAGAATGTAAACTGGAATGATGTATACTTAGAAAACAATGTAAATATATCCTTTGACAAGTTTTATGAAATTTTGAATAATGTTGTAAGTCTAAGTAAGAAAAGTCAAATAAGTAATAATAAGTTTCTGAAAGCCAAATCATTGAGCCCGTGGATAACGCTAAACATTTTAAATAAATTTAACAAACGTAAAAAACTGTATAAAATTTTTAAAAGGAGGCCCTACGACTCGTCATTTAAGAACTATTTTCAAAAATTTTGTTCTGACTTAAATGGTCATATTTTTAAAACTAAAAACTTATATTATTCTAAAAAATTAGATAACTGTAAAGGTGATTCGTCACAGCAGTGGAAAATAATCAATAATTTGACTGGAGGCGCCGCAAACAAAACCGTAGACCGGATTGAATTGGACAATGGGTCAGTTGTCACAAACCCAAGCGATATCGCTGAGGAGATTAACAACTACCTTATCTCGGTTCAGTCGGACAGGCCTCATACTGTTGCATCAGTCACTCTCCCGCCATTGCACCACTACCCGCAATCCTTCTTTGTGGCACCTACTACTGAGGATGAAATTAAAATGATTATTAAAGGTTTGAAAAATAAAAAATCTAGTGGTTTTGACAATATAAGTGTACAATTATTAAAATTTATTGTTGATGAAATTGCACCTGTATTAGTTTATTTGGTAAATAGCAGTTTCACTAGTGGAATTTTTCCCGAAGTTTTGAAATTAAGCTCTGTTGTTCCAATATTGAAAAATAACAACTCTAGTAAATTATATAATCTAAGACCAATTAGTGTGCTCTCAATTTTTTCAAAATTATTAGAAAAAATCATGTTATTGCGACTTCAGAAATACTTAAAAAAATTAAAATTTTTTAGTAATCACCAGTATGGTTTTATTAAAGGTAAATCAACAGAGGATGCGCTTTTGAGTGTTACGGAGGAAATTTACCAAAGTCTCAACTCTGGGCTTAAAGCTTGTGGGCTCTTTGTTGATTTCAAGAAAGCTTTTGATCTTGTTGATCATGAAATTCTTATTAACAAATTAGAATCCATCGGAATAAGAGGAATCGCTCTAAATTGGTTTTCTAGTTTTCTAGTGGGTAGAAAACAACAAGTAAAGATTGGTAACAATTACAGCTCAACTAAATTGGTCGAGAGTGGTGTGCCTCAAGGATCTGTAAGCTCAGCTGTATTGTTCCTCATATTTTTAAATGATCTTTTAAAATTGAATTTTCATGGAAAAATTAGTGCATTTGCCGATGACATTGCTCTTTTTTATTCCAATAAGAACGTAAATATCCTTGGTGAACATATAAACCACGATCTGTTACTTTTAAGAGAGTGGTGTTTAGCGAATAAAATGATAGTAAATGTAAACAAAACAAAATATATTAATTTCGATTTTAATAGCTTCGATATACCTTCTCCTATTAAATTTCATTCTGAAGCCTGTGATTTAAGAAGATGTAACTGTCAGACCTTGTGCAAAGTAAACAGTTTTAAATATTTAGGCATTACTCTTGATGAAAAATTTACTTTCGAACCTCATATTACTATATTGCATAACAATTTAAGGGCATCCATTAGGAAGTTTTATTTCTTAAGAAATATTTGCAGCTCGGAATTATTAAGATCCCTTTATTTTGCTTTAATTCACTCAAAATTGCAATATGGACTGGTGTGCTGGGGTGGCACCTTTAAATATTTAATAGACAAATTAAGAATAACTCAAAATTATTTTTTGCGTATAATATTAAAAAAACCAAGAAGAGATAGTTCATTTCCTCTTTTTCAGCAATTAAATATCTTACCAGTCCAACATCTTTTCATTTTTAAAGTTTTAAGATTATTTTTTACTAGAAGTGGAAATTTGGGAAACAATTTATTACATTACAATACTCGATATGTTGCTAATCAAAATTTCCGGTTACCAAAGGTTAAAAAAGCAATTTTTCGTCACTCTTTTAGCTATTTGGGACCAAAATGTTTTAATCAACTGCCTATAAAAATAAAAAATATTTCAAACTTGAAATCATTTAGTAAAAACACAATTATTTGGCTTCTACTGAAAGATGAGATACATTTTGTTAATACAGTAGTCTAGTTGTTTATATAACAAGAAGTTTTTTTTAGTATTTTTAAATTTTATAATAAATTTTATCATTAATTAAGTTTATTTTTAAGATACCGCAGTGGCGACTTTTATATTTTTTTTCTTGTAATGCTAGACTCTAGAATGATTAGTTTCTAAGCTATTAATTTTATGTTTATTTCTTTACTGGTCACACTACTAGTAATAGTGACCAGTTTAAATTTCCAATTATTATAATGTTACTTAAAACTGTCTTTAAAAAATGGAAATAAATTATTATTATTATTATTATTATTATTACTTCCACTCTACATATGTATGGGTCGCGGGGTAAGACTACTACTAATGTAGGTGTATGATAACAAGTAGGCCCACTTCCACTCTACATATGTTTGGGTCGCCGGGTAAGACTACTACCAATGTAGGTGTATGATATACAAGTAGGCCCACTTCCACTCTACATATGTTTGGGTCGCCGGGTAAATCAACTACTACTGTATGTGTATGATATACATGCAGGATTAATTCCACTGTACATGTGTTTGGTTCGACGGGCGAGACTACTACCATTGTATGTGTATGATATACAAGGAGGCCAACTTCCACTCTACATATGGTTGGGTCGCCGGGTAAGACTACTACCAATGTATGTGTTTGATATAAAAGGAGGCCCACTTTTACTGTACATTTGTTTGGTTCGCCTGGTGAGACTACTACCAATGAATGTGTATGATATACAAGGATGCCCACTTCTACCCTATATGTGTTTGGGTCGCCTGGTGAAACCAATACCAATGTATGTGTATGATATACAAGGAGGGCCACTTCTACTCTACATATGTTTGGGTCGCCGGGTAAGACTACTACTACTGTATGTGTATGATATTCAAGTACGCCCACTTCCACTCTACATATGTTTGGGTCGCCGGGTAAGACTACTACTAATGTAGGTGTATGATATACAAGTAGGCCCACTTCTACTCTACATATGTTTGGGTGTTGTGCGAGACTACTACCATTGTATGTGTATGATATACAAGTAGGCCCACTTCCACTCTACATATGTTTGGGTCGCCGTGTAATACTACTACTAATGTAGGTGTATGATAACAAGTAGGCCCACTTCCACTCTACATATGTTTGGGTCGCTGGGTAAGACTACTACTAATTTATGTGTATGATATTCAAGTAGGCCCACTTGCACTATACATATGTTTGGGTCGCCGGGTAGGACTCCTACCAATGTATTTGTATGATATACAAGTAGGCCTTCTTCCACTATACATATGTTTGGGTCGCTGGGTAAGACTACTACCAATGTAGGTGTATGATATACAAGTAGGCACACTTCCACTATACATATGTTTGGGTCGCCGGGTAAGATTACTACCAATGTAGGTGTATGATATACAAGTAGGCCCACTTCCACTATACATATGTTTGGGTCGCCGGGTAAGACTACTACCAATGTAGGTGTATGATATACAAGTAGGCCCACTTCCACTATAATTATGATTGGGTCGCCGTTTAAGACTACTACCAATGTAGGTGTATGTTATACAAGTAGGCCCACTTGCACTATACATATGATTGGGTCGCCGTGTAAGACTACTACCAATGTAGGTGTATGATATACAAGTAGGCCCACTTCCACTCTACATATGTTTGGGTCACCGGGTAAGACTACTACCAATGTAGGTGTATGATATACAAGTAGGATCACTTCCACTATACATATGATTGGGTCGCCGGGTAAGACTACTACCAATGTAGGTGTATGATATACAAGTAGGCCCACTTCCACTATACATATGTTTGGGTCGCCGGGTAAGACTACTACCAATGTAGGTGTATGATATACAAGTAGGCCCACTTCCACTATACATATGATTGGGTCACCGGGTAAGACTACTACCAATGTAGGTGTATGATATACAAGTAGGCCCACTTCCACTCTACATATTTTTGGGTCGCCGTGTAAGACTACTACCAATGTATGTGTATGATATTCAAGTAGGCCCACTTCCACTCTACATATGTTTGGGTCGCCGTGTAAGACTACTACCAATGTAGGTGTATGATATACAAGTAGGCCCACTTCCACTATACATATGATTGGGTCGCCGTGTAAGACTACTACCAATGTAGGTGTATGATATACAAGTAGGCCCACTTCCACTATACATATGATTGGGTCGCCGTGTAAGACTACTACTAATGTAGGTATATGATATACAAGTAGGCCCACTTCCACTATACATATGATTGGGTCGCCGTGTAAGACTACTACCAATGTAGGTGTATGATATACAAGTAGGCCCACTTCCACTATACATATGATTGGGTCGCCGTGTAAGACTACTACCAATGTAGGTGTATGATATACAAGTAGGCCCACTTCCACTGTACATATGATTGGGTCGCCGTGTAAGACTACTACCAATGTAGGTGTATGATATACAAGTATGCCCACTTCCACTATACATATGTTTGGGTCGCAGGGTAAGACTACTACCAATGTAGGTGTATGATATACAAGTAGGCCCACTTCCACTATACATATGTTTGCGTCGCCGGGTAAGACTACTACCAATGTAGGTGTATGATATACAAGTAGGCCCACTTCCACTATACATATGATTGGGTCGCCGTGTAAGACTACTACCAATGTAGGTGTATGATATACAAGTAGGCCCACTTCCACTATACATATGATTGGGTCGCCGGGTAAGACTACTACCAATGTAGGTGTATGATATACAAGTAGGCCCACTTCCACTCTACATATGTTTGGGTCGCCGTGTAAGACTACTACCAATGTATGTGTATGATATTCAAGTAGGCCCACTTCCACTCTACATATGTTTGGGTCGCCGTGTAAGACTACTACCAATGTAGGTGTATGATATACAAGTAGGCCCACTTCCACTATACATATGATTGGGTCGCCGTGTAAGACTACTACCAATGTAGGTGTATGATATACAAGTAGGCCCACTTCCACTATCCATATGATTGGGTCGCCGTGTAAGACTACTACCAATGTAGGTGTATGATATACAAGTAGGCCCACTTCCACTATACATATGATTGGGTCGCCGTGTAAGACTACTACCAATGTAGGTGTATGATATACAAGTAGGCCCACTTCCACTATACATATGATTGGGTCGCCGTGTAAGACTACTACCAATGTAGGTGTATGATATACAAGTAGGCCCACTTCCACTATACATATGATTGGGTCGCCGTGTAAGACTACTACCAATGTAGGTGTATGATATACAAGTAGGCCCACTTCCACTATACATATGATTGGGTCGCCGTGTAAGACTACTACCAATGTAGGTGTATGATATACAAGTAGGCCCACTTCCACTATACATATGATTGGGTCGCCGGGTAAGACTACTACCAATGTAGGTGTATGATATACAAGTAGGCCCACTTCCACTATACATATGATTGGGTCGCCGTGTAAGACTACTACCAATGTAGGTGTATGATATACAAGTAGGCCCACTTCCACTATACATATGTTTGGGTCGCAGGGTAAGACTACTACCAATGTAGGTGTATGATATACAAGTAGGCCCACTTCCACTATACATATGTTTGGGTCGCCGTGTAAGACTACTACCAATGTAGGTGTATGATAACAAGTAGGCCCACTTCGACTCTACATATGTTTGGGTCGCTGGGTAAGGCTACTACTACTGTATGTGTATGATATACAAGTAGGCCCACTTCCACTATACATATGTTTGGGTCGCCGGATGGGATCACTACCAATGTACGTGTATGATGGACTAGCATTTACACTTCTACTATTATTGTCATTGGGTCTACTAGTACACTACTTTTATTTATTTATTTAGCTGGATGGGTGAGTCCACTACCACTGTACGTTTATGATTTGGCTGGTTCCACTACCATTCTACGTGTATAAAGGGGCAGGGTGAACTACCACTGTAAGTGTATGAGGGGGCAGGATGAACTACTACTGTACTGGTATGAGTGGGCCGGGTCAACTTATACTGTACATGTATGAGTTGACGGGTGGGTCCACTACCCGTTTGCGTGTATGAGTGGGCAGGGTAAATTGCTATTGTTAATGTAGAAATAGACAGAAAACCCCACAAGTACTTTACATGTGTGTGAGTGGGCAGGGTCAACTACCACTGTACGTAATTGAGTAAATGGGAGGCCCCACTACCACTGTACGGTCATGATGTACGAGTAGGCTCACTTCCAATGTAAATATGTTTGGGTCGATGGATGAATCCACTACCACTGTACGTTTATGAGTGGGCAGGGTCAACTACCAATGTACATGTATGAGTTGACGAGTGGGTCCACTACCAGTGTACGTGTATGAGTGGGTAGGGTAAACTACCACTGTACGTGTTTGAGTAGATGGGTGGGTCCAATACTAGTGTGTATGAGTGGGTGGGGTCAACTACCATTGTACATGTATGAGTTGACGGTTGGGTCCACTACCACTGTACAGTTATGAGTGCGCAGGTTCAACTACCACTGTACGTGTATGAGTTGACGGTTGGGTCCACTACCACGGTATATGTATGAGGAAGCAGTGTTAACTACCACTGTACATGTTTGAGTTGACGGTTCTGTCAACCACCACTGTTTGTGTATGCTTAGACGGGAGGGCTCAATATCACTGTACGTTTATGACTGGGCTGGGTCAACTACCAATTTTTGTGTATGAGTAGATGGGAGGGCTTACTATCACTGTACATGTGTACGAGTGGGCAGGGTCAACTACCACTGTACGTATTTGAGTAGATAGTAGGGCTCACTACCACTGTACATGTGTATGAGTGAGCAGGGTCAACTACTAATGTACGTATTTGAGTAGATGTGAGGGCCCACTACCACTGTACATGTGTTTGGGTCGCCAAATGAGTCCGCTACAACTGTACGTGCTTGATGTACGAGTAGGCTTACTTCCAATGTACATGTGTTAGTGTCGAAAAGTGAGTCCACTAATACTGTACATTACTTTAGTTGGATGGGTGAGCCCACCACCACTGTACGTGTATGATGGAGGAGTAAGCCCACTTCCACTGTACATTTGTTTGGGACGACAAATAAGTCCACTGCCATGCGTAGACGGGAGAGTCCACTACCACTGTAAGTGTATGAGTAGATGGGAGGATCCACTACTAATGTACGTGTATAAGAAGACGGGTGGATTCGGTACTACTGAACATGTATGTGTCCAACATGTCAAAGTGATGATGGATGGTACTATGCATGAAAGTCTATGAGTAATAATTAACACCATGTAACCCACATATTACGGCTACATAGTGAAACTAAAGTGATGGGATGGTACTGGGTATAAATAACATCATACGACTCATACACTAATGCCAGATGGTGAGGCCAAAGTGCTGGATGGTACTGAGTCCAAAGGTCTGTGAGTATAACACCACTGCTCTCAACTACTGACGCCATAAGATGGGCCCAAAGTGATGACCATGAGTTTGGGCTCAGTGGGTTCAAACTACTGGTGAGCTCAATCTACTGCGAACATCTATGAAAACCCAGCCGTTTGGCCTCACCTTGTGGCGTCAGGCTTGGGCCCAAACAGCTGCGAAAAGAGGCGAGCTGGGCCCAAAGTACTGTGAAACCAAATTTATATATATATATATATATATATATATATATATATATATATATATATATATATATATATACATATATATATATATATATAAACATCCTCTTTTACAAATATAGATTATTGCTATACTAATGAATAAATAGTACTACTTATAGAAGTAATAATTACTATACTTTCAGAAGTCTTTATTATAATACTATATCTGAGTTTCAAGATTGTACTTAATTTTGCGCGTTTTAACTAGTGAATAAATGAAATTTCCATTCCCAATGTTCAAACACAATCTGTGCATGGTATGTTTCATAAACGTGTCATTGTTTCTTTGACTAGTTAAAATAGTAATAAACGCTGACTTATTCCAAGATAAATTTTGAGATAACATTAAAAGTGATGAAAGGCTCCTAACGAAATTTGTTACATTTTAACAAAGAGTTATAACGATATGGAAATATTAGTTTTAATGTTAATTGTTAGTCTAGTTGTTACTAATTCAAATTATTTTAAAACCAAAACATTATGTAAGAGCATTAATATCCATTATAAAGTTGTCTCTGTTTGTGTTTTACATTTTACAATAAGTTTTTTTTGGGACGTTAAAGAGGTAAATAGTTATATTTTTTTTTTACTTCCTAATTAATAGTAAGTAACCCTTTCGATGACATATTTTAGTTTCATTATTTAAAAGCTCAGGTTTTTTTTTTTTTTTTGAAAGGTATTACTGTTTTGTTAATGTGTTATTCTCAATAAAAAGTATTGTTTTAGTAAATAGTAAAATTTAATTTATTTAAAATAAATAAAGTTTAGAGTTCTAAATAATAGTTAGGTATGTTTAGTTTACTACTACAAGGAACAAAACTTAATTGCTTTCTATTTATTTGACTGATATGGGACAATATTATAGATAATAATTATATAATAACAATCTGAATCACAGGATCTTTATAAATGTTTGTACCATTCACATGATGTGTATGCATACATAGTTAATGTTTCACGGGCATTTACATAGTTTTATTAACCTTTATTGTAACAATTATAGTTACTAAACTCTTTTACTTAAATATATGTCAAATTAAATTGCCTTTTGGAAGCCCGAATGAGTTTACCACTCTCGTTAGGAGGGATATGTTCAAACAGATCTCTTTATGACAACTCTTATTAGTTTCATACAAATTTATTTAAAGCTGATTTCTTTATTTTAATTGCATAGTTTTAATTATGTTTCAGGTGTTATTAAATTAATTATAGTTTTGACAAACACTACACTTTTATTCTAACACAATAATTACTTCTAGACTATTGACCAACTAAATTATTCAAATTTGGCTTCATCTACTTGTGACTTATAAATTTTACTTGTAAAAAGAAACAATTATTATTTATTTACCAGCTTACCATTGAAAAATACCACGTTCTTGGGGTGCCAGCTCACGCTAATCATAGTTACCTGGAAAAAGATGATTATGTTAAGTTTATTTTAATTATTATATTTTCAAATTGTAGTAAGCGTTTTATTAAAACTGAAGACTTATTGTTCTGAACTAAGCTAACTATTTTTCAAACGATATTCTTTTGAAATGCCATCAGATTATTATTTATAGATTTTTCTCCGTGTTACTTACGAGGTACACAACATTATTTACATTAACAACATTAAACATGAATGTGTTTACGACATATAAATGGGACGTAAATGTCATCACCTCTCACAAGTAATTGGTTTGTACTTAACAACATCAAACATGAATGTGTTAATGACATATAAATGGGACGTAAATGTCATCACCTCTCACAAGTAATTGGTTTATACTTAACAACATCAAACATGAATGTGTTTACGACATATAAATGGGACGTAAATGTCATCACCTCTCACAAGTAATTGGTTTATACTTAACAACATCAAACATGAATGTGTTTACGACATATAAATGGGACGTAAATGTCATCACCTCTCACAAGTAATTGGTTTGTACTTAACAACATCAAACATGAATGTGTTAATGACATATAAATGGGACGTAAATGTCATCACCTCTCACAAGTAATTGGTTTATACTTAACAACATCAAACATGAATGTGTTAATGACATATAAATGGGACGTAAATGTCATCACCTCTCACAAGTAATTGGTTTGTCCTTAACAACATCAAACATGAATATGTTTATGACATATAAATGGGTCGTAAATTTCATCACTTCTCACAAGTAATTGTACTTAACAACATCAAATATGAATATGTTTATGACATATAAATGGGACGTAAATGTCATCGCCTCTCACAAGTAATTGGTTTGTACTTAACAACATCAAACATGAATGTGTTTATGACATATAAATGGGTAGTAAATGTCATCACCTCTCACAAGTAATTTGTTTGTACTTAACAACATCAAACATAAATGTGTTTATGACATATAAATGGGACGTAAATGTCATCACCTCTTACAAGTGATTGGTTTGTACTTAACAACATCAAACATGAATGTGTTTATGACATATAAATGGGACATAAATGTCATCACGTCTCACAAGTAATTAGTGTGTACATATCACTCATTCATTATTTCACTAATTAAAACATTCATTTATAACCCTTAACATTACTGACATTGCTAATGTTGTAATATTTACATGTCGGTCACAGAAACTTATTTGCATGAAGTTAAGAAATGCAATACAATATTGATAGGTAACTCAATAGTGTGTGTATGACAAAATACAATAACAATACAACTATTTGTCTGGCGGAAGTAGTTTCGGGCCATCAGATCTCATTAGCAACAAACTAAAATTTCCGGCGGAGTGTTTTACACTGCTATTCCGCTTTTACAATGAGACTTTATTTAAAGGGAAAAATATAACTAAAAACTCGTACTTAAATGTTTGGCCCTCGAAATATTTGTATTTGGATATAAATATATATTATATAACAATATTTTGTGTTCTAATACATTTTCCATTTTATACAATACCAAGTAAAAATGTAATATTGAAATATCTCGAATTCAAGCACACATAGTGATTATATGAACAAAAAATTCCTCAGATCTATTTAAATGAGCACTATTCCTGCTGCTCGTGAACATACAGGTCTCTGTAGATATGGAAACCCACAGTCTCATTTCCCCACGACCCTTATATTGTCTCTCTTACTTTGGCACTCACTTGTGTTATTACCACAAATCTCAGATTCAAGTCCATTTCCGTATCTGTTCTAGTATGATTTTATAAACTTATTAACCATGGTTGTCAATAAATTTAGTTTATTTCATCCACTACTGAATGTTCCATACTTTGGTTCTAAACTTCAAGTTTTCAAGAGGAGAGCGGCCACCGTTACGATGCAGTAGAGCACTTTGAATTCATACTGACAATCACCTCGGTACTAAACAGTTTTTTCTTGTTTCTGTTATTCTTTATGCCCATTGATTTTTGTTGTTAAATGGTTACCATGGTTAATATTTATTACCTTGGTAAATGTTGATAAATTGTTATTCTTTTATGTATTTTTGAGTTTAAGTATTTTAACTGCTTAAAATTTATATTGCACGATATATGATTATTTGTTTATATCTTTTTTCCTTCCGTTTTTTAGACCTATTATTGTTACTTGCAGCTGTTGACTTGTTGACGTTATACACTTCTAGAATTGTCATAACTTTCCTTGTTGGGATGCTTAGTTTATAATAATTAATATTTTATTATTTGTTACTGATTGTTAACAATTAATTGTTAGCACATGTAATTGTTTGCTCGTTTTCTCTTTTGGCACTAATGACATTTTTGTGAATTTTGTATACTGCTTTTCATAATATAAATTCAACGATCACTTTAAAATAATTTATTTTTTTGTGTAAAAAATGGAATGTTTTACATTAAAAATTTACTAAGTAGGGATATAAGTATTTGAAATATAACATATAAGCTGTATAAATTGTATTTTACATACTTAAGAATATTTATTTCTTCATTTTGTTTAGTTTTTGAATCAGATAATATCATATTAACTAAAATACATTACTTTTTTTAATTAACGGTCCTAATGAGGTTATAACATTTTTAGATCGTTTTTTTATGTTCTAAAAATATTCCCGCGGGTCAATTTTTAGAGGGTAAAACAGACAATTAGGATAAGTTACATTACGTTTGATTAAGTCAAAATATGATAATGATAGTTTTATGGATTAATTCATGTTCGACATAAATATTTTATAAAATTAAAAGATTTTTTGAAAATTACGATTCTTTTTAATTTCTTTTTTCACTATAAGATAAAAATAGTTTTACCATTTAACCGTAAAAAAAACAAATGTTCCGCAGTCAAAATCAACCTCTTTAAAATATATAAACTCTTATTTCGCCACTGATTTTAAAAAAGAAGTCATATTTTCAAAAGTGGCTAGAATGTGCATAGTTACCTTTTCATGTGTTGTGCTATGAGTGGTTTTTATGCTATAAACATTCTTCATGTTTCTCACATTACATTTCATACCAAAATTAGAATGGTATGTACGTATCTGTATTTGTATGTTAATAGTAACTATAGTTTTAAAATTAAATTTGGCTAGAGTCACGGTTAAATTTGTTTGCACCTAAAATATCAAAACAAACTTTTCACAAGAGAGTGAAGTTCTCACCTTTGTGAATGGGATTTCTAGAAAAAGATGTCTTAAAATGAAAATATCACAGGTGGATAACCACGGAGATGTAAAAACTGCCAACGAAAGCAATTTTGTTAAAATACCGCTGGCCGAAAAAATTTAAATTTTGGTATCTATATTCAAATAACCCTAGATTGGTAAATTAATCTAGTTAAAGCGTACATAACATTACATTTTATCATGCCCTCTTTAATACAGATTTTATAACCTAAAAATAACTGCACTTATGTGTTAATATAATAAATATTTATCTCTTAGACTTTTCATTATTGAAAAATGTTAATATAGTTTGGGTTAGCTACTGCAAGGAAAACTGCTGATGTACTATATCTAATCAGCTCTGATCTAGGGCAAACTGATTTACAAAACATCAACTCTGATGGCATATTGTCTGAAATATAGCTATAGGAATGACGGAAAATCCTTTAAACAAGAAGACAAAATATTTTATGTTTTCATTTTCTATCAAATCAATGATACTAAGTATTTAAAGTAAAAATGAATTCTTACTATTATTATATTATATTTGTTCAAGTTAAATATTAAAACAACTTTTAAGACAATAAACTACAAAATAACGTAATAGTACTTATACTATACAACTAATTAATTAATTGACAATTAAATGCTTATATAATATCAATTGAATGTATGTGTATAATGTAAGCATACAATTACACTTTGATACATCTTGAAAAAACAAAATACCACTACAATATGTAACAATTACATTCTAATTTTTAACTGCACAAATATTATAATTATATATTTTAGTTAACTTAGTATTTATATAAACGGGAAATTTACTACAGTATAGTTAGATGTTCTCCAACATCCTTTAGTCAATATTTTACCCGTTCAACAACAAAGATGTCATGACTTTTAAAACCCCGAAAAAGTTGGTTGAAACAGTTTCCAAGTACCAACACTTTCCTTTAATTTGGTCACTATCAAAATTCTCCGCTCAACTCGGGGTAATTCGAATACATGGCTGAATTAAAGGTTGAGTTTGAAGATCGTTGCCAGCTTTGAAGAAATTTTCAATAAAAATTAACTTTTCAACTAGCTTTGAATATACAATCAATATATTATTACATTAATCTTGTAGAGGACCTTTAACAATTTGTACCACTGTGAACTAGAAACAATTGTTCTAGGGATGTAATTGGGAATTATTAGATTATGTATCCTAAACGCCCACTTGGAAGTTTACCAATGAACTTTTTAAAGCCTACATAATTTCCATTTATGTATTCGTACTCAGTAAATATATGTTAAATATATTTCCGTCCTTTTAAATATCAAAATGGAATCTAACATTTTTGTCTAGTCTGATAAAGAAAGAGTTTTCATCAATTTATGACAAAATTAGAGTGATATATCATTATTGTGGATCATACTTAAAATATATGTAACATAGTATTTAATTGAAAGTAAAATGTACTGAGTGTGTTATTTACATATTTTAATGAGTTTTCCACGTAGTTCTCGTCTCAAGTTCTAAATTTTGTGTTTTGGAGCCCTAACTTTGTGAATACACTAGATTTATCAGTTTTGTTCAAAAAGAGAAAATATTTGTATTTATATATATATATATATATATATATATATATATATATATATATATATATATATTCAGATTTTATAACTGTGTATGTATTATATAGTGTACATTTTCACATATATTGTCGTATATTTACATGGTATTACATAGCAACATAAATACTAAAAATGTTTGTGTAGTATATATTGCATTTGGGTTGCGCTATCTAGTATGGTCACTAACTACGTGTTTTGAATTATTTATAAAAAAAAATAACAGTTACTTAACAGTAACCATAACACAGGCTGTAATTAACATTGCACAACAAAAAAGAAACACATTACTCCCACACGGTAACAACCTGGTCCTTATCAACTTCACGAGGATTACTAGTTAATGAAACCAAACACCAACTGTTGACGTAGAATGTTTAGTACGGTCTGTGGTTAACACTTTACTACAGTGAACACTTCGGTCCCTCCCGTTGACAACCTGGACCTTGTTGTCAACTTCACGAGGATTACCAGTTAATGAAACCAAACACCAACTGTTGACGTATACTGTTTAGTACGGTATGTGGTTAACACTTTACTACAGTGAACACTTCGGTCCCTCCCGTTGACAACCTGGTCCTTGTTGTCAACCTCATGAGGATTACCAGTTAATGAAACCAAACACCAACTGTTGACGTAGAATGTTTAGTACGGTATGTGGTTAACACTTTACTACAGTGAACACTTCGGTCCCTCCCGTTGACAACCTGGTCCTTGTTGTCAACTTTACGAGTATTACCAGTTAATGAAACCAAACACCAACTGTTGACGTAGAATGTTTAGTACGGTATGTGGTTAACACTTTACTACAGTGAACACTTCGGTTTCTCCCGTTGACAACCTGGTCCTTGTTGTCAACTTTACGAGTATTACCAGTTAATGAAACCAAACACAAACTGTTGACGTAGAATGTTTAGTACGGTATGTGGTTAACACTTTACTAGAGCGAACACTTCGGTCCCTCCCGTTGACAACCTGGTCCTTGTTGTCAACTTTACGAGTATTACCAGTTAATGAAACCAAACACCAACTGTTGACGTAGAATGTTTAGTACGGTATGTGGTTAACACTTTACTAGAGCGAACACTTCGGTCCCTCCCGTTGACAACCTGGTCCTTGTTGTCAACTTTACGAGTATTACCAGTTAATGAAACCAAACACCAACTGTTGACGTAGAATGTTTAGTACGGTATGTGGTTAACACTTTACTAGAGCGAACACTTCGGTCCCTCCCGTTGACAACCTGGTCCTTGTTGTCAACTTTACGAGTATTACCAGTTAATGAAACCAAACACCAACTGTTGACGTAGAATGTTTAGTACGGTCTGTGGTTAACACTTTACTAGAGCGAACACTTCGGTCCCTCCCGTTGACAACCTGGTCCTTGTTGTCAACTTTACGAGTATTACCAGTTAATGAAACCAAACACCAACTGTTGACGTAGAATGTTTAGTACGGTATGTGGTTAACACTTTACTAGAGTGAACACTTCGGTCCCTCCCGTTGACAACCTGGTCCTTGTTGTCAACTTTACGAGTATTACCAGTTAATGAAACCAAACACCAACTGTTGACGTAGAATGTTTAGTACGGTCTGTGGTTAACACTTTACTAGAGCGAACACTTCGGTTTCTCCCGTTGACAACCTGGTCCTTGTTGTCAACTTTACGAGTATTACCAGTTAATGAAACCAAACACCAACTGTTGACGTATACTGTTTAGTACGGTCTGTGGTTAACACTTTACTAGAGCGAACACTTCGGTCCCTCCCGTTGACAACCTGGTCCTTGTTGTCAACTTTACGAGTATTACCAGTTAATGAAACCAAACACCAACTGTTGACGTAGAATGTTTAGTACGGTATGTGGTTAACACTTTACTACAGTGAACACTTCGGTCCCTCCCGTTGACAACCTGGTCCTTGTTGTCAACTTTACGAGTATTACCAGTTAATGAAACCAAACACCAACTGTTGACGTAGAATGTTTAGTACGGTATGTGGTTAACACTTTACTACAGTGAACACTTCGGTCCCTCCCGTTGACAACCTGGTCCTTGTTGTCAACTTTACGAGTATTACCAGTTAATGAAACCAAACACCAACTGTTGACGTAGAATGTTTAGTACGGTCTGTGGTTAACACTTTACTACAGTGAACACTTCGGTCCCTCCCGTTGACAACCTGGTCCTTGTTGTCAACTTTACGAGTATTACCAGTTAATGAAACCAAACACAAACTGTTGACGTATACTGTTTAGTACGGTATGTGGTTAACACTTTACTACAGTGAACACTTCGGTCCCTCCCGTTGACAACTTGGTCCTTGTTGTCAACTTCACGAGGATTACCAGTTAATGAAACCAAACACCAACTGTTGACGTAGAATGTTTAGTACGGTCTGTGGTTAACACTTTACTAGAGCGAACACTTCGGTTTCTCCCGTTGACAACCTGGTCCTTGTTGTCAACTTCACGAGTATTACCAGTTAATGAAACTAAACACCAACTGTTGACGTAGAATGTTTAGTACGGTATGTGGTTAACACTTTATTACAGCCAACACTTTAGTCCCTCCCGGTGACAACCTAGTCCTTGTTGTCAACTTTACGAGGATTACCAGTTAATGAAACCAAACACAAACTGTTGACGTATACTGTTTAGTACGGTATGTGGTTAACACTTTACTACAGCCAACACTATAGTCCCTCCCATTGACAACCTAGTCCTTGTTGTCAACTTTACGAGGATTACTAGTTAATGAAACCAAACACAAACTGTTGACGTATACTGTTTAGTACGGTATGTGGTTAACACTTTACTACAGCCAACACTATAGTCCCTCCCGTTGACAACCTGGTCCTTGTTGTCAACTTTACGAGTATTACCAGTTAATGAAACCAAACACCAACTGTTGACGTAGAATGTTTAGTACGGTATGTGGTTAACACTTTACTAGAGCGAACACTTCGGTCCCTCCCGTTGACAACCTGGTCCTTGTTGTCAACTTTACGAGTATTACCAGTTAATGAAACCAAACACCAACTGTTGACGTAGAATGTTTAGTACGGTCTGTGGTTAACACTTTACTAGAGCGAACACTTCGGTTTCTCCCGTTGACAACCTGGTCCTTGTTGTCAACTTTACGAGTATTACCAGTTAATGAAACCAAACACCAACTGTTGACGTATACTGTTTAGTACGGTCTGTGGTTAACACTTTACTAGAGCGAACACTTCGGTCCCTCCCGTTGACAACCTGGTCCTTGTTGTCAACTTTACGAGTATTACCAGTTAATGAAACCAAACACCAACTGTTGACGTAGAATGTTTAGTACGGTATGTGGTTAACACTTTACTACAGTGAACACTTCGGTCCCTCCCGTTGACAACCTGGTCCTTGTTGTCAACTTTACGAGTATTACCAGTTAATGAAACCAAACACCAACTGTTGACGTAGAATGTTTAGTACGGTATGTGGTTAACACTTTACTACAGTGAACACTTCGGTCCCTCCCGTTGACAACCTGGTCCTTGTTGTCAACTTTACGAGTATTACCAGTTAATGAAACCAAACACCAACTGTTGACGTAGAATGTTTAGTACGGTCTGTGGTTAACACTTTACTACAGTGAACACTTCGGTCCCTCCCGTTGACAACCTGGTCCTTGTTGTCAACTTTACGAGTATTACCAGTTAATGAAACCAAACACAAACTGTTGACGTATACTGTTTAGTACGGTATGTGGTTAACACTTTACTACAGTGAACACTTCGGTCCCTCCCGTTGACAACTTGGTCCTTGTTGTCAACTTCACGAGGATTACCAGTTAATGAAACCAAACACCAACTGTTGACGTAGAATGTTTAGTACGGTCTGTGGTTAACACTTTACTAGAGCGAACACTTCGGTTTCTCCCGTTGACAACCTGGTCCTTGTTGTCAACTTCACGAGTATTACCAGTTAATGAAACTAAACACCAACTGTTGACGTAGAATGTTTAGTACGGTATGTGGTTAACACTTTATTACAGCCAACACTTTAGTCCCTCCCGGTGACAACCTAGTCCTTGTTGTCAACTTTACGAGGATTACCAGTTAATGAAACCAAACACAAACTGTTGACGTATACTGTTTAGTACGGTATGTGGTTAACACTTTACTACAGCCAACACTATAGTCCCTCCCATTGACAACCTAGTCCTTGTTGTCAACTTTACGAGGATTACTAGTTAATGAAACCAAACACAAACTGTTGACGTATACTGTTTAGTACGGTATGTGGTTAACACTTTACTACAGCCAACACTTTAGTCCCTCCCGGTGACAACCTAGTCCTTGTTGTCAACTTTACGAGGATTACCAGTTAATGAAACCAAACACAAACTGTTGACGTATACTGTTTAGTACGGTATGTGGTTAACACTTTACTACAGCCAACACTATAGTCCCTCCCATTGACAACCTGGTCCTTGTTGTCAACTTTACGAGGATTACCAGTTAATGAAACCAAACACAAACTGTTGACGTATACTGTTTAGTACGGTATGTGGTTAACACTTTACTACAGCCAACACTTTAGTCCCTCCCGGTGACAACCTGGTCCTTGTTGTCAACTTTACGAGGATTACTAGTTAATGAAACCAAACACCAACTGTTGACGTAGAATGTTTAGTACGGTCTGTGGTTAACACTTTACTAGAGCGAACAGTCCCTCCCGTTGACAACCTGGTCCTTGTTGTCAACTTCACGAGGATTACCAGTTTAATGAAACCAAACACCAACTGTTGACGTAGAATGTTTAGTACGGTATGTGGTTAACACTTTACTACAGCCAACACTTCGGTCCCTCCCGGTGACAACCTGGTCCTTGTTGTCAACTTCACGAGGATTACCAGTTTAATGAAACCAAACACCAACTGTTGACGTAGAATGTTTAGTACGGTCTGTGGTTAACACTTTACTACAGTGAACACTTCGGTCCCTCCCGGTGACAACCTGGTCCTTGTTGTCAACTTCACGAGGATTACCAGTTTAATGAAACCAAACACCAACTGTTGACGTAGAATGTTTAGTACGGTCTGTGGTTAACACTTTACTACAGTGAACACTTCGGTCCCTCCCGGTGACAACCTGGTCCTTGTTGTCAACTTCACGAGGATTACCAGTTTAATGAAACCAAACACCAACTGTTGACGTATACTGTTTAGTACGGTCTGTGGTTAACACTTTACTACAGTGAACACTTCGGTCCCTCCCGGTGACAACCTGGTCCTTGTTGTCAACTTCACGAGGATTACCAGTTAATGAAACCAAACACCAACTGTTGACGTAGAATGTTTAGTACGGTCTGTGGTTAACACTTTACTACAGTGAACACTTCGGTCCCTCCCATTGACAACCTGGTCCTTGTTGTCAACTTCACGAGGATTACCAGTTTAATGAAACCAAACACCAACTGTTGACGTATACTGTTTAGTACGGTCTGTGGTTAACACTTTACTACAGTGAACACTTCGGTCCCTCCCGTTGACAACCTGGTCCTTGTTGTCAACTTCACGAGGATTACCAGTTTAATGAAACCAAACACCAACTGTTGACGTAGAATGTTTAGTACGGTCTGTGGTTAACACTTTACTACAGTGAACACTTCGGTCCCTCCCGTTGACAACCTGGTCCTTGTTGTCAACTTCACGAGGATTACCAGTTTAATGAAACCAAACACCAACTGTTGACGTATACTGTTTAGTACGGTCTGTGGTTAACACTTTACTACAGTGAACACTTCGGTCCCTCCCGTTGACAACCTGGTCCTTGTTGTCAACTTCACGAGGATTACCAGTTTAATGAAACCAAACACCAACTGTTGACGTATACTGTTTAGTACGGTCTGTGGTTAACACTTTACTACAGTGAACACTTCGGTCCCTCCCGTTGACAACCTGGTCCTTGTTGTCAACTTCACGAGGATTACCAGTTTAATGAAACCAAACACCAACTGTTGACGTAGAATGTTTAGTACGGTCTGTGGTTAACACTTTACTACAGTGAACACTTCGGTCCCTCCCGTTGACAACCTGGTCCTTGTTGTCAACTTCACGAGGATTACCAGTTTAATGAAACCAAACACCAACTGTTTGGTACATGCGGGGCTCTGTCGGGGCTAGAACATTTATTTCCCTAGCTACTCGTGGGAATCCTATGGATCCGAACACAACAAAATCATCAAAACCTTCACCTAAGGACCGCATTGAGTCCTTAGGCAATGAACCAAGCATGGGAGCAGAGGGCAGCCACACTGGCCAGCCCTTGTTTTCCATTGCTCGGGCCAAATCAACGTCGGGGGGGGGGGGGACATGTCTCTCTCCGATTCTGAATCCAACTTGGCTGAGGACCGCTCAGAGCCCTCAGACAAGGACCTTGGCATGGGGAACGAAGGCAGCCAAGCAGGCCAGCCTGAAGTCCCCGCTGCTCGGGTCAGGGGTTCGGTGGAGGGGGCATGTAGCTCTCTGACCCCGAAAAGATCCTTCCTCGGGGCCCAGGCTCTGATCAGCTTGATCGGACGGCTGAGGCCCTGACCTCCATTGTTTGGTCAGGCACCTTGAACATTCCCTGGAGAACAAAGAAATAGCTCTAGGAGCCTTTTTGGATATTGGGGGGGGCATTCAACAACACCTCATATCAGTCAATTATTCGTGCGCTGGGACAACGTGGTGTAGAGCCTACCATCTGTAGGTGGGTCGACCACATGTTACGGGGCAGAAGAATTCAATCAACCCTTCTAAGTGAGGTGGTGGAGATTTCTGCGAGCCGGGGATGCCCGCAGGGGGGAGTTCTATCACCCCTCCTGTGGGACCTGGTGGTGGATGATCTCCTAGTCAGCCTCACGGATAAGGGCATTTTCATACAGGGCTATGCGGACGATCTCGTCCTACTGGTCCGTGGCAAGTACCAGGGCACTGTTACGGACATCATGAACGACAGTCTGGAAGCAGTGAACTCCTGGTGTGCAAGAGAAGGGCTTGCAATAAACCCTTCCAAGACAGTAATAGTTCCCTTCACCAGGAAAAGGGTTCAGGGCTCCTTCAGAGGCCTGGCCCTTGGTGGAGTGTCTCTGCCTGTTTCATCGTCGGTTAAGTATATGGGAGTAATCCTTGATCAGAAACTGACATGGAACTTGCATCTTGATAAAGTCATCCGCAGAGCTAAGTGGTCCTTCGTGACCACTAGGCGCTGCGTGGGCTCCACATGGGGCCTGTCACCCCATGTCTGCCACTGGCTTTACTCAGCGGTCATCAGACCACAAATTACTTACGGGGCTTTGATCTGGTGGCCTAAGGTCAATCAGGTAACAGTCCGGGGTAGGCTTTCTAGCCTACAAAGACTTGCCTGCATGTGCATGACAGGGGCCTTTAGGTCGACCCCTTCTATTGCACTGGAGGTTCTTCTCAACCTGCCGCCCCTTGATCTCCTCATTATAGGGGAGGCTCGGGCGGCGGCTTATAGGCTTCAGCTAACTGGCCACTGGAGGGGGTCCTTTACAGGTCACTCCTCAGTGGCCAATCTAGTTAACGATGAGGTACTCTCAATGAAGTCAGACTTCATTGGGACTAAGTACCTTTTCACTAGACCCTATACTGTGGATTTCAGGTCGAGGGAGTACTGGGACGGTGTTAGCAGCCCGGTTTCTTCTCACGACCGGATTGTATGGTTCACAGACGGGTCTATAATGGGCAACAGAGCTGGATTTGGTGTCTATACTGGCGACCCTAGGACCAACGCTTGCGTGAGCCTGGGAGCGTATGGCACCGTCTTCCAAGCTGAAGTCACCGCAATCCTTAATTGTGCCGCCCAGGCGGTCGAGAGAGGGGTTTGCGGGAAAAATATCCGTATCCTCTCTGACAGTCAGGCGGCCTTAGGGGCTCTTGACTCCTGGAAGGTCTCGTCTGGTCTAGTCTGGGAGTGTGTGGAGTCCCTCAGCATCCTGGGTTTAAGAAATCAGGTCTTGCTGGAATGGATCCCAGGACATAGGGGATTAGAAGGCAACGAGCAGGCCGATGCCTTGGCTAGGGAGGGTGCTCTCAAGCCCTTCATTGGTCCTGAGCCGGCCTGCGGCGTTTCGATTGCAGCTGCTAAAACAGCAATTAAAAACTGGGTCAACGCCAGACATCTAGAAAGATGGCGGCGGTTCCCAGGACAAAGACTCGGCAAGGTTCTTGTCAAGAATCCCTCCCAGAAGTTGACAAAGTCACTTCTTGGGTTAAGTAAACCGCACGTTAAGCTGGTGGTGGGACTCATCACCGGCCACGGCAAATTCCGGAGGCATCTAAGAACGGTGGGACTCTTTACGGAGGATCCCATCTGTCGCCTCTGTGGGGAAGACGAAGAGTCGGCAGAACACATTGTCCTGGAGTGTGAGGCCCTTGGTGCCAGAAGAAGAGCACTCTTTGAAGGCTCACTTCTAGGACAGTTGGAAATTACTAATCTAGTGAAGAAGCTCCTTGACTTGGTCAAGGGCTGCCAGCTTTACGACGATTAGGCACCGGGATTGGCACAAAAAGCCTTAGGCTTCGTTGCAAGGGTTGGCTGGACCAACTATATATCCCCACTTAAACTAAAAACACTTTACTACAGTGAACACTTCGGTCCCTCCCGTTGACAACCTGATCCTTGTTGTCAACTTCACGAGGATTACCAGTTAATGAAACCAAACACATAGTGTATGTATAACACATACTTATATTAAAACTAATGATTGATAATAATATTTTCTTTGAGTTTTATCAATTTTAGAATGTTTATCTTTATAGAAAAAACTTTCTTTTCAATTCTCTGAGACATTGTTTTCTTGGCTTCTAGAGGTCGTAAAATTAATAACTTAGTCTTGTTGTAATCCTTATGACATTTATAGTTACAATTCTTCACTTTCGTATGTATAAGCAAATGCAATGATTTTATATTAATTTACATCAATTATTAAAATCGTTGCAGTTACTTACACATATGTAAGCAATGTATTGTAACTATACATTTCTACACTCAAAAAGCACTCTGTTAAAGGCCACAAGGAAGTTACATGTTATATACTTGGTATTCACGACCAATTTTAAAAATGACGGTGATATTATGTAATCTACAATTATTTATATGTTAGTTACTTTTATATATTTATTTATAAAATGTATAACTTGTCAGTTATCTGAAAATCAGACCAATACTATGTGGTTCAGATTCCACGTAAATATGTAGATCCCCTAGTTTCCCTGGTTCAATAATTGCCATAACATATATAAATATATGGCAGATGAAAGTATTTTCTGACTATCAGATCTTAATGATAATAACTAGAAATCTTAGTGGTGCTTTAGTTTATGAAGTAATGAATGGTATTCTCTTTAATAGAGATACTACTGTAAAAGAAATTTCAGTTTTTGGAAGAACTGATTGTCATGGTTGATGTCTCTGACATCATGCCCTGGAAGTTAACGTTTCTTTAAATACACTCTTTTCCGTGATCCATCTTTTGTAGCATACCAAATGGGGTTTAAGCTCTATAACATATGAAATGCAGGCATACATATATAAGTGTATAAATATGAAGTGGTAGACCCTATATACTAGATTGAATTCGTTTTTCCCAAATTCATTAACAGAACAAAGAACACATAAAATATGGAAACAGTTCCCTGTATATAAATGGTATCCACACACACAGTCTCGTGTCAACATAACCTTTCCGCCACTCACTTATGTGATAGTGTGATAACGGCAAATATCATACCCAAGTTCATTACTGAGACTTTCATCGTCTATTAGTTTTAAACCACTTTTGTAAGCAAGTAAAATATATCCGAACTCTGATATTATGTTTTCGCATACGGTTGAAAAACATAGTGGAGTGTTTTCCACCAAGTGTTTGTCCGATTCGGTGAGAAATAACTATTGTAAAGGTAAACAGTTTGCCATACTCATGTATGGTAAAAAAATCAAACATTTAATGATTTCCATTTTTTTTTTTTTTTATTTGCATGTTTTCAGTTGAAATAGTATCTGGCTTAAAATATACCAAAGTTTTACCCGTTTCAGAAAAATCTTATTTTATTAGATAAATGTGTATCGTACAAATACTTATACTGTTCATTAAAGGTATATAATATCAATTTATTTTTGTTTTGGTATGTATTATATAACAGCAACGTAAGTTTTTTTTTTTTTTTTAGGGACATTGTATTGGTAAACTTACCCACAAACAATGAATGATACCACAGTATGTCTGTTACCGTTTGTTGAAGCGAAATACCTAACTAAATTGAACACAGACAATATTAAAAGTAAGAAAACTAAATATAATTATTTGTGTGATTCAGTGAGCATTGTGTTCGAAACTTTCTTCCCTCCAACACTGTAACCATTACCGTAAGTAGCTTGATCTCTATTCAATAGTAACGCTTCCAGCTTTCATAAATATGCAACCTCAACCGGATCCTCCATCACTCGTATCTACCTCCGGTTGGAGTTGCCACAAGACCCGTACTAAATCCACCCTCAGTGATCCTCTCTGTTACGGAAACTGACTTTTTTATCTATAATCATATACAAACCAATAAAATTAATTCATTAGATATTGTATGATATATGTTCAATATACTATCACATGTGGTCGCCCATTCTTTATAATACATTATTATGTTTAGTTACTTGTCCCTCATTTAATATTTATATAATACTTAAGCTTAACACACCTTAATATTTAAAATGTTATACAGTGAATATTGAAATGTTCGAATTCATATATATATATATTAGTATGTTCTCTAACAAGAACAAAAATTGTGGTAAGTAGGCAGCTATCAATTGTATGTTTCCAAGATAGATATTCACCAAATCTATTCTTAGATCAATTTCGAATTTTCAAAACATGTAAAAGTAATATTTTTATATACATTTTACCTTGAAATATTAACAGTTTTCATATTAACTTTAGCTACATGTTAGCATAAGATTGTTTGCACACTAAAATTTTGAAATTATTCAAACAATAATTACTCGAGATAAAGATAGTGGAAGTTCGAAGTTTTCCTCGACACAGGTGGATGTTCAAGGAAACATTAACATTGTCAATGCAAGTGGTATTACTAAATGACTGCTGGCCAAATGTTCTTAGTACTGGAACCTTCTTTTGAGTGTAGTATAATTTAACTTACGGTAAATACAATATTGTTTTCAATTCTTATACTGTCAGGGAAGGTTCAACAACTGAGTATAATCCTATTTTTATTTTTATTTTTTTATCACCGGCACTTTTAAGTCTACTGTATTGAAGTTGTTTAAACACTTCTTTAACAAAATAATCAGTTGGAAGAACAGCACTCAAAACCTATATTACGCATGTGGTATATTATTTTAAAAATAATTCAAACAAATGTTATACGTCACATTTTTAGTACCCCAAATCAAAAACTGAAATTAGGTTTTTAAAATGGCGTCCACATACAAAATATATATATTTTGTAACAAAGAATATTCCATTATTTGTATAGATACAAAGTAAATCACTTAATTTTAAATGTAGAATAAGTAGAACAATTAAAGGTTTTTTTTGATAAAACATATTTAGTCTTTATTTGATATTGAAAATGTCAATAAACTATCGATAGGATTTGGGTTAGCCAGTTTACTGCAGGGAAGAACTGCTGATGCACTGAACAATCTCGGCTCGTGATCTAGGGCAAGCTGATTTACGAAACATCAACTCTGATAAGACATTCTCCGAAATGTAGTTAGTATATAGGGTTCACAGAAAATATTTTAAAGAGAAATACCAGGAATTGGGTGTTCTTAGATATCAGTTTAATTTTTTCATTAAAGTAGTCAAACTAAAGATTTTTCACTAATACTGTATTCCTACTTTACCTATCTAGCTTCTGTATGACTCGATAATATTTCACAATTGTACCACTAGGCGGCGTAGAAATTATGTGCAACCCGAATATGGAGGTTGTTTTCTAAGGAACTAAGAGGCCTACGACAAATCTAATCACACCATTGTTTTCCTCGTTTAATTTTTCGTTATGACGTATCCATCTTTAAATTTGTACAATTTTTAGTAACTTTTAATCTAGTTTGAACAAAAATTACCAAAAGTTTAACTAATTTTCACAGCAGATCAAATTCACACAGTTATTACTCAAAACCCCGTTATTGTAAGGCATTTATATTACAACTAATGATTGATAATAATATATTCTTTGAGTTTTATCAATTTTAGAATGTTTATCTTTATATTAAAAAAAAACATTCTTTTCAATTCTCTGAGACATTGTTTTCTTGGCTTCTAGAGGTCGTAAAATTAATAACTTAGTCTTGTTGTAATCCTTATGACATTTATAGTTACAATTCATCACTTTCGTATGTATAAGCAAATGCAATGATTTTATATTGATTTAAATCAATTATTAAAATCGTTGCATTTACTTACACATATGTAAGCAATGTATTGTAACTATACATTTCTACACTCAAAAAGCACTCTGTTAAAGGCCACAAGGAAGTTACATGTTATGTACTTGGTATTCGCGACAAATTTTAAAAATTACGGTGATACTATGCAATCTACAATTATTTATATGTTAGTTACTTTAATATATATTTATTTATAAAATGTATAACTTGTCAGTTATCTGAAAATCAGACCAATGTTATGTGGTTCGGATTCCACGTAAATATGTAGATCCCTTAGTTTCCCTGGCTCATTATTTGCCCTGCCTATTAATACGTAGCTCTTACTGAAGAACAGTCGACCTTAGTTAGTAACAATAACTACACTCGTTCATCTACACTCATCACACTCATTCGCCCCTCATATTCGCCCATACCTTGACGATCGGCATCTTATGAATTATTAGTAGTAATGAATTATAAAAATATAATTTTATTAAATTATTCCAAGCTATAAATATGCTCATATTTGTCTGGTCCTGTTTTATCAATGTTAAGCAGGTATGCAGCTCCTCAGGTGGAAACCCCACTAGCAGTAAATCTGTCGAATGCACCTATAAAATTGAAATACAGCAGGCCCCAAAGTATCGCGGCTTGAATTTTTTATATGAAATTAAAATGTAAAAATATCTAAAAAATTACATTTTAGGCTAAAACCTCAAACATAACTTTTACACGTTTCAACTAAATAATATTTCAAGAAGGATAAAATATTTCCTGAATGTGCAAAACTATAAAAGAAATATTTTTTTACGATCTCTAAGAACATGTTGATATTATTGTTAATGAAATACAAACCCAGTTTGTTACTGAAGAGTTTTTATGCGATTACCAAAACTTGAGTGGTCAATATAATTTTAAAAAAAGATTCCGTGGTTAAGTTTATTTATTTCAGAACACAGATCGATAATCATAAAAAATACGATTCACATCAATTTTATTCACATATTTTTCAAAGTATGTAATCTCATTTTCGGTGATGTTTTTGTTAATATTTATTGTTTTGATTGTGGTTATGGTATTACTTGTTATGTAATCTACGATCAAGTAATCTGACTACTAAGAAGATTTATTGTATATACGATACAAAATATTGACAATCTCGATCCTCTATCCTCTGATCGTCCTATAATTGCTCGGCCTTAGTTCACTGTTTACCCAATGTTTACCCAATCTAAAACCATATGGATCTTGTTAATTAAGTACATAAATTAATAGCTAATAATAATCAATCAAAAATGCGTTGTAACTATAATTTTTATATCAATCGTTTTGTTGCCTGTTTATTAGGTGTTACTGTTGAAGTTAAAATTCTACGTATTATAGTATATTAAGGTTAGGTGGTAGAGTAGACTGTCCAGTCCTAACCTTGCCTTAAAAATAAAGTCGTTTTTCATTTCATTTCATATCATATGATTTCATTTAACTTCATTTAACTTCATTTCACTTCATTCCACTTCATTCCACTTCATTCCACTTCATTTCATTTCATATATTTTATTTTCAAAACATATTTATTTGTCACTGACATGTGTCTATGGTAAAAGTTCCGTTTGTTTAAATATACTCAATTGCTTAGCTGAAGTAGCAATTTTTAAGATGTATATATTTTGCATTAAATAAGTTTCTTTCACAGTACCTCTGTTATAAAGACAATAAACTGTATAAAAAAACTACATAAAATTGTAAATATTTTTTGATTAAATGGTTTTCCTGTTGGTATAAACCATCATCACAAAACCAAATATTTTCTAACCAACACAAATACGGCTTTATAAAACTTATTTATTATTCTTATATCTAAGATGATGTGTTTTGGGAGTACTTACTGAAAGTTTATTCCCCATTTTAAATAAATGTTAGTCTTTATAAACTTAAAAAACTGTGATATCGTGAAATTAATTTGTATTTTAATAGACTGCAGCTCATATAATTATAAATTATCATAAACATTGAGGCCATTGTTACCGGATAGTCAGTATCGTTTAATAAATACTTGTCAGTTTATTAAAGGTCAGCTGATAAATTATTTTCTATATTGTCAAAAATTATTCCTCCATGATCCACACTAGGAGACACAACTTTACAATTTCTTAACTGTTTACTGTACATAACAAATATCAATATAAACTGCAAGTTGTGATTATAAGTCAAGTTAGATTATTATCTATTGCAAGATATAAAGTTTGTTTATCCTTATTCAATAGAAAATGGTCACATATTTGGGAAATAAAATATGAAAATTTAGCCCTACCACTAAATTGAGCATTAAGTGGTAGGAAAAATTATGAAGTATCTAAACAATGGTAGATGAATCGCACCAGTGTCAACCCTTTAAGCGAAGCAATTTTCTGGAACCAATTGTTTTCACGAAGAAAATCTCCCATCAAGATAAAATACTCCCAAATAGTTTATACGAATAAAGCCTTAGTTTTAGGTTTCATCATCTCTTTCAGAAAGTATCTAAAATTAACTATTGAAATACTAAAAGACCCACTGTGTATAGGTGGGTGGGTGGGTCAATACCTCTGTACGTGTATAGATGGGTGGTTGGGTCAATACCTATATACGTGTATAGATGGCTGGGTGGGTTAATACCTCTGTACGTGTATAGGTGGGTGGGTGGGTGGGCCAGTAACACCGAATGTAAATAGGTAAGAGTAGTTTGTTTCTTTTTCTTAATATGAGCTGGTATAATTCACCGGTATGCCTCAAAATTTAAAATTCTCTAGGCTTAAAAATACACGTTCTTTAAAATTTCAACTAAATTTTTGTTCGATTTTCATATAAAAATATATTACAAATATTAATTATTGGTATGTTGATGAACATTTATTTTCAAGTTATTAACATTTTTCAAAATAAGCTCTTTTTTAATGTCATATAACTCTATGTTTTTTTTTTTAATAATGTGCTCTAAATTACACATATCTTAATAAGACATTTTTCGTGTTGTAATTATTTTGTTCATGTGATACATTTGTAATATTTCGTTTTATTTATTGATAATTTTTATTGACTATTGCATGAATTTTCTAATCTTGAAAATATAAAAACAGAATATAGTAAAAATTAAACAGTTCAATAATCATAACCATTCAAAGTTGAAACATAGACTTACCTATGTAGAAATTACTTTTTTTAGAGTTTGATATTTTTTACTTAATCATAACTCTTATTTCAGCAAAAATAATGTAAAACTACTATCTAATACTTAGAATGTTCATTAAGTAAAAACTTCAATATATCGTAAAGGACTTTTCATACGAAAAAATCACAGACATCTGTCGCCAGTTATTTCTCACTGGATATGTTCCAATATCGTACTCCTTATGTGAAAAACCACATTGAAATATTTATTGATACTTTACTTTTTTTATATAAACTAATTTGATACTTTTTTTGTTTAGTGAAATTGTTAACATATTTTTTGGGCAACGTTGAGATTAACATAGTAACAAGTTTTCTTGGTTCTATTGTTGAGACGCTTACAGACCTTGCTGTGACGTTTTAAGGTATTTTTGATAAACTCTATGAATTAGTGTTGGATGAGTTTTGATAGCTTGTGTATTTAGTAGCGGCAATCATCTTAATCTCGAACAGGGCCATTAATAACACCTAAATAGCCAACTCAACAACTTACTTGAAGAAAGTGCATAATATATTTTTACAACTCACTAGTACAAATTTTAATAAGGCTCATCAATTACTCAATATCGGTTAAATAAGAAAATAGTTTTCCCCAATACATTACCGCTAACTAACTGATAACAGTTTCTCACAAACTGTAAAGAACTGAACTACAAAACGTGGTCGAAACATTCTTTGTGGATTGTAGTTGTGTACCAGGAAAGAATTTACAAACATTTCCTCCCAATGAGCTAAAAATGGAGTTTATACTTCATTCCGATACAGGCCAATTAGAGTACATATAATCATTCGCAATATGAATGAGAAGGATATAAGAGGATTTAGGATTTTGATATAAGAGATGATTTGTTTTTAACTAAGTAAAGAATAGTAAAGAAACAAAACTTACGAGGCAATTAGTGCGTAGTGAGTGACGAATTTGAAACGCGAAGTGTGCAGGGGTTTCCCCTAGTCATACTATTCGCTTCATGAGTAAAGAATAAAAAATATATAAAAAAACACTTTTTTAATCTTACTTCCAATTGGTTTTGAACAAGTAAAACACAATAACTTATTAACGTTACAGGGTTGAAAATTATACTTAATTATACTTTAAACTTAAGACAAACATTACCTGAGGAGAACTTATATTTTTGTGAACTTTTAAAGTTTTACATTTGCTAGAAGTGCATCTATAAACGTGTTGTAAATTAAAAATCATGTATCTGATATAGTGGAAGAGCCCATGTCAATTGAAAGGCAACTTAATTCACGAAGTTCCTTATATTAATTATTCTGTGTCTAATAGAATAGTTGGTGTGAATATGTTGTAGTCTCCAGTATCTAATATAAATAAGGATATTCCTTATTCAAAGTTCTTCAATGCTGATAGGGTCTCCAATTTTTACATTTCGACAAGTAAGGATAAAAACGTAGGTTTCAACATAAATAAATGTAACCATTCACCAAAGTTCACTGTTAAATTTCGTAACATACTCTAAAATTGTATTCTGCACTCTGTAAGATCTGCATACCCTCACAACTACCCCAGTGCACCATTAAAAGTCAACAACTGAGAAGTCAAATTACTTCAGAATACGTTTCTATACTTTCTACTCCTAAAATGACGCTTATGTTATTCTTTTATGTTTTTTATATTTTCATAAATGGGCCTCTACTTTGTAAAACTTAATTTGTTCCACATATCAATTAAATCTGTTCCTTTATTAAAATTTATTAAATGCGTGGCTATCAATTCAATCAATTATCTTCCTCTTATTCCCGTATCGGAATCATGAGTAATACATTTTCAATCGACTTGAAACAATTAAAGTAATAGGTGAAATACAGTGAGGTTTATAACACGGCTTGTCAGATTAGATATTCATAATGGTAGTATACATAAAAAGCTTAATTTTTTATAAATTAGTATTTCATTTAAGTAGAAGTCATATTAATTTAATATTTAAAGTATAATCACATAATACTAAGATGATAATGTTTATATATCCTATATTTTGACAAATTAATTTTCGCAGAAACTCATTATTGTACTTTTCCACGAGTAGTTGAACATTATTACCCGAACTTGAAAACTATTTATATCAACGTAATTACTTAAGCTTCTTTCGTAAAATACAGAATATCTTTACAAGTTACAACCGTGTACCATTATTTTCCTCCATTAACATTTTTAAATATTATTATTATTAAATAAAATTTAAACTAAAAAATATATTTAAACCGTCTTTTTCTCTTTTCATTTACCTCCGGACTAAATTATAAATATGGTCATGTCGTTGTGTTTTAAATATAATTTTATTTCTTATGTTTTACACATTTATATGTTTCTGTTTTATTTATTATTGCAATTTTATTGAATATTACTGTTGAACAGTTGTTGCATAGGCACCAATAAAACCTAAAAACTATAGGTTGTTTGTTTTAGGGTCTTGACTTCTATTTCATAAAAAAAACTCCTGTGTATAAATCTTATTTTAAATGTTTATTTATATTTATTACAGTGACGTTGCAAATAACATAATAGTTCAACATAAACTACTCGAACAATTTTTGTATTAATTTTTGTAACTTTTGGTGTTAGAAATGAACAACTTTTTGAGTAAAAATAACCATCTATTAGGCTGCTTCACAAACAACACTCATTTTTTAGACGGCCTATGTTGATTACTAACTAAAATAAAATTTATCTCACCTTGATAAGTTGACTTTAATAGAGAATGTAATTCTCAGCAATACAGAAAACAATGTTATAAAGCCGTGTATTGCTTTACCATGTAATAAATAAATTGTATAGAGTAACTTTAATCCAATTTGAATTTGTTTAGATCTGTCAATCGTATGGTATTTACGCAATAAGTATAATCAAGTTCTATATGACATGTGTGAGTTCAAATAATTACAAGTAATAAGGGCAATTTATTTTTAACGTGTATTATTTTAGAACAATAATCAGGAAACTATTTAACACAATTATGAACAATGTTGAGACTTAAACACCGTACTTTCAGTAGCGGTTTTTGTTTCAGAATGTTTACTTTTTATTCTACATAGCAAACCGATTCAACATCAAAGATTTGACCCAATAAGTTTTCTGCGTCCTTTAGAGAGGTTGGTCTCGGCCTGCTTCATTGAGCTTAACGTCGGAGCGTGGGAAGTGACAGATTGCTCTTTACAAAGTGAAGAACTGGATTTATCTCAAAGACAACTTGATCTTGTGCTGATAGCTACAACATTTTCATAACTTAATATCAATTATAAATCCTCTTCTTAGCAAACTACTTACAAACATAATAAATTAATATTCACGATAAAAATACCGTTTCCCTCACTAATCTCTTACTATTAAATATTTATTATCAGATGTTTTCATGAGAAGTAACCGGATTAGGCAACACAGGAATAACCCCGTTTTAAGTTTCCATATAAAATATAGTTCAAGAAATATGTATTAAAATGAACTGCATCTTATCCCTAATTACTAAAATACTACAAAGCAGGTTTCAAGTGCAATTAAAAATTTAAAAAAATGTCCTATTTAGTAACAGATTGTAGGAATAACGATTTGATAGATATGAAAATATGGAGATACGCGTTAAACAAACCCATAACTAAAGCACAAGAACATTTAAACAATATTTTAATAAAATTTGTATTAAAAACAATAACTTAAATGTTATTAAAATTATTATTACCATTTCAAATAACATGGTTAAAATGTACATATTAAATAAATTTTAGTAACTAAAGAAAATAAAAATAATGAAAAAGTTTCCTTTTTTCTTAAATAATTCATATTTAAAAATAACAATAGATCAGTTATTTACTATTTATTATTTAAAATTGTTTATTTATCACCATTTAATGATAGTCTATTTTGTAATCTACCAAAACAATTCCCAAAGTGAAACCAAACATATACACGAAGTGTTCAACTAAGCCTATTAACTAAGTGATAAACCTTTGTAGATTATGTACGTGCTTGGTGTGTGGTTGTGAAACTACTCTACCTAAGATGGGACTTAGGACTGCGATAATCTCTATTGATAACTCCCGCTAATACCTTCATAGGTAACTAGATACATGATTATTAGAGATTATGTACGTGCTTGGTGTGTGGTTGTGAAACTACTCTACCTAAGACGGGACTTAGGTCTGCAATAATCTCTATTGATAACTCCCGCTAATACCTTCATAGGTAACTAGTTACATGATTATTAGAGATTATAAACGTGCTTGGTGTGTGGTTGTGAAACTCCTCTGCCTAAGACGGGACTTAGGACTGCGATAATCTCTATTGATAACTCCCGCTAATACCTTCATAGGTAACTAGTTACATGATTATTAGAGATTATAAACGTGCTTGGTGTGTGGTTGTGAAACTCCTCTACCTAAGACGGGACTTAGGTCTGCGATAATCTCTATTGATAACTCCCGCTAATACCTTCATAGATAACTAGTTAAATGATTATTAGAGATAATCTACATGCTTGGTGTGTGGTTGTGAAACTACTCTACCTAAGACGGGACTTAGGTCTGCGATAATCTCTATTGATAACTCCCGCTAATACCTTCATAGATAACTAGTTACATGATAATTAGAGATTATAAACGTGCTTGGTGTGTGGTTGTGAAACTACTCTACCTAAGACGGGACTTAGGTCTGCGATAATCTCTATTGATAACTCCCGCTAATACCTTCATAGATAACTAGTTACATGATTATTAGAGATTATGTACGTGCTTGGTGTGTGGTTGTGAAACTACTCTACCTAAGACGGGACTTAGGTCTGCGATAATCTCTATTGATAACTCCCGCTAATACCTTCATAGATAACTAGTTAAATGATTATTAGAGATAATCTACATGCTTGGTGTGTGGTTGTGAAACTACTCTACCTAAGACGGGACTTAGGTCTGCGATAATCTCTATTGATAACTCCCGCTAATACCTTCATAGATAACTAGTTAAATGATTATTAGAGATAATCTACATGCTTGGTGTGTGGTTGTGAAACTACTCTACCTAAGACGGGACTTAGGTCTGCGATAATCTCTATTGATAACTCCCGCTAATACCTTCATAGATAACTAGTTACATGATTATTAGCGGTTATGTACGTGCTTGGTGTGTGGTTGTGAAACTACTGTACCTAAGACGGGACTTAGGTCTGCAATAATCTCTATTGATAACTCCCGCTAATACCTTCATAGATAACTAGTTACATGATTATTAGCGGTTATCTACGTGCTTGGTGTGTGGTTGTGAAACTACTCTACCTAAGACGGGACTTAGGTCTGCGATAATCTCTATTGATAACTCCCGCTAATACCTTCATAGATAACTAGTTACATGATTATTAGCGGTTATCTACGTGCTTGGTGTGTGGTTGTGAAACTACTCTACCTAAGACGGGACTTAGGTCTGCGATAATCTCTATTGATAACTCCCGCTAATACCTTCATAGATAACTAGTTACATGATTATTAGAGATTATATACGTGCTTGGTGTGTGGTTGTGAAACTACTCTACCTAAGACGGGACTTAGGTCTGCGATAATCTCTATTGATAACTCCCGCCAATACCTTCATAGATAACTAGTTAAATGATTATTAGAGATTATGTACGTGCTTGGTGTGTGGTTGTGAAACTACTCTACCTAAGACGGGACTTAGGTCTGCGATAATCTCTATTGATAACTACCGCCAATACCTTCATAGATAATTAGTTACATGATTATTAGAGATTATAAATGTGCTTGGTGTGTGGTTGTGAAACTCCTCTGAATAAGACGGGACTTAGGTCTGCGATAATCTCTATTGATAACTCCCGCCAATACCTTCATAGATAACTAGTTACATGATTATTAGAGATTATATACGTGCTTGGTGTGTGGTTGTGAAACTCCTCTGACCTAAGACGGGACTTAGGTCTGCGATAATCTCTATTGATAACTCCCGCTAATACCTTCATAGATAACTAGTTACATGATTATTAGAGATTATGTACGTGCTTGGTGTGTGGTTGTGAAACTCCTCTGCCTAAGACGGGACTTAGGTCTGCGATAATCTCTATTGATAACTCCCGCTAATACCTTCATAGATAACTAGTTACATGATTATTAGAGATTATGTACGTGCTTGGTGTGTGGTTGTGAAACTACTCTACCTAAGATGGGACTTAGGACTGCGATAATCTCTATTGATAACTCCCGCTAATACCTTCATAGATAACTAGTTACATGATTATTAGAGATTATGTACGTGCTTGGTGTGTGGTTGTGAAACTCCTCTGCCTAAGACGTGACTTAGGTCTGCGATAATCTCTATTGATAACTCCCGCTAATACCTTCATAGATAACTAGTTACATGATTATTAGAGATTATGTACGTGCTTGGTGTGTGGTTGTGAAACTACTCTACCTAAGACGGGACTTAGGTCTGCGATAATCTCTATTTATAACTCCCGCTAATACCTTCATAGATAACTAGTTACATGATTATTAGAGATTATGTACGTGCTTGGTGTGTGGTTGTGAAACTACTCTACCTAAGACGGGACTTAGGTCTGCGATAATCTCTATTGATAACTCCCGCTAATACCTTCATAGATAACTAGTTACATGATTATTAGCGGTTATCTACGTGCTTGGTGTGTGGTTGTGAAACTACTGTACCTAAGACGGGACTTAGGTCTGCGATAATCTCTATTGATAACTCCCGCTAATACCTTCATAGATAACTAGTTACATGATTATTAGCGGTTATGTACGTGCTTGGTGTGTGGTTGTGAAACTACTCTACCTAAGACGGGACTTAGGTCTGCGATAATCTCTATTGATAACTCCCGCTAATACCTTCATAGATAACTAGTTACATGATTATTAGCGGTTATCTACGTGCTTGGTGTGTGGTTGTGAAACTACTCTACCTAAGACGGGACTTAGGTCTGCGATAATCTCTATTGATAACTCCCGCTAATACCTTCATAGATAACTAGTTACATGATTATTAGCGGTTATCTACGTGCTTGGTGTGTGGTTGTGAAACTACTCTACCTAAGACGGGACTTAGGTCTGCGATAATCTCTATTGATAACTCCCGCTAATACCTTCATAGATAACTAGTTAAATGATTATTAGAGATAATCTACATGCTTGGTGTGTGGTTGTGAAACTACTCTACCTAAGACGGGACTTAGGTCTGCGATAATCTCTATTGATAACTCCCGCTAATACCTTCATAGATAACTAGTTACATGATTATTAGCGGTTATCTACGTGCTTGGTGTGTGGTTGTGAAACTACTCTACCTAAGACGGGACTTAGGTCTGCGATAATCTCTATTGATAACTCCCGCCAATACCTTCATAGATAACTAGTTACATGATTATTAGAGATAATCTACATGCTTGGTGTGTGGTTGTGAAACTACTCTACCTAAGACGGGACTTAGGTCTGCGATAATCTCTATTGATAACTCCCGCTAATACCTTCATAGATAACTAGTTACATGATTATTAGAGATAATCTACATGCTTGGTGTGTGGTTGTGAAACTACTCTACCTAAGACGGGACTTAGGTCTGCGATAATCTCTATTGATAACTCCCGCTAATACCTTCATAGATAACTAGTTACATGATTATTAGCGGTTATCTACGTGCTTGGTGTGTGGTTGTGAAACTACTGTACCTAAGACGGGACTTAGGTCTGCGATAATCTCTATTGATAACTCCCGCTAATACCTTCATAGATAACTAGTTAAATGATTATTAGAGATAATCTACATGCTTGGTGTGTGGTTGTGAAACTACTCTACCTAAGACGGGACTTAGGTCTGCAATAATCTCTATTGATAACTCCCGCTAATACCTTCATAGATAACTAGTTACATGATTATTAGCGGTTATCTACGTGCTTGGTGTGTGGTTGTGAAACTCCTCTACCTAAGACGGGACTTAGGTCTGCGATAATCTCTATTGATAACTCCCGCTAATACCTTCATAGATAACTAGTTACATGATTATTAGCGGTTATCTACGTGCTTGGTGTGTGGTTGTGAAACTCCTCTACCTAAGACGGGACTTAGGTCTGCGATAATCTCTATTGATAACTCCCGCTAATACCTTCATAGATAACTAGTTACATGATTATTAGAGATTATATACGTGCTTGGTGTGTGGTTGTGAAACTACTCTACCTAAGACGGGACTTAGGTCTGCGATAATCTCTATTGATAACTCCCGCTAATACCTTCATAGATAACTAGTTACATGATTATTAGAGATTATGTACGTGCTTGGTGTGTGGTTGTGAAACTACTCTACCTAAGACGGGACTTAGGTCTGCAATAATCTCTATTGATAACTCCCGCTAATACCTTCATAGATAACTAGTTACATGATTATTAGAGATTATGTACGTGCTTGGTGTGTGGTTGTGAAACTCCTCTGCCTAAGACGGGACTTAGGTCTGCGATAATCTCTATTGATAACTCCCGCTTAATACCTTCATAGATAACTAGTTACATGATTATTAGAGATTATGTACGTGCTTAGTGTGTGGTTGTGAAACTCCTCTGCCTAAGACGGGACTTAGGTCTGCGATAATCTCTATTGATAACTACCGCTAATACCTTCATAGGTAACTAGTACATGATTATTAGAGATTATGTACGTGTTTGGTGTGTGGTTGTGAAACTCCTCTGCCTAAGACGTGACTTAGGTCTACGATAATCTCTATTGATAACTCCCGCTTAATACCTTCATAGATAACTAGTTACATGATTATTAGAGATTATGTACGTGTTTGGTGTGTGGTTGTGAAACTCCTCTGCCTAAGACGTGACTTAGGTCTGCGATAATCTCTATTGATAACTCCCGCTTATACCTTCATAGATAACTAGTTACATGATTATTAGCGGTTATGTACGTGCTTGGTGTGTGGTTGTGAAACTACTGTACCTAAGACGGGACTTAGGTCTGCGATAATCTCTATTGATAACTCCCGCCAATACCTTCATAGGTAACTAGTTACATGATTATTAGAGATTATGTACGTGCTTGGTGTGTGGTTGTGAAACTACTCTACCTAAGACGGGACTTAGGTCTGCGATAATCTCTATTGATAACTCCCGCTAATACCTTCATAGGTAACTAGTTACATGATTATTAGAGATTATGTACGTGCTTAGTGTGTGGTTGTGAAACTACTCTACCTAAGATGGGACTTAGGACTGCGATAATCTCTATTGATAACTCCCGCTAATACCTTCATAGGTAACTAGTTACATGATTATTAGAGATTATGTACGTGCTTGGTGTGTGGTTGTGAAACTCCTCTGCCTAAGACGGGACTTAGGTCTGCGATAATCTCTATTGATAACTCCCGCTAATACCTTCATAGGTAACTAGATACATGATTATTAGAGATTATGTACGTGCTTGGTGTGTGGTTGTGAAACTCCTCTGCCTAAGACGTGACTTAGGTCTACGATAATCTCTATTGATAACTCCCGCTTAAAACCTTCATAGATAACTAGTTACATGATTATTAGAGATTATGTACGTGTTTGGTGTGTGGTTGTGAAACTCCTCTGCCTAAGACGTGACTTAGGTCTACGATAATCTCTATTGATAACTCCCGCTTAATACCTTCATAGATAACTAGTTACATGATAATTAGAGATTATAAACGTGCTTGGTGTGTGGTTGTGAAACTACTCTACCTAAGACGGGACTTAGGTCTGCGATAATCTCTATTGATAACTCCCGCTAATACCTTCATAGGTAACTAGATACATGATTATTAGAGATTATGTACGTGCTTGGTGTGTGGTTGTGAAACTACTCTACCTAAGACGGGACTTAGGTCTGCGATAATCTCTATTGATATCTCCCGCTAATCCCTTCATAGGTAACTAGTACATGATTATTAGAGATTATGTACGTGCTTGGTGTGTGGTTGTGAAACTACTCTACCTAAGACGGGACTTAGGTCTGCGATAATCTCTATTGATATCTCCCGCTAATCCCTTCATAGGTAACTAGTACATGATTATTAGAGATTATGTACGTGTTTGGTGTGTGGTTGTGAAACTCCTCTGCCTAAGACGGGACTTAGGTCTGCGATAATCTCTATTGATAACTCCCGCTAATACCTTCATAGGTAACTAGATACATGATTATTAGAGATTATGTACGTGCTTGGTGTGTGGTTGTGAAACTCCTTTACCTAAGACGGGACTTAGGTCTGCGATAATCTCTATTGATAACTACCGCCAATACCTTCATAGATAATTAGTTACATGATTATTAGAGATTATAAACGTGCTTGGTGTGTGGTTGTGAAACTCCTCTGCCTAAGACGGGACTTAGGTCTGCGATAATCTCTATTGATAACTACCGCCAATACCTTCATAGATAACTAGTTACATGATTATTAGAGATTATGTACGTGCTTGGTGTGTGGTTGTGAAACTACTCTACCTAAGACGGGACTTAGGTCTGCGATAATCTCTATTGATATCTCCCGCTAATCCCTTCATAGGTAACTAGTACATGATTATTAGAGATTATGTACGTGCTTGGTGTGTGGTTGTGAAACTACTCTACCTAAGACGGGACTTAGGTCTGCGATAATCTCTATTGATATATCCCGCTAATCCCTTCATAGGTAACTAGTACATGATTATTAGAGATTATGTACGTGCTTGGTGTGTGGTTGTGAAACTACTCTACCTAAGACGGGACTTAGGTCTGCGATAATCTCTATTGATAGTTCCCACTAATACCTTCAAATGTAACTAGTTACATGATTATTAGAGATTATGTACGTGCTTGGTGTGTAGTTGTGAAACTCCTCTACCTAAGACGGGACTTAGGTCTGCGATAATCTCTATTGATAGCTCCCGCTAATACCTTCAAATGTAACTAGTTACATGATTATTAGAGATTATGTACGTGCTTGGTGTGTAGTTGTGAAACTCCTCTACCTAAGACGGGACTTAGGTCTGCGATAATCTCTATTGATAGTTCCCACTAATACCTTCAAATGTAACTAGTTACATGATTATTAGAGATTATGTACGTGCTTGGTGTGTAGTTGTGAAACTACTGTACCTAAGATGGGACTTAGGTCTGCGATAATCTCTATTGATAACTCCCGCTAATACCTTCATAGATAACTAGTTAAATGATTATTAGAGATAATCTACATGCTTGGTGTGTGGTTGTGAAACTACTCTACCTAAGACGGGACTTAGGTCTGCGATAATCTCTATTTATAGTTCCCGCTAATACCTTCAAATGTAACTAAGTTACATGAATATTCTCACTTGGTGAATGGTTGTGATACTACTCTTCTATAGACGGGACATGAGTTTGCGATAATTACTATTGATGGTTCCCGTTATTCACAGGTAACAATTTATATGAGTATTCGAGATAACTGCGTGCTTGGTGAATAGTTGTGAAATAGTGTCCTCTACTTGAGACGGGACTTAGGTCTGCGATAATCTCTATTTATAGTTCCCGCTAATACCTTCAAATGTAACTAAGTTACATGAATATTCTCACTTGGTGAATGGTTGTGATACTACTCTTCTATAGACGGGACATGAGTTTGCGATAATTACTATTGATGGTTCCCGTTATTCACAGGTAACAATTTATATGAGTATTCGAGATAACTGCGTGCTTGGTGAATAGTTGTGAAATAGTGTCCTCTACTTGAGACGGGACTTAGGTCTGCGATAATCTCTAATGAAAGTTCCCGTTAGTACCTTCAGAGGTCGCATGAGTAATGCACATTACATACGTGCTTGGTGAATAGTTGTGAAACTCCTCTACTTGAGATGGGACTTAGGTCTGCGATAATCTCTAATGAAAGTTCCCGTTAGTACCTTCAGAGGTCGCATGAGTAATGCACATTACATACGTGCTTGGTGAATAGTTGTGAAACTCCTCTACTTGAGATGGGACTTAGGTCTGCGATAATCTCTAATGAAAGTTCCCGTTAGTACCTTCAGAGGTCGCATGAGTAATGCACATTACATACGTGCTTGGTGAATAGTTGTGAAACTCCTCTACTTGAGATGGGACTTAGGTCTGCGATAATCTCTAATGAAAGTTCCCGTTAGTACCTTCAGAGGTCGCATGAGTAATGCACATTACATACGTGCTTGGTTAATAGTTGTGAAACTCCTCTACTTGAGATGGGACTTAGGTCTGCGATAATCTCTAATGAAAGTTCCCGTTAGTACCTTCAGAGGTCGCCTGAGTAATGGACATTACATACGTGCTTTGTGAAATGATTTCAAACTACTCATAATTATTGTTTAGATAAAGAAATCAATTCTACATCGAAGTATCATAAGATATGTTTATAAATTGAGGAATACATAATATTTAGCTGTTGGAACTGCGACTTATGTAAGTTTAATCTTGGCGTATTTGTAAATTCATGTGGAAATAAGGTTTAAGACTATCAGATGAGGGTTGTAATGTTGCAGCTAAACTTTGCCAATCTGAGTGCAGTCCCGCGGGAGGTGCAGGGGAGTGTAGTTCCTCCCCACACTGTATGTGTAGTACGTGAGATCTCATGACTCAGTAAGTGAAACTGATTAATCCTCCCAATGCATTACTTATTGACTTTTTTGCAAATTACAATTAATTTCTATTTTCAATCAAACATACCTAGCAATTATCGGTTTCGTGTCGTAGCAAAACTATTTAAATTTTCATTAAAATTTGAATAGTGTTAAGGCATTTCTTTATAGCACAATAATGTTTTTAACATATTCACTATTCTGCTACACTGATGTCCGCATTCCTATCGATGGTAACTAAATATTTGTATTTTTTTTTATATTGTATTTAATAAATAGGAGTCACTAGTCCCTTTTTTACTTAATCTGACTCTCCCCATACACTTTTATCTGAGCTGAAAAAGGGAACCAGTACCGTATAAAGTGAATATTACTGACATAAACAGCCAAGGACAGGAATGGAAACAGCGCTATCTCTAACTCAGGCTCAAAGTCTATCTGAAGTTCCTCGCACAGATCAATAGGCAGAGTAAGGTTAAAAAAATTAATAATTCATATATAAAATCTAACATTTTCAAAAGCTTTGTATTTAAACTTATTTATTCACATTTATGTACAGTACTTGGTTTGGTTAAAACTGTTCCACATGTTTTTTTTAACAAAAACAAAAAATAATTTATAGATTTAATTTAATTCTTCTCATAGTAGTTCGCATTACAATGTTTAAACAAAGACCAAAATATATGAAATTTACTTCCACCTTTATTCTGGAACACATCAAACCAATCCTAAAAACCGAATCTCATATTTTAAGCTTACTGAAATTCCTAAATTTAAACTGAAGCTGCTACCTTAAAATGATGCCTGAGTGAGTCAGTGGAAAAGTATATTTAAGTATGAAAATGTTTTCCAATGTAAATATGCACTTTTTCAAATTAGGAAAAATGTGGATTAAGATGTTTATGATAAATAGCAAGATATTGATAACTGACTCAGAGATAACAACGGCTAAAACTACAAATTGTTTTGCTAATTCTTGCATTAACACAAATAAATTGATATATAGTTTGAAAATCTTCATTATATTGAAAATAATCATTTTCACAAAATCTAATGGATGCTACTGATAGCCCCCAAGTGATGAATGAAGGTGGAATGACGCTCAGGACAGTTTCTTTCCTTAACCAACGCCTCAACGTCCTCCATTGACGTGAATGGCGGAGCTGGAGAAATGACAGATTACTGCTTGTAAAGTAAAGAGCTGGATCATTTCAGTGACAGCTGATATAGCTCACAACCGATACAATGTTTTCACAGTTATTGTAGTAGTTTTGAACGGTTGATCGAAACGTTCCCTGTTGTAGATATGTACAGTAGCGAAACAAATGTTGTTAGTGGTTGAATTAGTTCAATTAATTTAATTACAGTATTGATTTGTATAAGAATATTATTTTTATTTAAAAATAAAGTAAGCAAGTGCCATATTCTTTTATTATCATGTCTGGTTTAGGGTGGTGATTAGTGAATCGAAAGCAAACGTTTCATGAACTCGATTATTGACTTTGAATCGAGTACTCGTTTATTTTTAAAATAATTTACTACGGGATATTTGATTATATAATATGGTGATTAGTAAGAATCGAGTAAATATCACTAGGCCCATTCTGCACTGTAACATGATCGATTCCTCTCAAATTTAGAGACTTCGATTTTTCTCTAATTCACTCTATAATGTAAAATAAATTGAAAATTTTAAATTTGTATATTTAATTGGTGATAATTATCAATATTATTTTTATTTTATCATATTACGGTTCATTATTTACATTTAATAACGCCTAAAGGAAATTGCATTCATATAATTAAAGGCAAGTATTTACTATGGGATAATTTTTTAAAATAATTTACTACGGGATATTTGATAATATAACTTGGTTATTAGTTAGAATCGAGTAAATATCGCTAGGCCCATTCTGCACCGTAACATGATCGATTCCTCTTAAATTTAGAGACTTAGATATTTCTCTAATTCACTCTATAATTTAAAATAAATAGAAATTTTTAAATTTGTATATTTAATTGGTGATAATTATCAATATTATTTTTATTTTATCATATTACGGTTCATTATTTACATTTAATAACGCCTAAAGGAATTGCATTCATATAATTAAAGGTAAATAGAATTCTCGATTGTAAAATATTGAAAAATTTGATTTAAAATACCAATGTTATTACTGCGTTTACATACATATACCACAGTAGTATTCAATAAAAAATAAAAACGCGAAACCACATACAAGTCGAGACATGAAGAGGTAGATTGTATGTTTATACGTAATAGACTATTTATTTCGTAGTCGAGTTAAGGGAGAATATTGCAATAGCAGCATCTTATTTACTCAATTATTGTAATAAACGGTATCGGTTCACTCGATTATTAGCTCAATTCTCCCACCACTAGTTCAGGGACGGTGATATGCCCTTATAGTGCAAACTATATTAATAATTATTTCTTTTTTTAATTGTTCGGTTTTATTTTAAGCGTATTTTATAAAGGTAGGTAAAAATGTTTATCGTTATAATTGGTTTAGGTCAAAATATACTTTTTATAAGGCTATAGGTGAAGTGAGCGAGGAAATTTTAAAATAATAAAATTATAATGTTTTTAAATTAAATGAAATTAATCGATAAGGTGCAGTTCGTGGTAATTTTTCAACATTATTGTTCAGTTGCGTAGCTGTAGATAACACCTTAATCCTGTTCTTAAGGAAAAGAAAAGTGTATTATTTACTATAACGTTATTTAATAAACATTATATGGAGTAATCCTTTAGGATATTTAACAAAATAAATGCTTCGCATCTTCACAAGGAAGAAAATGTAATAATTTAAGAATATAATATCCTAAAATGATTTCATAATTTTGTATGGAATCGTAAAACAGTTACTTTATATTTAATTAAATTACAATAGTTAAAACCCCCGAGGATTCGAATAATGTTTCTAATTGAATTCTATTACTAAAGCTAAATAAGAACGGGATATTTCATTTTCGACCATATTCCATGTCCATAATGGATTTCACAATAATCTATCATTATTAATTAGCACTTTGAAGTCTATAGTCATTAAAATCTATAGTCACTTGCTGTTTTATAATGACATAAAAGTAACAACGAGTCATTAGTCCTGCTGACACATTTCACTTTGTTTCTCAGTCATATATATATATATATATATATATATATATACTTTCGGATGTGGCATGTATTTGGAAACAATATTTAATTAATTATGATTAAACTTCATAAAGCCTCTTACTACAACTCTTTTTTTTTGTGTTTTTAAAATAATGTTTAAAGTCACATTTCTAAATCTTGAAGATGATTTTCTTAAATTTTTTAGTTTAAATACTGTACAGGAACCATTTAATATTTAATCTAACGCACAATCCTAACAAGGGATCACATGGTCAACATTAAAGAAGACCCTTAATAAGAAAAGCCGATCTCCTCTTTAACTTTCTCTACCTATTTACTATACAGTAGACTATTAATATATGTGGATAACTTATCTCAGACAGAGTAAGGGAGAACTTATCTCAGACAGAGTAAGGGAGAACTTATCTCAGACAAAGTAAGGGAGAACTTATCTCAGACATAGTAAGGGAGAACTTAGCTCAGACAGAGTAAGGGAGAACTTATCTCAGACAGAGTAAGGGAGAACTTATCTCAGACAGAGTAAGGGAGAACTTATCTCAGACAGAGTAAGGGAGAACTTATCTCAGACAGAGTAAGGGAGAACTTATCTCAGACAGAGTAAGGGAGAACTTGCACAGTATGAGGTGGATATTATGGTCAAATACTAACAGTCAAGGCCAGTATTCCCACTTACGTTAGCCTACCTCTAACTCAGGTACGAAGTCCTGATGCCTACGACCGCTCGGACACTGCGTCAACAAATTTACTCATAACTAATTTGTTAATGCATAATGCATCTAACACAAAATAAAAGTGAATTAGGAAATCGGCCACTCATTAATAGTGGCCTTTTCTCTTTTTTCTGCTCTTCAATCAATCAAGTTAGAAAAGCACTTAACGGCAAAAACTATGAAAGAGCATGCGGTGAAACCCCTGATAAATATTCAGCAGCCACTGCGCCAACATGGAGCCCAACTTCCGGCTTACGTACCCTCAACCTCTGTCAACCGTTAATCGTAACGCTTGTATTTTTGTATACTGTTTTTGTAGACATTCATTTGATTGGGAACAAAAACTATACACTCTACCCAGTGTATTATTGTGCAGAACTGACAAGCATCTAGATATATTTGACTCTTATAAAATCACAGGATTTAGAGAAAATGGTTTTAAAAACAAGTTTAAATATTAACAAATATATTTACAGTGTTAAACACTAAATAATATTGTCTGTGATGTATATATTACACAAGTATTTGTAAAACTAATATGCTGAAATCTTAATTTGATAAATTATAATACCATCAATGGGATAAACATAACTCATTGACGTCATAAAAGTATGACAATGAAATGTTAAATACACTTTATTCATAAGTTGTCATAAAAAAGATATATCTCATTGAAGAATGTTCTTAAAACGCATGAAAATAGTCTGAAACGTATGATTAATTCTTATATAAATATATTTGCAAGGTTGTAATTGTATATCAATAGACACCTGATTCATACTATCAATCTAGTATAGTCTAAGTGCTGTGGAATGAAGTCTCTACCTACTTGATACTGCACTTATAAACTTTTATCTTTATAAAGAATCTACTGGAAGATATCATAATAATTGTTTTTATAGTTCTATATTAGACGAAATACATCAAAATTAGTTTTACTCATAAACTACAAAGTTCATTAGGATAAATTAATAGTTTTTGTTAGATGATTGAAATTTTGAAAATATTAACCACCTACATCGGTAACAAACGTATAAATAAGATCTACTTGTGCACTACAACGAGAATACATTGATACCTGACTAATACTAAACAAATCGCAAATCGATAACGATAAAAGCGTTTTAAAATATAAACTAATCAAACCTAAAGTATCACAAACGAGTATCCATAAATCGTCAAATACACGATGTTTAGCTGTCTTGGAACTGCGACTTATAAAATCTAAACCTTTTCGTAACTGTATATTCAAAAGGAAGTAAGGTTTAAGACTATCAGATGAGAGTTGTACAGTTGTAGCTAAACTTTGCCAATCTGAGTGCAGTCTCGCGGGAAGTGCAAGGGAGTGCAGTCCCGCGGGAAGTGTCATTCCTCCCCACACTTTATGTGCATTATGTGAGAGCCCACGACTCTGAAAATAAAATGTATGAAGACTTTTTGCTATCCAATACATTATTTATATACTTTTTATAATTATAATTTTGTTATCTATGTAATGAAAGATAAATGTAGCAATTATCGTGTTCGTGCTAAGAAAACTAAGAGAAATTTTTAAATATCTATTAAAATCATAACAATATTTAGTTATTTCTCTATAAAAAAGAGCGTTCGATTCCCTTTGTTATCTTACTCTAGCCATTCCCCAATGTTTGTTTATCGATGTGGAGAACAAATTTAGACAGAGTAAAAAGGAGAACCAGTACAGTGCAAGGTGAATATTACTAATAAAACTTAAAATCAAGTCCAGGGTTCAAACCTCCACTGTTTCTAAGTCAGGGTCAAAATATACTGAGACTTAGATTGCTGGGCTCCTCCACAATTTTCCATACCACAAATGGCACAAATGCTTCCCCTAGTTAAATTTAAAAAGCGTATAGCAAAAAATACTGGGCGTATAGCAACACCCTTGACTTATAACTGAAAGTGTGTTTATTTATATACAAAATATTTATTTTTTATGATGTAATTTTTCTTAATTGATGTGGTATTGTCATAATTTTATATAATATACTACATTACTCTGAACAAAGAAATCAGTTCATCACAACGTATTAAAAAAATCCTTTAATGAGTGTTTTTTCTTACCTATATTTGCTTAGTGCGAAGGAAAAACGTACTTAAATATTTGTTTAGGATGCTCAATAGCCCAGTTCTAGGATAGAGAGCCCCTTGCACCTGCAATAAACCCCCACTCGAACAACCACCATCACGTTAAAGGACTTCAAGATACGTGATTCAATACGTTGTGGTCGTAAAATGACACTATGGTAGAACTTTATTGCTTCCCTATCTCTTTACAACCCCTGTCAAACTTATTTGTTGATCTCATCTCAAGTTAAATGTTTTACATGAGTTTTTGGTTTAAAACCTCTATTTTCTGTTCAATGGTTTAATTTTGAATAAATAACTGATTCGGTAATGAAAATGGATTTGTCATATAGTAATTATTAAAAGCCGTATGCTATGTTCGAATTTTAATAACTATTGAAATCAGCTTACAATGAGCATTTATAATTAAATTAATTTACCTCTCATTTAAAACACACGTGGCCTATTGTAATATAAGGGCATGTAAGTTTTTAAACATTTAATAAATCAAGCTTTCTATGAATTATTACATTATTATTACTGTTGGTATATTATCTATGTTACGTTGCAAGTGTAACAAAAAAGAATTAAGCCTCCAAACTATATGTTGATTATATTATATATTTTTTTTTTCAGAACGAAGAAGTCTGTTGTACAAGATGGCTGAAATGATATGAACTTTCAGGCTTTATTAGTCTTCAGTAGGTTTAAGCCTTGACGCACCTCGATACGGATGGTGCAGTCCCTGCCATTATAAGAGAAGACAACCTCCAAGTAAAGTCTGATTCCTGGCTTTATAATTTATCATATTAAAGGACGCTGATCGTAGGAAGTGGTGAACGAGTGTAGTCTTTGTTACTAGGGTCGATTGATGGACACAAGGCTAATCATACAAAATATAATTTACATTAAACAGGGTGTTTATTATGTGCCCCACCGACTGAACGAGTACAGAAAAAGCAATAAAACTTTATACATTATTACTGCACCTATAAATCTACGTTTTGAAATAACTACAATTTTCTGTCGCATTGGGGACGCCTGTGAGGAGCCAGAAGAAAGTCTTTAAAGAGAGCATATGTCGAGTAGTATATCAAATCAATGGTATTTAGTACTACAGCATTCTTTCAAAATATTACGCTAGTTTGAATTTCTTTTAACTTCAATGTAGATTCTGTTCTATAAACATTAAATGTATTATATTTATTAATTTTTGTTTATACATGTTTATTTTCAATGAAGTACTTGAGTGAGCTAAAAATGCTCCATATTTTAACAACAATATTAATTTTCACACAACTACTTTACTTGTCTTTAGTAATGTACTATATCTTACTATAGTTTTGCGCATTATGATGACCAAGCAAACGCCTAGACATACGAAGTTTACTTCCGCTTTTATTCTGGAACATATCACATCATCTCTACAAATCAAATTTCATATTTTACCGCTCCAAAGTTTAGCCTACCTTAAAATGTTGACTATTAGTGATTTAGCAAGATAACAAACGATAAATGATTGACAGGCAACGATGGCTAAAACTGCAAATATTTGCTATCATAATCTAAGTAATAGTTATTAAATTACCATCACATTAAACATAATATTTTATCACTGTCACAAGCTCTAATGGAAGCTACTGATAACTCCCAAGTGATGAATGAAGGTGGAATGACAGTCGAGGACAATTTCTTTCCTTAACCAACGTCTCAACGTCCTCCATTGACGTGAATGGTGGAGCTGGAGAAATGACAGATTACTGCTTGCAAAGTAAAGAGCTGGATCATTTCAGTGACAGCTGATATATAGCTCACAACCGATACAATGTTTTCAAAGGTAATGTAGTAGTTTAGAACTGTTGAACGAAACGTTCCCTGTTGTAGATATGTACAGTAGCAAAACAAATGTTGTTAGTGGTTGAATTATTTCAATTAATTTAATTACAGTATTGATTTGTATAAGAATATTATTTTTATTTAAAATAAAGTAAGCAAGTACTATATTCTTTTATTATCATGGCTGGTTTAGGGTAGTGATTAGTGAATCGAATGCAAACGTTTCAAGTACTCGATTCTTGACCTTGAATCGAGTACTCGTTTATTATAGGGTATTTGATAATATAATATAGTTATTAGTAAGAATCGAGTAAATATCACTAGGCCCATTCTGCACTGTAATATGATCGATTCCTTTTAAATTTAGAGACTTTGATTTTTCTCTAATTCGCTCTATAATGTAAAATGAATTGAAAATTTTAAATTTGTATATTTAATTGGTGTTAATTATCAATATTACTTTTATTTTATCATACTATGGTTCATTATTTACATTTAATAACTACAGCTCATACAACTCTTTAGCTGGATCATTTCAGTGACAGCTGATTTAGCTCACAACCGATTACAATGTTTTCGGTTAATGTAGTAGTTTTGAAAAGTTTCTCGGAAATTTTGTTTATGAAGCTACTATTAAACAGTATTATGTTATGGTTTGTAATAGAATATATAAATTTAAAAATAAAATAAGCAAGTGAGATAATTTACTAGTCATGACTTTTTAAGGACAGTAGCATGTCCGATGATTTTTTAAGTTGTGTAGCTGTAAGAAGAGAGTTATATTTCTTTTAAATCAATATTAGATGCCCGTCCTTTTACAAAACTCTATCATCCTTACACAAGACTTCCAACTCTAATTTCCATGTTTACTGATCTTTGTACAGTAATGTCTATAGTTCCTTGCAATTTTAGGCCTATAATAAAATAAAAGTAGTAACAATGAGTATTAAGTCCTACTCACATAAATTACCTGTGTTTCAGATACATGTTCTTTGATCTGTTGTACGCATAAAACGGATATAATTTGAACATTTCTTTAATACACTATCAGGTAATAAAGAATTAAAATACGAGTCATTTTTTATTAATTTAATACTAAACAAATTTTAAGTCACATATTTCTAAATCTTAAGATTCTTTTGGTTTAAGTGTGAATATTTTAAAGAAATGACTTCATGATTTAAATTAAATTATTTTATGTAATTTAATTATCTCTTATTTAATCCAACGAAGTTGCATAATCCTAACAAAGGATAATAGTTAAGATGGCCTTGTATTTACACACATCTTACATATGAATGCATCTAGCACACAATAAGTGTGTTTGGAAATTGGTCACATATTCATAGCGGTATTTGTTTCTATTTTTTTTCTTCTCTTTGAACACACGTTAGAAAAGCACTTAACTACAAAAACTACGAAATAAAAGCTCTAAGAACATGCGGTGAAACCCCTGATAAATATGCAGCAGCCACTGCGCCGACATGGAGCCCAACTTCCGGCTTACGTACCTCAACCTCTGAGATAAATACAAAAGTATGATAATCGTACCGCTTGTATTTCTGTCTCTTATATTGTGTTTGTAAATGTTTATTTGATTTGAACAGAAACATCAACTATACAACTGCCCCATTTATTGATTGCATAACTGACTAGCAGTGATAAACATATACTTTAATTTATAAGTATTTTTAAAACTAATATGTTTAAATCCTAATCTAATAAATTAAAACAGCATCCGCGTGATACATATACCTGAGCAACTTCATAAAACAATAATAATGATATTATAAATACATTGAATTTATAACTGGTTTCAAATTAATCTAAGCATACTCAACTACATCACAGTAAAAATTTTTATCTCAGAAATGCCTTAATATATGTTCGAGGTACTTTTTGATTTATTGGATCTTTAAGGTAAATTTGTTCTGATATATTTTACTGTCGGGATTGAAACTAAGAAAGCTATTTTGTCTCCTCGAAAAATGCCCTGACGTGTTTTTCTATTTCAATGATTGGGTCCAAAATAAGAATCGTATGAAAACACTTAAAGTGACATTTGATAGATGAAGACCTGTTCTGGTGGAACGAAAGGTTATTTTTGTAAAAGATTTAGTGTTTTCATAACTTTTCTTAATGTTACATTTTTAGAACTTTGCATATTATTCTAGAATATTTTTAATTTATTTGTCATAATATCAACTTCAGGTTACCTATACTGGTTCTTTAATAACCACAAAGTGTTCACTATAACTCATTACAAAATAAACACGGCCGTACGCTCAAAATACAGTTTTAATGTAAAGCATGTTCTAACCCTAAGATTGCAAGGCTACTGTAGGGTTGTCGACTTCCCAGCGGGGACTTGGCAGTTTGGTAAACTTCCACTTCAAATGATTATCTTCCAGTTCCAAGAAAGTTTTTAAAAATAGGTTTTTAGAATACAAAAATTATCAAATTATTTTCATTCTGTTTCAAAATATTAATTTTTATGTTCAAAAATAATAAGTTTGCATAGTAATAAGAACGCTATATATTCCTATTTTAAGCTTCTAATATTAAAAATAAACAATATTATAATATATTAAGCTCAGTAATTTGAGGTTTTCCTGTTAGCTCAAACAAACAAACTAACGAGTACTGTGTTTTCATTATTACAGTTGCATAAAGCACACTTTAAAATTCTCTCCGGTACTAATCTAGTTCTACCCCCGGAAGGCAATAGAACACCTGACGCACCTGTTGCCTGTCGTAGCCGCACTCCTTGATTAAAAGTAAGAGGTTTTTACTTTATATTTAACAACATGCCGTTTTCCAGATTAAATATTTTAACTTACAATTTCTGATTATTATTTCTTTTTTAACTATTAAGTTTTTTTTTTATTTATAATTGCACTTGTTTTTATATGCATTGTTTCATAGCTATGCGTTTCTTCAAAGCACATGCATAAACGTTGATTACATAATAATTACTAAAAGGAAAAGTGTTACAAAACTACGGGATATTTAAATTATAAAAAATATCGTAAAAATAATCAATATTGTTTACGTGTTAAACAAAATAAAGCCTGTTAATTACCTGTTTAAATATGTTAAAACAAAAATACTACATCCAATATTCAATGGGGATATATTATTCCTACAAGGTGTTTTGATACTTTGTTTATATTGAACTTTATTTCGTGTAATGAAAAACGCTAAAAAGGTGTAAAATATTGCCTATGAAATATTTGGGGTTTGTTTGAGTAAAAAATGCTAAAATTGGTAGTGATTTAAAATAACCATTATCCAAGAGAAATCTATAAAAGTTCATACATCAAATTTAGCTTTTATACTAAATAATAGCCTTAAACGAATGTAAATTTCAGAACTTTTAAAATATATGGGTATATATCATGAATATTATGTATTCTTCTGCTTTAAAATTCTTTCAGAATGATTTTGTTCTTCATATACCCATAAACGACTCTTTGACTATATATTTGTACAGTACAAGTAAACGTCACACAACACAATTTATTACAATATAAGCACAAAATGCACAAATATACTACAATACAAGTACAAAATGCACGAATATTATGGTGATCGATTTCGGTGAACCACGCTCACCTTCCTCAGACCAGAGGTATTCACAAAAGAATTATCGATCACCATAGTATTTGTGCATTTTGTACTTGTATTGTAATATTTTTGTGCTTATATTGTTATAAATTTGTGTTGTGTGACATTTACTTGTACTGTATATGTATCAACACGTATTATACTAATTAAAAAACTATATATATTTGTTTAGTGATATAAGTTTGTTTGTTCATATTAAATGCCTTTGGCTACACAATAAAAAAATATATCCTATTTATCTCAAGCACTTTGTTTATTAATTAGAGAGTGTGGTTCTATAATATATCAGCAAGTAATTTATGACTATATCTACCTCACACTTGGGTAGATACCACAACCACAGTCTCCCCCATGGGAGTGCACCACGAGTGGCAAATATGGTGGATTTGGTGCTATCTATGGGTATTGTCCTCATATAACCCTACTATCAAAATATTTTGTTATTCCAACAGTTTTGTTTGACAATTAGTTTCAATTGATGATTTGTTTTGTAATTCTTTTAACAAGCAATGAATTACTAAACAAAATAAGATTTTTTAAACTGGAATAAACACATCAAATTCAATTTTCATATAAAAATAAAAACTTTTCAGTTACTCCCTACTGAAGTACAGATGGTAATAATTTCTTGAACAAAATATAAGACGGACAGGAATAGGAAAGTACATAAAATGTTTTGTCATTGTTAACTAGACTCGTTCATGTTACTAAACGAAACAATTAAATCAGTTAAAAAGTTCTTCTCGTGTATTACAAACTTCTTGTTTATAAGTTGTTGTAAGTTAAATATGTAGAATTATTACGACTACAAAATTTAGCATAAATAAATATATATCTGACAAGGCTTGTTAAAAGTTGATATATTTTGTGACCATGTAACATGTCAACCTTCATTTGGTTTTCATTGAGCGATGATGAAAATCTCTAAGCACTGTTTCTTGTCATTTAATTTCAATTTTTACATCTAAATTATTTTATGTCCATCACTTTTAGCTGAACGTTTCTAAAACACAGCTACAAGGCCCTAGAGAGTCACCTTTTACGTTGCCTTTACGTCTGGGGAATATATTTTAAAGGAAATTTGCAATGTGTCAATTTTATAACAAAATATACCTTACGTTAAACCACTGAAATTGTGTGTCCATAAATGTTCCATCAATTAATACAAATAGATGCACTAAGTGTATAACTCAATAGGGGATAGAAGCAATAGAAACTGTTTACATAATATAGTCTAAAATGACTTATTGTCCGTTTTAAAAACATTTTTCAATATAGTTCTTGAATTACTCTGATTGTATGGTTAAGTAATTGTTATAACCACTGTTATTGAGCTAAATTGTTGTAATTAATTTCAACAAGCCTACTTACTCTGTTAGAAAAGGGATGATAAAAATTAAGAAAAGTGATATAAAAAACACTTAATTCCTTTACATCAACTGTAAGGTTTCGCTAGAGATATACAGCAATTATCAATATACAATTATGAACAGTGAGGAATTTTGACCATGTACAGTTATGTAATGAGTTGCTAAGTTTATTTATGTTTTATTCCAATATTCCCTCTCTTGTTTGGATAGTGTAATACTTGATTCTTGTGATGTTACAGACAGAAAGCGTATGTAGCAGTAAATCTGTCGAACTCACCTTAGCATTGAAATATAGCAACCCCGAATTTATCGTGGACTGAATGCTTAATACGGCATTTTATCAGTAAAGCTATCCAGCTAGTAGCTTCTGCTGAAGCCCCTCTGTGAGCAAGTTCATGTAACTAAGACAAACAATTACATCCCTTAGGTGTGAATAATATATAAAAAGTTAGTAACTAGTTTGTTTGTTTGTTTAAGTGATTTGTAGAAGCCCACGAGTCGGAGAGTAACCAATTTGCCATAGTTCGTAACAAAAAATTCGTATAAAAATTTGTTTCGATAAACTTTTCCGGAAGAACACCTGCTTCAAAATGTGTGTTTCGAACACAAAATCTGTCAGTTTCTGTGATCGAGAACAGGTAAATTAAAAATTGAAATGAAATATATTTTTGATGCATTCCTCATTATTCCAGTACAAGTAAACGTCACACATCACAAATTTATTACAATATAAGCACAAAATTACAAATATATTACAGTACAAGACAAGTACAAAATGCATGAATACTACGGTGATCAATTTCGGTGAACCACGCTCACCTTCCTCAGACCAGAGGGATTCACAAAAGAATTTATATATATATATATGTATATACCAACACGCATTATGCTAATTAAAAAACTATTCCTCATTATTAGCCAAAACTGGACCACATAGGCTCACTCTAATATCAAAATGAATACTAACAATAAAGTCACTTCCAAATTTTGAAGAATAAAATAAATTGAACAAAATAAAGCAGTCTATATTTAGTTTCCTAAGAAAAGTAAAAATAGTATAGATTTCTGCAATTGAATAATATTGACCATCGGAAACTAACATACACACATAAACCATGATGAACGTTTAACAAAATCCGTCATTTAATGTTAAATGTTTATATTAAAAATAATTTAAGGTTATAAATGTATATAACAAACATTGTTAACCAACCCTAATTTCCAATGCTGAAACGATTTAGAGTGTGTAAGGTATCATAAAGAATTGTATAATACTGATATATAGGACAATAAATATAACATACTTAAAGTAGGTTTTTGGGTGCGTCATATCAGGGATATAATACAAAAATAAAACAAAAAATGGAAGGTGTAGTGTGACGTATAACATGAGTGATGTGAAAGTAATAACAGGCTATCGTATGAATTACAAGAATCAATTTTAGTTCAAATACTCAATAAGTATTTTAACTAACTGTAAACAGTTTCCCTTTTTGTATGTCATTAACAATGTAAGGCTGTGCTACTCTCAGTTTTAATAACATCAAAATCTGTTGACAAGTTAGAGGGTTTGAAAGACCTGAGACTGTAATTTAACAGGTTGGATCCTCTCGGTCATCAAATATGTTAGATGAATTATTAGGACAAAAAATTAAACGTAAATTACTGAAAATAATGTTCACTTTATTTTACAATAAGTTAACATTTGAACCAAACTGTGCAATGCATCATTTTACCGCTGTGATGATATTTTCACCATGTTTATATTAGTAATGTAGGGTAATTATAGTTAAAAAGTAGAAATATGAGTATATAAAAATAAAATAAATGTAAAACTAAAAATAATACAAAATATATACAATACAAATGTAATAATAAAATATATAAGAGTAAAAAAAGTATATAACTAAAGAAGCTCTTTAAGAGAAAAGCGTTATGTTATCAATCTACTGATAAAATAATTTTCTGAAGATACCATTGTTTCTGCAGATTGACGACGAAGATTTGGCACAGTACTCGTGGTGAGACTTGTGCAATCAAGTTTGTAAGGCAGGATTTACATAAAAACTACTTCTAGCATTTATTGTGGCTCAAACAATAACAGAGAAACGTAATATTGACAAGTCTAACTACTGAAGCTGAAATAGTTTCTAGATTCGTTTCTCGAATGTGTCTCAGTTGAAGTCCATCGATGGCACGAATTGTAACGTGTTAAGTAATAAAAATGTCATCCAAGGATTTCACTCCGTAGCCTAAGCTATAAATTTACTGGTTTCACCGTCAATATTTGTAAAAATAAGTAATAATTTTATAATTCTATAGCTTACCAGCATTTACGTTCTGATCATAATAGATGAACATTTCAGCGTTTACCTGAAAAATAAAGATTTTTTATTACTCACCACAATATTCAATATTCACTTAATGCTGTATTGTATTGTTTATAGCATTTCTTATAACAATAGCAATGAACGGAAGTCTTTAATGTGTAACACAAAGAACACAAAGCAAATAAGATCGTCAATTCTAAATAAAATGTAGAAAGTTTATTCTAAATTGCAATTAAATTCCAAAGCACTATTGTCCCACACATTTTAAATTGGAAAAACTAGAAACTTTTAGGGTTTTATTTATCGACTAGCATCGAAAGTCGCCAAACTTATGACATAATTGTAGCCTTCTTTTAATATTTTTTAATAATTTATGTTCGTTTGTTGTATGTACAGAAATTAAATAAATATACCTCAATGAGTTTAACGTGATGATGTAACTTCGATTTATGAAAGAAAAATCGTTAGCAACAAATGTCAATTGACAAATAATCTAAGTTAGTTTAAAAAAAGAAAAAATATCAAAGGAAAAATTAAATATTGCAAAGTGGATCGGAAAACTTACCCAGGCTCTTGTTATTATAAAAGAGATACAACCAAACGTTAACCAAATATATGGGCTTCTGATCGGGCGCGTTACAACAGTATTTTGCTGATTTGGAAATATAAATCCTTTTTTCTGACTAATCTTCTTGAAACTTTCACTATTATTTCATGTTAATCGGTGTTATAGACATATTTTAATCATCCAAATACAAGGTGGTAAACTCCAAAGTATTATATTATAGATCGAACAATTACCAAAACGACTTGATTCACATCGCGCATGACTGTTAATTATCTTTTAATCGACTGCGATTTAGTCCATTAGGTTGCTGGCAAATGAGCCCGGAATATAAGCCACGGCCAATTGCCTAATTATGGACTTTGTACGAAGCACCAGATTTCACCATTATTAACAATTACAGTATCAATTTATTTTATTTGCTTTACGGATTGTTTTTATTGAAAGAATGTGTTTCTTGAAAATTCAGAAAAAGGTAATTGTTATTTTAATGTCGGGATTATCAAATAAATTATGTATAAGACAAATTATATCATGGAAAGGTCTTTGATTTGTAACATTTTGGAAGGTTATTCTTTTCATTTAAATTATTTTACGTCCATCACTTTTAGATGCATGTGTCTGTAACACAGCTTCAAGACTCGAGTGAGCCACCTTATACGTAGCCTTGACGTCTTGGGAATATATTTTTAGAGAAAATTACAATGTATCAATTGTTTAACAAAAATGCCTTATATTAAACCGTTGTAAATTGTATGTTCCTAAATTATCTACCTATTAATACAAATAAATAAATTGTTCCGTTACATGTATGAATCAATATCGGACAGAATCAATAGAAATTGTTACTTTATGCAGTCTAAAATAACATTTTGTCCATTTTAAAAACATTTTTCAAGATAGTTCTACAATTATTTTGATTTTACAGTTAATTATGTTATAACCATTTTTATTAAGCTAACATTTTGTAATCATTATCACAAAGCCTACTTATTCTGCTGGATAAAACCAACAATTTTATCACAGGTTATCACATTCGCTGCGGCAAGTAAACCAATAGGGTGTCGGGGAGCTGAAAATTTTTATTGCATGAAAACTTACCTTTAGGTGTATGAAGTTGATTGAAGTTGGTGATAGCCTGATTCTTTGACGTTTTCCTTGTATAAATGACGTCATAAGTTTGCCCCCACCGGTGGGGGCGCCGCACCTGGCGCTCGATCACCGTTGTTTGACCCTCACAAAATCACTTGGAATGTCGTTTTATTGTACAAAACCTCCTTTTTTATATAAAATACTTGGTAGTTCAGTATCTAAGTGGTCAAAATACCTCAGTAAAATTAAATTACGTCATAAGTTTGGCACCCACCGGTGGGGGCGCAGCTCCTAACGCTCGATCACCGTTGTTTGACCCACACAAAATCACTTGAAATGTCGTTTTATTGTACAAAACCTCCTTTTTTATGTAAAATACTTGGTAGTTCAGTACCTCAGTGGTCAAAATACCTCAGTAAAATACCTCAGTAGTCAAAATATAGCCCGACACAATTTCCAGAGTTCGGCAGTAAAATAATCTTCAAAATACATACAAATAATTTAGTCACAATAATTAAAATATTGAAATATATGTACAGACAGTAATACAATATATACACACTCAACACAAAGCACCAGGAATATAACTATAAGTATTAGTCTATAAGAACAGCATGAAACGGTACGCACCCACCGGTGGGGGCTCAGCTATATGGTAGATGTCGTAGAACTCGAAACTAACAACGCGGCAAGTAAGGTTAGGTTACTAGGCAACAAAGCGAGGTGGAAGAAAACAAATACAACGAATAGCTGGGCCAGTCTGGGCTTTCTAGTAAACAGTGACTCAAGCCCCCACCGGTGGGGGCGCCGTGATTCGAATACAGACCCTGCCCCCACCGGTGGGGGCAGCCGCAGCGAATGTGTTATGAAAATCTTCCTACCTAAAATGATTAGGCATCATTTTACCATCATTTAGGCATCATTTTACCACAAATCATTGACGGATGTTGTGTGGGGGAGATAACTGAGTGTCAGGCTTGTCAATTTCCTGAAAATCAGACCAACACTACGTGTTCCGGATTCCACGTAAAGCTGTAGGTCCCTTAGTTACCCGGGCAGTTAGGTTATTAATAAATTTCCCCTTCTGAACTAAGTTAGTAACTAGACTGCACTCATATATCATTCATATTCGCAAAACGTTGTGTCGGCGTCTCATATGTAAGTATATCTTATAATTATTACAACAAAAGTTTTATAGAATTTGGAAATTAAATGTGAGAAGAGATGATTTTAATAAAATAAGAACGATCACGCTATACAAGGTTTAGAACATAACTTTCTATCACAATTGTCTATTTTGGCCCATAGAATCAGTTCATGGCATTTACCCACACATTACACATACATAGGTGTCCCACCCATACACGCACAGTGGTGATGGCCTTCCCGCCCACCCATACACGCACAGTACTGATGGTCCTCCCGCCCACCCATACACGCACAGTGTTTATGGCCCTCCCACCCACATTGTTACATACTTGACTATGTAACACTAAATTTTGATGCAAGTAATCTCATTTTGATTATTTTTTCCAACTAATAACCTCTTTATTTTGAACATAAATATTTTCCCATTTATTTATAAATATTCTAATAGACTTCATCTATCGTATATTTATAGAGGATTAATTTTTAAACTCAACGCACTTTTCTAAGACAGAATTTTCTAGATTAGTAACATTCGGACATACTTTACTGGCAATAATTTATTTCAATAAAGTATCAGCTAACTGTTAATATTTTTTACGGTCATTGTATTATTAAATATTCAAATTCTCCCTGTCACGCATGTTACTATAGGGGCACGTAGTTATGACCTCACTTCCGTAGAAATTCATTCAATATGCACATGGTTTTATTCATCAATGTTATATTTTTTATCAAATTATTTAAACTAACTTTTACTTATTTTTCAATGTTCTTACATGTTTCTTACTGTTAGATTGGGAGACTTTTATGTTAAAACTGGAACATTATCTTCAAAAATATAATACAGTCCTACATCAAAGATTTATTTTAAGGAGACATATTGCTTGCCCTTTTAACATCTAAGCCTTGTTTAACTTTAGGGCTCGGACAATTTTATCAGTAAATAAGCTCTTAAAGCAATTTAACTTTGATAATCATTCTCTCCTCCATAAAGTTTGGTTTGAAAACTTGTTATCGTATAGGAAAATGAATTATTAAATAATTCATAAAATAATACATTTTACTTTTCCTCTATTTATTCTGCTGTTTAGTAAAATGACTTAAACCGTTGACAATTCAATGAATACAATTGATACCTTACAGTCTCACCAAGACTAAATATTTATTAATCTTTTTTAAGAATTCAAATGTTTCAAGGATTCGACGTAAAGCTGTAGGTTCCTTAGTTTTCTTGGAAATTGGACTAATAAATGGTTCTTACTAAGGAACATTCGATCTTAGTTAGTAACAATAACTACACTTGTTCATCTCTACTCATTACACAAAGTCACACTCACACTACGATCGGTGTTTTAATAATAAATAATTACATTAAAAATGTCCAATTTTCAAACTATATTTACAATGAATTGATTTAAATGATATAAAAAAAATTACTACAATCAATTGATTGCCGTTTGATTTATTTTGCACAGGTCAATTTCTGTATAACGCATATTTTATGTATATGAATGTGGCAACTGATCAAACCACGGACAACGTAGTTCAGCAAATAGCACAAACTAGTATGAAATGGTTAGGTAGTAATAATAGTTTTATCGTCACATAACGTTTGGAAATAAGCATTGCTGCACAACCAGAGACATAACTGTGTATTGACTGCTTATAACTATGGATCGATCATAGTACCTAACAGCATTGCTGCACAACCAGAGACATAACTGTGTATTGACTGCTTATTACTATGGATCGATCATAGTACCTAACAGCATTGCTGCACAACCAGAGACATAACTGTGTATTGATTGTTTATAACTATGAATCGATCATAGTACCTAACAGCATTGCTGCACAACCAGAGACATAACTGTGTATTGACTGCTTATAACTATGGATCGATCATAGTACCTAACAGCATTGCTGCACAACCAGAGATATAACTGTGTATTGTCTGCTTATAACTATGGATCGTTCATAGTACCTAACAGCATTGCTGCACAGAGACATAACTGTGTATTGACTGCTTATAACTATGGATCGATCATAGTACCTAACAGCATTGCTGCACAACCTGAGACATAACTGTGTATTGACAGCTTATAACTATGGATCGATCATAGTACCTAACAGCATTGCTGCACAACCAGAGACATAACTGTGTATTGACAGCTTATAACTATGGATCGATCAAAGTACCTAACAGCATTGCTGCACAACCAGAGACATAACTGTGTATTGACTGCTTATAACTATGGATCGATCATAGTACCTAACAGCATTGCTGCACAGAGACATAACTTTGTATTGACTGCTTATAACTATGGATCGATCATAGTACCTAACAGCATTGCTGCACAACTAGAGACATAAATGTGTATTGACTGCTTATTACTATGGATCAATCATAGTACCTAACAGCATTGCTGCACAACCAGAGACATAACTGTGTATTGATTGTTTTATAACTATGAATCGATCATACTACCTAACAGCGTTGCTGCACAACCAGAGACATAACTGTGTATTGACTGCTTATAACTATGGATCGCTCATAGTACCTAACAGCATTGCTGCACAACCAGAGATATAACTGTGTATTGACTGCTTATAACTATGGATCGATCATAGTACCTAACAGCATTGCTGCACAGAGACATAACTGTGTATTGACTGCTTATAACTATGGATCGATCATAGTACCTAACAGCATTGCTGCACAACCAGAGACATAACTGTGTATTGACAGCTTATAACTATGGATCGATCAAAGTACCTAACAGCATTGCTGCACAACTAGAGACATAACTGTGTATTGACTGCTTATAACTATGGATCGATCATAGTACCTAACAGCATTGCTGCACAGAGACATAACTGTGTATTGACTGATTATAACTATGGATCGATCATAGTACCTAACAGCATTGCTGCACAACCAGAGACATAACTGTGTATTCACAGCTTATAACTATGGATCGATCAAAGTACCTAACAGCATTGCTGCACAAACAGAGACATAACTGTGTATTCACAGCTTATAACTATGGATCGATCAAAGTACCTAACAGCATTGCTGCACAAACAGAGACATAACTGTGTATTCACAGCTTATAACTATGGATCAATCAAAGTACCTAACAGCATTGCTGCACAAACAGAGACATAACTGTGTATTGACTGTTTATAACTATGGATCGTTCATAGTACCTAACTTGTTATTGCCTTTATTCATATTGAGAAACACTCGTCCATGGCAATAATTACATTTATTTTAATAAACATTTCTTTGTAAGGTACATGTCAAAGCTTTCTCTGGATTTTAGAAGGTAGATTTTAGTCACAGGAAAATCCTACTTAAAGAGTGCTTACAAAAGCACCCGGCTGAGCTCTTCAAGAAATTAATATCTAGATGTTATTGCAAATGTCACTCCGAGTAGCCAAGAGGCTGCCTCACTATAATTAACTACTAAAACTTAACACAATGTTTCTCTGTCCCACACTCGCTTTGAACTGAATGCAACCCTCACGCCTAGAAACTCATATCTTGTTGATTACCCATTTCACCATCAGAAAAATACATGTTATGACCGTAATATATTTAAAACTAATTGAAGGATAATACTTATGTCTAAATTAATAATTATCTTATATAAATTAATGTATCAGTATCTAATGTATTTTGTAATGATAATTGAAAACGTAAAACAAAACCCACAATTATTGAATAAGAGTTATTAAGGATCTACACACTTAAATGTGTTTGTCATAACAAAGGTGTGTATTGGACACAATTAAATTATAAAATTGCTGAAACTAGGTTGAAAAATCAGCAATGGGTAAACTAGAAAAAAGTGTTAGTGATGAAATATATAATATAAATTATGTTTGGCTGATTTTGAAATACATATTCTGTTAAAAAATACTCAACGAGCTAGTTGTGATTAATGGACCCTGGCCATCTAGACTTCTCCGTTAATATAATGTTACCTAACTTAACAATAACTGAAACATTAATGTATTATATTTTAATTGTTTATATTTTTTTAGTTTACAATATCTCATAAAATATTATTGTCACAGTTTACTAAGAAATGTCAATAAACTGGTTTAAGCATTTAACAAATCTTTGTAGTTTGACGATGCCGTATCGTAGTACGTGTACGGTACGGGTGGAAGTGTACACTGTACGGGTACGTACAAGATCAACGGCACCAAAGTTAAAAACACATTGAAATTCTCCTAACATTGACAAGTAATGTTTAGGTATTTTCACCTAAATTTTTACATAATTTTATTCGTCTTTTCAAAACCAATCTAACTAACTAGACTCAAAGCACCACAACATTCAGGGCTGCATAACACTCCAGCACAGCTGGTACATTGAATCCAGCTATACTGTTTCCAGTATTAGAAAACCATGATTTGCCAAATACATGCAATCTTTTTCTCGTTTTCGAAAAGATTGAAAAGAATTATTGAAAGCGATTATTTTACGTAATAAGAAAAACGCTCAAATTTTCTAACCAATCAACACACGTATAATGAATTGAGAGAGCCGGTGGCCGAGACGTTTAGATAGCGCAGGTTCGTAAAGATCTTGACCGTTTCTTTCAGTAATATTTACCTTGTACTATACTGGTTCACCCGCTTCTATCTGATAAATTTCCCACTGAGATCAAAAGGTCTTTGGAGAATGAATAAATGTTACAGAGGTGATCAGCCTCTCTTTTAAAGAAACCCCCTCACTCGTATCCTCAAAAACAGCTTTACCGCAGTGGAGCTAAAGTAGCTGCACACAGCTACAGTAGTAAAGTACGGTTCGTGACTGTAAAAGACAATGAGGACAAGTTTGCTCAACTACTGAACTGTGTAATGATTACATGGTTATATTACGACCTTACATAAACACACGCGATTACATGCACTTAATAACACGTAATAATTAAGTTTAATTAAATGTACAATAATTTAGGAGGTAGTAGAATATTTTAGCCCGTTATCAACTAAATGTAAATTTACCGATTCATCTACTTCCAATATGTACCTGTAATCTAATTTAGAGTCGTAATTGAGTTTGGTTAGACTAATATTACCTGGAACTGATGAAGTACATCGATAGGGACAATCAGGATATGTAATCTGGACTTGAACGGATGCCTTTCTAAAGCAGTTAAAAGTTTACACTAGGAGGAATTACAATTCAGAAAATTGAATTGCCAGTGAAAAATCTATATGTAATAAAATCTAAATTACAACTTGACTTTAGACTCAAATATTGGTCCGTTATTGAAGTTTCCGTGCTGAGTATTCTACAAAGTGGCGTCTAGTAGTTAGTATAATAGTTACCATTAATTATAGATAATATAGATCATATGTCTTCTATATTAATACCTTCCTATCAGTTGTTTCCCTTTGTATATACGTAATTTAAAATAACTAGAGATCACGCATAATGAACTGAACGTTATATAACTAGCCCACGTATTTAAATTTAATTAAATAATTACTGATAACTAATTAGTTTCCACATGAAAACAATTGTTGAAAAACATAAATTGTAATTCAATAATCATCACCAAAATGTCAATATCAATACACATAAAGAAGCAAATTTATACTGATGATTAAAAGATCGTTATATTATTTCTACAACTAGTTAGTTACCAAATTTAATACAATTCACCACCATTACCTTATGACTGATAAAACTAACATTTCAATCATAATTTAATTTTGTTAGTAGCATTGATCTTACATTTTCTAAACATTTAAATACTACTGTATGGGCGGGCGGATGTACCAATGCCACTGTACGTGTATGAGTAGGCCAATGCCACTGTACGTGTATGGGTGAGCCAATGCCACTGTACGTGTATGGGCGGGCCAATGCCACTGTACGTGTATGGGAGGACGAGTGGGCCAACGCCACTGTACGTGTATGGGAGGACGGGTGGGCCACCGCCACTGTACGTGTATAGGAGGACGGGTGGGCCACCGCCACTGTACGTGTATTGGAGGACGGATGTACCAACGCCACTGTAAATGTATGGGAGGACGGGTGGGCCACCGCCACTATACGTGTATGGGCGGGCGGATGTACCTACGCCACTGTACGTGTATGAGAGGGCGGGTGGGCCACCGCCACTGTACGTGTATGAGAGGACGAGTGGGCCATTGCCACTGTACGTGTATGGGCGGGCGGATGTACCAACGCCACTGTACGTGTATGGGAGGACGGTTAGGCCATTGCCACTGTACGTGTATGGGCGGGCGTATGTACCAACGCCACTGTACGTGTATGGGAGGACGGGTGGGCCACCGCCACTGTACGTGTATGGGAGGACGGGTGGGCCACCGCCACTGTACGTGTATGGGAGGACGGTTAGGCCATTGCCACTGTACGTGTATGGGAGGACGAGTGGGCCAACACCACTGTACGTGTATGGGAGGACGAGTGGGCCAACAGCCACTGTACGTGTATGAGAGGACGAGTGGGCCACAACCACTGTACGTGTATGAGAGGACGAGTGGGCCAACACCACTGTACGTGTATGGGAGGACGAGTGGGCCAACACCACTGTACGTGTATGGGAGGACGAGTGGGCCAATGCCACGGCACGTGTATGAGAGGACGAGTGGGCCAACTGCCACTGTACGTGTATGGGAGGACGAGTGGGCCAACAGCCACTGTACCTGTATGGGAGGACGAGTGGGCCAACACCACTGTACGTGTATGAGAGGACGAGTGGGCCAACACCACTGTACGTGTATGGGAGGACGAGTGGGCCAACACCACTGTACGTGTATGGGAGGACGAGTGGGCCAACACCACTGTACGTGTATGAGAGGACGAGTGGGCCAACACCACTGTACGTGTATGAGAGGACGAGTGGGCCAATGCCACTTACGTGTATGAGAGGACGAGTGGGCCAACACCACTGTACGTGTATGAGAGGACGAGTGGGCCAACACCACTGTACGTGTATGAGAGGACGAGTGGGCCAATGCCACTGTACGTGTATGGGAGGACGAGTGGGCCAATGCCACTGTACGTGTATGGGAGGACGAGTGGGCCAACACCACTGTACGTGTATGAGAGGAAGAGTGGGCCAACACCACTGTACCTGTATGAGAGGACGAGTGGGCCAATACCACTGTACCTGTATGAGAGGACGAGTGGGCCAACACCACTGTACGTGTATGAGAGGACGAGTGGGCCAACACCACTGTACCTGTATGAGAGGACGAGTGGGCCAACACCACTGTACGTGTATGAGAGGACGAGTGGGCCAACACCACTGTACCTGTATGAGAGGACGAGTGGGCCAACACCATTGTACGTGTATGAGAGGACGAGTGGGCCAACACCACTGTACCTGTATGAGAGGACGAGTGGGCAAACACCACTGTACGTGTATGAGAGGACGAGTGGGCCAATGCCACTGTACGTGTATGAGAGGACGAGTGGGCCAACACCACTGTACGTGTATGAGAGGACGAGTGGGCCAACACCACTGTACGTGTATGAGAGGACGAGTGGGCCAATACCACTGTACGTGTGTGAGAGGACGAGTGGGCCAATACCACTGTACGTGTATGAGAGGAAGAGTGGGCCAACACCACTGTACCTGTATGAGAGGACGAGTGGGCCAACACCACTGTACCTGTATGAGAGGACGAGTGGGCCAACACCACTGTACGTGTATGAGAGGACGAGTGGGCCAACACCACTGTACGTGTATGAGAGGACGAGTGGGCCAACACCACTGTACGTGTATGGGAGGACGAGTGGGCCAACACCACTGTACGTGTATGGGAGGACGAGTGGGCCAACACCATTGTACGTGTATGAGAGGACGAGTGGGCCAACGCCACTGTACGTGTATGAGAGGACGAGTGGGCCAACACCACTGTACGTGTATGGAAGGACGAGTGGGCCAATGCCACTGTACGTGTATGAGAGGACGAGTGGGCCAACACCACTGTACGTGTATGAGAGGACGAGTGGGCCAACACCACTGTACGTGTATGAGAGGACGAGTGGGCCAATACCACTGTACGTGTGTGAGAGGACGAGTGGGCCAATACCACTGTACGTGTATGAGAGGACGAGTGGGCCAATGCCACTGTACCTGTATGAGAGGACGAGTGGGCCAATACCACTGTACCTGTATGAGAGGACGAGTGGGCCAATACCACTGTACGTGTATGAGAGGACGAATGGGCCAACACCACTGTACGTGTATGAGAGGACGAGTGGGCCAATACCACCGTACTTGTATAAGAGGACGAGTGGGCCAACACCACTGTACGTGTATGAGAGGACGATTGGGCCAACACCACTGTACGTGTATGGGAGGACGAGTGGGCCAATGCCACTGTACGTGTATGGGAGGACGAGTGGGCCAATGCCACTGTACGTGTATGAGAGGACGGTTAGGCCAACACCACAGTACGTGTATGGGAGGACGGGTGGGCCACCGCCACTGTACGTGTATGGGAGGACGGTTAGGCCATTGCCACTGTACGTGTATGAGAGGACGAGTGGGCCAATGCCACTGCACGTGTATGGGAGGACGAGTGGGCCAATGCCACTCTACGTGTATGGGAGGACGGTTAGGCCAACACCACTGTACGTGTATGGGAGGACGGTTAGGCCATTGCCACTGTACGTGTATGAGAGGACGAGTGGGCCAATGCCACTGTACGTGTATGGGAGGACGGTTAGGCCAACACCACTGTACGTGTATGGAAGGACGGTTAGGCCATTGCCACTGTACGTGTATGAGAGGACGTGTGGGCCAATGCCACTGTACGTGTATGAGAGGACGGTTAGGCCAAAACCACTGTACGTGTATGGGAGGACGGGTGGGCCACCGCCACTGTACGTGTATGGAAGGACGGTTAGGCCATTGTCACTGTACGTGTATGAGAGGACGAGTGGGCCAATGCCACTGTACATGTATGAGAGGACGAGTGGGCCAACACCACTGTACGTGTATGAGAGGACGAGTGGGCCAATGCCACTGTACCTGTATGAGAGGACGAGTGGGCCAATACCACTGTACCTGTATGAGAGGACGAGTGGGCCAATACCACTGTACCTGTATGAGAGGACGAGTGGGCCAATACCACTGTACGTGTATGAGAGGACGAGTGGGCCAATGCCACTGTACCTTGAAATACGCTAAAGTTTTATCAGCGTTTTAAAACTGAGAATAATCTGAGAATACGTAATATTGATTTTTCTTCATAAATAAATTTGGCATTGACATCCTTCATTAAGTATCAATTAATTTGAGTACTACATAATTATATATTTTTAACACTCACAAAATAAATTGCTTACTTTAACTTTTCATTACACGATACGGTGAAAATGTGAAAAATATGTTGTAAATTGTCCAACATTAAACATATTCCATTATTTATCTATAAATTATCTACATTATAGCAATAATGAATTATGATTTCTCATCAACTCTTGTCATGATAACTCTTGTCAAGCTTAACATTTATTTGTATAGGCTCACAACAAGTGTAATAGGCTTTAAGAGGCTTAAGTGTAAGATAGGACGTACCAGTCCTAACGTTGCCTTATTAGTTAAAGTTTTATACTTATAATTTCATTTCATTTCAATAAAATATATATCTGTTGATATTTCAATACGTCATTGACAAATATGTTTTTAAATAGTTGACATATAAATCCGTTTAAGCACTTGAAAGTAGCTGAAAAACTTGGAGCAACCAACATAAAATAAATTTACATAACATGAAACTTTTCTTGTCAGAAGTTACTTAGATAAAATATTATTGTCCTGAAAAGTGGCTCTTTCTATCAATTTTCAGTTTTTCCACTAAAGAATTCGGCGACAGCTGTCTACAAAAACAGTGAATTGTATATTTTATGTGCATTAAATGTCGTATTGCATTGTACGTAATTACTTAGTATAATATAGTAAATCTGAAATAACTCAGAAGTCTAAGCAATACAATGACGTTTGCTGCACGACTTTTTATCATTATTAACAGCATTAAAGTTAATGTATTCATTAAACCTATAAAAGGAAATAAATGTTTAATTTATCACCCCAAAAGATAATTGCTACAAAATAAATTTATTAATTTTTTTTAAATATTTCAAACTATTTTTTTGTTTAATAAAACTTATGATTTTACTGGAAACTTTGATGAAATTATTAAAGAAGGTATTAAATGCACCAAATTAATTCGTAATGTCATATTAGAGAGAGGAGTTATGGTTTTTAAAATTTCGTTTAATTAGTTTACAGAATACATATTTCATTAAATTATCAATATTGGCCTGATCATTTAAAGCAAAGTTGACAGTTTGAAACAGTTTCACACCTTTTAACGCCGTATTTAATTTATTTTTGAATTATTTCGCAACTTTCCTGGCAGAGGAAAGTAAAGACTGATTCACATCAATATCATTTGTAATAGTTGTTTGCTTGGAATAGTTATTTTACTTTCGTTGATTTATCATCGTAAAATAGATTTTTCAATTTTGTGTTTTGTTTCAAGGTATCAGCATCATTTGCGAAACATTTAATGAATATTTAATATCTTGAAATGAAAACATCTTGAGAATTAAAATCCATCGTATTTTACGTAGCCTTTTAAAAAGTATATTATTTTTAGAGTAAAATTAATCCATATGTTTCATTAAACATCTTGTTCTGGTAAATAAATATCACGAATCACAACAATGTTAATTTCACTCCGCTCCGCGTGCATAGTCATGAATTATAATGTGTAATATACCAAGTAAACACAGAAGTGCAGCTGATGCATTTTAATTACGTAAACTTTATTTAAAATTGATGTACATGGCACAGTGAGGAATCAGAGTTAAATCAACCATGGCAGTGCTCGAAATATTTCAACTTCCTTCAATAACACACACTAAAATTTATGCACAGGTTACAGCAGGTGACCACTGGTGTACCTGTTTGATTTATTTCAGTCACAATGGCGTTTCAAATATGTATAAACGACAAATAATTGTGTAGTGTCCATTTTATGAGATTTCTTTCACACCAGTTATGAACTTAAAGAATGTGTTAAATTTGATTAATCATTGCCTTAATAATGTTTACAATAGTGATTTGTTCCCTTCTAAAGAGTTAAATTAAATCTATCATACTTGATGCATAATTTTACACATGCAACGATAGTGCATTTTAGTACATAACTATGCTAATTTTTATAGTAAAATTAAACCCATTACTAAACAACAAAACATCTATGAATAAAAAAAAACCTGGAACACCTTTTTGAACCTATTAAGTTCGTTTTGAGTTTTTATAAAAAAGGAAGGCCACTATTTCTGATTTTGCTTAACAAAGAGTTGACTAAACATCAATTTAGGCACGGTAAAGGAAGGCTGGAAGCTCAGTTAACTCCTGAGTTCACACAGAGATGAGACGAGGTTAATTATTCGTGTTAATGCAGAAACAGCAAGCCTTTGATGTTAATATTTAAGTGTGAAATTTGTAAGATATATTGAAACGTAACGTTCGATTCAGCTTCAGGTGTAAGAAAGCAAAATAAGTAAGTTATTGTACGGTCACATTAGGCACAAGTATAATTCCAATTAAGGCTTTCAAGGCTTGTTTAGTTCTTTTGAGTCGAGTTATATGTATACTTTTTTTATTAACATACGTAATATGTTATAACACCGCAATCGTTAAGGAGGTGTTTCACTGTGTTAGATGAAATTTACAGGCTCATTTATAACTAATACAACAACCGTCAAAATGTGGGCGTATATAGATTTCAAGTGGGTGTGGTGAGTGTAGATAAGTAAATGTAGTCTTTGTTACTAACTAATGCCTACTAGTAGTTATATAGTGTCATTAATTACTATCCAAATTATAAATATTCAGCCAATGGTTATCATCTGATCATTTCAAAATTTGTTATGGCTCTGATTGGGATCGAACTGAGAACCTTTAGCTTATGAACTTTGGCTTCATCCAATGCGGGCCAATTCATTGCAGTTTCTTCACACGCTATGTATGTAAACAACGAGTATATAAAAATAATATAAAAAAAAAAACAATGACACAAGCTACATCTCACAACATATCAACAGTCTAGGTATCTGAAGCTCTAGACTAGAGAAATGCCTACCAACCCACCTAACACACCCTTATTGCCAAACACTTAGATGTTAAACTACTCCAGGATACTTGATTTGATAATAAGCACCCTTATTAAACTATAGATGAACCTTTCTGTCATTATATATTTTACAGACTCTGTTTTAAGAGTCTCGTGTCAAAGTATTTCATCTTGAGGTCTACCCTTGTTGACTAACCATATTGACGTGTGTAAGTCCAATTACCTTATTTATGGTTTCAATCACACGTGATTGTCTTCATTCTATATGTTTAAGACTTAAGAAACATATAGAATATTATATAACACTTTCTCCGTTCTATATTTTTAAGGTTAAGTGTAAGAAAGAGCCATGAGGCTCTAACTTCACCTTTTTGTAAATTTTATTTTTTTCAAATAAAAAAGATTTTACATTCTATTCTAAAACATGTACCGTAATTACTATTGCGTGTATACTTAAATCCTGACTTGACCTTAGAGCGCTCTTACAGCAAATCCTGGAACTACGAGAAGTTAAGGAATGCTAAAACCAGTGTCGTGACGATGTAAACGCCTTTACGTTCTTCTTTTTTTTACGTCCACCTTGTTTTTAACCTTCTTGATTTCTATTGGGAATTTCAGTGTTCGTGAACATATTATAATCGTGGACTTTCTTATTGTTCATGCTCCATTTGTTTCCAATTGACTATAGATTGGTCTTATCACATTATTTATAGATTTTTCTTTTGTATTATTGAACCAATTAATAATGCCTCTTGAATCGGATTTCCTTGTACATCGGCAAGTAATTAATGCCGGTATTATGTCAACCGCAGCACTACTTGCAACACCACGCGTCAGAGCTTCGCTCAAATGCCACTAGGCGCACTCGTGTCAAGTCAAAAGATTCATTAAATAAAACATTATCATTAGAAGTAACTTAAAACTGGAGAGAAATCTTTTAAACAAAAATGTTTTACACTCATCCTGCGGATTAGATGCTTTGGTAAACTAGACAATTAATTATTGAATGTATTCTTAGTTAGATCACATTACAGATAGTCTTCCTTTTTTATACAATGAGGAAAATGTCAATATTTAAATTCTGTATATTGACTATTTAGCTAAATACTAATTGTTAAATTAAGATTTATATCGGTAGCTGTTATCTATCATTAGGTTTTACCAATACAAACCTCAGGATACGAGTAATGTAGACAGTTTTTCAATTGATTGTCTGATGAACACATTAATGAAAAACGTTCCACCCCCACCCCCTCCCTCTTCCTGAGAATAGTGTAGACGAAAATGGTCAATCGGGACTAAGACTCGTAATCAAATATTGTCATTACAAAATGAGAGTCGCTTCGAGAAGTTCTTTAGTTCACTAAAGATACTCTCGTCAATTTTGCAGATAAAAATACACTTGTCCCCTAGTATTAGCGGTCTTTTCAATTACTTAGGTGATTCTATCATCAAATAGAGTTGAAAAGTAAACCTCCAAAGTAAACCATTTTAAATATAATTTGTGGTAAAAATTACCATTTTAACGTTATCTAGCTAAGCTGTTCCTCAAAATAATAAAGTTTGGTTTTAACAACCATTTCGTTAATAAGAGTAAAAAATGTATAATATTTGTTGAAGCACCGACCGTCAATAATAACTTTAAGCAAATATAATGTAGGATTTTTAGAAGATTATTAATAATAAATCACTGTTCTACAGATTATATCTCACAGACTGGGTTCAGGTCTATCCTTTTGTCATATATTTATCTCCTGTCCAACTATACAGAATTGGGCTTAAAATTAAGCGTAAGACTTTTACTTGAGAAAAACTGCAAAATAGAAGCTTTAAAAGGTAGGGGTTAGAACCCTAATAAATATGCAGAAGCCACTGAGTTAAAATGGAGACCAAGCATCCGGCTTATTGGAAACTGTATCCACAGCCTCTCAGCTTTGCACAACTCGGCAATACAGTCCACTTTTATATTTTACTTTTTTATTTAGATTTTATAACGTCGATTGACTATCAACTATGAACCAGGTTTTATTTGGTAACACCTGTCAATTAATCGTACAATGTCGAACAAAATATTTTAAGAACTATTCAATTAATTGCTTAGGGTGTAATGAATTTATATAAATGCAAACAAGTTAAAGACAACAGAACACAAGGTTAGTAAAGTAAAAATCTTTATGATCATTTGTGAGATCAATACAAGCAAATAATGCTATATAGCATGTGTCCTATCTTTATTCGTTTTCTGTCTGTGTGTCTGTATGTGTAAAGAAAAATGTAAATATCTCAATAACCATTTGACATACAACACTGACTGCTCTTTACTCAGATGACAATGTTTTCAGTTAGAAAAAATAGATTTCTCTGTTATTTATCAACCAAGCATTGATTTGGCAGAACGTAGTCTAAAATTGTTGTATTTTAACATTGTTGGGTGAATTGTGTAGTTTTTTTTTTTTTTTTTTTTTTTTTTTTTTTTTTTTTTTATAATTGACTTTGATGACAGCTGCCAATTGCAAACTGACATTTTAGACATTCAGCTTTTTTTTTAATGTGCCTTTATAAGATCAACTTTCATACGATAATTCAGTTTTGTATGGTATTATTCGCTTGTAATGATTGACCTGACAAATAATCCTCTAAAATATGTGACAGTCTAAGCTGGACATCCTGTATAATTTAGTATTTAAATAAAATTAAAAACTCTCCAGTGAATTTACAGTCATTTATTATTAATTTTTTATGGTCACAAAAATAATACATGTGATCACCACAGATGCAATGAAAGTAAATAAGAGTCACTTCAGTAAATGCGGTTGAGTATTATGACATTGTATGGATTATTCTTACAAAAATAGATGATTTATTCGTAGACTTTTCTCCAATTGTTTTAGCTTGTAACAAGATTCAAAATAATTGGAGGGCTAAGTTATATTTATGCCATACCCTGCATAAATATATTTATATTTATGCCAATAGATACCTTGCCCACTCATCGTCCTAATCCGTACAATAAGAAGATAGACTAAACTATATCAAACAAATAGAACACGTATTTACCAACAAAGGGATATTCAATTGGCAACTGGTTGGTTTGTCAAAATTGTATTCAATTGTCATTTTATATAGATCCGTTAAATAAAAAAAGAAGCACATATTAATAAGGAAAAAATATCTTAAATTAAGGAAAAGGACTATAATACACTTTGTTTTATGACTAAAAATTCCTCTGTTCCCTCATCACAAAGTAACTGACAGCAGAAACAAATCGAAAATTTAATTAACAGTATAAAGTTACAGGTTTATATTTAACAAGCCATTCAGTTTTATTGTTTTGAAATCCACTTTAAATGCTATGCTATAATAAAAGGACATAATTGAAATTATTGAGCACCGCTTAGAGAAACTAAATTAACTATCATAAATTAGCCTACAATTATTTTACCCTTGTATATTTTTAATTTATCTGTGCCATTTTCAACTCACTGCTGTTCTCCTTTGTAAATTGGTATTTCATTAACAAACATATAAGTTCACAAGTTTGTGTGAAATATTTTTAGTTAAATTTTAAAATTATTTAAATCTCATAGCAAATATCTTATAAAAATGCTTCATAATATCAGTTTCAATTCGATCTATTTTATTATCGCTATCAAATGTCACATTCCCTAACATTGTGATCATAAAAAAATAATCAAAGACACTTTATACACTTAAATGCATTTTCTTCTCTTTGGTCTTATAATGTAAACTGTTTTACAATATAAAACAGTTACGGTGAAACACTTCGCAAGCGGAAACTCTGTTCGCTGTAAATCTGTCGAATCCTCCTTTATATGGCATTATAGCGATTCCGGAACTCTCACGCCTTGAATATTTGATGGACTTGCAAACTTAAACTTCCTGGTGGAGAAAAATGGCTGAAACCCATATAAAACACTAGATAACACTACAACACTAGAGTTTTATAAAGAGAATATATACTTTCATTAAACTCATAAAGACTATTTTATACATCTATTAATATTTATATTTAAAATGTTTGATTAGTATTAACTGCGGATTGGAATGCTTTAAGGGGACATTGTACTCATAAATATTTTCTTTTTGCATTTTATGAAACTCTATTTTCTTATGAAAAAAATTATATATAATTTATTTAGTTTCCATAGTTATAACAACGCAAAATATGTGTTGCAATCTTATTTATATACCTAGGAGATATGCAACGATTTCCCTCTTTGCTTTGGTATCACTGTTGTAATTTGTATGCAAATATTTATATAGTTGTACATCAATATAAACTTTCCATTATTTTATTTTGTCAAGTTGGCAGTAGCTATTAAAAACTGAAAGTAGTTTATGTATGTGTATGTAAAGACTATGAAGCAGGAATGTTTTAATACATGTAAGTTTAGTTTTTTCTGTATAGATTATCCATGTATTTACTAAATAGGCGTTCCTGAAAACTAAGTATTTTTATTACTTATGTACCCTTTTCTCAGGAAGTATACCTAGAGACTTGAAATTTTCACTGCATGTTCTTATCACATACTTGCACTTTGATAAGCAAAATCAGAAGTTTATGTTTAATAGTTATTTAATTTTAAAAAGTTTTATATCAAAAATATAAAAATTTGTATGGAAATTTTGAAAAATAAAAATTGAAAGAAAAAGTAATTATATGAATGCCTTTTTGCTTATCAGAGCTCTTTATGTATTGAAGTATAGCCATAAAAAATACAGATCTCTATCTTGTATAGTTTTTGAGAAAAGTGTACATAAATATGCTAAATTTAACATTACGGCTAATGGGAGTACAATGTCCCCTTAAACGAGATGGGGAATACAACCTTTTATATACTCAGTGGCAAAAATCCATTTAAAATATTTTACCATGGAACTCCAATTTTGTCTGAGAATAGTTGGCAAAGCATTATCATCTAAACATTAGATATCTGTCTAGGAGTTCGTTTGATATTTTCAAGTATTTTTTATATATATATTAGTTGTAAAGTAACTTTAAATCATAATCTTCCAAAATGCATGAATTTCTGATTTCATGCCAGTTATTCATCCTTATTATCTAACGTTCAAAAGTGGATTTTTATTAGTTAAAAAACTAATGATTTAAAACAAAAAAGCCAATTGTTGTTAATAGTTTTAAAACTCACTTTGGTGAAAAATATGCCTTTTGCTAAAGACTTAAGGCTTAAATGGAAGAGAACTGAGTATCAGGCTTAGTAATTACCTGAGAATCAGACCTTTACCGCGTTATCCGGATTCCAAGTAAAGCTGTGGGTCCCTTAGTTGTCATGGATATTGATAGTTAATAAATTGCCCTTTCTGAGCGTGTTGAGGTCAGCTAGTAACCAGACTACACTCATGTAATCATTCATACTCACCCGAAAATACGCAAAACGTGTGTCAGCGTCTTAATACTAAGAATGTCTTATTAAAAGAATATAAAGTTAAAAGTTAAAGATCGTACCAAGCCAAGTACGATGTAGGGTTAAGGAGCCCTCTCTAACACTTAACCTGGGGACCAACGGCTTTACGTGACCCGAACCACGGGAGCGGCAGGGCAAAATCTATTAGTGGTCACATCGGAAATCGAACCCGGACCCTCTGCGTAGCAAGCCAGCGCCTTAGCCTTATCTACTGTCCGCGCAGAAATTATGGATACTCGAGTTCACGATACCATATCTCCGAAACGGTCCGTTCGATTTTAACGAAAGACCTATCAAATTAAAGGAAATATTGTCAATTTTTATACTACGAAGTTTCGATTTTTTACGTAGCTTTTTATAATTTATAAGACGGAAAAAGTGGAAAATATCGGCATTTTTCACAATCTTTTTGGAAATCTCATATTAAGGCAATTATTACAAAATATCTATTAAACGTATCAGCTTCAAATTTTAATAGCTTATATGAAGGTTACTTACAAACACTTTTGTAGAGTTTCATAATTTTAACGTTATTATTTTTTATGTTCTTGTAAATTTTGTAAACCTTTGTTAACTTTGTTATCTTGGGCTTAAAATTCCCGCTCAAAACAGTGTTTTGACTATCAATTGATTGTATGAACGAAAAATATAGTGTCTACAGAATATGATGTAATAGTGATTTGTGATGAATTTATATTTGTTAAACGTTTTTATTCCCGCGCGAGGGGCTGGTACGCAGGGAAACGCGCCGGGGATGGCTCGGGTTCTCCCACAAAATGAGTGCGATGTTGCCGTTCGGTGCACACAGAGGTTAATGACAGGGTGAAGTTTGCTAGTTTAAGGGAAGGTTGGTCTGAGTCACCAACCCGTTCTATAGCATTCCGGCAACATCGCACTCGTTTTGTGGGAGAACCCGATCCATCCCCGGCGCGTTTCCCTGCGTACCAGCCCCTCGCGCGGGATTAAAAACGTTTAACAAATATAAATTCATCACAAATCACTATTACATCATATTCTGTAGACACTATATTTTTCGTTCATACAATCAATTGATAGTCAAAACACTGTTTTGAGCGGGAATTTTAAACCCAAGATAACAAAGTTAACAAAGGTTTACAAAATTTACAAGAACATAAAAAATAATAACGTTAAAATTATGAAACTGTACAAAAGTGTTTGTAAGTAACCTTCATATAAGCTATTAAAACTTGAAGCTGATACGTTTAATAGATATTTTGTAATAATTGCCTTAAGTTGAGATTTCCAAAAAGATTGTGAAAAATGCCGATATTTTCCACTTTTTCCGTCTTATAAATTATAAAAAGCTACGTAAAAGATCGAAACTTCGTAGTATAAAAATTGACAATATTTCCTTTAATTTGATAGGTCTTTCGTTAAAATCGAACGGGCCGTTTCGGAGATATGGTATCGTGAACTCGAGTATCCATAATTTCTGCGCGGACAGTAAGACCGCTCCTTAGATAGCATAATATATTTTGTTATGCAATAAAATACGTTCAAACTATCGTGTATACCCAAACAGACAGTAATATTGTAAAAGTGTTCAACCATGTTACTTTACATATTTATAAATCATGTACCAATAAAACTACCATTTTACATCGGTTAGTAGATGTATGTAAAGCTACTTAAACTAAGTTTCACCTCACATACATTAGAAATGACATATTATTGATTTGAAGTCCCTTTCGATTGACAATGTTTCAAGAAAAATACGTTAAGGAAAATTATTGAAATTGCATTACTGAAAATTGTTGTTGTAGACTGAAGCAACTATTAAATATCTTATATTTTTGTTGGATGTACAAAATTCCGTTGTACATCGCATGTACTACATTGTCACTTACCATGTTACACGTGCATTTATTAATGTCTTGTTTAGTAACAAACCGAAACTAAACTCTGCTCTTTCCCTCTATAAATTAATATTAAAATATAAATTGCTAACGTTATAATTGTACTATATTTCAAGTACGATAACATTATATGTTAATTAACCTTAATTGACATCATACGTATAGAATAATAACATTGATACAAGAAAAGTAACATATAAATAAAAAAAACTATCAATCGTCATTTTTGTGGATCGTTTGCAACTCAACGATAAATAAATATATAATGATATATATATATATATATATATATATATATATATATATATATATATATATATATATACATCATTTTAAATGTTTACATGTTTTTAATTTTTAAAATATACTAACTGATCACTGTAAACAATTAGTGTTCTTTTTGGAGATCACTACAAATAATGACTTTTTCAGACCACTCACTTTAAACCATTTTATGAAGAATAAACTACAAAATTTAAAACTCTGTAAAATAAATTATTAACATGTGACATTTTAAACCGTCATTATTTAAAGTACATTTTAACTAAAAACAACCGAATAAAAAATATAAAACCACAATTTATTACAATTTTAACTTTAATAATGTAACATACAACACCACGATAACACAAAGTAAACGACGATGACGAACATGACTTCATCCGTGATAAAATTATGAAAAATAACGTAAATAAGATTTGTTATTTATTAATATCGTATTGTATTATGGATTCAGATTTGTAAAGATATTTAGTTTTCCGAAAGATTGTTGAAAGCCACCCAAACGTTGTAATATGTTGTTTTTCCTGTTGATAATACCATAGATGATGGATTGCATAAGTTCTAACGAGGGCCGATACTTGAGTCGGATTTGGGTCTCTTGTTGCCTATTGATGTTTTTCAGTAATTCCCCGGCAAATAAGGCAGTTAATGAGGGCTTTAATAAATAATTCTGATGTATAAGTTATAAGTATTGTGTAATTTTGTGTTTTTTTGAGGAGGGGCAGGTATTGTTAATTGTGGCATTAAATGATCGGTTTTGGAAAACTATAAATGTTAGTACTCAAACGCCAAATATTTCAATATATTTTTTTAATTATTGTAAGTTATTCATGTAAGTAAAAAAATTTTTAGTAGATCAATTAAATCTAAATATTTTTAAAGATGATTCATTTAAATTATATTAGTGATTTTGCTACAAATTTAGTCATCCAACAACTAATCCAAAACAACCATTCCCCCAAAGACAATATTCAACCCTCGTATTCTCTTTGTATTATTTATGTTCCGCACAATATTCATATTCCTGCTTCCCACATATGTGTCGTTGCAAATATAACATTTTTTTCTTTCTGAAATAGGACTGAAATAGGAATTTTCTGTTTAATCATTCTTCATTTTGTCCGGAAAGCGAGTAAATAAAGAAGCTTACCCAAACAAAATGCAGGGGTCATGAAACATCAGTAAGGCTGTAAAAATATTACCTACAAAATAAAACTCCGTTAGCTTTACTTTAAATTTACATGTTTTATTTACATAAAATATAAACATAAAATATATATAAAAACATATGCGCTAAATATAAAAAGCAGGTCGCTAATTTTCCGGCCCAATTGGCGTTAATCTATTTTTTATTATTCATTTCTAAGACGCCAATCATAGTGATACGGGCGAATATAAGGGGTGAATGAGTGTGATGAGTGTAGATGAACGAGTAGTCAATGTTACTATCTGAGTTCGACTTAGCTCAGAAAGAACTATTTATTAATAGCCCAATAGCCAGGTCAATGGGACCTACAGCTTTATGTGGAATCCGAACTACGTAGTGTTGGTCTGATTTTCAGCTAACTGACAAGTCTAACACTCAGCTCATAATTAATTTCAAACAGCTGATACGAAAACATAACATGACATAAAAGGTTGGTTAATTTGGTTTTCATTGTGAAATGTTTAAGATCATTTCTACTAATTCAAACATAATTTTACTACTTTGCATCCCTCAAAGTAGTGGAGTTTATAGTGTTTAAAGCTTTTTTATCTAGGGGAACGCCAGCAGGCTGAACCACGGAGGGAATGGATGTCACTAGGGCTAGTGTAGAGAACCACACCGTAGCGAATAATGGGATGAAGGCTAGTTGTTAATAATGGTAAATGAAATAAGTCCCAAGCACCATGCCATATTGAAGAGTACATTATTTCACAATAAAAAAGCACAACTTATCAAAGCGGTGGAGGCTCAATGAAAAAAGTGTTAAATCTCCAGATGATTACCAAGTATTCAATTCAGTTATGCATAGATTATATTCGAAACAAAATGATAATCTTAGTATCCCTAGCCAAAATGATAATCTTAGTATCCCTAGCCAAAATGATAATCTTAGTATTCGTAGCCAAAATGATAATCTTATTATCCCTAGCCAAAATGATAATCTTAGTATCCATAGCCAAAATGATAATCTTAGTATCCGTAGCCAAAATGATAATCTTAGTATCCTAGCCAAAATGATAATCTTAGTATCCATAGCCAAAATGATAATCTTAGTATCCTTAGCCAATTTGTTTGATGTAAGTGGTTTACTAAGGACGATTAGTTGGTAACTGATTTACACTAACCACAAAAAATGCCAATCCTTTATTCAATTTAAATAAAGTAAGGCTAGGTTGCGTTTTTATATTTAATTTAAGCCACCAAAGTTATCTATGAATGTAATATCTGCTCCCACCTAAATTTAGTAATACTATAGATGCTAGAATAAGGTTTTATGAGGTTAACTCTTTTTTTAATTAAATATTATTCTTAAGGCTCTTTTTAACAGTTATTCGTAGAGTGAACTTATTAAAGAAACCCAGTTAGATTATAATTTAACCTTTATTTGACTTGGTCTCACGTAATGATTAATCACGTCATAAGAAATAAGTCGACATCATTTTAAACATATTCAAAAGTAACTGTAAAAACATGTGATAAAGCGAGACAGAATGACTAAAGATATTCACTGTTGAGGACAATGGGGCACGTCCATTTATATGGAAATCAAGTTTGGAACACCTAAATCTGGCGGGGATTGTTAAGTTGGTACAAACTTTACTACTGGGTGCATTCCCGATGAAGTGCAGTGGCTGTGGTAGGGTTATGTAAATGTATTTTTTAACACATATGTTGATGCGCCCTCAATAAAGCAACACTAACTCATTTGGATTTCACGTAAATGTGTCATTAATTTCTCTGGATATTAATCAATAAAATGCTTCTTCTAAGTATCAGTCTAGCCAACCTAATAACAAATACGAAACTTGGTCGAACACTAGTTATGTTCACAATTCATATTCACCACAAATCAAAACACAAAGTAGAGTATTGATAATGCATTCTATCCCGCAGTACTAGTTGAAGCCGATATCCGCCATCTTGGTAACGCCAGCTTAAGTAACCTAAATATGTAACCTACTGTTAAAGGAAAACATTTTATAACATTGAAATTATTTATTTTAAACACCACAGTAAACTAAGTAAAACAATTCGGAATAGGCTGATCTACAATATTATAAAGAAATGATAATAATCAAATTAATTGATATCATAATATTTATGTATGAAAAGTTATTCCAACCTGATTATTTGTATTACTGTTATTGCAACCAGTTGCGGTACAATACGGCATTACAAATTTTTTAAATCAGCTATTTACAACATTATATATTCACAAAAAGCTATTTTAACCACATTTATAAGTTTTCTTTTAGAAAATATTTTTTATTGATTTACAATAAATTGTTAATTGAAGCAATCAGGTGTTAGTAGTAATCAGATGTTAACCCACTTTGTGTATTAATTCCATTAGGTCATGGATAATGAGCTTTGAATAAGCCGCACTGAATTGCCTAGTAATATAATTGAGTATCATAGCCAGATCAACTCTTTTTGACCTTGTATATAGATTTGGTGTGATGAATATACTTTTATTAACAGTCTAATGTGATCTGGAATGATTATATATTTCTAAAAAAAAGCACTATGGAGCAGGTTTATCAAATTCCAATAAATTACAAAAGAATGTTCCATTCACTTTATTTTATCACCCTTTTGTCACTATCAATTTTACGAATACTTAATTCAAACCTTTCTTAATAAAATTAAATTAAAAATGTCTTTATTGTTAATAAAAAAGGAAACAAATGGCGAGGTTAGGGCTATATAGTCCTCTTACACCCAACCATAATATGCTCAACACTACTTTAGTTAAAACCGTTTTCCTTTTACAATCTCAAATTTGGAATAAAATGTATCGCATGGTTTCTTAATGGAGCGATAACACGTGTAATTTATTTATTACACGTGTATGGTTTCTTACATACACGTGTAATAAATAAATACATAATCATACTGATTATTTTTCAGTATACTTTATAACTAGTTTGTTGATTATTTGTGTTATACTATTTTGTTTTTATTATTTTCTTTGTTCTATTTATATGTAAAAAAAACACAAAGATACAAAAATTCGTTTGTGGATGAACTAGAAGAGAATATGCCAAGTTTTTCAGGCTAACATTTACTTCTTTATTTGGTATTTATATAGAACAAGAGCTTAGTCGATTTTTTTGGCTGATATTTGTTTAAAGTAAATAGGCTACATAACCAAGAAAAATCAATATGGTAGTGTTTTCAGCAGAAAAGTAAGAAAAATGACGAAAATAAGGAAAATGGAAACAATTTAGTTTTATTTTTTCGTAAATATTGTTTTCGATGTGTGCAAAATGTTATCCTGATCGGGAATAAGGCTAGATTTACGTCTTTATTAAGCGTGTTAGCTCAGGAAATGTGCCTGTTTCTGTAAGGTTATACTTTTATAGGACAGGCCTTGGTTGGGTATTGCTAGGTTAGGTTATGTTAGATTTGGTTAACTCAGGTTTGATTAGGTTATGTTAGGTTTGTTTAGGTTATGTTTTGATTACACACATCACTATGGATTTATGAAAAATAATACTTATTTCGTAATTTTTCCAGCTCTTCCGGTGAAAAAAATCATATTCTTGTTTCTTAGTTATTCATCTACTATGAAATAAATGTCAGCCAAAAAATGTCTGGGTTCCTAGTTATATATAATTAACTCAACTTAAATAGTAAACCACAATTATTTCAGATTATTAAGATATATTTAACTTATCTCGTAATTTTCTAAGGACCATTTCATCTACTTGTAGACTTGACCAAAAAAACCAATTACACTAATGAAAAGCGAAATGTTATTTACTTATGGGAATGTTAAATGCTTATGGAACCCGTTACTTGAATTGGGTTTGGGTCTGATAGTCCATATTTATCGTTTTCAGTAATACTGACGTAGTTGCATGAATAACAAAACTATAAACAAATACAGTTTTGAATAATTATTAAAGGTTATTAAAGCTTCTTAATTGGTACAGAATGTTGTCTTGAAAATACTACACTTTTTTATCTGAAAATAAAAAGTGTTAATGCGTTGATAAATGTAAAATGAATATATAATGTTTAGTTTTTAAAGGTATTTAAATTGTACCATTGGTTTAAGGAAATAGTATAAGTTATTATTTATTTGTATTATTCTTATTTCCATAAGAAATTATATAGAGCTTTTAAATGGCTTGCTTTTTATACATTAATAACGCTTGTAAAAAACCTTGCAATACATCGAAAACCAAATTGAAAATTTGAAGTAGTAGATAATATTGTTTTTACAAACATGACTATAGAGTACTAATCCATCTACCCTCAAAATTAAAAATTCGAAAAACCTGATAAACTCCATACGTAACGACCAATGTAAAGTTTCGACTTTCTAGATGTATTCCATTTTCTAGTTTATTGATTTCCTACTTTGGTTGATTACGAAACTTTTTGCATTTCTGAAATCTAATCAACAGCAAAAAGAAAAATGTCTTTGCTTCTAAAAACCACACGTCAGTATATTTGACAAATTAAAAATGAATAACGCTTTAATATAATACCTAACGTGGTACTATTCGGATACCTTTACTTTAACTTGCTCTACAAGATGGTTCCTCATTATAAGACATTTTTATTTATACCTCTCTAAACCTTATTTATTGTCAAACTTATAACATTTGAACTTTTTGAGTCGAAATTGTTGATCTTCTAACAGCCTAAATTTATAATATTGATGGTCCTTTGATCTGTATACAAATTTATGTCAATGAGTGGGCTTTAATGTAGCGTAACTTCTTATGTATCATAAAAAACTACTTAATCATAACTTGGTGGGTTAAATTTAGCTGCCCCAAACAACCTAACCAAAACAACTATCAACCTTTCTCCTAAAACACTACCAACCACTCTCCCAAACACCACATGCACACTCTGCATTCATTCTGTTTACAATATAGAAGTGGTACAATATTCGTATCCTGCCTTCCCTCATAAGTGTCGCTGTAAATTTGACATTGCTTTCTTTTTCGATTGGGTTTGTCAGTTCTCGCGTGCTTTAGTTTATCAGTTTACTCACATTGAATGCCGAATTCTCGAAACTGCATAGAAACATAAATATTTCGTTATTTTCAATTAAGAGTATTTCTAAATTAATTGTACTATCAACCATAGTATACAATGTACTAATAAAAAAATTATAATATTAATAAAAAATCGTCCATTTTATATACAATGCATAAATATGGTAATCCTTAAATATATATGAATTTTGACGTATAAAGTACTTTTATGATTTGTTATGTTCACAAATAAAATTTTATATTACAACCTCATAATCTTATACATTATTTGTCAGTATATAGTACACCAATATTTGTAATAAGTTAATTGCAACCGACTTGTGCGAGCGATTGGTCAAGGCCACAACAATGATTTAAACTTTGGACTGGGCCTTGTTACGTCATCGGCGTCCTGCTCTTCTCCCTCGCCGACACGTAGTCTACTTGTAGACCAGGGCTTATCTGTCAAGATCTAGAATTTTGTGGACACGAGAGGTGGCACGCTAATTTTTGCTTTAAACCCTCTAGAACAATACAAATAACAATAATTGAAATATGCTTTATCTCAAAAGTTGGGGAGGATTTTGTATTAACAAAAATGTGAAAAAATAGAAAAATACAATTTTTCGTCTATTCTCTTATATAACTTTGGAAGTACTGACTTAGGAGGAACGTTGAAGAGAGAAAAAGTTTTGTAATTAAATATTGGGTAAGGTATAGTTGGTTGGAACACTCGAAATTAATTACTCTTGTTTCAAAATAACAATAACTTAAGAAACCGAAAAAAGCTACTTTTTGAAAAAATGTTCTCAAGCACTTAGATTAGAGGACCTTTGTATTCCCAGAGACAAAACTTCATACTATGATAAATCAACCCACCAAATTTCGTTAAATTCTATTGGATAGTTTTTGCATAGTAGTTTTGCAATCTAATTTACTCTTGACAGTCAAGCAAATGTTTAAATGTTTGCCAAACTTAAAATACGCAGCTGAATCACTTGCCAATTGTTTTACATATACTAGTAAGTTTAAACTTTCATGTGCTTCTTGTAAAAGTTCTTGGAAAGACGCTTTACTGGTACAAATTTCGTTCAAATTCATAGACTGGTTTCCAAGATATAAGCTGTCAAATTTAACAAGTGTTTGCGGCGAATGTTTAAGCAATGCGAAGTTGATGAAAGAATCGATAGGTTCATCATACCAAGTTCTTTTCGAGTACAATTTTTGATCATATGCGTCAATTATCGGCCACATTAATTGAAATCGAAAAGTAAGTCGTACACTTGCGTGAAAAATTATCAAAAGTTGGTCTTCTAGAAACTGAATTCAAAGGTTTAAAATGCTTAGGCAAAAAAATATTTTCATTTTCTCGGCTTGTAATGGACCAATTTTGATGTTTTTTCTTTTTTAATCTATGTTTCGCAAGTAGAGAAGTTTAAATATGGTTGTGCTAAGTGTTTTAGATTGCAAAATGATTATGCAAAAACTATTATTGTGGGTTGGTTTATATTAGTATGAAGTTTTCTCTCTGGGAATACAAAGGTCCTCAGTCAGATAAATATAAGTGATACTTTTGAAACTTTTTTCAAAAAGTACCTTTTTTCGGCTTTTTTAAGTCATTGTTATTTTTCAACTAGGATAATTAATTTCGAGTGTTGAAAACAACTATACTTTACCCAAAATTTAAGTACAAAACTTTTTTCTCTCTTCAACTTTCCTCCCAAGTCAGTACTTTCAAAGTTATATAAGAAAACAAACCAAAAAATTTATTTTTCAATATTTTCGCAATTTTGTTAGTAAAAAGCGTTCCACAACTTTTTGAGATGGAGCATGTTTCAATTATTATTATTTGAATTGTTCCAGAGGGTTTAAAGCAAAAATTAGCGTGCCTGGGGTATATTATGCCCGAGGGAGGGGTAAGGCGATGATGAGCGTTTCCACCATTAATAAGTATAGTTTATTATGTTTCCTAAATTTTTTGTTTTTTTCTAAACTTCTCACCCATCAATTCACCAATTAAAATTCACAATAATTTCTTTAACTGCTGAAAACACTATTTTTATTTAAAACGTTATATAGTAAGTGGCCTTGACCAATTGTTATGTTCTGTTCCTTCAGGACGGTGGGTCGAAGTTTCAGTTATTGCATCCTTCAGCTTCCCCAGGATCTTAAATAGGCAAGTAGCCTTATTTAATTATGTTGTTATTAACTAATGTGTTTCAGTATATCGAAATGTTATTATACCAAATAATCTAAAGTATCAGCCTACTTGCTTATTGCTACTACCCTTGGGGTCCTGAAAACATGCGGCTTTCCGTAAGGTTTAATAGTTCTGTGCTCCTTCCTAACTAAGTAACATAATGATCATAGAGAATGTCAATGTTTGCATTACGAAATAATATTTATTTATTTAAATAATGCAACAAATTACTTATAAAGTTGGGTTGCTGGGGTGTGTTAAGATATAACATAAAAAGTAGATAATATTACATTTTGTATTCCCAAATAGATGGAATGACGATCAATAGTATCATATTTTTTACGAGGCTTTATTAAAGTAGATTTTGAATTTTTGTGCGTTTAAATATTTCATACAATTTAGTTTTATCCTATATTTTTTTAGTTCTCTTTTAAAATATCAAAATAACTGATCTAATTTGTTTAAAGCTGTCGGGTGAGTATGGCAACTGGAATTTAATTCCATCAAGTCCCAGCAAATGACCTTTGAATAAGCCTAGCTTGTTTTACCCTTTTGAAGGCGTAACTATGTCATGAAGAGTGTAATGTATTGTGGGTCCAAGTATTTTCATAATTTGCCAACTTCCATTAAAGTTTCATGGTAGTGTTACCATTTTTAAAAGTAGACTGAAACAGTATTTAATTATAAATTCATTTTATTCTTTTGATCAGTTTTTTAATAATGATTATTATATTTAAAAATATGTTACAATTATATTGACTATGTTCGAAACTGTAACCAGTATTATGAACAATAAAGTCATTTGAATTTGAAATTTGAATTGTTGAGTACACTCCTTAAAACGTTTCCGGCGTTAAACTCTCAATGGTAATTTATAAAAGAAACATAGGCCTCTTAAATAACGACCTTTACCAAATCACGTGTGCGAGTGAGATGCAGAGAGTGGTGCAAGTGAGACAGTCAACTACTCCACTCGCACTGTGTAACTCTGTTGAAAATGTTGTCATGACAACCAAAGCGGTAGGCCACGTGTTGACGGCGCATAGCAAGCCCCGCCCATTTTACATAATTAGCAGCAGAGACCATTGGTTGGTTTGATCAACACAAACGAATCAACCTTTGAATGATTAAATTAAATCATTATTTATTATTAAAACAACAATTATTAATAATAGCAATAACATAGTGAATAGTAATCTAAACAATGAATAGCATTTTGAAAAACTCGTACATTTCGTTACGGTTAATTTTTCAACATAACACTTGAGGGCGAAAGTTAATCTTATTTTTTTATATTTTTTCAAATAAAATAACCTTTGAAAATGACAACTCATACCCACGCACAGATGTTTATCCATGTGGACATTATTTTGTTCTGCATTGTTAAGTTAAGAGTTTATTGTTTGTAAATAGAAGTGATTGAAAATTATTTCTTTTTGTATGTAAATTGGAGGAATAAACTTATTTTGATTTAACTAATTTAATAAATTCTCAAACTTTCCAATAAAATGTTATTTTGATTTGATTTGATTAGTCACGCCCGTCAAGCAAGGCAGCTTGGCGGGGGAAAAATACCCCTCTGCCGCTGGAGCCCCTGCATGCGCTAAATATAACACGCAGGCCATTTTCTACCAAGCCCAATCATGATTGAGTTATTTAATTTAATTAAATCGTCAGCTTTTAAATTGAAACAAATTGATAAACATAACTGTTCGTGCCGTACGAAAGCTTGGGTAAACAATTACTGTTAAATAAATTTCTTTGTTCTAACACACTGGAGACCATATAAAAGGAGCCGTATATTTAATGTGAGGTAATTTAATTATATTTTACGTAATGATACTATCATATAAAATATATTATTTGTAGTCGCTAGTTTTCATTATCTATAAAATATCGAAAGCTAATTTATCACTATTTAGGTTTTACAATGTATGATTCTTAAGGGATACTTTATCAGGACAGTATTTAACATTATTTATACATGAAATAGTACACTTTACATTTGTAATATAGAAAAATTATCTTCAATCGGCGCAGAAATTATATGTACTCTAGTTTAAAGTTGGTTTATTAAGAAACTAAGAGACCTATAAAAAATCCAATCACACCTTTGTTTCCCTTGTTAAATTATACGTTATGCAAATTGCATTTTTTCAATTTTAATATAGGATCGAATAGTTTTTATCTTTGTAGGAACAAAAAAATACTGGAATTTAAACTAGTTACCACTGTGCATCAAATTTAACTTGCATCACTCAAAACACTAGTTAAGGTATCACATTTGTATTTTAATACGTGGTTAACAATAGTGTATTCTATAATTTTTATAAATTTCATAATTTTAAATTTCCAAGAAAAGATGTTCTCGTCAATTTCCTTAAAAACAAAGTGTTTTGTCTTCTATTGGTTGTAAAATGAATTACTTAGTCTCGTTTGAATTGTTATGACATGAATTTTTACGATACATTATTTTATACGCATTAGTAAATTTTTAAATTGATCTAAATAATTTAAAAATCATTTTAAATTTACCTATGTAAATATATTTCAATCGGTATAAAATCATTACATTAGCTTACGCATATAAAAGTAATGAATCGTGAATTTACAAGGAAATATTTCAGGAAATTGGAAGAAACTTTTTGAGAGAGAGAGAGAGAGAGAGAGAGAGAGAGAGAGAGAGAGAGAGAGAGAGAGAGAGAGAGAGAGAGAGAGAGAGAGAGAGAGAGAGAGGGGGGGGGGGGTGAGAGTTTTCCTTTGTTAAAAACTGTTTCTTTTACCAAGAATTTGACAAGGCTCCTGTACGAAATAGTTACTAAAAGAATTAATGTAGAATGTTACCAATGTCATATTTAGTTACTTTGTACTATTCTGTAAATTCCATACTTGACTTAATCTTATAAAACTATTAAAAAATCCTTCATAGTTAAGTGATCATTACATTTATGATATTATAATTTTACAAAACATTTTTTAATTAGTTTTTAACTTAAAAGGTAACAACAGATCTTTTAGCCTAATCATGATCAATAATAAACGCCACATTCAAATGAAAAAGCGAAATCTCAAGAAACTAAATTGGAATAATGAAGGCCTGACCCAATAAAATAAAATAATTTAAAAAGAGGAAGGGTATAGTAACTATATGTTGGAAAAAACAGTTATTGGGACGCCAAGCCATTAATGAGTCAATAACTTTATATAAAATACTTTGTTGTTAAAAATAGTCTTAAACAATTTAAACCATAAAAAGGCAATTAAAATTTTAAAATGACTTGAATATTAAACTTGCTATGAAACTTGTAGAGTGGACATTCATCGTCAGTCACGTGCCTAGGTTAACAGCAGCTTAGTCCAGATTTTACAGCTGCTGTAAAATCTGGTTTTCGCCCCGCAGGTTGGATAGAGACTCTATATCAATGTAACGGCGGCCTGCGGACAGTTTTACTGCGCTCTGCAATGGTCCACACCACGATTAAATAGGAACTACTCTAACTGTCCACAAAGAAAACCTCTGTCCATTTACCTGGCCGGGACGTCCGAGAGCGTGGACATAAAATGTAAAGACTCTTTTTCTAAAAGGATCATTTGGTTTAAAGAGTTTTGCTACAAAAATAAATACTAGAGAACATTGTTATTTATTTCTATAAGAAGAGAGGCCGATCTCCTATTTAACCTTATAAATAATATGTATCACGTAGCCTATTGTTTTAGTGTTATAAATTCCGCCTGAACTAGTGGAAAGTTACCGCCCAATATCTCTTCTTAGTGTTTGTTACAAGCTGCTTGAAAGCATGCTATATACAGTAATAGAATATCACTCATTCTTGATTCTAATGTTCCAGTTGAATAGGCTGGTTTTCGTCCTGACCGAAGTTGTAGCGGCCAGATCCTAACTTTGACATAATTTATTTGGAATGGGTTTGAAAATAAGTTAAAAACATCTGCAGCTTTTGTTGATCTCACAGCAGCTTATGACACAGTGTGTAGCAAAGGTTTGCTGTTAAAGTTCTACAGCCTCCTTCCTTGTCCCTTTCTTTTGCGATTTTTGAAGTCAATGCTTAGTGCCAGGCCAATAAAAGTATATTTCGGTCGTGAAGAAAGCTCTTTTAGACACTTGAAGGATGGTCTGCCACAGGGGTCTGTTCTTGCTCCAATTTTGTTCAAAGTGTATACCACTGACATCCTAATAACAAAGTGTAGAAATTTTATGTATGCAGATGATACTGCTTAAGCTTACCAACATAAGGACTTCACAGCTACTGAAGAAACACTCACAAGTGACCTTGCAGCCCTTGAAGGATATTTTATAAGCTGGAAACTAAATCCTAACCCATAAAAAACTTAAGTGGCCTGCTTCAACCTAAGTAACAGACTGGCTAATCGAAAACTGAACATCTTTCTAAATGGTGTAAAACGTCATCATAATGATCATCCACAGTACCAATGATACATCCAAAAGTATGTATTACAAATTGAGGGATGACTGTTTATTAGGGAATGTAGAAAATGTTACAATCCAAGGCCGACTATTCTTTTAAAAAAACTCATTAATTAATACCCAATGACAAATGAACAGCCGATGGTTATCAGCTGATCCCTTCAAAAACTAGTTAAGAGTCAAACTGTGAACCTTCGGTTTATCAACCAACTCCACTACTGACGAATTAATGAATTTAGTGAATTAATTAACAAATTAAATGAACCCTGATTAGTTTATATCCTAACTTTCATATTAAAAAATTATTATTTACGTAGATCGTAAGGGTCTTATGTTCATTTTATTGAGAAAAAAAACAAAGAAACTTTCATAGCAGAGAGGTATATAGAATACAATTGAATCAGTAGATTGCGAGCAGGAAGCTCAAAGGTATGAGAGTTATTATGTTGTCGGCTTAAGGATTGTCATTTCTCTCTAAAGGATAAAGGTATATGAAGTATATTCTATCTCACATTGGGAAATCTATCTCACGATTCTACTGGATTTCATTTTGTACTTAATAAGTAACATTATATGCTTGTACAGATTACTAATACAATATTTCACGACTTAAACTGAGTTTTATAAAGAAAGGATTAAAACGTCAGAACAGATTCTGCCTATTAAAACGTCAGAACAGTTTCTGCCTATTAAAACGTCAGAACAGTTTCTGCCTATTAAAACGTCAGAACAGTTTCTGCCTATTAAAACGTCAGAACAGTTTCTGCCTATTAAAACCTCAGAACAGTTTCTGCCTATTAAAACGTCAGAACAATTTCTGCCTATTAAATTCTTCTTTGTTTAGTTATCATAAGTATTCTTAGTATTTACACTTTTAATAACCTTCTTATTCCTTACATCAAAGTACGCTTATGGTTGCTATATACATATATATATATATATATATATATATATATATATATATATATATATATATATATATATATATATATATATATATATATATATAGCATATATTGCTATATATATATATATATATAGCAACCATAAGCTTTATATATATATATATTTTATATATATATAAAATGTTGTGTTTTGATATATATATATATATATATATATATATATATATATATATATATATATATATATATATATATAAATACAACATTATAATTTTAATTGAAGCATTGTTGGTATTACGATTAATATAGATGAATAGTAATATCTTCATTTTCTTCGCGTCAATTTATATATACAGTATAACATAATGCAAATTTTCATTAATTAATACATGCAAGCTAACCTCACTTTAATTTCACGGAAGTGTGAAGAGTAATTAAATTTTGATTAGAAAAATTTCAATTTGAAGTAATTATTTATTATTAATGCATGTTTATAATTTGAAGTGGTGCCTAAAAAATGTTTCTGTTGAGAGGTTATATCTCAAACTAATACAAAAATAACAATATAATAATTTCATCTTAAATAAACTGTTATAAACATCCTCAGAAAATAAATGCTCCTGTGACTTTTTTGTAGCTGTATTAAATAATATAAATATTGAATCATGCTAAGATGCGTTCGTCAGTAGGCCTACTAGTGGCGCAGTGCTGTAACCCAGCTACTTGGGGACAAAGTGTTGTGGATATTGTAGGCGATAGGTCTTATAATCGGTCCTCTTAATACCGACACGGCATCTGCTCAATGGTTGCCCTCTGTGAGGACACAATAGAGAAGTTTGGGGTGTCCATGTTGAGTGGTCACCTAGCTGTAAATCAGACCCATTTTGCGTGGTTCGTATTCCACGTAAATATATAGGTCCCTTAATTTCCCTGTATTATGGGATAGTAATAAATAATAAATGACTCTTTCCAATAAACGACCTTAGATAGTAACAAAGACTACACTCGTTCACTTTTCGTAGTCGCCCGTATCTTTACGATCGGCGACTTAGAAATGAAGAGTAAATTATAATAATATATGATACATTCTTTTTATTCTACCTTATTATAGTTTTTTTTTCAAATTAGAAATGATAAAATGACAATATATAAGTAATTCAAGCTTCCTTTGAATTTTATTATATTAAATAACTTTTTTATTACATAAAAAGAGCATAACTAGTTCGTAAGAGCGATAGGATAATTCGTGGAATGCGTTTCACAGTTGGAGTAAATGAAAATTCTTCACTCATTAAGGGCCATTCTTATAAAACGGAATTTCATAATAAAAAGCGTTTTTCTTTGATTTTTAATTTTATTTTATTTTATAGAATCGTTTTATTCTAGTTTTGAACAATAACAAATTTATGTTAAAACAACAATTCGTTGCTAAAATTGCAATTGTATATTATTGACTTAAATGTCATATCAACAAGAAATATTCCCGAGGAAGATGGTTAACATTGTCATAAAACTTATAAGTACTAAGTAAATAAAAAACTTAAATTATTAAATTGGTGTAGTTTCTTAGTGATAAAATGTATGCTAACATGAGAAACTAGATTCTAATTTACATACTAGTCAATATCACATTAATTATCACATTATAAAAGATAGATAAAAGTAATAATTCATCTATAGAAAACTATGACCGTTATGCTTCTAGATATAATATGATGTTGCATAATAATAAATATTGCTTTTACCATTATAGTCTGTTAATTGTACATTTAACATTATTTCCTACAATTATATTGTAACACTGTTATGTAGACTATTATTGTATATCAGGTACTACTGTTATTTATAACTATTAGTTTATAACAGCTAAATCATAGTCTACACTGTATGGAGAGGAATCAAGTTTTGGTCACTGTTTCCAAAATGTTACATTATACAATGGATGATTTGATAAAACAGTATTGTCAATATGCACTTTTTTACCACAGGTTTCAATTCAGAACTTTTTTTACTAAAATGGAACACTAACTTTAGATGAATTGCATTTAACAATAGCAATAACTTTGTAATAACAGCATGTTATTACAAAGTTAATGAAACTTGAGTTAATCAAGATCAGCTCTCTGCTGACATGTACATCGACCATCGAGGAAATTTGTCGTCATGGACTTAGTGACGTAGTCACGTTTATTTGTTCAGTATATACAAATACTTACAAGGACCTTTGAAAAATGTTTGTTTATTGATACTTTTTTACTTATGGTTTAAAATGTACTGGTTTTATATCCTCATAAATTAATCATATTTTAGTAAACTTTTTGTTCATAACTTGCTGGTTTGTTAAGATTTAAAGCGGAGATTGGAAGTTTTGAATTAGCTCACGTTTTTTAAATGCCCTATGATATTTTTATGGTCAGTTGAGTTACTTATCCATAAAGTAATCGTATTTCTGCATTTTAATAAACTAAAGCCATATAATCGGTATGATCAAACTAGACATAGTTCTTGATATTCAGCAGTGTGGTGATTAAAGAGTATAAGAGCGAGTATGCTGCCCTAAATAAGGACGTCCCGAAACACCGTAATCCTGCTTTCATCATCTTGGTACGCACATAGACAGACAGTTGGTTAAACCAATGTATTAGTCTACCGGAGAAATAACCATACAAATATAGGATTTTAGTAACTTGAAAAATATATACATTACTGTTTTCTTCTATCGATGGTAAATACTAATGGTATTTCCTAACCATTTAGAAACTAAATATGTATTTTTTAAAGTATGATCGTATTTTTTGAATGCCAATAATGTTTAATTCTTCATCATTAGGACTCCGTTCGTAGATACATGGGTGAATGAATGTGATGAGTGAAGATAAACGAGTGTCTTCATGTTCACTAACTAGGTTTGACTGTTCCTTAGAAAGAGGCAATCATTAATAGCCAAATAGCGAGGGCATATAAAAGATCTTAAGCTTAACGGGGAATCCGAACCACGTAGATTGGTCTAATTTTCAGCTAACTGAAAATCCTGATACTCAGTTCTCTCCCCTACACAACGTGCGGACACTGACTTACACCCAACATGGACATCCAACACTTCTGTATTAACGTCCATATCGATAGCAACCACTGAGCGGACGCCATGTCAGTATCACCTACAATCTCCACAACACTTTACACCCAAGGAGCTGGGTTATCGCATTGTGCCACAAGTGCCGACTTTTTTATATTCGACTATTTGTAAATGTATTGATAAATTGTGTGGAAATGTGTGTAGAATTATTATTTCCCTTTGATACCAAAAAATAAATATGCCAATTTGATACTCCATAGGGTTTTTAATTACTTTAGTAAAGTTTCTAAGTGCTGAAACTGTTCTACCCATGATTAATTGCCTTCAATATCAACTTTGTTTCGGCCTTAATTTTACGTTTTCACTTTCTAGCATCCATTTACAATGTTTTTAATTACTTTACTTTTAAAAAATAATTTGCTACTTAAAATATATAAAGGGAGTTTAATAATTTTTTGTCCCATATAATAATATGAAACTACTAGATTATGTGTTCCGAAAGTTGGAACTTTAGTTTACGTTTTATTAATAGAAATATGTAAATAACGAAAATCTTCAAACAAAATATTTTTAGAGGAAAGTATCTGAAAATGATGCTATAAACATTCGTACTTAGAGAAAATTAAAAACATAATTTACTCATTAACTAACAGCTGCCTGTCATATTGCTTAATCTTGTATTAGGGGTTAAAAATTTTTGACTATAAAATTAGTTATTAAAATCATATTTGTTTTTTTTTTTTTTTTTTTTTTTTTTTTTTATTAATTATTTATAAATTCTAATATCAATGTATTTGATTAGATTTTTTTTGTATTTTTTTAGATAAACTACTTTTTAGTAAATTATACAGCAACTTCAAAAAATTTCTGTGAAATGGAATATTTTAGGTAATATCAAACCTATTAATTAATAAAAAATGTAGATTTTTCTAATCTAAACTCTAAGCATCTAAACATGATATTACACAATTACTTTAATATCTTAAATAAAAAATAGCCTGATTTGTTTTATTAAATGTCTCTAGTAATTTATATTTATATTACTATCATAAACATTATATATTTATATTTGTAATATTTATGATATGCACCAAAAAATACTTTATTTTAAAATAATTCGTACGTCAAACTAAAAATATTCCTTGTTTTCTATTTCAATTAAATTTAGTTATTTCTTTAGAAAGCTAAAGCAATGTTCAATTTTCAAATAACATGCAGTCAGACTTACTGCTGTAGTCCCTACAATATTAATTTACTTTTTAGTCGCCTCACTCTAACTGAATATTTCAAGTCTCTCTGTTTATGGCGGGTTTTGAAAATAATATATTACTATTAGATGTCATGTGCCATGTTTCTGAAGGGTTACATATAGTAGCATTACATATCTAAATGATTAGATTTTAAAGTAAACTTCGAGAAGTTTATTACAAAAATGTTAACTTTAATGACCCGCAATGTATCATTTAAGTGTTGTTCAATTATGAACACGAAAAATGAAATATTTTAAAGCCACAACAGCAGAAAAGTATGATGTTCCCACCAAACACAACTGTCATGCTTCATTTGATTTTTTTAATTTAAAAAATTTACTCTTGTTTCTTTAGTTTATTTCCAAACTTTTTATAAAATCTGAAACAATTTTTAAATCTTTATTCAATGGAAAAATCTTAATATGATTATTTAAAAATGATTATTATTGATAATACAATAGCAGTCCAAATCCAAGTTTTAGTTTTTTGAAAATCAATGTTAAGTCATTAACCTACATTCAACTGTACAGATAAGTAAAGACTAGAATTAAAATATGTACGTTTGTATTTCCAAAAAAACATAACCCGCATTTTTTTCTAAATTTGCTTTTTTAGTGACTTTTGTAGGGAAATTAATCTTTCCCTTGGCAAAAACAACATTTAGCTACAACTTTTATTGTAAAAAAACCCCATGTGATGTTTTTCCACTAAACAGAGCTGGTGAGTTTCAGACAGCGATATTTCTTCTGACAACAGCTGTTTCATTATATTTGTGTTATTGGTGTTTTTCTAAGTGTTTATCTGGACTGTGACACTTGTTTGTGGTCTTTGATTTGACGTTTGTTAATAATGTCCGACTCAATTGATAAAATTATTGTTTATAAAAGGATTTATAAGAAGAATAAGTCGAGAAACGAAAGAATACTTCAAATTATGTAGCAAAAGGTGCTACTCTAGGAAAAAATTATTTGTTAAAATAAGTTAAAGCAACACTTTCCCACCGAATTCATTCAGAAATGTCATTAAGCTGACACAATGGCAGTATTATGCTTTGACTTTTACTACGTATATCCCATCACATATAATAAAATACTCCTACTTTTGTTAGGATTTAAACTATTTTTGACGGTAAAATTATTTAAATTTTGTTTAATGTTTGTATTCATAAAGTTTGTAAAGTTTGTTAGCTGTGGACTTTTAAAAAGAAATGATTTCTTATTTTACAAAAACAAATGATTTCATATTTCACAAGTTATTCGTATTGGATAATATATTTATAAATTCCAATATCTATGCGTTTATTTGATTAGATATTTTTATACTATTTTTATTCAGATAAATTAGTTGGCTACCCTTAGAAATTATCTAATATCTATCATCTTTAAAAAAAAAAAAAAACTATAATGTCTAAACCTAAATCCATCTTTTAATCCAAAGCCATCTTCATACAGAAAAATAGTTATGTTTATTCAACAATTATATTAAACTCTTAAATATTTATAACTGCATTGTAAACCTCGATCGGAGGATCTCCGGTCAGGATCTCCGACTTACTGACCCATTCACTCACCGATATTAATATTTCAATTATTTTCGTAAAATTTTCAAGTTTTGTTGTAACCAAAACTTTGAAAGATTTAAGCACTTGAACATTTTCAATAATTCTTTGCTTTATTGGGTGGTTAAAAGTTGAAAAACTTGCAAAAGCATGCAAAGTTCACTTGAACAGAGTTTGTATATGTTTCTTTCTGCTTAACAGCCCTTAAACTAAAATAAAAACTAATTTTACAATAAATATATCCTAACTAACATTTTTATATGAATTCACAATGATTGTAGTGATACAAAGTTACTTATGGAGACTGTAATAATTAATTTACAAAAGCGTTTATGATATAAAGCTATAAATTAGATAATTTTTTTAATCGCTGGTTGAAATTTTTTAGTGGATTATTTCGTTGTTTATAAAGAGATATTAAAGTTAAATAATAAATAAAATTTAACTTACTTATCAATAGATTTATTAATATATCGGAAGCGTTTAACGTTTTACTGTTTTTTTCTTTTTTTTTTTTTACCTCTATATGTTTTAATTTTTCAAAGAGACGAACATTTCTTTGAAAAGACATTCTGGTAAAACAGTTGCACTAAACCTAAGACATCCCTGAATATGAAATAAAAAATTATTTTATATCTTGAAGGATTTTAAAACAATGTATTACAGTATATATTTGACTGATTTTACAATTATCTGCGGCCTTTTTATTGGACAATCATTTGATTTTAAATAGTTGAAATGTATAAAACCTCTTCAGGGTGGGTGGGGAGGATTGAGATCTCCACAATCGAAAGTCTCATCATGAAATTATAATACTTACTTACTTTCCGTGTCCGGACTGACTGATTAAATCATCTTCTTCCAAAATCTAGCAGCTTGAATAGCCTTGTCATTTGCTTTAAAAATATCGTCCTCTAGACAAATTGTGCCCATGTCTCTGCACAGTAGAAGGTGTTCCGGGGTTGGGTGAGACCACAGTCACGCTTGTCTTCATCTACATATCCGCACTTCTTGAGGTTACTCTTGCACCTTGAGACGCCCGTCTTTAATCTGTTGAGAGCCCGCCATTCATCATATGGAAGCCAGTGCCCAGGTGCAGTTCTTCCTCTGCCGTAAACTTCGATATTAGGGGGATTTCCTCCTCCCACAAGGAGAGTCGCCTGGTTTCTGCATTGGTCTCCAATGGCCTGCATCTTTTTAGGAAGCTCCTTCGAGAACGTAGCGTTGTGGCACTATTACTTGGTTGAACATTGGGTGTCTTGGATCTGTTTCCTGCTTCAGTTTTTCTTTTTCAGATGCCACTTGTCTTCTAATATGGGGAGGTGCTATGCCCGCTATTGCGTATACTTTGTGAATGGGGGTTGGTTTCAAACAGCCTGTTACAAGTCTGACCGTCTCATTGAGAGAGACGTCAACCTCCTTAGCATGAGCCGAAGCTCCCCAAACCGGAGAGCAATAGTCTCCAGCTGAAAAACATAGGCCTATAGCTGTTGTTCTTAATACCTCTGGACAAGCATCCCATGTTGACACTGTCAGTTTACGGAGGATGAAATTATAATAATAAGTTGTTATTTAACTTTTTCTCGCCATGTATAACTGTGAGACGGTCTGGGTTCTTAGTCATCCGACTGTAAGTACAAACACTCACGTCAATAATTCACTTCTAAATGTTATGTTTCTTCGATGAAACATGGTGACAGGAATATTATAACATCTAAGTATGAGCAATGATAAGAATTCACCAACATGTTGATGAGACCTCGTATTGTGTTATTCTTGTTTTATGAAAACAAACCATAGTATACTAAAAGTTAAAAAAAGTAAAACTAGGGCAGCGGTATATCTGTTAACCTATAAAAATAGAGCAAGGTAGCCCCAAACATCTCGGTCCTGAATATTCAATGAGTTTTGAAAACTAAAACTTACCAAAAAGTGTTGGCTGTGACCCAAATGTTTTCATCAATACTAAATAATATAATAAATGTATTACGGTGAACGTATATCGTTTTCTTTTTAATTTATAATGTATTTTTTTTTTTTTTTTAGAAGTCAGTTGTAAATATATTTTGACCACGTTCAGTTGTATATCCTTTGAAATATTCAGTAGCCACAAATCCATCCTGAACCCTCTGCCATGAATGTTCAACTTCTGGCTGACTTTCCTGTGGGACTTGTGACGGTATTTGACTGAAACAACTAAGATCATGCAAATTTAAAATTTATTTTAATTTGTTAAATAAAATAACTGACTGACATTGAAATGTTGAGTATCATATTTTTTTAATTTAGACTGTAACTATATCCAACTATTCCTACTCCAAAAGAATCAAACGTTTATATTTTTTCAATAAAAAGAGATTTAGGGTGTTTAAAATGTGTAATCTTTTATAGTAATAGCATTGTTAACTTGCGCCATACAGTACATAAATGCATTGCAGTAACTGTTTTTAAAGATGAAAACTAATTTTCATATAAACAAATGCTAAATGTTTCTTTAAAGGATTAAATGATAAATGTAACGTACTTAAAGCTGAGTTTCTAAATTATTTATTGATACAGTAAAAATAATACGCACTTTAAAAAAAAAGTTTAAAGTAATTGGTAAAAAGTTAAACATTTATTTAAAAACTGGATTTATTTAATATAGATTGTTGAACTTAAATGTTTCTATTAACTCGTTCACTTTCTTTATGAAATTGATTCAAGACAAAAAGTATTAAAATCAGAGATATTGTGTTAAAAAGTTAAAGTAAAGTTAAAAAGTATAAATTATTCAAACAACACAACCTATTAAATTTATACGTAGAACAATTCGGAAACAGTTTTAAACCATGCCAATTTTAACGTATTATTCTAAATGTATTTTTAAACTGCCCTTTGAGTTCCCAAAGCACCAAACTAGTAATGCCGTTAACGAGGGACTTACATGGACGGGAATCGCCTACGCAACCCATTACAGCAGTCGAATTTGGGTCTCCTGTTAATGCCTATTGATGGGTCCCTTTGGTAACGACCTTTTGGACTCAGATAGTTACTTGGATATATGAGAGATTATAGAAGTAAAAAATAACAGTTTGTAATGTTTGATTTATGCCTTTCATTATTATCATTATTTTATTTTTTTATTATTAAAACATTCTTTTTAAGTTCCAAGCCTCCTTGTTGCCCGAAAGCTGTATAAAGTGTATGTATACAAGGTGTCAATGAAAACAAATATTTCATGACTTCTTGATATGGTTACGTACACGAAAAATAAGAAAAACGTTTCTTTAACATATATCCTTAATCGCTTCGTTTTTCGTCTGTTTGTCTGTACGTGTTTTACATAATTTATCATATCTTTACAATCCCTCAAGATATTATCTTCAAACCCGGTACATGTATAAGGACCAATAAGATCTAATTCAGTATAATCAAGTTCCTACTTTGTACTATTTAAAAATTGCAGCTATTTTTAGTTTTCAAAGCTTAATAAGTATAAATGTTGTAAAAAAACTACAACATACACAAAAATTGCTACGTTTGTTTTCCTAAATTATGGTACAACGATTGTTAAGATCGGATTGATAATAACTAGTAAGTAGTAATTTGTGTAATACAGTACATGTCAATTGGATAAAATTCCAACATTAGTACATATTGTACTAATTAAATTAGAACTTATAGTTAAATAATTATTATTTTAAGAAATAAAATTTCTCATTTGTTTCTATCTTGAAGTCTTTTTTACAAAATTTATACTTTTTAAGATATTAAGCTTTGAAAACTGAAAATAGCTGCCATTTTCTGAAATAGTACAAAGTAGGAACCTACTTACACTACTTACTACTTACTACTTACACTTACCTAGTCTACACTGAATTAGGTCTTATTTCCTCTCATAAGTGTACCGGGTTTGAAGGTAATATCTTGAGGCATTATTAAGATAAATTATGTAAAATCACATTCTGAAAGATGAAAAACTAAGTTTTAGGACATACGTTTACAGGGTCTTTTTTCTAGTTTTCGTGTACGTAATCATACCCTTGACTTTTTTTTATTTTATGAACATCCTTTATTTATGACTGAACGAGGATTTGTTGAACAATATGTGTCAAATTTATCATTTACGAAAGACCTGTTCATCACAAATCAGGGTTTATATAAATATCGGGATACTCACAGTTTGTTGTCTTTCACAAAACAATTTAAATTTAATATAGTAAATTCTGTAGTTGCCGAATGAGAATAATTTTCTGTTCTATTATAAAATCACCTGCTTACCCATTAAATGGCACGCTCTTGAAAACTCTTGGAGTAAGTAACATGCTTTACCTGAAAAAGAATATTCTGTTAACATTTTTATTTGATAAATATAAAATAATAACTTTACAAATGTTATTTATTAATTATGCTACAGATATTTATAATTAAAATGTTTGAAAACGTATTATTCTTTATTTACCGAAATCGTACATGGAAACGTATTTCATTTTAAATTATTACTTAACATTATGCTTTATTTATTGAATTTACCAATGACAAGTGAGAGTGCACTTGGTTCGTGATATTGCAAAGAGTAAACTACGTTTCACATACGATAGACAGCACAGTAATTGTTGACGTGCAAATCCGTTTGTAAAGGAATTTTTATTTATTTTAAAATAAAATACAGAAGAATAATATGTAAATGAAAAACAATATAAATAATAAAAAAGTTCACAAATATAATATTTTTACTCAAACTCAAATTCACAGCATCAAACAAACCGTTGTAGAACTGAAATGTGGCAACAATGCAAGACGTAAAGGCGTTGCCGTGGTTTCGGCTGACTTACATCGTCACGCCGTTGGCCGTAGCAGCATTCTGCAACTTCTCATACTTCCAGAATTTGTTCCGAAGTCAAGTCGAGACATTTAATAAAGAAACTCGGGTACTATCAATCAAACTGTGTGAATAAGCTCCAAAACGAAAGGGGTTTCCACAGGGAGGTCTCATGAACTGCAATTCACAAAGACATCACTCCAATTCATTGAAATATTGACCTTATCCACCTTGAAATATGAGATATTGATGAAATTCTTTAACGGCCAAATTTGACACGAAAATTTGAAGTGAATTAAAAATAATTAGGAAATGAGCCACTTTTTGATGAGCACTCCAAAGTAATACTGTATCATACCTGAATTGAAGCAAGCTATCAAATATGAATTATCGTTGCTTTACAAGGTTTAAAAAATTAAAGGTAAAGATAATCCTTTTATACCAAATACCTTTGACCGTTAGTGGCAGTGAATACATTTTAGTCAAGGTTTGCCAGATGGGAATTAATTGCAAAACGGGACGTTAAATTTGATTAATTTATATGAAGAATTTAGATTATAATGTTTTTGTTGAACTTTCAAAATTAGTTTTTTGATCCTTTTTGTACAAACAATAAATACAATTGATCATAAATAATTGTTACCTAGGGCTCATTGTTCCTTTCTAGAATATATTTCCTTAAATGTATCGTTATTAGATGTTTTCAATCATTATTATTTACAAACGTTCAAAAAATACCACCATGTATTATCTTGCCATTATTCCAACGTATTGCCATAATAATTAATTATGATAAAACTCTCGTATATACTCTTGGACGGTTAAATACCTATTTTGATTTTACATATTGGAGTAAACAATATTATTAGTTTCAATAGTATATAGGGCGATAAGGATAATTTATATCCATCCTTACATTCAATGAGCAATTCTAATTTATTTGAAAAAGCAGTTATTTGAAACTTGTATGTTGGTAACATTCATTTTTTTATCAAACATTGGTTAATTTGGTTTTCCTATACCAATTAAGTTTTTTAAAAAGAAAAAACTGACTCTACAACTGGAGGTAGGTGTAGTAAGAAATGTGTATTTCTCCCTCCCTCCCCCCTCTCTTTCCCCTCCCCCTCACACACTTTTTTTCATAAGAATGAATCTTTAAACGTTAGAAAGTAAAGAGTACGTAGGACTTCCCGAATTCCTAATTTTCTAAAACTTAGAATCTAATTCAACAACACTCATGATTAGACAGTTGATTATTACGATTTGTTAAAAATTGTGAACCTAATGCTTTCGTTATATCAAACCGAAAGCACTGACTTAGTAAATAACAGCACTGATGGATTTAGTTAGGTTCTGGAATTATACTTTCACTGTAGAATCACATTGGATACTTCATTACGTTGATCTCTTACTTAAGCTATATATTATATGAAAATAAAATAAGTTGTGACTGAAGCAATACATGTATAACAAAAAGAGAGGGTTGGATGTATCAAAACTAAATAAACGCACCAAATACTCCCTTTACTAAAAACATAGACCCATAAATTACAATCAATGTGACGTGACACTTAAACTCCTACCATGTTAGATCACTACACTTAACTTCGTTGCTGTGTTAATACAATCCTTGTTTTACTCTCTATGAGAAGTATAAAGATGAACCCCTCTATATCCTTTCTGTATTCGTCACAGAGATGCATTACTGTAAACAACTATTTCAGGTACTTATTATTTATTATATTACTTTATTTTAATAAATTACTGTATTATAATAACTTAAATTATAGTTTTATAACACTAAACACATTTCGCATTATAGTAATAGCTAATTTTGAAATATTTTTAACAGCATTCGCAGCTATGGTGAACAAAGAGGAATTCTTATCCAGTACTTTAATAACATTAGGTAAGACAAATATCATGAAATCATTGAAAGGAAAATTTTAGCTTTATGATAATTTTATAAAATATATACCATAATCAATACTGGGGATGGACATGACAAGAGGTTTGAAAAATAAGTTTGCTTTAATTTTTTTTAATTTTACAATCTTAGACAAAATATATAAAACTGCCCCAAGACTATTTTTTATTGACGAAGGCTTCTACTAATAACTTTTAAAGTTTTGCCAATGCTTTTTTCCACGTAGTTTATAATAAAATAGCACCTAGTACATATATAGACTATAAGTAAATTATTGCGATAGGTATGTGTACACATAGACTATAAGTAAATTATTGCGATAGCTTTATGTACACATAGACGAAAAGTAAATTAATGCGATAGGTGTGTGTACACATAGACCAGAAGTAAATTATTGCGATAGCATGTGTACATATAGACTATAAGTAAATTATTGCGATAGGTATGTATACATATAGACTATAAGTAAATTATTGTGATAGGTGTGTGTACACATAGACCAGAAGTAAATTATTGCGATAGGCATGTGTACACATAGACCAGAAGTAAATTATTGCGATAGCATGTGTACATATAGACTATAAGTAAATTATTGCGATAGGTATGTGTACATATAGACTATAAGTAAATTATTGTGATAGGTGTGTGTACACATAGACCAGAAGTAAACTATTGCGATAGGCATGTGTACACATAGACCAGAAGTAAATTATTGCGATAGGCATGTGTACACATAGACCAGAAGTAAATTATTGCGATAGGCATGTGTACACATAGACCAGAAGTAAATTATTGCGATAGCATGTGTACATATAGACTATAAGTAAATTATTGCGATAGGTATGTATACATATAGACTATAAGTAAATTATTGTGATAGGTGTGTGTACACATAGGCCAGAAGTAAACTATTGCGATAGGCATGTGTACACATAGACCAGAAGTAAATTATTGCGATAGGCATGTGTACACATAGACCAGAAGTAAATTATTGCGATAGGCATGTGTACACATAGACCAGAAGTAAATTATTGCGATAGCATGTGTACATATAGACTATAAGTAAATTATTGCGATAGGTATGTATACATATAGACTATAAGTAAATTATTGTGATAGGTGTGTGTACACATAGACCATAAGTAATTTATTGCGATAGGTATGTGTACACATAGACCATAAGTAAATTATTGCGTAAAGGTATGTGTACTCATAGACCATAAGTAAATTATTGCGATAGGTATGTGTACATATAGACTATAAGTAAATTATTGCGATAGGTATGTGTACATATAGACTATAAGTAAATTATTGCAATAGGTGTGTGTACACATAGACTATAAGTAAATTATTGCGATAGGTATGTGTACATATAGACTATAAGTAAACTATTGCGATAGGTATGTGTACATATAGACTATAAGTAAATTATTGCAATAGGTGTGTGTACACATAGACTATAAGTAAATTATTGCGATAGGTATGTGTACATATAGACTATAAGTAAACTATTGCGATAGGTATGTGTACATATAGACCATAAGTAAATTATTTCGATAGGTATGTAATCGCAACACAGTTTTGTTTTGAATATTTTATGTCCTTGCTCCAGAAATAGACATGACATTTGTAAAATGAATGTTTGAAGAAAACCTTGCATAATACTGGTATGTCAGCTGTTCATATAAATATCACATTTTGCATTGTTGACACACTTACATTATTATAATTTCCCTAAAACAATAATTGTATCAATGGTAATTGACTTATTACCTTAAAATAGTTTAATATGTGAAGCAATATTAAGCTATGAACACTAATACTGTATTCAATTAAATATTATTTCTTAATTGTTAATCATTTATTAATGTGTATTTGCGTTGGCATGTTGGAGTTAAAAAAAGGAATACAGATTAGAATATTCAACTCTAGTCGGGACTATACAGTTATCTCAGAAAAGCTTCTATTGTAACTTCTTAAGATTATATAAATGTAGAAATATGCGATGGATGGGTATGTCACCCCTAAAGATATGACTCAAATAAACCAATAGTTTTATCATTGTTACGTTCACAAACACATAAATCCTAACTGCTTTAGCGTCCTCTCTAATATATTTCTCTTCGTTCTATTGTTCTTTTACGAAATTAACGCTTTTATCAATGATAAATGTCCTTATCACAAATAAAATAAGTTCAACACAGATCCTTATCTATTTAAATTATAAATTATTTAACGGCCTGGAAAGATCTTAAAAATTTTTGAAATTATTTATATTTCCAATTTTTATTCCATTTTACTGTTAGTACAAGTTATCATAGTATGTCTTTACATTATCATTAGAAAGTGACATGGATGCATCTTAAACAATGTAGGAAGGTAAATAATGCTCTGTTTATCGGTATGGATACTTAAGTATTTTGCATAGCTTTATTCATAACAAAGAGCTAAATTAATTCCTCAAGACTGTAAATTTAAAGTTGCTTAGAGAAATACTTTCCTTCATATCCTGATAACAAATCAGATTAAGTGTTTCAGGTTTCAGGTTAAGTGGAAGAAAGGACTGATAAGTCCTAACTTCGCCTGAAAATAAAGACGTTTTTCATTTCATTTCATTTCAAATCGACAAGTAAAAATATTGATAATCTTTTGCAATTGAAATTCTTTAGCAGTCCTGTTCTTAGTTGTAGTAGGAGTAGGGCACTTGACTGGTTCCGGAGTTTTCTCAACAGGTGAATGTGGGTGAATTTTTGAGAACACCATTACCAGTTACCGTAGGTGTCCTCAGGGGTCAGTATTGTCCGCTACATTATTCGTCATTTTTATTAATAATTTGTTAGAATTAGATTTTCATGGACATTTAACTGAATTTGCCGACGATATTGCATTCTTCTACTCAAATAAAAACGTTGTATCCCTAGAAGCAGAGATTTTTAATGATCTGAGTAAGTTACGAGTTTGGTGTCACTACAATAGAATGGAAGTAAATGTGAAAAAAACAAAATACATACATTTTGGTTATAAAGGGTTTGATTTTCCAACCATTCAGAAATACCATTCGATTGATTGTACTTACACAGATAATTGTAACTACGAAGGAATTGAAAAGGTAACTAATTTTAAATATCTTGGAATAATTTTAGATGAGAAACTAAATTGGAAAAACACACTTTGGAAATACACAATAAAATAAAATTTTCCATAAGATCGTTTTACTGCCTGAAAAACTTATGTGACGAAAATTTGTTACGTTCTTTATATCGTGCCTTAGTACAATCACGATTACAATATGGTTCAGCTTGCTGAGGAGACACTTTTAAAAGTCACGTGAACTGGTTGAGAACAACACAACATTATTTTATACAATGTATGTATGACTGAGGTGTTACTGTGGTGTATATAGTAAAAATTATAGTTAGTATAGTCTTGACAATTGCTATGCATTTATTGTAATGTTCCTGTCAATAAAATATTTGATTTGATTGATTTTATTAGATTAATTATGAATCAAAATAGACTAGTGAGTTCCTATCCGCTATATCAGCAACTAAAGATTTTACCTATGCAACACTTGTATGTATATAATGTCCTTAAATTATTCTACCAAAGGAGTGGGAATAGAATTACTGAAAAGTCTTCGTTCTGTACTAGAAATGTTACAAAAAATATGTTACGCACTCCAAAGGTGAATAAAGCATTTTTTAGTCACTCCTTTAAGTATAAAGGCCCAACACTTTTTAATAGTCTACCAGCTAATATCAAGGAAAGCAATTTAATAAAGCCTTTTACATCTAAATTAATAAGTTGGCTGTTTACCCAGTCAGATTTAAGCTGGTTGAATAATATTTTAGTGTAACTTTATAAAATTGTAGATATCTATTTTCTTTTATATAGTCACAATAGTTACTTCGAAGTTTTGTCTTTCTTTGTAATAGAAATTCAAGATTTTGTGTGTTCTGTTTTATCCTTTGCTATTATGTAAGCTATAAACAAACAGTATGTATAAAAATAATAAATGAATAAAATTAAGCAGAATTGTATTTTAGTTTATGTGTGCAGTTTCTATTATAAATTTATAAATGTTTATTTTGATTTATTGTTCTGACGATAATTGCAGCAGATCCCTTGGGGTTTGGCACACAAAAACTGTTATTTAAGCGGCTAGACTGTTTCTGTTGTTGTACATATCATAAAAATAGATAACAAAACTGGTCACGCTACAGGAAACTGTGGCCAGTATTACTCCTAAGTTGTACATTATTGTAAACATTTATTGAATGAATAAAATCATTTATAATATCATTTATCACTATCAGTTACTAAAGATTTGGTGAACACTGGAAAAATTAATTGACGTTTTTTTGCCAGCCATGGTGAAAGTTATATATTTCTAACTAAATGTGTTTAGTATTTATTAATTATATTTCGTGTCTCAGGCCCAATAATTTTCAAAACAGGATATTTAAAAAGGAAAACACTAAATCAGGATTAAGTTTTTTTATTCAAATACAACATGTGATTTCAACATACACGTTTATAGGATTGTAATGATGGCTTTACAAAATAAAAAACTTTTAAAATATATGTTAAGTGTGGTTGTGAAAATAGCATACAATTTCTGAATAAAAATATTGAATACATTTTAAAATATCATATTCACAGTACCACACTCACCATTGTTATTTTCTATTGGTATAAGAAATTACCAATATAAATTACACGTCTTTATGAAAAATTAAAATTAAAAAAATTAGTGTCGCTTGGACCTAGTCCGGTACTGGTGAACTTCGAAGATGATGTACCTAAACGTGAAATCGGCATATCACAGGAAACGTATGTACAGTCAAAGAGCAAAAAAATGTAAAACATTCCTTTAATTTAGATTAGGTTTTTGTGTATTAGAACAAGTAAAAACAAACAAAATATTTCTATTATTCTATTGGTTATTAAATTATTAAGTCGGCACTGGTGGCGCAGTGCTGTAACCCAGCTACATGGGGACAAAGTGTTTGGGAGATTGTAGGCGATAGGCTGGATGCTCGGTCCTCTTAATACCGACATGGCGTCCGCTTGATGGTTGCTATCGGCGTGGACACTACTAGAGAAGTCTGGGGTGTCCATGTTGGGTGATAATCATTGTGCGGATGTTGTGTGGGGGAGATAACTGAGTATCAGGCTTGTCAATTAGCTGAAAATCAGACCAGCACTATGTGGTTCGGACTCCACGTAAAGCTGTAGGTCCCTTAGTTGCCCTGGCTGTTGGGCTATTAATAAATTGCCCTTTCTGAGGAACAGTTGAACTCAGTTAGTAGCCAGACTACTATCATCCACACTCATCGTACACTCATAAAAAAAAACCATTCATATTCGCCTTAAAATACGCACAACGTTGTGTCGGCGTCTCATATGTAAGAATGTAAGAATATTTAGCAAATTTATTAATTTTTATTTATTTGTATTTGTGAATTTTAGGACATTACGTTTGTTGCGTGTTAATTTTGTTATTGTTGATCCTAAATATTTTATTGAGTTGTGTTGTTTTTTTTTTTTTTTTTTTTTTTGCTTTATTTCTAAGAGTTCTAGTATATACAATTTTTTTTTTGTTACGATATTTAAAATGTTTATGGTTATTTTATTGTAGTTATCTAATCAATGTGTCAGATACAGAATGGTCCACAAGAAAATAAATAAATGAAAATAATAGTAATAATATGACAAATAAAATGGTTTATTTATTGTTGAATAGTTTATTATAAAATGTATTTATAAATATATATTTTAAATAATAATTGTTATACAGAATTAATTGTAAATAAGTGCATACGGTTTTTCCTCAAAAAGCACAGCTGGAGAGATAAATAAGAAACTGCTTGCATCAATTGTATTTGCAAGTAATAAATATATTCGAATTTTAGAAAATATAAAATATTTTAATTACTGCCTAACACAACATCCAAGCTGTTTTTTTCTCTTTTTTTCTTTATAACAAGTCTGCATAGAAGTGAAATGAATATAGGAAGTTATAAAACACAGTGAACACATATTTGTTAGTGACGCAACCATGTGTTAGTGACGCAACCATAAGTTAGTGAAGCAACCATGTGTTAGTGACGCAATCATGTGTTGGTGACGCAACCGTGTGTTAGTGACGCATACGTGTGATAGTGGCGCAACCGTGTGCTAGTAGCGCAACCGTGTGTTAGTGACTCAACCATGTGTTAGTGACGCATACGTGTGTTAGTGACTCAACCATGTGTTAGTGACTCAACCATGTGTTAGTGACGCAACCATGTGTCAGTGACGCAACCATGTGTTAGTGACGCAACCATGTGTTATTAGATTTTAAATCCACTTTGGGGTTTAATTCCATTAGTTTCTGGCTAATTATTTTTGAACAAACCACACTGTATTGCCTCACTTTGGAAATTACTATGAAAAACTAGATAACCCTTTCTAACAATGAATTCCAACTTTCATACAGAAAATAAAATATAATGTTGTTATTGAAAGTTAATTTTTTTTGTAGAATTTAAAAAAAAAAATATTAGTTTTGGTGGTAGGTTGCTTATAGGCCTACAAGTCATCTCATGTTTTTGAACTTTAATATATTTGTTTCATTGTATAACTTATTTTATTAACTATTCGTTATTAATTAAATATAATTTATTAATATAGTACATCTTAATATATTGTTACATTTCTATTAAATAAAAATTGACTTTTTTATGAAAATTCGTTTGGACACATTTCCATTCCAACCCCGTTTTCAGAGGTCATTACAACAATTTTGAAAAAAATACTAATTTCTCTGTAGTTTATTTGTGTAGAGATCTGACAGATTAATTAAGTGTACTTTTGTGGAAATATAATGAGGGTGAAAGGTAAGTGAACTCGCTTGACATATATATGTGTTAATAGTACCTAGTTTGTATTAGGTACCTTCCTATCTAAGAACTGGGACAGCTAGTTTAGCAGAATGGATGACAAAGTCTGGCACTAACCGACCAGGATGAGTCAGTACAAGTTGAAACGATCTGGCATGAACCAGTACGGGATGCTGATGATCACATATTATGTTCACGGCTAATAATAATAATCAATTATTATACCTTATATAAAATAAACAAATAACTATTCGATAGTTTAATTGACGTTACATCATTTATATTCTATTTTAGCTGTGAAAATAATTATTAATAGAAAAAACAAAACAAAAGTAATGAGTTGGTCATCGAATATATAAATGACAATATATTTAATAAATTCCACTACAACAATGAAGAGGTCTCAAACAATGTGTGAAATGCACTGGACCCACAAAGTTTGGAAGTCAGTGGAGAGGGGTAGATAAACTGGAGGGGGATGCAGTCTAATGCTTCGTTATGTAGATTACGTACGTCCTTTGTCTTTGGTCTAACTTCGATGTTGTGGACTGAGTATTATACAGTGCATGATAAATATTGAGATATTGCAGACTACTAGCACTGGTAACTAATATGGCGTTTGTATGTACAAAAACGGTAAACATATTTTAAAAGTTTAATTTATTAATTAGTATTTTTAAAAGAATAAGCAATCCTCTGACAAATAATATTATTCCAAAAATTAGTAAATAGAAGTATTATGGTGGCATTAATATATTTTAAACTATTATTTTAACTCTATGAAGAGTCTTGTTTTATTATAATGATACATACATAATATGCTAATACAAGCTTTTTATCCGGTGGTCGAGCGGTCTCCCAGTGCAGGTTTGATTGGCCTTGACTTTAAGAAGTTCAGTATATGTCTGTAATGTTCACCTTCCACTGCACTGGTTCGCTCCCTTACTTTGTCTGAACTAGTTCCTCGCACAGATCAATACTCTATGGAGTATGGGCAGAATAAGGATAAGGAGACGGTCCTCTACATAGGAAAAGTAAAGTTTCAAGTAAAAGTTAACACTACAATTGATTGTCATATTTTCTTCATAAATCTCATTTAACGATGTAAATAGTCGTATGCATTACACTATTTACCTTAAGTCCACTAAATAAAATTAAAATTTCGGTTGGAATTAGCCATAATAAATACGTAAAGACAGCATTATATTAATTTTTTTATAAAATGTAACAATTTTCAATTATTACTCTAAAATATTAAGAATAAAACGCGTTTTATGGATTTTTAAATAACAGTTAGTTTTAGTTCTTTATCAAGCTGAATATCTTTTTTCATCTAAATTAGTTTAATTCTTTAGTGTTTTGAATACACCTAAAAATTCGTAAACCAAATCACAGAGGGATTCTAAAAGTATCCTTTTATAAAGGAAATTAAGTAAATTTTGTACCGAAGGATATCATAATAGCACTACCCCCCAAGTGTTCCCGGTTATTCCTAAGAATCCAAATAAATAAAAAGTTTAATTTCTTTATTTATACAATAATTTTGCCTTCTACAACATGATCTCTATTATGAAAACTCTCTTTATAAATGAGTTTTTAGCTATTTTGGTGTAACTGACTTAAAATTATATATAACTACATATATTGAAAGACAGAATGGAGCTATTTTTTGATAAATCATAGATTCAGATGTTCCTTCTTTTCACTGATATATAAATACTCTACTAAATATTAATAACTTTTTATAAACATCAACCTATGTAAATGCTTTTCTAAACCTCAGTCCCTTCTTTATGATCGTATTTTTTTTAAAAAGTATTAACAAAAATCTCTATAAATAATGTATATACTTATTTACTTACTTACTTACTTACTTATTTACTTTTACTTACTTCCTTGCTTGCTTGCTTGCCTGCTTGAATGCTTGCCTGCTTGCTTGCTTGCCTGCTTGCTTGCTTGCCTGCTTGCTTGCTTGCTTACTTACTTACTTTTACTTACTTACTTACTTTCACTTACTTACTTTTACTTACTTACTTACTTTTACTTACTTACTTACTTACTTGCTTACTTCCTTGCTTGCTTGCTTGCCTGCTTGAATGCTTGCCTGCTTGCTTGCTTGCCTGCTTGCTTGCTTGCCTGCTTGCTTGCTTGCTTACTTACTTACTTTTACTTACTTACTTACTTACTTTCACTTACTTACTTTTACTTACTTACTTACTTTTACTTACTTACTTACTTTTACTTACTTACTTACTTTTACTTACTTTTACTTACTTACTTACTTACTTACTTTTACTTACTTACTTACTTTTACTTACTTACTTTTACTTACTTTTACTTACTCACTCACTCACTCACTCACTCACTCACTCACTCACTCACTCACTCACTCACTCACTCACTCACTCACTCACTCACTCACTCACTCACTCACTCACTCACTCACTCACTCACTCACTCACTCACTCACTCACTCACTCACTCACTCACTCACTCACTCACTCACTCACTCACTCACTCACTCACTCACTCACTCACTCACTCACTCACTCACTCACTCACTCACTCACTCACTCACTCACTCACTCACTCACTCACTCACTCACTCACTCACTCACTCACTCACTCACTCACTCACTCACTCACTCACTCACTCACTCACTCACTCACTCACTCACTCACTCACTCACTCACTCACTCACTCACTCACTCACTCACTCACTCACTTACTTACTTACTTACTTACTTACTTCATCTATGTAAGTGTATTTAAGAATGTCAATACATTTTAAAAAATTGTATAGTTGTTAATCATGACAAATATTTGAAATTGCTAAACATCCATTAATAAAAAGCTGTTTCAGAATTCATATTATTAATTTTGTTAAGGGGAAAGTATGAAATTTTAAATTTGCTCTGTGTTTAATTTTAAATACAGCAAACTGTCTGGCTCGTGGCGTAATTGATGTACTTTAATTTTATCAATTTAATATAAAAACCAAATAAATATAGACAATAATTGTGTACTTACTCAGTTATATCAAGGTTTCTTGATTATATCTGCATGATTTACACAGAAAACAACCATTTAAAGCAATCCAATATAGTTTTTGTAGGAGTAGGTATATTAAATTAGGTCATAAAAGTTGATTTACTTTATTCTAAAAATAAGTTATATACAGAAGTTTGAACATTTATGTTTCCTATATCTCAAAAACAGTTAGCTTTATCTATTGCTCGCGCTTGGATATAAATTACGTACTCAATACCACAGTACGTGTATGGGCGGGCTGGTGGGTCAATACCACCGTACGTGTATGGGTGGGCTGGTGGGGCAATACCACAGTACGTGTATGGGTGGGCGGGTGGGTCAATACCACAGTACGTGTATGGGTGGGCGGGTGGGTAAACGTAAACGTACATTCCGGGTGCATATATGTAATACACTACTGCTGTAATACGGGGGGTATATAGCTTATCGGGTATACAGCTTATCGGCAACATTTACAAGTTACCCTATAGTTAAATTAGGTCGTAAAGTTGGCTAGCCATGATATTCTATATCATAGGCAGTGACAAGTAAAATTAAAACACTCAAACGCATTTTCCCCCTAAAATGTTATTTATAGTCTTTTATTATTTTTTATTTTAATTTTATTGAACTCCAAACCTGGTATCATTTTCTAATTTACATATTTTTAATTTCATATTTTATACTTTTTTATTTCTAAAACATTTATAACAGTATAATTTGTTTATAACAATAAATGTTTTGACATTTATTTCTTCTTCGTGTTTATTTTCAATAAAGTTCCAACATTTACCAAGAACATTATTATTAGACCGTACTCCTATAAAATAGCTGAGAAAATGTTGTCTATTAGGAAATTGTGATATTGTAGAAACACCTTTTAATTTAACCATAATATTTTGTATGTGTTAAGTTTAATAACAAAGTTTTTATTTTATATTATTCTATTTCTTATTGACAAATAGCTAAAAAATTTAAATAATATTTCTAAAATACGCAACAACAATAATACACAACCACCCCTTTGTTAGCAGGTGTTCTATGGGGATGGGAGAACATCTCCAACCTGAAGGCAGGTTGACTGACACGTAATCATGCTCGGAGTTTTTTATAATGTTAGCCGTTTGAAAGCAATGTTAACTTACACCTTATTGAAATACAGATAAAAATCAAAAAATTAAAAAATAGGGTTAGTGAAAAGCAAAATAAATTGTATTAAAATCTATCTAAACGTGTTGATACCATAACATTGTTATCTGTGTTTATTTTATTTTATTTATTATTTTTTTCTAGCATTATTCTTGCTGAAATCCGTAATTATTCCGTTGTTTCATGATCTAAAAACGGAAACACTAGATAACCTGTTTAAAGGTTTCTACCAGATTTGCTGTACAGGAGTATGTATTTTATTATTGCAAGTGTCAGAGTAGTGTAAAACGCGGGTTCTGGGAGACCTTTTGACCTCTGTTATCAGTGTTATCACCACGTGTTGACCCCAGAGGTCAACTTTACTATTGTTTACAACTGATAATCAGCAAGGTCGTTGACCTTTCATTGATAATCACCACGTGGTGACCTTGAAGGTCAAGTTTACTACGAGCACGTGGACCCCCCGCGACGTTGTCGTAGGTCAGTGTTGTTTTGGTGTGACGTCATACCGTTTTCGCGCTCTTTTTTCTGTCAGTAGTACACACATACTATTGTTTACTACAAGCACGTGGACCCCCCGCGATGACGTTGTCCTAGGTCAGTGTTGTTTTGGTGTGACGTCACGCCGTATTTATTAAAATTAATTGTATTTATTTGAATTGCTGTGGCAAAAAGTGTCGAAGACCGGTGCCGGGATCGATCCTAGAACCTTCCGTTTGTGAAACGGAGTCGATACCACCGCAGCACAGTGACACACCCGAGAGGGTAACGTAAGTAGCGGCAGAAGAACGTGTGTGGCTTCGTTCGCTTCGCTCGACGAGCCACGTTATACTATATGAAATGTATTTTTAATTCGTATTTAATATAGTATTAATTTGTTCAGATGTGAAAAAAAAGTCTGTTGGTTTGTCGTCTGCTCCTCAGCTGATGTGATGCCATATGAAAGATGCAAAAAAAATTTCTGTTTTTCTTTATACTATATAAAATGTACCAACTGTTTTTTCGCAGTGTTACCAACTCGCACGATTAATTGCAAAAAAATATCTCAGTGCTGCCAACTCACACGATTTATTACATTATACTATAATAAATACATATACGATTATTAAATTATACTATATTAAATACAAACACGTTTTTCGGTGTTACAGTAATATTAATTTAAATTCGTTATCCTTTTACGTTAAAACTATAATAAATACAATTTTTCCACAATAATTCGTATTTAATATAGTATTAATGACCATTCCAACCGAAAAAAAATCAGTTTCTCTTTATACTATATAAAATGTACGAATTGTTTTTTCGCAGTGTTACCAACTCGCACGATTAATTGGAAAAAAAATATATGTCAGTGCTACCAACTCACACGATTTATTACATTATACTATAATAAATACATATACGATTATTAAATTATACTATATTAAATACAAACGCGTTTTTTCGGTGTTACAGTAATATTAATTTAAATTCGTTATCCTTTTTTACGTTAAAACTATAATAAATACATATACGATTATTAAATTATACTATATTAAATACAAACGCGTTAATACATACGTTAAAACTGGTCGTTAAGTATTAGGAGAACAGAACTTGGTAAGAACTCTGAACTCGACCATTGGCGCAATAATTTGTATTTAATATAGTATTAATTTGTTCTGACCATTTAAACCAGATGTAAAAAAAAATCTGTTGGTTTTAGTACCAGCTGATGTGGTTCGCTTCGCTTACGCCGAGCCAGATGCATTAGTACTATATAAAATGTATTTTTCTAATAATTCGTATTTAATATAGTATTAGTTTGTTCAAACAAAATCGGTTTTTCTTTATATTATATAAAATGTACCAACTGTTTTTTCACAGTGTTGCTAACTCACACGATTATTTGCATTATACTATATAAAATACATATATATATATGATTTTTTTCTCTTTTTTAATAAATACAAATGCGTTTTTCGGTGTTACAGTAATATTATTTTACCTTGTTTTCCTTCACATATAATGTATATAGCCAACTTATGCTTTCATTCGTAGTATACTATAATAAATCTGTGTACTATAAAAAGTGCATCGATATTTATTCTTTGTCACGTTATAATATAATAATTGTTATGACGATAAATTTAAACAGATTAAAAAGGATTCTGGTTTTTCTGTGTACATATTTTATTTCAATATTATACTTATATACTATATGAAGTACATTGTTCATAATAAATCACTATTTTCGTTGTACTATAATAAATGCAATTAATTTTTATATATAAATCAGTTAGAATATCTTTGAAACAGCTAACACATTTATATTTATTTATTTGTATTACAATAATAAATGTATATTTGTTAATATGTATTAATTTAAGTTAAATTTTTATGTTTTAATACATTTGAGTATTAGGAGAGCAAAGACTGGTAGGAGTTATCAATGTTACAGTTGCCGCCTGCGGCATACAAAGTGTCACTATCGAATCAGCGCGACCCGGCGACCTCTCCGTAAGATAGTCCGACTGCCTCGCGAACTGATTATGTGACTGCTGCTAATTTCTGCTAGCCTGATACTTTGTTTTTCATTGCATGTTGTTCGTATTCCATATTTAAGTGGTTTTTTCCATATATTTAGCAGATGTATAGAAAATAAAAAGCATATTTTATTTAATAATTAATTTAGTATTTAAAAATCCTAAGGTAATATACTATTCTATATTTTTGTAATGACATAAGTAACACAATATTTAAATTCTGTTATGGGATAAGTTATAGTAATATTTAATTAATTATTTAAAAATCGTAAGGAGAAGTTGTATTGCAGATATTTTTGAAGTAATAAGTCGGACAATATTTAAATGTTATTTAAGAATAAAGTATAATAATGTCGATTATTAAATACTGAAAACTCTATAAAAAATACTGTCTTTTTTAAAACCAACTGATGTATTTGTATGGTATGAAATTGTCCAAGTCCAATTTTGCTGATGCAATGTTTCATCATGTGTACTTGTGGTAGTAAGACAATGGTAAGACAGATATAAAAATTCATATAATTCAATAAAAATCTGCAAAGAGCGGAACTTCATCTGTACATACATGTATCTCAACAACAACAACAACAACCAAAATTAAATCAATTGGTAAATATTTGTAAGAATGTTTATTTTTAATATATGTGGTAGTGAGGCAGATATAAAAATTCATATAATTCAATAAAAATCTGCAAAGAGCGGAAACTTCATCTCAGATATGTAGAATTATGAGTTAAGGAGTTCAATTATTATTCCCTCACACGTTAACTAAAACAATCGAATAATATTGAATTACGAGCCATCTTTAGACATATTTAATATTACAATATGTAGCATTTACTTTAAGATATCAAATAAAGCCTCTCTATTTACAACAATACTTCAATAAGTTACATTCTACTTATGACAAGGGTTTTAAAATAAAATTTGCTATACATTTCATTTCAGACTTATTAAACAAAACGTCATTCATCATTTGCATACTTAAGTCTTCTATTGAGAGGATGTTTTTTGAGTGAGTGTATGAATATAGAATGGGAAAATAATAGTTTATTTTCTCTAATATAATAAAATAGGCTATAGATGTGAAATTCTCTATTCATTTTCTTTCAGATTTCCATTAGGATCTTACACATAAGAGCCTTACGTAAAATTTAAATCTAATATGTTAAACACATTAGAGATTACAGTTATGTAAATATTAAATGGACAAAAATGTTTAATTTCTTCATGAAAGGATCTTCATACATGTCCAACTATTATAATATTCCTGAGAGAAACGATTAATTATAAATGGCACTTTAAGTTAATAACATGTTTTTTCCTGTTTTGTAAAGATAAATTCTCTTATTAACGAATTAAGTAAATAAAAAAACAATTCTATGAATCCATTAATAACTGTATAGTGTATTAAATGTTGCATATTATTTTGACAATTTTATAATAATAATTGCCTTTTCTTATAATTTCAACATAAATATCACAAACACGTATTGAAAACATTGAACTTTCAAATAACTTAAAAAAATTGTGACCGATTCAACATGAATAATTCATTTTAGTGAGATCAGAATAACTTCATTAATATAGATTTATTAAAAAAAGACATATTATTTGTTTATAGCAATAATAAATTATACTTTGTTACTAATTTTATCACATAAAAACTAAAATCATTAGCTCACTTTGAATGGAAAAAACAATATAATACAATATAGATGTTAAATTCAATATACATTTAATTTCAGATATGCGTACAAAACGTTCTTCTACACTTGCATCCTTGAGTGCATACATATGCGTTATGTTTAAGATGAGACATGTCTTGTATATGAGAAATTATCTAAGTTCCATTTTATCAGTGTCCGTATGTTGAGTAAGGATGAGAACTGAGTATCAGGCTTGTCAATTAGTTGAAAATCAGACCAATAATACATGTTTTTGATTCAACTCTATGTCCCTTAATTTCACTGGTTGTTAGACTTTAAATGAAATGTCCGTTCTATGAAACACTGTCTTGTCATATCTAAGAATAATACTTTATATTGTTTTCACTTAAAATGAGCCACGAGAGTAAATACTATAATGGACGTTATGTTTAAATAATTTGTATAACACAGGGTATACCAAATCAACCGTTTAAGTATATACTTCTTTTGTCTACATATCTTCTATATTCAGTTTAATGATAGAAATAAAGATGTAATGAAAATTATAGCAAAATAAATTAAACTTAGCTAAGTAAATTAATTTAGTGTTTTCATAATGATATTTTTATTAGTATTCGCATTATAGATTTCTAAATAAATGGCAAACTTTAGAGCTTGCAGTTCTGTATATATGGATATATATTAAATGGATAAAAATGTTTAATATCTCAAATAAAGGATCTTCATACATGTCCATTTATTATAATAAACATGAGAGAAACGACTAAATATAAATGACACTTTAAATTAAAAAGTATAATTTTTTCCTATTTTGTAAAGATAGTTTCTCTTATCAATGAATTGGGTAAATAAAACAACAATTTTATGAATCCATTAATATTATAGTTTTCTCAATGTCCGTATTTTGTGCAGGGAAGAGAACTGAGTATTACTGTCGGCTGAGCAGAACGAAAGAAGGATAAACGAAAAAATTAGTTTAATTTCTTGTTAGTATAATGCAAATAAATGCAAGTCTGTGTCATTGATGAAAATAAAAGTATTATCGATTAACAATTAAGCTGACTTAGTGATATGGTTCAAGTGGGGTCAAGCGTATGATAGCACACTCGAACTAGAAGTCTAAACTAAATATACCAGTTATATTAACTTTAAAACCTAAGTAAATCGGTCAAAAAGGTCATATATGAGTAACTAAATTAATAAAATATGTATTTTTTAATTAAATTGATTTTCAATTACGTTTGAATTTTAGTTTTTTCTAAAATGCCTGATAAACATTGCTAATAAATGACTATAACACCAATGTTTTAATAGTTAACTATTCTGAATGTTTTACATTTGAGTAAACAAATACTATGATTAGTCGTTTAAGAGCTTTATATCAAGACATATTCTCTACTATGTATTGTACATTTACTTAACAGTAATATAAAATACTGGATTTATAAGATATAACATGATTTTACAGAGTTATATTTCAATTTTGTGAAGCGATAAATATCTAATAACGCTTAAATTGTATAGTGATAAAAATTTTTAGATAACTAATGAGTAACTGGGTGTTTCTATATTTTTAGTTAATTTATATATTTATTTACCTCAATCACCCCATAAATATGAATTAATACAAGACATCAACATCACAGGAATGCTGAATGACAATCAGTGTAAAGCTGGTTTTTCACATTTTCTAAAAGATAATTAAACAGATAAAACAAAAATTTATAATTCCGTTAATTACTACATAGTGAATTGAATGTTACATAGTATGCTACTAGTTCATAAAATAGTCTTTTGCTTATGACTGATTTTAAGTGTATAATTTATTTTGTTAAACATGACAATACTAAGGAGAAAATGTAAACTACAAAACAAATACGACCAACCTAATTGCATTGAACTAGTGTCAGTCCATTTATAAATATACACTTATGTAAATGTTTTTTTCTGTGTGTGATCCTTATTGATCGACTTCTTTTAAATTACAAACTAAAACGACTTAGACTAGAATATACAAGCCTTGTAAATATAATACACTTCATATTTTGAATGGACAAAAACATTCATATACAACAATTATAAAAGGACAATCATTTTAAGACTTCATTTTTTATAAATACATATATTTATTTCAAATAATATTTTTTACGATGCCAGACAATGGTGTATATTAGACTAATGGATCATGAATGATCAGACAATACGCCGTTGTATCCTATGGTATATTGGTATAAAGGTGTCTTCTCTTGGAAAGTCAGTTTATCCAAACAAGGCTGATCATTACCACCTATGTAATATGACAATTAAAACCTTGTATACATATAATATAAAATTGATTTATTTCCATTGAAACTATCATATGGATAGTACTTGCTGTTCAAGTACAGTTTTATGTTATCTAAGTTACAATAATCCACCTCAATGACCTCATAAATGTGATTTAATACAAGACATCAACATCGCAAAAATGTATGAATCAATCGATTTCTTTTAAATGGCCAACTAAATTAGTTTAGGATAAAAAATGAAGGTATTATACAAATCATACACTTCTTATATCACCATTAGGATACTATGCATAAGAGCGTCAAATAAAATGTTAGTCTAAAATGCTTTACATATCAGAGCTTGCAGTTCTGTAAATATAACTAGATATTAAATGAACGAAACATTTTTTATTTCTCAATGAAAGGATCCTCATACGTATTCAACTACTCTATTAAAACTTAGCGAAATGATTTAAATATGAATGACACTCAGTGTAAAGCAGGTTTTTTCCTATTTTGTAAAGATAATCAAACGGATAAAACAACAATTTTATAATTCCGTTAATAACTACATAGTGAATTGAATGTTACATAGTATGCTACTTGTATAATTTATTTTGGTAAACATGACAAAACAAATACGACCAACTTAGTTACATTGAACTGGTGTCAGTCCATTTATAAATATACTTTCATGTAAATTACAAACTAAAACGACTTAGTAGACTAGAATATACAAGTCTTGTAAATATAATACACTTCTGAGATATCCATTATGAGCTTTAACTTACTTTATAGTGTTTCACATATTATTGTTTATTAGTCTGTATATCAAATAAATATTAAATATTTTGAACGTACAAAAACGTTCATTTTTCAAATATCGGATATAAATTCATAAACATCAATTATATCATACTTGAGCCAAGCTATTAAAATTAAAGTTCATCAATGTTCTTTTTTAACTGTAAATATAATTTATATAATGAGATATTTGGGTAAATAAAACAATATACGAGATGTTCTATGCAAGAAATATATCTTATTCTTTATTTATTTACACATTTTTCACATCTTTATTTACAAATATTGTCCTTGATCAGAATCTTTGAACTTGTGATTCTTCAACTCCTTTAAGCTCGGCCATTAGTCTGTTGTAGAGTTCTTCCCCACACTCTTTAGGACCAATGGTGGGTGGATAGTAACATATTTATATAAAATGCTGTCAAAATCAGACGGTTATGCTTAAATAGGATCCAGAAGTTGTTATTGTTATCTTAAAGATACTGTTTCATACTAAAAGTTCACTCTTAACAAGTGTGATAATAGCGATTTTTGAAGCTAAAAATACACATACGAATGAAAATAACTTACGTTAAATTTCAATACCCATAACACATATAAAAAGTCATGTAATATTTTTGTTATTTTTAGTATAATAAATATTAAAGAATATGAAACTAAATCAACTGCGATGATGCTATTAAAACGAGACTCAGCCATATTACATTTGTATTATTTTTATGATAACTCTTTTTAACACTTTTTTTCTTTAGTTAGCATACATTTTTATTTATTCCCCAATAAATTAGATATGATTTCCATGGTTAGTTTTAGTTGACAGCCATTGTAAAACTATACATTGTGAAGCCCAATAAATGAATTTGAATGTGAAGTGCAGTTGAACATACAATACCTTCCCTTTCATCCAAATAATGAACTTTATATTAAAGGTAGCACTAAAAAACCATATACTGTACGAACAAAACTATATACTTTTATATAAATACAAATGTACATAACTAGACTTTATATTCGTATAATACATTTAAGTATGTAGGATTAACATTTGCATTATACTAACAAGAAATTAAACTAATTTTTTCGTTTATCCTTCTTTCGTTCTGCTCAGCCGACAGTAATACTCAGTTCTCTTCCCTGCACAAAATACGGACATTGAGAAAACTATAATATTAATGGATTCATAAAATTGTTGTTTTATTTACCCAATTCATTGATAAGAGAAACTATCTTTACAAAATAGGAAAAAATTATACTTTTTAATTTAAAGTGTCATTTATATTTAGTCGTTTCTCTCATGTTTATTATAATAAATGGACATGTATGAAGATCCTTTATTTGAGATATTAAACATTTTTATCCATTTAATATATATCCATATATACAGAACTGCAAGCTCTAAAGTTTGCCATTTATTTAGAAATCTATAATGCGAATACTAATAAAAATATCATTATGAAAACACTAAATTAATTTACTTAGCTAAGTTTAATTTATTTTGCTATAATTTTCATTACATCTTTATTTCTATCATTAAACTGAATATAGAAGATATGTAGACAAAAGAAGTATATACTTAAACGGTTGATTTGGTATACCCTGTGTTATACAAATTATTTAAACATAACGTCCATTATAGTATTTACTCTCGTGGCTCATTTTAAGTGAAAACAATATAAAGTATTATTCTTAGATATGACAAGACAGTGTTTCATAGAACGGACATTTCATTTAAAGTCTAACAACCAGTGAAATTAAGGGACATAGAGTTGAATCAAAAACATGTATTATTGGTCTGATTTTCAACTAATTGACAAGCCTGATACTCAGTTCTCATCCTTACTCAACATACGGACACTGATAAAATGGAACTTAGATAATTTCTCATATACAAGACATGTCTCATCTTAAACATAACGCATATGTATGCACTCAAGGATGCAAGTGTAGAAGAACGTTTTGTACGCATATCTGAAATTAAATGTATATTGAATTTCACATCTATATTGTATTATATTGTTTTTTCCATTCAAAGTGAGCTAATGATTTTAGTTTTTATGTGATAAAATTAGTAACAAAGTATAATTTATTATTGCTATAAACAAATAATATGTCTTTTTTTAATAAATATATATTAATGAAGTTATTCTGATCTCACTAAAATGAATTATTCATGTTGAATCGGTCACAATTTTTTTAAGTTATTTGAAAGTTCAATGTTTTCAATACGTGTTTGTGATATTAATGTTGAAATTATAAGAAAAGGCAATTATTATTATAAAATTGTCAAAATAATATGCAACATTTAATACACTATACAGTTATTAATGGATTCATAGAATTGTTTTTTTATTTACTTAATTCGTTAATAAGAGAATTTATCTTTACAAAACAGGAAAAAACATGTTATTAACTTAAAGTGCCATTTATAATTAATCGTTTCTCTCAGGAATATTATAATAGTTGGACATGTATGAAGATCCTTTCATGAAGAAATTAAACATTTTTGTCCATTTAATATTTACATAACTGTAATCTCTAATGTGTTTAACATATTAGATTTAAATTTTACGTAAGGCTCTTATGTGTAAGATCCTAATGGAAATCTGAAAGAAAATGAATAGAGAATTTCACATCTATAGCCTATTTTATTATATTAGAGAAAATAAACTATTATTTTCCCATTCTATATTCATACACTCACTCAAAAAACATCTTCTCAATAGAAGACTTAAGTATGCAAATGATGAATGACGTTTTGTTTAATAAGTCTGAAATGAAATGTATAGCAAATTTTATTTTAAACCCCTTGTCATAAGTAGAATGTAACTTATTGAAGTATTGTTGTAAATAGAGAGGCTTTATTTGATATCTTAAAGTAAATGCTACATATTGTAATATTAAATATGTCTAAATATGGCTCGTAATTCAATATTATTCGATTGTTTTAGTTAACGTGTGAGGGAATAATAATTGAACTCCTTAACTCATAATTCTACATATCTGAGATGAAGTTTCCGCTCTTTGCAGATTTTTATTGAATTATATGAATTTTTATATCTGCCTCACTACCACATATATTAAAAATAAACATTCTTACAAATATTTACCAATTGATTTAACTTTGGTTGTTGTTGTTGTTGTTGAGATACATGTATGTACAGATGAAGTTCCGCTCTTTGCAGATTTTTATTGAATTACATGAATTTTTATATCTGTCTTACCATTGTCTTACTACCACAAGTACACATGATGAAACATTGCATCAGCAAAATTGGACTTGGACAATTTCATACCATACAAATACATCAGTTGGTTTTAAAAAAGACAGTATTTTTTATAGAGTTTTCAGTATTTAATAATCGACATTATTATACTTTATTCTTAAATAACATTTAAATATTGTCCGACTTATTACTTCAAAAATATCTGCAATACAACTTCTCCTTACGATTTTTAAATAATTAATTAAATATTACTATAACTTATCCCATAACAGAATTTAAATATTGTGTTACTTATGTCATTACAAAAATATAGAATAGTATATTACCTTAGGATTTTTAAATACTAAATTAATTATTAAATAAAATATGCTTTTTATTTTCTATACATCTGCTAAATATATGGAAAAAACCACTTAAATATGGAATACGAACAACATGCAATGAAAAACAAAGTATCAGGCTAGCAGAAATTAGCAGCAGTCACATAATCAGTTCGCGAGGCAGTCGGACTATCTTACGGAGAGGTCGCCGGGTCGCGCTGATTCGATAGTGACACTTTGTATGCCGCAGGCGGCAACTGTAACATTGATAACTCCTACCAGTCTTTGCTCTCCTAATACTCAAATGTATTAAAACATAAAAATTTAACTTAAATTAATACATATTAACAAATATACATTTATTATTGTAATACAAATAAATAAATATAAATGTGTTAGCTGTTTCAAAGATATTCTAACTGATTTATATATAAAAATTAATTGCATTTATTATAGTACAACGAAAATAGTGATTTATTATGAACAATGTACTTCATATAGTATATAAGTATAATATTGAAATAAAATATGTACACAGAAAAACCAGAATCCTTTTTAATCTGTTTAAATTTATCGTCATAACAATTATTATATTATAACGTGACAAAGAATAAATATCGATGCACTTTTTATAGTACACAGATTTATTATAGTATACTACGAATGAAAGCATAAGTTGGCTATATACATTATATGTGAAGGAAAACAAGGTAAAATAATATTACTGTAACACCGAAAAACGCATTTGTATTTATTAAAAAAGAGAAAAAAATCATATATATATATGTATTTTATATAGTATAATGCAAATAATCGTGTGAGTTAGCAACACTGTGAAAAAACAGTTGGTACATTTTATATAATATAAAGAAAAACCGATTTTGTTTGAACAAACTAATACTATATTAAATACGAATTATTAGAAAAATACATTTTATATAGTACTAATGCATCTGGCTCGGCGTAAGCGAAGCGAATCACATCAGCTGGTACTAGCAGACGACAAACCAACAGATTTTTTTTTACATCTGGTTTAAATGGTCAGAACAAATTAATACTATATTAAATACAAATTATTGCGCCAATGGTCGAGTTCAGAGTTCTTACCAAGTTCTGTTCTCCTAATACTTAACGACCAGTTTTAACGTATGTATTAACGCGTTTGTATTTAATATAGTATAATTTAATAATCGTATATGTATTTATTATAGTTTTAACGTAAAAGGATAACGAATTTAAATTAATATTACTGTAACACCGAAAAAACGCGTTTGTATTTAATATAGTATAATTTAATAATCGTATATGTATTTATTATAGTATAATGTAATAAATCGTGTGAGTTGGTAGCACTGACATATATTTTTTTTTTCCCAATTAATCGTGCGAGTTGGTAACACTGCGAAAAAACAATTCGTACATTTTATATAGTATAAAGAGAAACTGATTTTTTTTCGGTTGGAATGGTCATTAATACTATATTAAATACGAATTATTGTGGAAAAATTGTATTTATTATAGTTTTAACGTAAAAGGATAACGAATTTAAATTAATATTACTGTAACACCGAAAAACGTGTTTGTATTTAATATAGTATAATTTAATAATCGTATATGTATTTATTATAGTATAATGTAATAAATCGTGTGAGTTGGCAGCACTGAGATATTTTTTTGCAATTAATCGTGCGAGTTGGTAACACTGCGAAAAAACAGTTGGTACATTTTATATAGTATAAAGAAAAACAGAAATTTTTTTTGCATCTTTCATATGGCATCACATCAGCTGAGGAGCAGACGACAAACCAACAGACTTTTTTTTCACATCTGAACAAATTAATACTATATTAAATACGAATTAAAAATACATTTCATATAGTATAACGTGGCTCGTCGAGCGAAGCGAACGAAGCCACACACGTTCTTCTGCCGCTACTTACGTTACCCTCTCGGGTGTGTCACTGTGCTGCGGTGGTATCGACTCCGTTTCACAAACGGAAGGTTCTAGGATCGATCCCGGCACCGGTCTTCGACACTTTTTGCCACAGCAATTCAAATAAATACAATTAATTTTAATAAATACGGCGTGACGTCACACCAAAACAACACTGACCTAGGACAACGTCATCGCGGGGGGTCCACGTGCTTGTAGTAAACAATAGTATGTGTGTACTACTGACAGAAAAAAGAGCGCGAAAACGGTATGACGTCACACCAAAACAACACTGACCTACGACAACGTCGCGGGGGGTCCACGTGCTCGTAGTAAACTTGACCTTCAAGGTCACCACGTGGTGATTATCAATGAAAGGTCAACGACCTTGCTGATTATCAGTTGTAAACAATAGTAAAGTTGACCTCTGGGGTCAACACGTGGTGATAACACTGATAACAGAGGTCAAAAGGTCTCCCAGAACCCGCGTTTTACACTACTTGTCAGACTTTAATGTTAATCTTGAATTAATTTTCATATAAAACGGCTTTCATAAATTACACTACAGTTACATTAAAATGTTCTTAAAATATACAACATCAAGTCTGCCTTGAATTTATATCTAGGGTAAAAACCAATATCCCTGTTTAAACCTCTTTCAACTTGCAGACCTTAAGTAAGAACAAATTTTGGAATTTACAAATTTTATTGTAATCTAAATGGCGGTTATTTCTTTTATACGCCAGTATACACTGTCCACATGCGGCGTTGCGCTTGTAAATCCGTCATCCCCTTTGTTTTTTGTTTATGAACTCGATTTTAAAAAGTGTTTAAGATTTCTCATTTTGATTTACGTTCATTGACTATTTATATTTCTCTTGTTCATTTGTATTTCATTTCCTGGTCTGTCTAAAATAAAGAAGCAGAATCAGTCTTATATTGGTGTTAATTAGAATTACTAAATTTAAATTCATACTGAAATATTTAATGAGTTCAAATATTTTTGAATACGCCACTATTTAAATGTACCGTAATTGTTGCTCCGAATGAGATAAATTCTGTAAAATAATCTTCCCATATAGAGTTTGTTCCGACTGAATTGACTATTAACTTAACTACGCATTTTGTCGAAGTTCAAAGTAATACCCAAACTATTGAGAGTGTATGTGTGGTTTGTTTCTTTTTTCAATCATGATTAATATCTTTTTTGATTTGTTATTAAAAAAAAAACATAATGTAATTTTTTTTTGTTGAGAATAAAAAGTTTTCACATCATATCAATGTGTTTTCTATTTGTTAGTAACATTTTATTACACAAAAATAAAATATTAAGGTGTAACAAAATAAAATTTATTGTTAAAACATCACATAAAACACTTGCAGGGACTTATTATTTCCAATTGACTTAAAAAGAAATACGTACCTGTTTTATAGCTGAATCATTATTTGCTTCAGAAAATTACAAAGTATGGAAACAGTTCAACCTTTGATTAATTAACTGTTCTCAATGCGGACTTCGTTTCTTTTTTGTTACTTTTGATAACCTAATATCCACTTACAACGTTCTTTCATATACTTTCCCTACAAGGTCTTGTATGACACTAACTTTGTATTCAGAATGCTACAACTTGACAACTCATACACCATTTTAAAATTCAACAAAAAACCCTTTATTAATGTGTGATAAAGTGTTGAACTAAGTACCCTAAGGTATCATAATAACTATGGATATTTTCTATATCTTTTTATCTGAAACCAGTTTTCTACGAAGAACTATCTTAGTTTAAAGATTCTACAGATAAATTACCCCCCCCCCACCACCAACGGTTTTTGGGAGATTTATTTCTGTTAATCTCCCATTTATGCGTCTTCTAATGGGTTTCTTCTTTCTTAAGTACTATTAATAGAAAGTGTTCCTCTCAGCTGATCCAATCTGCCTTGTTCAGACTTAGGATTGAAAGTCCGACTTCGAAAACAATTATTGTATCCGTTATTTATACAAAATGTGAAATAATTATTATTTATTTATTTTTCTTTTTTTTAGCCAAATATTTACCTACTTGGTCCAATAAATATTTATTTTAAAAAAACAGCTATTTTAATTTAATGATTTTGAAAGATTAAAATATCTCACGTAACAGTAAATTAGATGTGTGTTGTGTAGTAAGATATAAACATAGATAAATTATTTCAATTTGAGAGCTTTATTTTCAAATTACACACAATTATACAACTAAATGAGGAATGATAATCAAGTCGTATTCATGTCTTCATTGTTATGTTCGTAAAAAAAATGCTTTTCCTGTATTGGAATAGTATATTTCATAACAAGAGTGGAAAGTGGGGTTTTGCATGTTCGAGACCATATGTTTGAAGTGCGAGACTTGTCGAGCACTTCAAATGGTCGAGAACATACAAAACACTTTCACTCGAGTTTTTAACGATACTTTTCAGTACACTACGGAATAAAAACTCATTTTTGGAATGTTAACTGTTTATTAAATTAGAAACATGTTTTAAAAACAGGTCTTGTTGACTGTGGAAAATTTTCGGTTGTAAACAATGTTACTTTCGGTAGTAAACAATAGACAGCTGTTGAAAATATGATGTTTTGCAGGTTGTAAACACATAACGAAAACAGCTGAACTCATAGTAGTGTAGTGAAAATGATTAGTTTTCAAATTATTGGTTTTCAGCAAGAATAGAGAAAAAACACATATTAGCATTGTTCTGGTTTAAAGCATTCAGATATATTTTCACATAATTTACTGACGTAGAGGGAGTCTTACATTTCATTAAGTCATCAAAGAACGAATTCGTTTAACCGTTCTCTTTTGGAACCCTTTCCTTTCATTCTTGGTGACCCAATCTCGAACATTGTTTTGTTCCATCTTGTTAATAACCTCTTTTCCTTGATGATTTTTTCCCACATTTTTCGTGTGCTAATAATTCTTCCTAACTTTGCCGAGGATTTTGGGTAGCTCACTTCTTGCTTTCGTATAGCCATCATCAACTTATTTAAAACTGGTATACTAAATTTATCAAACAACCGTACTAAACCAATACGACTCAACTTGCTAAGTTTGATTATACTGTATTATATAAAGCCTCTTTCTTACTCTTGGAAATTTTGGAAAAGTCGAAAAATTCTAAAAAAATTTTAAATTCAGAGAAAAGACTCTCTCTCTTCCTCTCCCCCCTCCTCTCCCCCACCCCTCTCCTTCCCCTCCCCCGCCCCTCCCACTTCCCTTCCCTTCTCCCTCCCTTCCCCCTCCAGAATATAACACAGCGCTCATGTTCGGAATAATGTTGCCACATCTGTACTTGAGTAGGCGACAATGAGGAAACAATAAACTTGTCAGTGTGGAGCACAGGAAGCGGAAGTTCAGGAGTAAGAAAAGGATATGAGTTTGGAGCACTTGTGGCGTTTCAAATTGTGTTTTACCAACTAGAACCATCTATGAGTCCAAGTCTCAGAGTTCCTTAATCTGCTTACAACGGTAGTAATTTAACATAAACCAATTTTTTTCCTATTTTTGAATCCACCTTAAAAATTATAGATGTTAAATTATTTTAAACTCTTCGTTTAGAAACTTATATTTTGTGTAACAGGTTAGAGTCAAAGTGTTTTGACGCACTGAGAAAAAGCATGACGATAACTGAAAAGAAATAACTTCAATAATGTTGGAATACATCTTAAAATTAAAATTAGAAATTAAAAAATCAAAATACACATTTAAATACGAAATGAACAGTCTTTTTCCCTAAAAAATATTAGTTCTTAATCATTTATAATTCCCTAAATAAAAATAAGAAATAATAATGACTTATATTATAATTTAAACACCATAAAAGAGATATTTAGCTTCATATCTGAGCTGTTCAAGTCTTTCTCACAGCTACATATTTATTAGTATGTGTTATATAAGGTATTTGTACCAACTTTTGGAGAAATTTGGTAAAACAAAACTCAAATTTATAAAAAGTAAATAACAATACACGAAAATAATGTAGTGATTATTTTTCACTAGTTATTTTCAATAATGTATTTAGTTATGGACCCTCCTCCCACACAGATATGTACACTGAATATTGCAAGATTGATGAGGGTGGAGGTATAGGGGTGAGTTAGTATAGAAGGGTTGTCCTGGGTACTTCTTCCTCAGTCTATTAGTTATGTAGATTACGTCCTTTGTCTTTGGCCTCGTGTTCTTAGTTATGGACCCTCCTCCCACACAGATATGTACACTGAATATTGCAAGATTGATGAGGGTGGAGGTATAGGGGTGAGTTAGTATAGAAGGGATGTCCTGGGTACTTCTTCCTCAGTCTATTAGTTATGTAGATTACGTCCTTTGTCTTTCGCCTCGTGTTCTTAGTTATGGACCCTTCTCTCACACAGATATCTACAATGAATATTGCAACATTGATGAAGGTAGAGGCATAGGGGTGAGTTAGTATAGAAGGGATGTCCTGGGTACAAACTCCTCAGTCTATTAGTAATGTAGATTACGTTCTTTGTCTTTGGCCTAGTGTTCTTAGTTATGGACCCTCCTGTCACACATATTTTGTTAAAGTGAAGGAAACGAATATATCTAGTTTGTTTACATAAAGTAGAGAGAAAATCCTAAAACAATGAAAGGTGATTCCTGGTACCAATGTGCATGATTTAACAAAATGCATAACAGAATAATTAATAGAAAGAGAAAGAGAGAGAGAGAGAGAGAGAGAGAGAGAGAGAGAGAGAGAGAGAGAGAGAGAGAGAGAGAGAGAGAGAGAGAGAGAGAGAGAGAGAGAGAGAGAGAGAGAGAGAGCACCCCAACATAAGCTGATTTATTTGATCATAAGTCAGTAAGTCATGGATTTATATATTCGATCTCCTTAGACTAAACTTCTCAATTTCATAAAATACAAAATGTATGTACTTAATGTGAGAGGGAGAAACAAGAGAATAATTATCTTAATTTAAAAAATATTGTGTTAATATATATATATATATATATATATATATATATATATGTATATATATATCTACAAGATACATATCTACTGTGTTCTAATAAAGTTCCCTTTCCTTATAAGAAACATATTTATCATCACAGTGGTTGATACCAAATTATTTTTGTTGAAGGCATAAATCTGAAGAGCACGTTTGAACAAAGTTTTTTTCGGAAATTGAGAATAACAATTAAATAAGCAATCTGATATATGTCTTAAAACGTACAGACTTAGGCTTGATATTAGCAATAAAACTATTCAAAAAATCTTCTTTTTTCACTGTTTCACAACGATCACGTGGAGTAAAAATGTGCAGTGGTTGAAAGCGTCACTGTCTGGTGGAGGAGGATATGGCGACGCAAGTGAATTGACAGGATTGTGCCTGAATCCTCTGACAGAGTCACATGTGTTTTAGAACACAATACTCAAACTGAAAGTGGTATGATTGAAAAATAATAATGAAACAGCTGATCTATTTCCATCACAATTCCTCAATGGTGTAAATATGTATGTTTTATATGTTTAAGGTCCACATGATATTATCAAATGCTTACCAATTCCTGTTTATTATTTGTCGAAATAATATCAGTAAACAGGAAAATATGTACTACAAATTAAATTTGATAGTATATCCCGGGTGTTCAAAAAGTCTGGAACCCCCTTAATATTTATTTTATTAATCAATGGAGAACAATGAAACTCTAGGATTACGTCTTTACTGTAGTTACTGAACTTTTGGTCGTTTTAACTGTCCTTTTTCGCTTTGGGGGGACGTTATGTGAAGGAAATCTGAAAAATCTTAAATGTAAGCATAGGTCGAGTTATACTTCATTTTAAAGGTCATTGTAAGAGAAACACGTTGCCGCAACCCAGACTGAAAAAAGACTATTCGTTTGGAAATAAGAGCCTCTAAAAGTTTGGCTTCATTGGAACTTTGAGAGCCTACTATTTCCAAACGAGTAGTCCTTTTCCAGTCGGGGTTGTGACAATGTATTCCTCTAACAATGACCTTTAAAATGAGGTATAACTTGACTATGCTTACATTTAAGATGTTTTAGACTTCATCCACAGGACGTCCCCCCACAGTGAAAAAGGACAGTTAAGATGGCCAAAACGTCAGTAACCACAGTGAGGACGTAATCCTAGAGTTTCATTGTTCTGTGTTTATTAATACTATATAGTAAAATATTAAGGGGTTCCAGACTTTTTGAACACCCCGTATATAGGCCGCTTATAAAGTGAAATCTGAAAGCACTGGTGCAAGAGAGATGCGCTGAGTAGTGGAAGTGAAACACAGAACAACTTTTTCCCCACTGCGTCATTCAAGTTAGTATTGTCATGGAAACTACGAAGACAGTAGGCCGAGGGCTGGTGGCTCAGTAACAAAGCCCCACGCACTACGTCATTAGCAGCAGTGATCATTAGTTTGTTTAATTAACACTAACGAATCAAGCTTAGAACTATAATTAATTATTTAGTAATCAAATATCAACCAAACAATAACGCAATGAATAGTAATGTAAAAAATAAATAGCAATCAAACAAACTAGCACAGCTAATTCATTAGTCATAAAATGTTCTTGTTTTTTTTCTAAAGACTGTAGCGGAAGTTGAACTGTTGAAGTCAGGAGTTTGTTACGTCAGTGGTTAGAAAACTTTAATTCTACATTAGTACTCCACAAATATAATACAGCAATTTTACAAAATAATGGTTTAGGTGATCAAATCAATAAATATGATCTTGAATACTTTTTATTTTTCAATTTTTTTTAAATATATATATATATTAGGCATAAGGAAATAAATTTATTTAACACTTCAGTGTCATTAACTCCTGATAATAGCTGCACAGCATCCCTCTTCCCTATAAAGGTGACAGTCAGCCCGAAAGAGGGTTTTTGTTACTTAAGATCTTACTTGGGACAGAGTGAAATAATCATCTAATTATTGCTAAACAAACACAACAACTATACACTTAATTGTTTAATTTGTTGGACTAGTAACAATATTAGATGATTTTTTTAATAAACTGCTGTATAAAATAATTTAATTCTTTTATTATCCCACTGTGGGGCAGTAAAAGCACAACATACAATAAAATTATAAAGCCAATAGAACAGAAGTAACACTAAAACAAAAACCTATTTTTATCTCATTCTTCAATTATTAATTATTAATGAAATGAAAGACTGATTTTTTTTCCACAATTCATCTAGATATAATAAAAATAAAAGAAAACAGATCACAATAAGTCATTTCAACATTCAAACAAAATAAAAAGATCGTTTTGATCGATCTTGATTCAGTTACTGTTTCTGACAAAAAATATAAATGAAGTGAATGTCAATTCCTCATTGACTGTCTGCACTGTACTCTACAACGCTCGCCCATTTTGTACAGAAAATGTCATATTTTTCTATCTAAAAGATTTATAATTACGTTCTAAAACACATAAATCAGTTTGGTTGCGTATTGCTTGTTTCTAGGTCAATAAATAAACTTTAAACGGCGGAAACAAATATTATCAAAACTATAAAACATTATGTAGAATTTAAACCAGAATGCCTCTTAAGGGCTGTGACTTTAGAGTTAAATAGAAGGGTTGAACATAACAAGTAAAAAAAAGAGAAGTATGAAGACTATCGGACAAATATTTATTTGTCCGATCAGGTAAGAGGTACTGTGTTGGCTTTACATTCTCATATTATTAAGTTCTTTACAGTAAACATTTTCTAAGTAGGCACTGATTGGTTGATTAAATATTGTTGACTCAATTTTGTTCACCGTATGGCAACGAGTATACGAGTACAAACTATAAGATAGAAAAAATATTTCAGTTCATAATTATTTATAATATTGTACAATAATGGGTTTACTATAGCAACAATAATAACCAATTTAAATACCCTATAGTTTTAAAATTGGTTTAATTTGCTACTGTACGTGTATATGTGGGCGGATGGGTCAATACTACTGCACTTTGATGAGTGGACGGGTGGGTCAATACTACTGTACGTGTGTGGGTGGGCGGGTGGATCAATACTACTGCACTTGTATGAATGGACGGGTGGATCAATACTACTGCACTTGTTTGGGTGGGCAGGTGGGTCAATACTACTGTACGTGTATGGGTGGGCAGGTGGGTCAATACTAATGCACTTGTATGTGTGGGCAGGTGGGTCAATACTATAGTTCGAATAAAATAACTTTGGTACTGGCGGAACGGCCTCACGCCACTGGTCTGAAATGACAAAACTCTGAGCTTTAACTTGCTGTCAAACGTAAAATAAGTAAGCAATAATTTTCAAACTAATTGTATAGTGTACACCATTTTATATTCTTTAAGGAAAAATTATGCTGGAGATTTTTCTATAGCTAATTTGCTTTTTAAAGTGATATTTGTATTTAAAAACACATGAAGTGAAATTGCACGTGAGTCGTCTTTAACCTGTCACTGTTGCGAGAATAATAATAATAAAATAATATCTTGTGGATGGATGACAGTTTGATTTATTGTGATTAGTTTGGTATAAGTCTCATTTAATAATTTTAACAGGTTAATGAGAAATTAATTTTTTTGTAAACCCTTGCAAACTCTGAAACGAAAAACGCTAGACAAAATTTCTTTGAGCAAACATTAACTGTGTTATTTATGTATTACTAAAATAATACTGTGGTACTAATAAAACATGTGGAAAAATAATGAAGAGTTGATGAAGTAAACTCATAGTTCGTTTACATCGAGGCTGTGTCGGACGCGTAAGGTATACTCTGCTCAAGGGAAAGTGTAGACTGAATATTCAGCCCAAGCGTAAAACGAATTCCGGTCGACGATATTTTCAAGAAATGTTTCTCCAGTAATAAATAAGGTAAGTTACTGTAGTTGACTGTTGACTTTGAGGTGTGTTCGTGTTTATTTCTTTATCGATTTAACAGTGCTTACTATAGTATAACCACTAGTTTATTTTGATTACAGTTATTTAGTTTTAGTGATATTACAATTTTTTTTATTTAGATGTGACAATAATGCTATAGGATTCAGTGTTTAAATAATTATCAGTGTTTATTGCAATTCTAATATTTAGGCTCTTTCAAATTTTAGGTAATGTTCTATTGGTAATTGACAAGATTTGTTTGCAATGGAAGAGGCCAGAGCTGAGCCAGTGACTGTACATTGTGCGTGTGGTATCACCGCCGCCTTGTTGACAATCTAGTTTTGAAAACTCCTGAATCTTTCTTCCTAGTTCAAGAAAATTCTATTTAATACGAGAGTAAGATTTTAGTGTCACTTAAATAACATAATTAATTTAGGTTTAAACAGATTTTGTCTAGCGTTTGTCATTACCGAGTTTGCAAAGGTTTACAAAAAAATTAATTTCTCACTAACCTGTTTGAATTATTAAATGAGATTTATACCAAACTAATCACAATGAATCAAACTGTCATCCATCCACAAGACATTATTTCATTATTATTATTCTCGCAACAGTAACAGGTTAAAGACGACTCACGCGTAATTTCACTCATAAAAACGTGTTTTTAAATACAAATATCACTTTAAAAAGCAAATTAGCTCTAGAAAAATCTCCAGCATAATTTTTCCTTAAAGAATATAAAATGGTGTACACTATACAATTAGTTTGAAAATTATTGCTTACTTATTTTAAGTTTGACAGCAAATTAAAGCTCAGAGTTTTGTCATTTCAGACCAGTGGTGCGAGGCCGTTCCGCCAGTACCAAAGTTATTTTATTCGGAGTATACTGTACGTCTATGGGTGGGCAGGTGGGTCAATACTACTGCACTTGTATGTGTGGGCAGGTGGGTCAATACTATTGCACTTGTTTGGGTGGGCAGGTGGGTCAATACTACTGTACGTGTATGGGTGTGTCAATACTACTGAATCTGTATGGGTGGGTCAATACTACTGCGCTTGTATTGAGGTCACCACAGTAAGTTGTACCACTTTAAATTAAAAAATTAAACCAATTATTACTGGTTTCTGCTGCCTGGAATTTACTCATTGTGCTACCAACAAGTCAGTACATATAATGATTTATGAGATGTAGAATGTGGTTATAAATAACAAAATGTTTGTATTGTTTACAACAACAAGGCGAGAGTTGTGACAACAGACAATTGAGGATCTCTTTAGCCCTATTTAGCTCCCGTCCCCAAACACAAACAGTCAATGAGTGAGTTGAAATTGACCTAATTGACACATTCTCTCATGAACATTAACTGCATCGCAATGTTATTTAGTAAAGTTTTAATTCCTTGGACTTTCACAATTCTATTCTGTGGTAGATAAATAGTTGAAAAACTATATTTCAATTTGTTTGATAATTAATAAAAATTTTAAAAATTTTATAAGAAAGGTGTCAGTAATAGTATTATTATTGATTTAGTTACTGTTATAATTTTGTGTTAATTATTGTCACTTGGTTTTAACTCTATATTTCTACTGTCTCACTTATATGTAATTAATTACACATTAAATTAATATTGTTATCTTACAGTAAACTTAAAAATTAAAACAACCTGGAAACGTCATGAATTAGATATATAAAATAGTAAAATTAAATATTATTGTAAAATAACACAATATTACAAAACCAAACAATGAAACGTGTAGTTATTTTCCTTGTTTAGGTTTAATTAGATGGTTTTTTCCCATTACGATCTGAGGTAAGCCTTTAATTAACGCAGACCCTCCCTGAGGCTCACTGTCACCTTTATAGGTACGAGGGATACTGTGTAATTATGATCAGTATGTAATTAAACTGTAGTATGAAATACGTGTAACATTATGTGAGTTAATGAATGTGTCAAATATGAAATAATAATGGTATTAAATTTATATTTTTCTATATGTAAAATATGTTAAACAGTTTTGCATATAAGAGTCTATCTGGCAATAGTTTTATCAGATAGTTTACTTTTCGTAACCCTACTTCACAGTACGACTAAAACATATATTTTTACTACTTACCATGGTTTATTCATTTAAATAACCAATAGTCAATGTTTGAACATTTATTTTATTTCCGTACAATTTACCATAAAATATTTCCCTCACACTTAATGTTCGATACTATAAAGTATGCATAACTATACAGTTTAAAGAATTGTATTTCAACTAAATGTATCCTTATGCAACCTTATGCAAATCCACCCGTAATGCTATTGCAGGATACGTGATAACAAACTTATGATAATAAAGAGGTGTGTTATGATCCGTGTTAACAAGGGTGATGATAAAGAGATAACAAGTCTGTGATAATAAAGAGGTGTGTTATGATCCGTGTTAACAAGGGTGATGATAAAGAGATAACAAGTCTGTGATAATAAAGAGGTGTGTTATGATCCGTGTTAACAAGGGTGATGATAAAGAGATAACAAGTCTGTGATAATAAAGAGGTGTGTTATGATCCGTGTTAACAAGGGTGATGATAAAGAGATAACAAACTTAAAATAATTAATTAGATTTGTAATGTTCCGCGATAACAAGGATGATGATAAATACATAAGTAGCTTATCAATATCATTACAACGTGTCATGTCATAGTGTGGATAATATATGTGGGTCGTTTGAAATGTTCAATGAGTGTGGTGGCAACACTGGTGTTTTAAAGCAGTTTGGAAGTGTGGAGAGGAGGGAAATGGGGTTAAAACTGGAAAACATGGGGTGAGATGGGTACAATCATTTAATGGTCTGTATTGAAACCTCATTGGTGGAAACAAAGTTGAGCTACTACCCTGTGAAATCCATTCAAACACTGATAACCCAAATAGAATACGACATTATAAATGTTGCTCAAAACGTAAGCTGGCATTTCAATGTTTGCCAATTTTGTGCTTTCTTAAATTTAAGCATAGCGGTTGTCCGGTGACATATTTTTCACAGTAATTATAAGTAATTAGTAAACACTAAAATATATCTTAATAAACTTTGTTTTTTGAAATTTGTTAATGATGGATTATCGGATAAGGGAGACAAAGGTAGTTGGACATTTGCCATCATTACGTAAAAAATACCAATCACGACGTTTGATTTGGTAAAACCCAAATCTCTTTCAAGTGCAAAAAACTAAATTACTTCTACACAAACATGTTATAAAACTACTTTCTTAAACTAATAAACTTATCTACATTAATAACTATCTACATTTTAACCTAGAACCTAGAATGGGGACAACAAAATGAACTTCTACTAAATATACAAAATGTTAACAGGGTAAAATTAATATAACTAATTAGAAGTTGCCTAGGCCTGAAAAAATGTTAAAACAATTAAATTAATATTTCAATCATACTAAAATGAGATACAATAACAAAGCATAAATATATGGTACCTGAAAAGATGGTCGAAAGACTTGGTCTTTTTTGTAATATTTGATTATTGTAGTGTTGTATTCATATTAACTGTTTGTCTTTTCAGGTTAAATGTAAATGTAATAGTTATTTAAGTAATATTTAATTTAGATAGATGTAGTCTCAGTCCTTCCGAGTCAAATATATCATTTTTGTGCATGCTTAATGTTATTTTAAATTAATAGTGTTTTTCAGGTACCGTATATTATGCTTAGTTATTGAATTCTCATTTTAATATGATTGAAATATTATTTAATTGTGTTTTAACATTTTTTTCAGACCTAGGCAGCTCCTAATTATTTATATTAATTTTACCCAGTTTACATTTTGTACATATAGTAGAAGTTTTGTTGTCCCCATTCTAGGATCTAGGTTAAAATGTAGATAATTAATGTAGATAAGTTTATTAGTTTAAGAACGTAGTTTTATAACATGTTTGTGTAGATGTAATTTAGTTTTTAGCACTTGAAAGATATGTGGGTTTTACCAAATCGAAACGTCGTGATTGGTATTTTTCACGTAATGATGGCAAATGTCCAACTACCTTTGTCTTCCTCATATCTTAATCAGATTCATTTTGTATTTCTGTTATGATTTTCCGACGAAAATATTTTTTGTAAAATTTGGATTTTATCATGTTATCAAATATTGTCAATACTTAATGGACATATTATATTTGAGTTATAACTTGTTAAGAAGACTAATGATGTAAAAGTAATGAAGGGACTTCAAGGTTCGAGCTCTGCCGGAGTTCACCAGCTTAGGGTCAATTGTTTTTCCCTAGAGGGCTAGTTAGATTTTAATTATTTTAATGCTTTTAAAATTTTTAAATAAAGTTAAAAGGGTTTCCGCTCAAAGTTGAAAAACGCTACTTTGAGTTTTAATTACTTATAATGAAATATTTATTACCATAAATTTGTATTTAAGGACAAGAATAAATTATTAATGAGGAATGCTTTCCACAGTTGGAAGGAGATGAGAATTCTTTAGTCATTAAACATTTCCCTCTTTTAAAAATATATGACATAAAGTAATCTGTTATTACTTATGAACTGTGTACAATATAACAAATCACATATACAGCAAGTGTATTAACAAGGGTTTTAAAGTAAACTACTGAAATGGGACTTATACTTAATCTCTGTAATTATTTGACAATCCAAATAGGCAAATTCAAGATAACATAATAACTCCACTATTGCTTATTTTATTAAGAGTCCAAAACATTTAATCTAGTACAATTTTTAATCTTTGATAATTAAATTGACTGGTTGTGCATTTTCATGAAACTCAAATCTATATGTGAGAATAAGAAATTTTATCGAATCTTGTTGAAAAGTACATTGCAAAGTATGATATTCACTGGTGATTTTCAGTCATTAACATAGAGTTATTCACTCTAATATTCAGACAACAATGTTACAATGGCTGCAGTTATGTAAACACACCTATTAATTGCATATTTCCCAAAATGGCTTTTCAAAATTCGACTATCAATAAATTATCAAAATTTACATAAATGGTTTTTATACAAATTTTAAAACATTTGTAAAATTTCCTACATATTAGAAATGTTTTTAACTTGTTCCATTTTATTCGAGTACATTTTATTTTTTTTTTTTTAACCGCGCCATGTTTTATAAACCGTTCAATTATTGATACGACTTAAAAAAACTCTGACAGTTACACCACTTGTAGTAACAATGTTAACAAAAGTATCAAACCACTCCAAATTTCATTCTATGTTGGACAAATATGATTTATTCTTCAACTCTTCAACATGCGTAAAGCCATCCCTTAGCTAACAAGTGTGTAGCGAGGCCGTATATCTCGGCGTCCCCTGATGACAGATTTACCAATACACATTCAATCCCTAGAGCCGCTTATGTGGTTTAGTTTAACTGTAGGTCTGATGTGTGGACCATGAGTAAATCACAGCCATCCCTTAGCTAGTAGGTGTGTAGCGAGGCCGTATATCTCGGCGTCCCCTGATGACAGATTTACCAATACACTTTCAATCCCTAGAGCCGCTTATGTGGTTTAGTTTAACTGTAGGTCTGATGTGTGGACCATGAGTAAATCACAGCCATCCCTTAGCTAGCAGGTGTGTAGCGAGGCCGTATATCTCGGCGTCCCCTGATGACAGATTTACCAATACACTTTCAATCCCTAGAGCCGCTTATGTGGTTTAGTTTAACTGTAGGTCTGATGTGTGGACCATGAGTAAATCACAGCCATCCCTTAGCTAACAAGTGTGTAGCGAGGCCGTATATATCGGCGTCCCCTGATGACAGATTTACCAATAGGCTACACATTCAATCCCTAGAGCCGCTTATGTGGTTTAGTTTAACTGTAGGCCTGATGTGTGGACCATGAGTAAATCACAGCCATCCCTTAGCTAGCAGGTGTGTAGCGAGGCCGTATATCTCGGCGTCCCCTGATGACAGATTTACCAATACACATTCAATCCCTAGAGCCGCTTATGTGGTTTAGTTTAACTGTAGGTCTGACGTGTGGACCATGAGTAAATCACAGCCATCCCTTAGCTAGCAGGTGTGTAGCGAGGCCGTATATCTCGGCGTCCCCTGATGACAGATTTACCAATACACATTCAATCCCTAGAGCCGCTTATGTGGTTTAGTTTAACTGTAGGTCTGATGTGTGGACCATGAGTAAATCACAGCCATCCCTTAGCTAGCAGGTGTGTAGCGAGGCCGTATATCTCGCCGTCCCTGATGACAGATTTACCAATAGGCTACACATTCAATCCCTAGAGCCGCTTATGTGGTTAAGTTCAGCTGTTGGTCTGATGTGTGGACCATTAGTAAATCACAGCCATCCCTTACCTAGCAGGTGTGTAGTGAGGCCGTATATCTCGGCGTCCCTTGATGACAGATTTACCAATAGGCTACACATTCAATCCCTAGAGCCGCTTATGTGGTTTAGTTCAACTCTTGGCTGAACTAACTGAAGGTCGGACGCGTGGACCTTGTTTTAACATATTCACTTTCTACTCTCATAATTCATAGACAAATTGTCCTTCCTAGTTTGGAAAAATAAATTTCACTCTAACAGGTTCTAGTGCTGTTTTTCATTATTTTGACAAACTTTTTAAATCTAGCCCTTGTCACTTGAAATCTTATAATTAAAAAAAGAAATCATGCACTTTCTCTGTATGATATATGATAATTTTAATTTCATCATGAATTCTAAATTTATTTAAGACTAGGGGTATATATATTATTAGTTTTATCTAATTATTTAATAATTAGTGATTTGCCCTAGTTGAGAATGTTTTAATATTGCTGTTATAACTCAATGAACAAAGATATTTATCAGTAAGTCTAGTTTTTTGTAAGCCGAAAGTCATTCATAATCTATTCAAAATAATTCGACATTCTATTCGTGCTCAAATGAAAGTTTATTTTCAATCACCACTGCTTTGTATCATTGCCTTAATAGAATTTCAAAAAGGTTTTCCGAAATCTATGCAATAAAATTAAATAATTCATTACGTATTTAATATATTAACAAGGCTATATTTTTTTAAACTATGGAACTAAAGAAAGCAATAAATAGCTAGGCATGTATATTAATGCTACATGTTCGATCTAATTTAATGAGTTGTTGTTGACGATTTTCGTTAAATTATGGGGAAACACAACAGCGATAATGGATGGCTGTGAAAGAGTAAGTGTATATGATCTTACTCATTAATTGGTCGGTAGCGTAGTTGGTTCAATTCCAGCTTCATGTGCTAAAGGTTGTCAGTTCGATCCAAATCAGAGTCAATACATTTTGAGAAGGATCAGCTGATAATCACCGGCTGTTCATTTGTCATTGGGCTATTAATTAATGACACTTTCTAAGGAATAGTCGGCCTTAGTTTGTAACAATGACTACATTCGCACATCTACACTCATCACACTCATTCGAAATCCATATTCGCCCATATCGTGACGATCGGCGTCTTAGGAATAAATAAATAAATAAGTTTGCAAATTATTTTAATCGTAACATTTCTTAACATCGATCCAGTTGCCTCTCTCAAAATAATGTTTCTCCAATTAGTTTAGTAAACAAGGCGAACATGTTTTATACAAATCTTCCATGTACTATACTATCGTTGCCATCAGTCGTTAAATGTATAATAAATTAAGATTTAAAAGTCTTCATGTTAACAAAAATATATTGATTACCAATATATAATAGATAAAAAGTAATATTAAACCGCTTACATCTTGGATTTTTAATTGCTTCAGAAAACTTTATAAGTACTGAATCTGTTCAACCAGTGATAAATTGTTCTCAATTCTAACTTTGTTTCTTCGCCGTCCAGATTACATGTTTGCTTTCTAAAAGCCACTTACAATAGTTTTTAATTGCTTTTCTAATCAGCTCAAATAACAAACATATCTCTGTAAATATTAACACTGAACGCTCAATCACTCATCACTAATTCTCCAACTTCCATGTAGGTAGAGAGCAGATATTTTGTAGGTTGTTTCTTTAGGTTTTAAATAAGACAAATATAGTATTTTTATCTTGATAAACTACTCATAAGGGGTAGAAACCGCCCCTAAAAGATTTTTTCATAAGGATGACTTTGGGTTGATTTTAGTAAATTAATAACACCTGTTTGGTAAATAAATAAACATTTTTATTTTGTATTTTTGACATTGTACTATTGATCCCACATAACAAAGTTAATCTGTGAATGGTGCATTTTTAATATTACACCATGAGTTTAATCTTCAGTTGTTCACTTTAAAAAAAAAACAGATGAAATAATGCGTTTGAAATAGGCTAATAAATACCATTGAGTGCTATAAATAGGTAGAAACGCAGGTAGTGTGAGTGAGATACTGTAAGTAAACTTGATATTGTGATTTTACGTTATACAGTTAATCTACTTATTTGCAGTCAAAAGTCTCATACCGAGGCCGAAGATCGAGGTGTATCGCGCGCAGCGAGCGCCGGGATTGGCACGCGAAGCGTGCAGGGTGTCCTCCTAGTTTAGTATAAAACATATTGATGAAGTTCGTTTGCAAATTGTATCTTAGTATTAGACTCCACAACCTATGACGTCATAGTTTTCCTCGCGTGACAAACGAAGGTTACATTATTTACGAGAGATGGAGATTTATTACCCTTACCAATGGACTTAGGAGATTTAGTATCCACATTTATCTTATGTCCTTTCAATGTACCAGTTTTGTGTTGTAGCACCTTGCCTATTGTGTATGCAGTGGTTTACCCCACTCTATATTGTCACAACATTTATCCCAACTATTGACTTTATAGTGTCCCCAACCATAGTCATGGATGTTCGTGGTTCTCTACCGCAATACATTAAAAAATTATTATTTATTTCGACTATAGTTTATATTATTAACATTGATCTTCATTAGAATATAGTTATATATCTGCCATCAAATACAAATCATCGTACCTGTATCCTTTGGAAAACAAAATATTTACTTTCATGATAAATCATGCAACTTCAATACTATTCGTCCATTTTTTATATTTATAAATTCACTATTTATATCAAGTTGTTTCATTGAAAGTTTAAAACCACTTTTGTTACTTGCAAGTAACAAAACCAAATTCTTTATTTAAACTAGTACTGAATAATTCCAATTCATGACAACTTAGGAATTGGATCAAGAGCGTTTTGAAGAGTAGATTATTTTCTTGTATAACCTTCTAAACATTGGGTTTGATGAAATATTATTAAAAGTTCCAGGCATGAATAAACCTTGTTTTAAAATTTTATTTTATTTTTCAAAATACACCTTACAAACATTTAAATTGTTGAAAAAATTATGAACACGAATAACTGTTACGTGAAATAATTATTATTTAGCTCCATAACATAAGAACAGATAAATAATGTTATTTCATCTTCGATTGCGTAAATTTTAATATAAAACTACGCATTATTTTATGTGTCAAGTGCGCGCGTTGATGTCACTGGAGAGGACACACGAGTGCACTTTCTAATCCTCTGGAGTGCGTACGTTAGTTTATTAATCTTTTAAAAATATGGGCTCACTCTATAGTGGTCACTTATATCTTAAAAGAAAGGTTGTGAAATTGTAAATGGTGAGCTCATCCCATTAATATTGATAGACTGCTTAGTGTTAACTTTTACTTATTATATCTTAGACTAAAACAAGATAGCGAGAAGTTCTTCAAATATTTCAGAATTTCTTTTTTTACTACCTATTCAAATGTTATTCGATAGTTAAAATTTGTATTGCCATTTATTTTAATACTTTGGATAACTTAATTATTTATATTACGTTCAAATTGTATGTCCGGTTTTAAAAAAGCACAATGTTTCGTCTGATATGTCAGTAAATTATTTCAATAATGTATACTCAGCGAGAGTTTAAATATTGTTGTTGTCATATGTAACTTTACTACCAAGTAATTTCTACTCCCCTACTATTGGTAACCTATCAGACAGTTTATATAGCATATAGTGTTACATCATTATAAATGAGTGGTTGAGAAGGATCAAAACGTCCTATTTCACCTTGTTTGTTGACACAAATTCTACTCATAAACTTTAAATTACAAGCCAATTATTACGACCTCAAAGAGCCTGGTTCAAACGCCTAATTACACAAACATTGAGCCTCCCTTTTATGTGCCTAAACAAACATTCACAAACTCTAGTAATCACCCATAGTCTATCATATGGCAATTATGTTGGATTATTATTAATTATTTAAAAATTATACTGATCGGAAAATAGTACGTTATGTACTGTGAATACAAAAAAAGCACTGATATTACAAATAGGTTCAAAGAAAAGACATCTAAATAAAAATGAGACAAACTCGAAGATTTGTAACTCCTTTAAAACCAATTTGAATATGGCTCGTTCATTTTTGTAAAAAAATAAGTTCGTATAAGACTTTTCTCAACAGAACACAGTAACTATCAACAGTAACTGCGTTCCTCCCTGTGCGGGTACCTCCGTACCTCTAGTCCAAGGTTCTTTACAGGAGAGACTAGAATGGCAGTTGATTGCCTGTATGTGATGCCAGAACTTTCTCGAAATGGCGCCCAGGAAGACTTAGATCCCCTTCCAAAAGCATCTTGAATAACACATCTGGAAACATCTAGACTCGCAGTGGCACTTTATTAAAAGGACCAAAAAGCAACCAGAGTCAGTTCAGTGGAAGAGTGTCTTCATCCTGAAGTGAAAGTGACAGTCAAGTGAGAGTGTTCACGAACAGTGACAGATATTTTGCAAACACTAACTCAAGTGTGATAAGTGGCATTACTTATTGTAAATAATCTTTGATATGTAGTAAAATCTTAAACCACAAGAAACATTTATTGTTGTTGGACTATATTGTTGTAATGGGTTAAAATTATACAATTCACTGCCGATCGACCTAAAATTTTAACAAAATATCAATCGTTTTGGGAGATCATTGAAGCAAATATTGCTTGCCCAGTGCCAATATAGCGTCCGGGATTTTTCTTTTAGTACAAATAATTGTATTTCAATTAGTTGTTATTCTATCTATTATTCTTTGTATTTGTTTGAATAAAACTTAGAATACGTTTCCAATGTAAATATGACGCTGTTATGCAGATATATCTGTCCAAATAAAGAATGTTTTGAGTTTGAGTTGAGTAGTTTGCGTGCCAAAACATACAAAAATTTTACTTACAATACATTCAATAAACAATTTTTTAGTGATTTATTATTTTTACAGTATAAGCACTTTTTTATATAAAACAGTAATTACATATATCAGTAGATAGTAAAATAGTTTTAAAACTCTTATTAATCGATGTGATAAAATAGCGTTTATTTTAGTCACTTCAAAAGTGACAATGTAGCATCAGTGAGTTTCTCTATGAATCACTATAATATCAATTCGATCAATTGTTTGACCACTCTTATGTTGTAACCATGTTGTACCCATAAATTGATTGCACATTGAGATAGTGAGACTCGATCGAACTGCGTGGTTTGGGAAACATACCCGCGGTAATTAAAACGTGTCGCTGTGGAAAGTTGAGGAGAGTGAGTGGGAAAGCTGATTTATTAGGAACTGGATGACAACGACCCGAACTCACGTGGGGTCAGACCATTTACAGGTTCATAGTTTACTATACATAAGCTATTGTATTTGTATTTGTAACCAGAATCCATGATAAAAATTGTATTTATTTAAAATGTCATAACGATTCTCCCAAAACTATATCCTGATCACCTAAAAAGGTGTTTGCTACTTTTGATCAGAGAAAAAAAATAGAGGTCACTTTTTATGACTGTTTTATACAACTAAAAATGTACGTCTTTATACAACTATTGCAATAATTACTGCATTCATCCCTGAGGATTGGGAGGAATAAGGGAGACATTAACAAGATGCTGACTCTGCCATTGCATGGAAAAGTGGATAAATAAACATTCTACACAGGAACTCGACTCACATTTAGCGCACTATTTGATCTGACCAATGTATCTTTCTTCTCAGTAATAAGGTTTAATGAGTTTTCAAAATGTTTTTAATAGTTTTGAAAAATATCAGCCAATCAAAATCCTGTCGTGTGTGTTATAAATGGTTATAGAAAATTACCTAAAAATAATATCCCCTATTCCCAACACTTTTATGAATCAATCTGGTTTCAGACTGAACGTAGTGGTTGTGACAGTTTAACGACACTAGTTTGGGTTAGGTTTTCTCAGAAAATAAAAACTTGGATAACCTTTAATAGATCTCACCCCAGCTTAGAAGATTATGACAATAGTTTGGAGAAAATGTCTCACAGTAAAGTTTTGTAGTCTGATTGAACTTTCTTTCGGTTGCTGTAAATCTTTATGATAACTGACTAAAGTATGCACTCTAGTCAACTAAATGACAACTCGGCATCCCACCTGGACCCGTAATCGTTCGTCTGCTGTTCAATATTCACACTGGTGATATCTCAGGTCTATAATCACAAAATATTTATGCCAATGATATTATATCAGCCTATGAACATACACGTTAATACCCGTAATAACTGACACTATCAACAGTTCTGCGGTTCTCGCAGAGTATTTTTTTACAACTTAGAATCTGTTTCCGAATCTCTTTAAAAAACAGGAGTAGCAAGTTTCTACCTTATCAGGCTGATCAAGACCCATTAAACAGTAAAGACCAACATTGATAGTCTTTAACACAATGAACACCCTCATGGTAGTTAATCTAAATTATTCTCTCACCTTCAAAAGTCAGAAGTCGGCAGATAAACTAAAAGCAAGGACATTCACAGCATTTGGATGATATTGGGAAGCTAGCGCCTAAGCTTAAGACTTCAACCGAAGTGTTATTAGCCAGTGAATGAAATAGTTGGGTAATGGCTAGTGATAAAAATGAAACCACAGTGAATCTCTCGTTACACATGACTCAAAGATTTGCTGATTTTCAACTTTCTCCGTTAGATGTTTGAAGACAAAGTTTTAGTGGGTATCATGTAGAGAGTTGAAGGCTGTCAGAGATATGAGCCAGGCGGCAAAAGGCAAAAGAGAGGAATCTTTTGATCCATTGGCCTCAAGCAATAAACTTGTCTGTGTTCGCCGGCCACAACAAAGCTTGCACACTTGTTGTCGAATGTAAACGATATTGTTCATGTGTGCAATGTAGTCAGATGCTTACTATTAAAAGTTTCAAGGATTGGAACTTCAACATTCTTAATAGATCGCCTTTATTTAAAGCATTTATTGCAGTGAAATAGCAATTGAATAGTAGGCGAACTCTTACTAAATTATTTCGTTAGCTAGACATAGCCTACTAATAACGACGGCTATGAAGAAAATTACAAGTCAGAGGAACGTGAACGAAGAAAACAGTTGAAAGGGAAGAACCGAACGAATCACACATCGACAGACAAACGAAAACAAACATAGAAGACGGAGGGGATATCCCAGAGACAAAAGAAACAGCGCCATGGCATAAGTGTTACGCCCTACGAACCAACTCAAATAACCATATACAGGTACAAAAGTGGACCGCTTAAAATTTACTAAAATTTAGTTGTTGTTTGTTTATATCGACAAAGAGTAAATCAAAGATTAATTTTATAAGTAATCAAAAATATTTCATTTTACTGTTTTTTTATTATGACCATAAACTTACCATTCACTTCATATAAAACATTGATTATTATTTTTAAAAATACTCGGATTATTTTTCGCTAAAGCAAAAATACAGACATTCAAATGCGAGTGTTCATTATTCATTATTAATGAAAATATAAAATGTTCAATTATTTTCAAAACATTGTTTCAGTTTTAAAAAAAACCTCGTTCAGAATATCACTTTTGTTTTATGAATTACTTTAGTTGTACTAAAGCCATTTCTGTTAACTTTATTGGTATTGCCCGAGGCCTAAACAGATCATTATAAACATTCGTAATAGGATGTTATCACAGGATAACGGCGTCAAGCAACGTCGAGCGTGGCTGTTTGTTGGATGGCTAAGCGATGCTGGTACAGAGGGTAACGGCGTCAAGCAACGTCGAGCGTGGCTGTTTGTTGGATGGCTAAGCGATGCTGGTTCACAGGATAACGGCGTCAAGCAACGTCAAGCGTGGCTGTTCGTTGGATGGCTAAGCGATGCTGGTACAGAGGGTAACGGCGTCAAGCAACGTCGAGCGTGGGTGTTCTTTGGATGGCTAAGCGATGCTGGTACAGAGGGTAACGGCGTCAATCAACGTCGAGCGTGGGTGTTCTTTGGATGGCTAAGCGATGCTGGTACAGAGGGTAACGGCGTCAATCAACGTCGAGCGTGGGTGTTCTTTGGATGGCTAAGCGATGCTGGTACAGAGGGTAACGGCGTCAAGCAACGTCGAGCGTGGCTGTTCGTTGGATGGTTAAGCGATGCTGGTACAGAGGGTAACGGCGTCAAGCAACGTCGAGCGTGGCTGTTCGTTGGATGGCTAAGCGATGCTGGTTCATAGGATACGGCGTCAAGCAACGTCGAGCGTGGCTGTTCGTTGGATGGCCGAGCGATGCTGGTTCACAGGATAACGGCGTCAAGCAACGTTGAGCGTGGCTGTTCGTTGGATGGCCGAGCGATGCTGGTTCACAGGATAACGGCGTCAAGCAACGTTGAGCGTGGCTGTTCGTTGGATAGCCGAGCGATGCTGGTTCACAGGATAACGGCGTCAAGCAACGTTGAGCGTGGCTGTTCGTTGGATGGCCGAGCGATGCTGGTTCACAGGATAACGGCGTCAAGCAACGTTGAGCGTGGCTGTTCGTTGGATGGCCGAGCGATGCTGGTTCACAGGATAACGGCGTCAAGCAACGTTGAGCGTGGCTGTTCGTTGGATGGCCGAGCGATGCTGGTTCACAGGATAACGGCGTCAAGCAACGTTGAGCGTGGCTGTTCGTTGGATGGCCGAGCGATGCTGGTTCACAGGATAACGGCGTCAAGCAACGTTGAGCGTGGCTGTTCGTTGAATGGCCGAGCGATGCTGGTTCACAGGATAACGGCGTCAAGCAACGTTGAGCGTGGCTGTTCGTTGGATAGCCGAGCGATGCTGGTTCGCAGGTCACCTTTAAGCTCTTGGTTTTGGTTTTAAGATCTAACTTTTCGTAGTAAATTAACGCTTCCTTTAAATTTTTTTGATCTTAAACATAACATTTGAATGATAATTTTTGTAAAGATAACTTAATACTGCAATTCAACGTATTTTTTTAGTTTGCGCGTATTAATATTGAAGTTCTAGGGTTAGAGTAAACATATATTATATCCATGTTCAAACTTTTCTATCAGGTGTGTTCATCAAATGTGTGTAGCTAAGAGAACAAAATTTTACTATCTCAAGGTAAACTATTACACAAACTCAATAACCAATGAGCAAGGCTAGCATCATGAGAACTTAACTATTTCAGAAGAAAACATGTTAATATTTTACAAAAGCATGATACAACATTTTAACGTTTCATAAAACTTAATTTCTGTTAATTAACCTCTGGTTAAATTTGCACATAATCCCTCGAGTCAATAAAGGTAGATGTAGCTCTCGCCCACAGGGGATCTTGAGGTAATATCTTGATTAATAGTCTTACCTACTACGTTTACAGATATACGCTTACGGTAAGGCTATTAAAACGTTTTGAAAATCACAGTAATACATTTAATAAGTTAAAATAATTACTTTTTCATGTTGTAGGAATGGTATTGAATAAACAATCATGCAAGTGTTAAGAAACGTTAGGGTACGATGGAAACATAGTGTTTGAATTGAACTGAAACACTTCTTTATTGAAACGAAATTAGAGTAACATTTTTACAGTTAACTTCTAAAGTGTTTGCTAAGCGAAGATGAACAACAAATATACTGTGATAAAAAATATGTTACGATTAAACAAACTCAGCTACAGTGAACTTAAAGAAAATCTATATTTTCTTTATAAGCAAAGCTGTTTATAACTAACTGGATGTTGAAGAAAACCGTTTGGCAACTCAGAGAAGGAAGAAATAGGGGCGTTTTCTCATGGCTGCAGCGAACGCCTTAGTGGTAGTTAGAATTTAGGCCGGTAGATAGGGCTAGTATATCAACACGCACGTTGCTCAAGAGAGGGCGGAATAAGTTACAAAGGGGTTTCTTCCTCTCCACCAGAGTGTGATGTCGATGTTTCAAGTGAGAGTGAAAATAGGGGGGTGAGAGAATGAGGAAAAGTGTTTGGAGGGGAAATGACATCGAGGGAGTGACGATTGTACTGCCGTTGTCATCCACTACGGTGAACTGTAGAACTTACCACTCGACACACCATGTTTCCTGTTTCACACATATTCAGTGTAGTATTACACCTTTGCTTATTTATGCTTTCTCTGTGCAGGCAACAATAAGGTCAGAATAGATCAGGGAACAGCCATAGTTAGAGTACGGTATTTTATGGCAGTAAATTTCAGTTTAAGTAAAAAAAAGTCAAATTACAGGAATAACAGAATTCCAACGTGTTTATAAGCACCATTTAGTATTAATGTTTAAAGGCATAAAACAGCTCTTAAAAATAAAATTTACAAGAGAAACATCACCCAAATTTAGCTTAAGAATCTACAGAGGGTGTCGGCCATGTTGGTTTTAATAACATTAGAACAATGTTATTTATGAATCCAAAGTGTTTCATTTTAAGCACTATCATATTGCGCATTGAGTTTGCTTTTGACATTTTGGATACATACGCCTAGTTTTGAAAAATATGTGAAAATAAAAACGTTACACTAAATAGTTTTTGTATTTTTTTTCTTTATAACTAATTACGAATTTGCAAAGCAACTCCAACCTGCAATATCATTCTTGGTATAGTGCACTTTGTTTGGAAAATCCGTTAAAAAATAACTCTTTAGTTTGGATACGCAAAATAAATAATATTGTTCTTATGGGATTAAATCCAACATGGCTAACAAACTCTGCAGACTCTTAATCAATATTTGTACAAGGGGGTACAAATATTACGGGTGATTGATGATTACTAGTTACATCAATCATAGTTGAATTACTGGCAATTGTGTTCAATTACATTATGCCAACTACTCAGTCCAGGAACTGTACTTGGTAGATATGGAATACCGCGGTCCCACCCAAGTTTCACGATTTATTTTTGTAACTAGTCGGTATTAACTCCACGAACACGAATCCGTAAAACTTTTTCTCGGAAATCCCGATTTTTCGTTGAAAAAAAATAAGAATACTATTTCACAACAAAACTATTTATTCTACATTAATTTGCTGTCGTTTCTTTAACACCAATTGAAAAAAAAAACTATTATGTTGAACATCTAATTCATCATAAGACTTAGGTGTTAAAAAAATGGGTATGTTAGGTTATTTTTGTTAGTTTGGTTAACATGTTAGGTTACATTAGGTTAGGTTAATTTAGATTACATTGGGTAGGTTATCTTATTTCAGTTACGTTAGGTAGGTTAGTTTAGGTAATTTTAGGTTAGGTATGGTCAGATTCGTTATAAGTTACCTAGAGTATTGACAGATAAAATGTACCCATCAAAGTACTAGGAACAAACCTAACCTAAGGTAACCTAACACAAAAGTCTAACCAACCTAACTTAACCTAACCTAAACTTAACTAACCCTCCGTTTTTAACTACTATAGATTCATGTTTATGAGGTTAATATTGATTGGTAGAAACAATCGTGAATATCGAGTGGGACCGCTATATTCCATATTTACCGTGATAAAAACAAGAGGTCAGTTATCCACGAGTTTCAATTCCAGCAAGGAAGATAAAACAATTGTATGATTCAAAGACAAGACTCGCCAGATGTTAAGAACGGCGTCCCAGCTTGGGGCTAATGAGATTTCTTCAACGCCCTCTTAGACTCATATATAGAGGGTAATAACTACCCTTGAGATAGAATGGAATTCTGTAAAGTTCACAAAGTTATCAATTTACAATTTTATATAAACTTCTTAACGGAAGACATTTTTAATGATAATGTATAAGTATTTAACAAACAATTTTAAAGTAACAAAAGGAATTACTATCTTATCATTTTTTTTAAATTTATGTTGTAAATAATGAAACTGGTAACAATTTATCCATAACAAATCTATGACATTTGATGTTTTTTTAACGTTTCAATATTGCTTTGAGCCAACTAATTTTCTAAATAGGTTTTATGTCTTTGTTACTAACTTTTTTCTGAAATCTCTTATATAGCAAATGTGTAACTGAATCATAAATTATTTCATACCTAATAAATAAAAAATTTTAAAATTGGTTTTATCTCTCGCATTGCTTTACTTTATCCAAATGTGCTCTCCCTTATTAGTTGGTTTGGAAATGTTAAGGGATAGCGTACAGTTATAAGATATAGTGTTTTCATTTTTATTTCTTTAAGTTACACTAAGCGTAAATACTCACTATACTGGAGTTAATAAGTCCTATGACCCTTGCAATAGCTAAGGGGTATATATAACATCCTTTTTTATTCATAAATTCACTTACTAGTTAACAGGGGCCTGCAGGCCTGTGCGTGAACTATATTCAAAGAGCGAAGTCACGACCGTTAGCTCAGTTGGGGATTCGAACGCTGAACTTTTCCCTCCGCAGTCCGAAGCCTTAGCCCCTAGGCTGGTAATTTTATTAAAAATATAAAATACAGCATATTTTCATAACTGTATAATTAATGAAAAGAAATTAATTTTTGTGGTCCATTGTCTGTTGATAATTTTCCTATAATGCTAATACTCAAAAAGAATTTACTGTAATACGTTCAATGGTTTATTTGGTCACAAGTCAATTTTACATGAGTTCATTCACTCTGTTACCAAGGAATTCTTATATAACACTTATAAATTATATGTAATCTAAATACACACATAAATTATATGTAATCTAAATACACATATAAATTATATTTAATCTAAATAATTGTACATTGTATAAGTTAACACATTAACCAACTCAATATCGTTCAAGAATATCCCTTAATCGTCTAAAGTGCAGGTCACATGCCATTGGTATACGATGTATTATTAAATTGGGTGGTATCTAATTTTCTAATGCATCTAATTTACATGTATCGTATTACGACTTATGATTCCATGAAATGCCAAAGAAGAGAGCTGAAATAAACTATAGTTCTATATTCTGTATATTAATACAGGCAAAATAGTCACCTATTATGAATTCTACTCTATGAAAATTTGGCCATCAATATGATTTCAATAAGATGATTCGTTTCTCCCACAGCATTATATGTGCCTTAAGACTACATTAGGATGTCCATTTATATAAACTCACTACCTATGGCTGTGCAAATGAGTCGTTTCACATAATATGAAATGTTGATTGTTCACAAATGAAAGCCAGATATTAACAATTGTCAGAATTTACTCAACGCTCATGATTACTTAGTACAAGTAATTACTGTTTCATCACTACCACTGCTGTTAGTATGGTTCAGGTTAACACATATGAACCATGACAGAATATTTATTATATATTGGTATTGTAAACAATATTATAGTGTTAATTTTCGTATTAATTATATAATCATGAAGGTTTGTAACTTAAAAATAATTTTTAATTAAAAATTTTTAGGACAAAAATATTTACAGTTTTAATGTTTAACTACTTTTTCAAAGTCAATCACTGAATAAAGTGATCGAATATTACTTTTGTAATATATTTTATTTCATATAAAACAATGCTGTGGTTGTTGGCTTTTAACAATACTCATTTCACCCTCAGATTTCTTAGTTCTAAATCACCTATCCAGTAACATATAAATATGACCATCACATGTTTTGTTAGGTTTGTTTACTTTATTTGATTTTTTGTCATTTTAATATTAAATTAACCACTTATTCTGAAAACTAGTGTGTATTTAAGAAAATAATGAATAACCATTATCCAGATGTGTCTTCCTAAAAATAGCAACTTAATGAGCGTCATTCATTTCATCACAATAACGTTTAAAACATTTGGAAAATTTTCCATTGAACTATTTTCATTAAAATTGCTAATATGTACAAAAATCACCAAAATTCATTTACACTTTCCAAAAATGTAAGTGGCAGGCCAAGTTCAGTTGTAAATATTTTTTAATTATTATTGGGGCCATAATTTCCCATAAGAGGCAGGTACGAAGGTACTTCATGTAATTGAGGAGACCGTGAAGGGCGTTTATGGTCATTACAGCCCTCAGCGAATATCGTTACCATCTCGGAGAGAAAAAAAACTTTCCACCCACTATAAAACCAATGTTAGACATTTACAGAATAATTAGTGGAGTATTTGTTATTTAATTTTAGGAATATTGTAAATGTAGTTGAAATGATACTAAACAATCCAGTTTTTCAATAGTAAATAGTTTACTTACAATGAATGTTCTTTAAATTGACTTATCGAAGTTTTTGTCAAGACCTCTTTTCAATTTTGTTTTGTTTTTATTTTTATTTTATTTTTTTTAGCCTAAAGGGTTTACATAATATCCTTACGTAAATATTGATTTACAAAATTGAAGCATATATATATATATATATATATATATATATATATATATATATATATATATATATATATATATATATATATTTATTTATTTATTTATTTATTTATTTATTTATTTATTTATTTATTTATTTATTGGTGGACGTTGTTTGATATGTAACAATGAATTATTCTCTCATTTAAGTAACAAACTCTTGGAATAATGAAAATTGTATTGATATTCAAAAAAACTTTAGCATCCTCATGCATAAATATTAAACAGTGTCCTGAATATAACGTGGAGCACTGGAATTGATATCCAGAGATGGTCTTTCAATGCGTGCACTGATTTTATATTTAAAACCAGTTGTACACGATACAATTTTAAAATTTTTGTAAATTTAAAAAAGGTTTAAATTATAAATCTCCTTAAACATATGTGATACCAAATATATTATCAGTTCATGTAACTAGTGTTTCAGGAATTAACCGTTTATTTATTTGTTATTCTTATTTATTTGTATAGTATATTTATTTGTTTTTGTTCGTATTTTTACTGGTTTTGTTGTTTTTTCATTATTGTTTAGATTATTGTAGCATATCGAAGGCAAATAAGTCACAAGTTCGTTAAGTTGCGTATATCTGAGAATACTGAGTAAGTACCTGCCCTAAACCACGTATATATTGTATACTACTTCTTAAATATTATAATCATACGTTCCACATTGTGGTCCTTGCCGACAAGCTCTGCCAAGCCTGGCAAGGGTACGTATCTATAACGCCTTGTAATACTTTAAATAAATAACCAATTATTTATACATAGCTATCATATTAAGCATAATTGGTTCTTAAAATATCTATGTTAGTTCCAAAATTAAAAGTAAAAAATGTTATCCATTAAAATATATGATGTATTATTATTTTACTATGACGAAATTCCAAATGGATATTTTTAAATGTAACATATTTTATGGTAGTAATACAGATAGTATGCATCATACAGTAAATCATAAAGAATGGTTCAATGAAACAAGTGGAAATATAGTGTACTTCTACCAAACATGTACAATTTATTATATATAATCAGCTTATATAAAACTATTTGCAATATTTCTATAGGGAACTTAATTTGAACATAAGAAGCATTATGACACAATTTATAAAATTATGTTAAATAAGGGTCAGTTCATATAAAATTTAACTTTTATTATAAGCATTAGTAAATTAGCAATTAAATAATCACATATCTCATCCATAGAGTATTCCGTGCCAATAGAATGGTAAATCCCAAACATTATAAAAAATATGTAGATACTAATAGGACAAATAATAAAATTGGCACTCACTCAAGAAAAACAGTTCATTACCACAGATTACATTACTAATTATAATGTTGACGATGAATCTGAGTTCAAATTAAATTATAAATTGTTTCGAACGTCAGATCAAATAAAGTTCGGAATACGTAAAAAGTTTCGAATTGAGTAATAATAGATCTCACGTATATTGTGAGGGAGAGGGAGAGAGGGGGGAGAGAGTTCAGTATCATTATACATCAAGCTTAATCAGTTTATCCAACAAAAAAAAAATAAATAAATACACCAGGACTACGTCTTCCGTGATTAAATACCCGGCCAGCCTGACCGCTGAGCTGTTAGTAAATAAAGAACCCTTTAAGCACACATCGTTAATTACAGAACGCTTGGGATCAGAGACGTTAACCCTACAAATTTTAAATCGCTCAAAATCACCTTATAACACTTTAAAAGTATATTGTTGAAGTCTCATATCTGTAGAATGTGCAAGTCTTAATATTGTATAGTCCATTTTCAGTAATTATTTCAGTTATTATTTTTTTTTTTTTATCTATATACTATAAAGCTTAATTTAGTGACTCACTGACTGACTGACTGACACTAAATGTTGAGGCACTTCTTGGCGTCTACCACCATAAAGTGTATACTTGGATTGAAGCTCTCGGTCTGAAACTTCCAGGAAAATTCACAAAAGTTTACTTTTTTCACTCGTAAACAAGAAGGCGGATTCTTTTCCCCTAAAACTGCCCCAATGTATTTCTTATGGGAAAATCACAAACAGTCGTTTTTATAATCTGACTTGAGAAAAAGCATGAGTACAATTGTCAAACCTTCACAGTTCTATCCGCTTAACAAACTAGAACCTTATATATAAATTTCAGCTTAAAAATGTTGGGTATTGGGGGCCCAAAAACTTAAAACAAATCTTATCTACTCAAGTGAGGTATCAATTTAAAGCTATTTTCTCCTTAATACAAATATACCATCAGATATTGTAAAGGGCAAATAATAAGGGATATATGCCCCCAAAACAAATTAAAATTTCCTAAAGTCAGAAAAAGGGCAATACTAAAATAAAACGCCAAAGTGGGGTATCAAATTAAAGACATTCTTCTCTTCGATACTAATTTACCATCCAATTTTAGAAAAGACTATGTTTAGGGGCTCCAATGCCACGAAAACCAAAATTCATGGTCATACTGGTCAACAATCCTGGCGAGGCAGTAGGCCGATCTTCTTCATGAGGCGACATGCAAAGATCCACAAATGGGACTGTAGCAGAGTGCCATGGTGAGACCGAAGGCCGAACTTTCCCCCGCGAGGCCCTAGGCCGAGTTCCACAAAGGTGCCCGTAGCAGAGCGTCTTGGCGAGGCCGTAGGCCGAGCTCTCCTACGAGGACACGGGCCGAGTTTTACAAAGAAGCTAAAATCAGAAGTCCCAGGCGAGGCCGCAGGCCGAGCTTACTTAACGAGCGTAGCGAGTGATGATATTAGCAGTTAATATATAAAAGTCAAACGTCCGTACGTTTGTGTACACGAAACTCGAAAATTAATTAATGGATTCACATGAAATATTTACTTAACTTTGCATTTATACAGGTTGTTGAAAAAATGCAGGGCAAAACTTCAGGAAATGATTAAATAGGTAAAAATTAAAAAAAGTGTCAATTAAGATGTGTCTTAACTCGCTTAGTTTGGCGTCTGTCTATCTATGTGTTTTTAAAACAATAGCTTAAATATTAGATATAGTTTGAAACTTGATATGAATATTTAACTTCAAACAACTTAATATACTCTAAAAAATTTTAATTATATTTTTACCCGTTTCGAAATGGCGGCCGTTTAAAAATTGTAATGCTAAATTTCATGAAAGCCAAAGCAAAAACAAATCATTGTCACAGTACCTAATATTTAGCTTAAAACAAGGCAAATCTTTTGATACGTCATTTGTTACAATCGGACAGTAAATAACTGACAAAATGTTATTTTTCTGATTGTGTGCAAACTTTTACTGGTGGTTTTGTTCAAGCCAATAGACACAAGTATACTGAAAATTGCAAAAACATTTTGGCAATAATAATAAATGGCTTTCAAAAACACTAAATTACCTAAATATATCCCATAGATGTAGTGGTAGAACTCTTGGAAAAGTTTACCTCGTAGATCCACGACAGGTCAAATCCAAGGTATAGCATGTTTGTACAGAATGCTCATAAAATAACAACTATATTGTTGTAAGTCATAATTATATTACAAACTAAAATTGTGATCAACCAAGTAGAATATCTATGTCTTAACTCTCGTGCACAATTAACAATCATCCTTGTCTTTTACACATTCAAGGAAACGTATTTTCGTTGATAATCCATTATTTGAGATGTATGCGTGCTCTTTTATTATTATTAAGTCGGCCTTAACATAAACCCATGTTTGGTTCGGGTCATTAAATACTAATAGATTCATTTTAAAATTTTTTTAATTATTAATTTAAGTTTTAAATTGTATCATATTTGGGAAAGTATAATTCTAATGTTCTTTAACTAAATTAAATAACTTAACTACATTTTACCATAAATTAGGTACTCATTTACTGGAAGTACCAAGATCTTAATTCTGGTAGGCGTACCGTTAAAAAATTTGTTTATATTAGTGGCCTAAACATATAAGATGATATATTTAAACTTTTATTTAATTGATCCTTATGTACATGTATCTTTTTATAGCAAATTTTCTACATTTTTTTAAGAGGTAAAGTTTTCCCAGACGATCAGACGAAATTTGCCAAGTTTATTCAGTCGTGAACACAAGTTTATTCTGACATCTGTGCCTGATGTATTCCGTCAAGGGTGGCTGGTCATCTGTTACAGAAAACCATACTTGAAAAAAGATCGAAAACAAACCACACTAATATACTGATGACTTCATACATTTAGTATATTTTTTCAATGCAAACAAAGTTTTACGATTTGATATTTTATGTGTACTGGGGTTGGATTCATTAATTGGATCGTCTACCACAGAAGTCATGTCCGTAATGTGGGTGGGCTGTCACTTGGAGTCATGTCTGTAATGTGGGTAGGCTGTTACAAGTAATCGTGGACGTAATGTGGGTGGGCTGTTACAAGTAATCGTGGACGTAATGTGGGTGGGCTGTTACAAGTAATCGTGGACGTAATGGTGGTTTGGATGTTACAAGTAATCGTGGACGTAATGTGGGTGGGCTGTTACAAGTAATCGTGGACGTAATGTGGGTGGCCTTCCACGTAAGTGTCGTTTCCGTAAGAATTATTTCTCCAAAGAATTATCCCAATTTACCAGTGAGGTTAAGGTGTACTCGGGTGCACTGTTCTAACAACTTCGTTACGATGTTGTTACGTACAAAACTTGTATGTTTACGCCGTCATGCACAGATGGTTAAAGGTGTATGTACATTTTGTTTGTTTTCATTCAATTTTAAAATGTGTTGTGTGGTTTTTGTGAACTTACTGAACCTTCGTGTTCGTGTAACGAGCGTTCTTTAACTTACTGAAGAAGAATGAGCCTAATCACTAATTAACTAAGAATCTAATGACTATCGATAAATCGGAAACGCATAATCCATTTGCTTGATTCAGGTTCATAAACTATTGTCTAACATCTTTTCGGGCTTAAAATGACTGAATGTATGACCTTTTCACAAACAGTGTAGATATTTTTACTAAGTAGCTGAGTTGTAATATTCAGCTCCTTTAATTGCTACTGCAGAGTAATTACAATTTATAATTACCTCGCCAATTAAGTCTTCACCTAATAGTATACTATTCCTTAAGTAATCTTCTGTAAGGTTCGTACAGAAAAATCCAAATTATGACTTTAATATTCCTTAATTGTTATGCAATTAATAATACTTCGTCGGATCTATTAATTTAATGGAGCTCAATGGGTGCTTGTATGAAACAGCGACAACTAAAGTCATTATCTGCTATTAGTCCTAATGAAGCCATTATAACACAAGGGTGTGTTCCACCATCTTAGTGGTGCTCACAGGCATTATGTTCTAGTCGATAATTGCACGGTTCATATTGGGGTTAGATCTTAATGGTTTTACATGGTACGGTGGATTCCAGTGAAATAGCAGGCTTATTGACTCAGTGGCTAAGGCTTCGGACAGCTGAGGGCATTGACTAAGGTTCGAATCCCTTCTGACCTAAGTGTAGGTGATCCACTCATATACTCTCAGGCCCATAGAACTGGCGAATGAAGTTTTTACGACAAAAAAAGAGACAATGTTTATCAGAAATTGTCATTGATGCTAAAATAGTAAATTAATTTAGTTTGGACCAGTGACAACATGTCCTATATAATCAAAGTTATAATATTATTTCACGTTATAATATTATTTTGAACATGATTTTTTGCTTTGTAACCTGATTTGTAAATGTGTTGACATATGTATGTGTGTATGTAAGTAAGTATTTTTGGTTGGTTGTGTATTTTAGTTTTTACTTTTACTATTTGTTATATGTAGGTCTACTCTAGCAGAGACTTTCTCTTTTTAATCTAATATTATAGTTTAAAATTATTTATTTATTATACAGTAGGTACCTTCTCTCTTTTTTGCTTAGTTGGAACCCCAAATGGGCTCTGTCTAGGGGCACCTATTATTTACCAATTTGTGTATATGTAAATCAACAAAAGTGTCAATTGTAAAATTTTGGTAAATAAAGAATTATTATTGTTATATTATTATTTAAGTTTGGACATATAAATGGCGTATAATGTTTACACTACTAAGACTCATAAATTTACACTGAAAGTCCAGACGGAATAACTTAAACTCATGATGGGGCTCAGGGTATTTGGAAAGTTAACAGAAGCCAATGACTTCGTGACGTACTTTGGCGCAAAGCTCAGCTTTATAAGTTAAAGATCTTCAGTTCGATCCCAATTAGAGTCATAAAAAATGTTGAAAGGGATCAGCTGGAAACCACTGGCTGTTAATTTATTGGGCCATTAATTATTGACACTTTCTGAGGAATAGTCAGCCTTCCTTTGTAACAATGACTACATTCACTCATCTACACTCATTCGAAATCAATATTCAGCCATATCTTGACGATCGGCGTCCTAAGAATGAATAAATAAAATGTTTAATTTTGCTTTAATAATAGTCGCACAAACAAGATAAGAGAAACAGCTTACAATTTACTTTACAATATTTGTGTTTCACATTTTACATATTTCTCTGTTATTACTTATTAATGACGTTTATTTGCAGTTTCTGAACACATAGTTGTAGTCTATGGCATACAACCAATCGAATAAAATTTGAAGTTTCGGTAGATATATTTTAATCGTATTAGATTGTTTTCGTACTATGCTTTCATGATTTGGCAAAGAGTTATCCTTCTTGAAGAACCGTTCTTTGCCTAATTGAATTTTTCAGTGGTAATTCCGTCATACATTTTCAATAAATGTCAGTTCTAATTATAATGGAATTACGAAAAAAAAACAAATACAAATCAATATTCTAACACTATCGTATATGTTATAACACAAATGAATAATAATTATTTATGAGTTAACATTGAACAGTAACAATATCATGTCTGAATATTGGATCCTTTAACGGTTATTGGCCAGACAGGTGAAGTTTATTGATTAGCAACTCAGCCTGTAGAGTGCAGGCAAATGTCCGGTGGGTTACATGAAATGGTGTTGTCTGTGACGTGTTCAATCGGTACCAGTACTAATTATGATTGGCTGAAAAATTCATATGAAATCCATTTGAATTAAACATTTTTTTATCTAACGAATTACCAAAATGCTGAAGGAGTTATATCCAGCGACATCACAGGCCAGTAGATTTTATTTTCAAGCGTACAAGAAACTTAAATCTGATTGGTAATAAATTTCATACCAAATACCAATAATAATAATATAATACAGTATACCAAGTTGAGAGGCAGCTTTTCTAATAAACGTGCAGGCAGTAAACGTACAGCTGATAAACGAGGTTAATAAAGAGGAAATGGGGTGAGAAAACCATGATTAAGTAATATAATTAATGCACCCATCTTTCTTGTATACTGTAAAGGACTATGTATTACTACCACAGTACTCGTCCTTCGTACGGGGTTTACGTTAATTTATAGCCTACTAGCTGAACCCGGCGGACGTTGTCTCGCCTTTTATTTTTCATTGACATACCAAAATAAAGCAATAAAAAGAATTATAGAAAAAACCATTATTTATTAAATGAGTGCAAGAGGGTAAACAATATTTTTGGTCTTCTTATTTGGTGTATAAATGTAAAGTTTTTTTGTAGTGTGTGCTACACTCTCAAGGTGAAATGTAGAACTACAATAAATCAAAACATATACAGTACTGTTGTTGTGAGAACTTCAATCTGCTTATGGCATGTGAAACTACATTAAACCACACAGTCATATGTTTTTTGTAAACAATTCAGATTCTCCATTTGAATAACATGGGATCTTTAGGAGCCCGTGGGGTGGGACCCTGTGGACGGATCTGCATCAAACTTCACAGAAACCATCTCGGAAGTATACAGGACAACATCCTAAAGTTTCATGGCGATCGGTTGGATGGATTGGCAGCGCATAAACTTCAAACATATATATATATATACAAACATCCTCTTTTATAAATATAGATTGTGCTACAAAAATACTGTTCTAATTCCTATAGTTACAATTCCAGCTGATAAGTGGTAAATAAGTTGATAAATATTATTCACCTTAATGCTTCTATGTAAGTGGTATATTTAGTTAGCAGTGTATTTAATAGAATAAATAAATCAGCTGATTTCGCCCATGTGACGTCACAGTCTACAGCGCAGCCTCTTCGTGATACCTACCGTATTTTCTCGTTACCGTGCGGTGTGGCTATGTTTGATACGGTATTTAATTCAGAACTATGTAAGTTGTTTGTTTATTCCTACAGATGATTAATGAAACTACTATAAACAATTATTGTCAAGTTAGTATTGCAATAGGGCTTGCATTGATATTTATTAGAACCCCTGGGTTGGTGCCTGATGGAATTTCAAAATAAAGATAGACCTATGTGTTAACCAGAGAACCAAAGTATTTCCTTACAAAATTTCAGCTGAATGGTTAGTTTTTGCATGCTTGAATAAAACACACACACTCACACAGACACAGGCAGACAGACAGACGCCATTAGAGTTTTATATAATAGTAAGAAATAAATTGTTGATGTCAATATTTATTACTGTTATTCAATTCCATAGGCATTAACATTAGTTCCATATTTCTTGATTATACACGTTGAGACATTCTGATTGGAAGCTCAAGGGATTTGATAACGATACTTACATAAAAAAAATTAAAATAATAATATTAAATTTAAATTAATAGTAATATAAAAATTAATATTTATGTTAGTTTGGGTAAGTTTAGGTTAGGTGAGGTTAAGTTGAGTTAAATTAAGTTAGGCTTAGTAAGGTTAGGCTAGGCTAGGTTATGTTAAGTTAGGTTGGGCAAGGTTAGGTTAGGTGAGATTAAGTTAGGTTTGTTTATTTTAGGTTAGATTTGGTTATGTTAGATTGTTTTTTTGTTAGGTTTGGTTATGATAGGCTAAGTTTTTAGGTTAGGTAAGTTTAGGTTAGGTTACGTTGGTTTAGGTTAGGTTAGGCTGGGTTAGGTTAGGTTATATTTCATCAGGTTCGATTCGATTAGGTTGGATTGGGTTAAGTTAGGTAAGGTTACATTAGCTATGTCATAAAATAGATTTCTAAGATGAATAGACCACAGAAGAGTAAAATCAAAATAGTTGCAGTTATTTCGACTTTTAAATTATTTAGAGGGACCATTAAGTAAGGATTTATAATCATAAAATTGTATGTTATGTTAAATAATTCTCAACAACACATAATTCATCACTACGTTACAGTCACACCACAAAATAGTAGTGACGTTGATAATACACGGTGGTCATCCCTAAATCCGTCTACGCCAATAATGCCGCACATATCCAAATACGTTCCATTATTGTCCGATAATATCTGGGTGGAACAGATATAACGATATCCCTTGACATGGAGCGTTCATCCGCTTTATGTATGAAAGGGCATTTTTAACAGTTTATTCTTTATGCATTTATTATAGTTATCTTTTTATCTAATACTAAAAATGTTTCTGTTTTACAAAATATGAAATTATTTATTTATCAGCTGTTATTTACTGTAGATATACATTTCCATATAAATGTTTCACTTATAACACGATACTAAACCAGAAGTTCGTTATTGGCTAACAATTAATATTTGATTAGGATTCTGCTTTATTTATATTTTTCTGATGATTTCAGAGGTGGATAAAAATTGGATATTGGATATTGTAAACCTCGTTGATGTAGGCAAATCTGAGACAACGTCCACAAACGATCAGGGACATTTTTCATATATAATTTTGTATTGTCAGCTTTTGCACTGTTAGTAACCAGACTACACAGATCATCCACACACTCATTTGCTCCTCATATTCGCCCATATACCTACGATCGTAGTTTTAGTGATGAACAGTGAATAAAAGTCATCAATATCATCATTATCATTGATACTAAAATACAAAGTGTCCAGATCGATTAGTGGTTCATCCGAGAAAGACTCACAAAGCTTGTCAAAAAAGCCAACGAAACAAAATGTTTCACATACATTACGTGGTTCAAATTAATCGATTAATTGAAAAGTTGTCCACTACACTTGGTCACTGAGCTAGTAATATATTACCTTTTCTGAATTTATGTGGATCATAACAATGAAAACGGATCTATAAGAAGTGAAATAAGATAGGGGAATAATCAGACTTCCTATAGTTGACAAACGAGGTTAGCGCGGCTGGCGATAGACAGTGTTTTTCGAGAATTGTTGCCACCATAATGCCCTTCCTTGTCCACCGTTTCCGTTCCCTCTCATCCTCACATCAATTTTTAATCTTCCCTCTTCTCCAGGTGGCCGCGCTGCCTTCTCTGCCATTCTCTGTCTCACTCTAGTCTGCCGCGCAACAAGCTCAACCTAGCGGCGGCCGCGCCAAGATAGCAAAATTAGAAAAAAGGAGTCTGACTTTTTAACAATGGCCGTTTACTTCTTATAGATTTTCATTGATAGATCATAGTTAGGAACCGGATTCCACAGATTCCAGTCCTCCCTCTCCAATAATTCTCCAAACGTAGCTTTTATTCTGTGATTATTGTATAAAAAGTTATAATTAATTTTTATGTTTATGTCCATTTTTAGATATTATTGGACGTAATCTTAATTTACATACATTCCTTGGACAAATATAGTTCATAAGTACATACAATATGAGGTTTGTAATCATATTGATAAATTGATTATCAATATGATTGATAAATCATATTGATAAATGTAAAATACAACACGCTTATTTATTATTATTTATTAACAAAAAGCAGGGCTTTTATAGTTAAGTAAGATACTAATTATTATTAAAATAAAGCGACAACTGACACGCGTCCAATTAAATTCCACTTAATTGAAAACCTAGGACTGACAAATAAATCAATATATGGTTTTGCGTGCTTTTCTCGAACAAAGAATAGAAAATGACTGTACAGTTTGAAGGCGAGAATTGCCGGACTTTATAACATTCTTGAAGGGCTTTCTTGGCAGGAGGTTGATGAAATTTGTCCACGCTTCCTTAGAACCATGTCGAGCGAGTATTTACTAACCTTGATGTAAAAAACGTGTTTTAAAATGACTAAACAGTTTGAAGGCGATAATCGCCGGACTTTATAACATTCTTGAAGGGTTTTCTCGGCGGGAGGTTGATGAGGTTTGTCCACGCTTCCTTAAAACCGTGTCGAGCGAGTATTTACTAACCTTGATGTGAAAATTTTGCTTTAAAATTACTAAACCGTTTGAAGGCGAGAATCGCCGGACTTTATAACATTCTTGAAGGGTTTTCTCGGCAGGAGGTTGATGAGGTTGTCCACGCTTCCTGAGAACCGTGTCGAGCGAGTATTTACTAACCTTGATGTGAAAATGTGCTTTAAAATGACTGTACAGTTTGAAGGCGAGAATCGCCGGACTTTATAACATTCTTGAAGGGTTTTCTCGGCAGGAGGTTGATGAGGTTTGTCCACGCTTCTTTAGAACCATGTCGAGCGAGTATTTACTATCCTTGACGTGAAAAATGTGTTTTAAAATGACTAAACAGTTTGAAGGCGAGAATCGCCGGACTTTATAACATTCTTGAAGGGGTTTCTCTTCAGGAGGTTAATGAGGTTTGTCCACGCTTCCTTAGAACCGTTTCGAGCGAGTATTTTCTAACCTTGACGTGAAAAACGTGTTTTAAAATGACTAAACAGTTTGAAAGCGAAAATCGCCGGACTGTATAACATTTTTGAAGGGGTTTTCTCAGCAGGAGATTGATGAGGTTTGTCCACGTTTCCTTAGAACCATGTCGAGTGAGTATTTTCTAACCTTGATGTGAAAAATGTGTTTAAAAATGCCTGTGCAGGTTACTTAATTATAAGTTTATTTGAAAAGTAGAGTAAAGATTTTCATATAATATACCAGTACTTAAAATATAATTTCAATTTGATATGATGAATTGTGTATAGATCATTTTTAGAAGTAGTCAAAGTAATTATGAAAACTGGTGATATGATGTTTTATTATTTTAATATGAATATTTTTTTATGTATGTATATTACCTTAGGTCGATGTACGGTTTATTACTTGTCCACGATGTTTAATACGAGTATAACTAATTAAATAGATTATTACGTATTTTATTTTAATCATAGATAAGTAACTTTTCTAACATCGAGAAGTATTGTTCAAAACGTAACTATACACGTGTAACCTGAATCATTGTTCGTTGTGTAACACTATCATGAAATACAATCATATAAGCTTAATTAGTCACATACATCTAGGATTATTTGTTTGATTAGGCGAAGCATAGACACATAACATTTATTTGATATATTTCATTATATACACTGTTATGTATAATAGTTAATTATTTTAGTATTTGCAAGATATATAATAAAAACTATAATAACATTTTAATTTACGTTTCTGTATTTGCATCCTTTACAAAGTCTATGGATAAATGTACCGTATTAATATTCTTAACTGTAATAAAAACATTTTTCCTAATAAAACTAACGGTTATCCCAAAGGAAGAATGTTTGCACCAAGAATATATGACGGGTATTCCTCTATGACTCATTTACTGATATGAACTCATTCCCTAGGGCTACCCAAAAGATTCATATCCCCAATCAACCGTACAGAGCTGCAAAATTAAAGGCAATTTTTTTCTTGCCTCCAGTTTTTTAATTAGAGCTAGGGCTAATCCATCAATTATTCCTCAACATAAGTTTGTTCTTTCTGTTTATAATATTCAGTATTTTTTAGATAAGGTAAAATATAATTTTTCTAAATTTTAATCAACTACGTTTTTCAGGCAGGGGGCATGCCATTTGTTACAAATAAAATATTTTTTTCTAGCAGGAACATTTCATAAATACTCACTATTAACCACAAAACTGGAATTCAGATCGTCCTGGAAGCCAGGCACCCTAATTTAATGCAAATTACAAATTTTTGTTGAGTAAATAAATAATAGGAATAAATTAGGTTATGTTCGGTTAGGTGAGTAAAAATGTTATTCAAACCAATGATATTATTCATTCTCAGCATAAAAATATTTAAAATTATTGAAAAATAAAGATTTTTTTAAGTTGGATTTTAAAAAGTAATATTATGTATGATTATAAAACTATTTTTTATTTATTTATATTTTTTTCGGTAAAAACGAGTTCTCCGTGGTTGAAATCTACCTCGTATTTCAATACTTGTGGAAAATCAAACTCATATTTCACCACTTTTTCCACAAGAAATCGTATTTTCAGAAGTGGCTAGAAAGTGTATAATTACTGTTTATAGAGAAACAACGAAGAATGAGTTGGTTAAGGCAGTGACTCAAGTCTTACTGGACATTCTACGGTACCAGAAACAAACAGTTGATAGAACAGAGAGTTGTCATATTTGCATAGTCACATGACAAAGTCTTTTAAGAACTAAAACATTTACCAGACCCCTGTGCACACTAACACTAAAGACTGTACTTAGTTTTTTTCTTTTTTATCTCAGTCATATATTTATGATGTCTGCATGTTCATAATATGAAAATATTTTTAATTTATAAGTGATGTAACTATATCATTTGATCGAGATGTAAGGTATGAGATTTTTAACGTAATTTACAATGTTTAAATATTTATTTGCAATTGATAGTGTTAATTAATTAATTATTTCATTACACTCATTATAAACAATACTTCACTAGTTACGTATGTCATTAAGTGATCAACATAGGCAAACCTTAAAACATATTTAATCAATATTACTAATGTTCGATCAAAAATATTTACAACGTTGTTAAACATAATTATTTAATCATCTTTCGTCCATTCACAAAATATTCGTAAAACTTATTGGTAGCTCATCATTCCTTAAATTGTAGGATTATAATTTAATATTCAATTTTTCTTTCCTTTTTAGGGAGGGGAAGTGGTATCTGTAGTTTCCCTCGTTCTCTCATAAGGCAGTAAAACCACGTACCGTACTCTAAATAACTGGTATAAGACGTAAATGTAGGTTAAATAAACTTAATTATTAACACTTTTCACCCAATTAGTATAAAATTGATACACTACCACATCCTGCGCGAATATATCTCTTAACTTTATTTTCCTAAGTCTATGGCCAAAAGTAAAACACATATCTTGACCACGATTCAAGTCCTTTAATGAGTTATAGATAGCTGCCATTGCTGGTGACATTCGAAGGTACCAGATTTGTTGCTCGATTAGAGATTTAACTACTCAAAGCTTTAAAGATTTTCTGTGGACAAGAACATCACTCCCCACAGTTCCAAACTGGCGTGGGCAAATGTAACTATTGGAAGTATAAATGGGGATTAACACTAGAGCAGTCATTTGATTGTGGGGAGTCTATCCAAATAATGGATCACATAATTATAGTGTCCCCCTTCTTTCACGGAGGGATTGGCTAGTATGAACAGAATAAGTGAGGCAGGTCGTAAATGGCTCGATGGATTGAACTTAGCTTACATTCTTACATGATTTGTGACAGGAAATAACTTTACTTTTTTTTTTTTTTTTTTTTTTTTAAATTTTTTAATGATGGAGTATCATATGAGGGAGACAAAGGTAGTTGGACATTTGCCATCATTACGTGAAAATTACCAATCACGACGTTTCGATTTGGTAAAACCCAAACCTTTTTCAAGTGCTAAAAACTAAATTACATCTACACAAACATGTTATAAAACTACGTTCTTAAACTAATAAACTTGTCTACTTTAATAATTATCTACATTTTTACCTAGACCCTAGAACGGGGTACAACAAAATCAAGTTATACTAAATATAAAATGTTAACAGGGTAGTGTATGTTTGTCTTGTCCCTGTGTTTTATCACCTTGGAGGGAACTTCGTAGACACTGCATTTGGATTGTGTCATCCTCACTTCGTGTCTGGGACGTCTAGACGCCATCGTCACTGTGGGTCGTAAGATTTCATCATTTTTGTAATATTTGATTATTGTATTGTTTTATTCCTAATAATTGTTGTCTTTTCAGGTTAAAATGTAATTGTAATAGTAAAATGTTTGTAATAGTAGTCTCAGCCCTTCCGAGTCATATATATCATTTTTGTGCATGTTGAATGTTATTTTAAATTAATAGTGTTTTTCAGGTACCATATATTTATGATTAGTTAATGTAATCTTATTTCAGTCTGATTTGAATATTAATTTTAATTGTGTTTTAAAATTTTTTTGTTAATATAGTGACCTTGACAGCGCCTAATTGGTTATATTAATTTAACTATGTTAACATTTTATATTTAGTATAAGTTGATTTTGTTGTACCCCATTCTAGGATCTAGGTAAAAATATAGATAATTATTAAAGCAGATAAGTTTATTAGTTTAAGAACGTAGTTTTATAACATGTTTGTGTAGATGTAATTTAGTTTTAGCACTTGAAAAAGGTTTGGGTTTTACCAAATCGAAACGTAGTGATTGGTAATTTTCACGTAATGATGGCAAATGTCCAACTACCTTTGTCTCCCTCATACTTTACATTGTTAATTCATTAATGTACCATCATCACTTTAGGATCTTTATCCAAATATATATTGCAGCTATTTAAAATTGACAAATGGTATCTGGCACCAAACTACAAAACAACAATATAATTAGATTTGAGTGCATTAGATTTGAGCTAATGTGTGTATCAAACTGATTCACACTGAGTGCTATAGTATTATGTATCGATATGATACAGATGGGCTGGAGTAGGAATACTAATGCAGATCAATTGTGTGTTCGACAAATGGCTATCACAGATTATAAAAAAGCTATTGGTAAAAAAATATGTTTTATTATCAATTACTTGTATGCTATTGAAAAGCTATCTAGATGGTTGGACTTCTCTGGGTTAGGGGTAGAATTTGTTTTATTCGGTTTTAGGTGAAAAAGATATATCTATCTTCTACCAAGCCCGATAAGTTATTTGATAGAGGCAAGAATTTAACAACAATGAAAATGAAAGCCTGTTAGTTACACAAAGAGCAATACAACAATGCCACATATGTCCTGATACCGTCCATTGTTACTAGATATTATCTGAGAGAAATACGTGGCGATAGCTTTTCGTCCGATTTAAATTTATATTGGACAGCATAAATAACCTTACGTTTATTCAATGCAGTTCTCCTCAAAACTGGATTTCATTGAACAAAATGCTTTTATTTCACCAATACCAGAGTAAATAACGTAATTTCTTAGGTCGTTTTAAGAGTCTGCTTCCATGGTGGAGACAAGAATCAAAAGACCTCGTTCATAAATATATATAAATATAGATAAATATCTGTAGATGAGTATTTTAGTGATATTTATATTATTTAAAATTATTGACTTTATATTTTATATATGTTTTATCATTAGTGGAAAGTAAAATAGAACTCGTTTAGTACGTGTGTGGGTGGGTGGCTGTGAGGATTGGAAGAGTGAGCAAGATGGAATGGTGGACCAATATCTATCTTCAATTGATTTCCTTCTAAATTTGCTTAGAGTATTTGAAAAGTTAGTAAAATAAAATAAATAATTGGCTTTGTAGCGTTATAACTTTCAAACCATTAAAAAATCAAAAATTATATCCTTACATCCCTTTGAATAATAAAAAAATTAGATTTGTACTTTTTCATCCCATTCGTCCATGCTTTTTAACTTTTTTCTCTTGTTCGGTAACATTTGTTGCTGTTCCTTCCATTTTTTACAAACGTTGTTAAGAGACCATGGTCCGAACCCCTCAGGTAAATTTTATTTTATGGGATTTGAACCCATGACTCTCTGCATATGAAGTACAAGTGCTAACCAAGAGGCCTGATGTGACATCAATTACTCCCTAGAGCAGACAAATACATCCAAGATGGCCACAAATAGGAAAGTCGTGTAAATAAATCGAGATTAGTATATTATTGCCTGAATACACCATGAATAAGGGTGACACTATTTATGCATTATTAAATACACAAAAATATAATAACAATAAATTATATTAGTATATTAAATTCACTTAATTTAATTTCTGAGTCTTGTATAGGAGTTATTCTTAATTTAGTTTTGTGTTTTTTTTTATTTTTTTTTTTTTATGAATAAATATAAAGATACTTGCTTAAAAAAGAAGGAAGACGTAACATACTTTAACAAGCACATCCAAACATTCTGTATTAATGGTTGTTCTAATATTTGTTATCCTTCTGAACCAGGGTGAGACTTATTGCATGGTCTTCGTTTTAGCTACGGTGTAGTTCTCTCTAGCTATTAACGCGCTCTCTAACTATACTGCCGCAGTGCTTTGTAATATATAAATTTAGGTATTTCACTATATAAAATATAATTACATACAATCAGTTAACATGATGATCTGTGTTAAGCACAAGTTGAAATAATAAATATAGAATACAGGGGTCCCACCCGATTCTCATGATTATTTTAACCAGTAAATACGAATCACACGAACACTATTCCATAGAACATTTTTCGTCACAAAAGTCAGTTTTGACAACAAATTAAAAAAGCATTTTTACTTCAAAAGTATGATTATTCCATTAAACTAATGTCCTTCTTTTCTCCTGACCATGAATGTTCATAGGGAAAATAATAACTGAGATATAACCAACAGTTAGGTTAGTTTAGTATGTTTTGATCATGACCTAACCTCTTAAAAATAATCATTAATCTTAGGCAGATACTCATGTACGCCTTCCCAGTTACACCGTACATGTATGGGAGGTGGGTGGGTGGGTCAGTTACGTCTTACATGTATGGGTGGGTGGTTGGCTCAATAACACCTTACTTGTATGGGTGGGTGGGTGGATATGTGGCTTTGACAATGTAGTCTATGTATAATAATAGCCTTGCCATTATTTGTAATTGTTAGAATATACTGGTAACAAAATTAACATAACCTAACGTGCAGTGTAGGCCTACAATATCTCGGTTTTTTTATTTGTCGTAAGAAGAAATGGATGCCATATTCGTGTTTAGGTAGTAAAACTACATAATAATAATAAAGTTATACACGTCGTGTTTTGTTTAAATGTGTTTTTTATTTAATTTTACATTAAAAATCGGCATTTCCATTAAAAAATGTATGTGATTTCGTATTAGTGCGTTGATATTGACTAGGCAAAAATATTGTGATAATCGAGTGAGATCCCTATATTCCACATTTACCTAAAATAAATTGCACCAATATTATATAACCCAACAAAGGTATATTAAATTACCTTAATTATAAATATTATAGTTCAGTTATTCAGTTTGTTATCGACTCTTTGCTAATTGGCAGGTCTGGTAAAGTTTCAATCCAGAATATTTCTAGTCAATGAATAATTGCTGTCAAATACTAACTTTTTTCTTCGTTAAATGAGTTTATAAAGTTGATTTTTATCATCTAACAGGCAATTAAAATAAATATGTTTCCATTTAATGATATTTCTTATTGGGTTTTTAAAATACAAATCTGTTTTAAAGATATTAATAAAACTGTTTACGTAATTGCTCAATGTTAGAATCTTTTTACTTTGATGTTAATGTGCTTAGTTTAACTATATTTTCTAACAGTATAATTAATTTAAGAAAATTACCATATATTAACTAATAACTAGTTACACTTAGGATAACTTAATAATATAATACGTACACTTAAGATAACTTTTTAACAATATTATATTTCATTTAGTGGTTCAACATCATGCAAGGAACAATCCTCAACCGACAAAGTATCTATTTTATACTAACTAACAAAATATTTTAAACATGGTCATTCAGAGAACTATTAAACAATACATTTTTCAGAGATTACATTGTCACTGTTAAAACTAAATGTACAGAATAAACATGTTTTGATCTAAAACTATACATTTAATTGTAGTGATCAATGACTTATCTACAATATGTAGATCAGCAACACACCTTCAACCTTTATTTGCACTTAGACCCAAGATATGTCCGGAAAAACCTCGATCATTCGTAATATGTAACGGATGTATGTAACGGATCATATGTAACGGATAGTACTGCATGGAACTGCCACCTTTCATGCATTAACTCATCACGATCACATAGCTTTTTTAATGTTATATTGCGACTTACAATCTGAAGCCATTTGCAAACATTCAAATATAAATATATTAACAAGTGTCTATGTTGTTAAAAGTGTTAAAATGGTTTCAGTTTTTAAATCGAAAACAGCATTTTATAAAAACTCTGTGATGTGTGGCCAATTAATTGAGATAAAAAAATATGAAGACCGTCACAAACAGTACATACCGTCAAGAAACTTTAATGCAATCAATAAATGAACACGATCACTTGGTACAATGCTTACGCACACACTTAACACAGCTCTCTTGTGGCTGATTATGGATAAATTGTTAATAACAGTTAATTGAAACGGACCACATGATGATATGACCATATGATGATATGACCATATGAATATATGACCATATGATCACATTTCGGGGAATTTTGTTATTGATTTTCTGTTACGTCAATGATAGTTTTAGTATAAATTTCTTTTTTTTGCGAGACTCCTTAGCATGTTTTTTTTACAGCTTCAATTTGCTACAAGAGTAAAATGTTATAGGTCTAAGCTTTAATTTGAATAAAAATTCTTAAAGATTAAATTTTTTCTAATTTATGGCTTAACATGGTTAGAAAAAGTAACTAGTTACCGCTACGAGTATTATCCTTTTTTTTAATGAATTTAAGAAATTTATGGTTTTTTTTTACTAGAATTAAAGTTAATAAATTATGTTTTTAAAATTAGATATTAATTGTGAGATATACTTAGTATAATAGGTCTATACCTTCGATTAGTAAAGCCTAAGTTCCGTATCATGCTAAGTCTTGTCACAGATTTATGGCTTAAGCTTCCATCTCTTGTCCCCAGAGGACGTACTCACGCCAGTGTAGTATCGGAGCTTGCATGTGTTTAGTGTAATGCAGCTGTTCGGATGAACAGAATCAAAATAATAAATAACGATAGTAAATATATTCAACCACTATAATTATTATACTAATGAAATCAGGGTTTTTTTATTCAAAACACAGCAAAAGAAAAAAATATAAAAATTATAGGCACCTTGAACCCAAACTTGATACTAGTTGTTTAGCTTATGATCCGTGTTTCCAGGCATTATTATTCACTCACTAAGATGCCTTATTATTCAATATTCATTACTAAGGTATTGATAGTAGAGATATAGGTGCATAAGAGAGATAGCTACTAACTAAGGTAAACTGTTCCTTGGAAAGAGATATTTATTAATATCCCAATAGCTAGGCCAACTAAGAGACCAACAGGTTTACGTGGAATCCGAACCACGTAGTATTGGTCTAATTTTCAGCTGTTAGACGAGCCTTTTACTCACTTCTCTTTCCTTAAACAAAATCCGGACTCTTGACTACCACCTAACCTTTCTAGTAGTGTCCACGTTAATAGCAACCATTGAGCGAATATCATTTTGGTATTAAGAAGATCGATAATAGAACATATCCACAACACTTTGTCCCCAATTAGTTGGATAACAGCACAGTGTTGATCTAGGCAGAATCCTGCTTCTGCATGTTTACGTATCAAAGAACACAAATGTATGAATTCGTGTACAAAGGTGCAAATTCAGATGCCTTCCTTAGACATGGAAATATGGATGACTCTAGGTTGAACATGAATAAGTCTAATAATCAACATGATTCGTTGATGTTTCCGTTGTCACAAGGCGTCCTACATAGTCTCCTTCATTTTTGTCTATTCTTCCAGGTTTCCTCTTCCTCCACTTGACTTTTCTACATTCCTCATCTCTCCACATCCCTCCACACTTGGTTTCCCCACCTACCTCTCAGTCTTCTTCCTCTTTCTCCAGAAATATCCTCGGCAACATTTATTTCCCACCCTCTTCACAAGCCCCATCCTCTTCATAAATGAATCTAAAAGACTAAGAAAGCAGAAATGTAACTATCAACTAATTTTACAAAACTTGCTCCTCCTAAACAAAATGGTCGAATATAATTTTTGTATTTACTGATTGATAATTCAAAACCAGTTAATACTGACTGACTGCAATTAATTGCACTTTTTCGTTTTGTAATGGCAGTAAACGTATTTCGTCAATGTCCCAATTATGTGAAGAACTTACCTCCCTTCCATAATGAGCACTTGTGTATATCGGTTTATAAAAAAACAAAACAAATAAAAACAGTACAATTAGTACATTTATATAAAAAAAGTTACATTTACAGTTTAAATAAACACAATTCTCACTCCATATATATAAAACAATGGAAATATTATGTAAGAAAGTTCAAGGTTGAAAGTTCTACAATCCACCGTTAGTGACATTAATATTATGTATAAGATTTGGATACATAATGTAAATAGCACTACACAGATAATATCTCATTGCTCATAATTACAATGTTGTTATATTTTAAATTACCTTTTAATATTCATACCTGTATAATAGTGAGAAATACAGTAAACAATGTACTTGAAGGATGTGATCGTCAACATATATTTTGATTTTCTCAGTACATATACTCATAAAACATTATTAAGTTTTCTAAATCAATCCTAACATTCCTTTTTTTCGTACGTACAAAAACAAAATGCGTACATACTAAAGACCTCTCAAAATTGTTTATTCCTAGTGTCATTCGATATAAAAAGTACATAATTTTTGTTTAGGGAAGACTTATTTCCTTTTTAAACTTATTTTTACTATTCCCCATAGAATATTGATCTGTGAGAGAAACTTATCAGCCAGTAAGGGGGAGAGCCAGTATAGTTCAAGGTTGAATATTAGCCTACTGAGTAAACTTGCAGTCATGGCCAGGATTCGAACCTGCGCCATCTCTCGCCTCAGACCGCTCGGCCACCGGCTCTCCTTAAGTTATAGAAATAGTTTGTGTATTTAGTAGAAGTATAATATACAATTGATATAAGAATAGTGGTAGAAAAAACAAACATAAATAACACCTAATAAGCCCGTTAAAACATTAACTATTCGTCCCACTGTAATTTGAATATATTGTGGATGTTAACATATTTATTTACCTGTTATATTTATTTCTAAGACAAAATATGGGTGAACATCGATTTAGAATGAGTGTGATGTATGAAAATGAGTGAATGTAGTCGTTATTACAAACGATAAATGACTACATTTTTATTATTATGTTAATTTTTTACAGTCAAGTGCAGTTAGTGATGGACTTGGTAGATTTTACCTAGGTCCTGGAACAATATAAGTGGTAAAAAAGTTAAACTTCAGAATAAAATAATCTAAATAAGACAATAACAAGTTCTAAACTTTTATATAAGTTTTACATTTTTCAAACACAATAAAAATCCTAAAGTAACGAAATAATGATTTCTCTTAATTGGCTATTAGATGGTATGAAAGTAACCTCGAAAATTGTTATATGACAGCAATTAATTGTTGAATGAAAAGTTTCTGTGATTTGAAACTTTATTAAATGTGCTATTTAGGGAAAGTAAATGTGCTAATCTTTCACAAACTAAGTAATTCGCGTTTTTAAAATATTTATTTTATTATTATTTAAATAATTGAAGTAATCAGTTAGTGAGAAAAATATATTGAAAAACTTATTCACTCGATAGAAAACATTAATTCTCAGTGTAACATTTTTATTTTTTCTGTCTTGAAAATAGATGTAACACATCATTAGTTATCTCATAGAAGATGTATGAATGAAATAATATGTAGTATAGTTTTGAAAGCAGGTGGAGTAAAAAAATAAAAATGCATATCAATAAATAATATAAAATCTACAGTACAAAGTACTTGTGTCTTTATGTTTAAGTATTAATCTCCCTTCACAAAGCTAGATCCAGGTTTCGTAATCACTTAACGCCTGCTTCTCCGATTGAATGAAGACCAGCAGGCCTTCGGGATAAGACGAACTGTAATGTAATCCCTTGATAAGAACACAATGTAACATCATTAACTATGTGATCCATAGTTTGAACTTCCACTTCGCAATCACATGACTGATCATTTGCCATACATTTAAAACAACAAATTTGTTTTTAATGCTTCATACACCACATATCTAGATTGAATGTATTTAATACTGATTTAAAGACTTCAGAAAGGTGAAAAGTGGTACATTTCAGTGTTTATTCACTTGCCATAAAACTAGGAAAGTTGTCAGAAACTCGTTGATTTAAATTGTGTTTTTCTTTGAACAATAAAAGATATCTTTGAAGATAGGAACTGATATCTGACAAGTTTGTTCAGACAGTTGTGTCTGATGTGTTCTACAAAGGTTGGTTAATCCCAGTGCATTATCATAGTTGACACAAATAAAAAACTAAAAAAAGTATCCAAACCGATCCATAGTTGGTTACAATCACTTCAATAAATTATGTCATAAATTAAAATCAAAATCTTCAAATTAACATATCTGCATGTCGTAGATGTTTTTTGCCCTTCCGTCAATTCTCAGTTCTTGGAACTGTTTTTATGGATTCTTGAATTAAATAGCCGTAACCTTTAATCGAAATTAAAATTAAAAAGTTGTAATAAGATTTTTAATTTGCAGCACGATAAGGCCAAATTAAGTTTTAAAGTTTTCTGATTCGGATATTTTAATGCCTTTACATAATTTAAAGTTATAAAATAGTCAAGTACTGTACTGTAGAATTCATAAGTTATAAAAACTGTCAAGTTGGTAGAAAGTCCCGTATATTACTTTCTGGAGGTCGGGATTGGTTCTTGTGGGGAACTTCTCAAACTAAGACAATTCATTATCTGTTATTATTACTTCTAATGAACCCGTTATACCGCAAGGGTGCATTTAGCTGTCTTATATAACATATTACAACCAATTTTACGTATTTTATCCACTACAATTATTGCAACCATAGTACATTTTTAAATATATTCCAATTCTTAAATTTCTTACAAATGTTTTTTTTCAAATGCAGACGAAAAACTAAGACTAACTGTCATTTTAAAACCATAATAAGTAATTACAAAAATTCATATACAAACATTTTTCATTTTTAGATACCTTTAATTTGATATACAACATACATTGAATGTTTGGATTAAATTGTTTTTACTTATACCACTTTTTATTGTAAAGATGTTTCACAATTTTTCAATTTTGAAAAGTGGAAAGTTAAATTATTATACATGTTATTTCGTTTAGTTAGTAAAAATTGGTAAAAATTTCATATTTTTCCAATGAAAATAATAGTTACGATAACGTAAACTTTAAAAACCAAATGTTCTTTACATGTTGGCCCACCCTACCTCTGGGGATATAATAATTTGAACAGTTTTATATCAAAACGACAAGGCTTTAAATACATTTTAAATTACTAACACGACCTACGTTGGTATTTGAAAAGTTTTCGAAACTGACACCACCCCAAAAAAAATTTGGGAAAAGTAGCTGCGTTGAAAATAATGTCCTTGAATTCTTTGGAGTCGGAAATGTAGAGCTACGCTTGGAATTAATATTCCATTTAGTTTAATCGGTACGATTGTGGTTTATAATGTGGTTAATTCGCAACGGTTACGGTAGTGGTGACCCAGTCGTCTAAAACACCCTGTATACTGAATGATGTGTCAGAAAATAAATTTACATTAAAGGAAAGGAAACAGTACAAATGATGATTTTCTAATTGTTCATACAGACTAAAAGTGGAGAAAATTGCCTTTATATAATTAACTGTCGTGTTGAACGTTTGATGATGACGATTAGAATAATAAATTATAAGTTGAAAAAATTAAGGACCATATTATTGAGTACGATTAAAATAACATAAATAAAATTACTATATGGACACATAAGTAAAAATCTACATATTTGTTAAATCTAACTGAAATTTAAGGCATGTGCCTTAATCGTAAAATTAAAACTGTACAGAAATTATAGATGGGTTGAAATAAAGTTAACATAAAGGAAACCATGGAAATTTAACAAATATATCCTAAAAGCATATTTTAGTCAATTACATTTTGTACAAAAATAAAAATCAATAATATGAAAATAATATAGTACGAGCAATACTAAATAGATGTAGAAAAAATCTTATTGCGTACTATATGTCAGCTCAAAATATAAAATACTCATTTGTCATAGGTATTAACAACCAAAGTACTTAACTCTCATTCCATAAGAGAAGCAACATCAGTTATTCGATTCAAATAAACTTATGATTAGTGTAAAGTATTTGAACACTTTCAATATTTTAAACGTAAATCTCAAGTCAAGAAGAGAAAATATCTCTTCTAAATAGTCAGAAAAATAAATATCGTACAAATATAGCATTGTGTCTGTGAGTGTGCATATGTGTACATCACATTTCTTATCTCCAAATACAATTATTCAGTTTATCGTGATACTGTTGTACATAAAAACATTTATACAACAAACACACACACACACACACACACACACACACACACACACACACACACACACACACACACACACACACACACACACACACACACACACACACACACACGCACGCACGCACGCACGCACGCACGCACGCACGCACACACGCAAGAACACACGCACACACGCGCGCACGCACACACACACACACACGCATACGCACACGCACATACAGTGATATTGACTTATCCACCCACCCGCCCATAAACACTATATTGATAAAACAAAAATATTTTTTGTGTTTTCACTTTAAAAACAAACTAATTAGTTTGATTTTTTTCTTTTATCAAAAAATAACACCTCCTAGGTAGTATAATATTTAGGAACTGCCCTATAAAAAAAACTCTGTCTCATTTTTAATATCTCTCCAACGTAAAATTATTCCAGAGGCGAGAGGCAGAGTTTCTACTGGAAGTATGCGACAGTTAAGTTGTGGCACAGTTATGAGTATAATAAAGACGAGAAGAGGTGAGAAAATTGCAATTAACTCAGTCCCTCTTTCGCGCCACCGTGCATCTTACCTCTATTAAGGGACCAGGGCTGAGTATATGAAGAATTAATGAAAAAATGGCACATCTGCAGCTGGAGTTCCAGAAAATGGTCTGGAGTTTGTTGGTCATATAAAAAACTTCATATCATTTATATCTGGTCCACCTAATATTTAAATGTTCATGTTTTCTCAATATTTAGCATTTTCGCACTAATTAAGTATACAATTATAAGCGAATACTTCTGGTCTTTATCAGTGAAATTCCAAAATCCTTTTATGACATATATATTTTTTGAATTAAAGGGCAAGGTAGATCTCCTTAATAAAGTGACTCTAACCATTCTCCATAAACTTATACGTGCGGAGAACATATCGGACAGAGAAAGGGTACAGAGCCAGTACAGTACAAGGTGAACATTGCTGGATTGTACGTAACTTCTGCTACCCCTACATCGGGTACAAAGTCCTGACGTCATAGACCTCTGGCACCCCAATAATGTGACATGTATACACGTTGTTAATTGCATACCAAGCTTTGCGGAGATTGATGGTAAATAGGTTATATGCTCGGTCCCCTTAAAACCAACATAAGAAAAGTCTTGGGTGTCCATGTTGAGTGGTAGTCTGGGTCCGGATGTTGTGTAGGGAAGATAACTGAGTGTCAGGCTTGTCAGTTGCCTGAAAATCAGGACAATATTACGTAGTTCGGATTCCACGTAAAGCTGTATCTCCTAGTAGGCCATACGGCTATTCATAAATGGCCCTTTCATAAGTCGAACTCAGTTAATAATCAGACTACACAGTCATCCTCATATAATCATTCATATATGACTTTAAATACGATCAAAGTTGCGTCGGCCTCTCATATAAAGGAATGATGTAAGTATATAAATTATAATACAATTTTGTTGTTTCGTTCAATCTAGTTTTTTATTGTATTGAAGAATTTTATTATTTTGTCCATTATTAAATTTATCTTTTTGCAGCGAGATGGCAGCTATTATCCTAGATTATTTTCTTTAACTTTTATATTTCTTAATACAAAATAACCTAAGTCTGGGAATATTTGATTGAGAGAAAGATATATTTATATGCTATTGGAAAACACTAGATAGTCAAGCAAACTGTGCATATACTGTTTTAAACTGTTGTAAAGCTTTCAAAATAAAATTATCAGCTTGCCTAATACAGTGTCATGAGTGTCAAATATAAGGAACCATGTTTCATAGTGGCGAGTGGAAGAGACAGTTTCTCTTGCTCGGGAGATTAACGGATACTATTTGTAAACAGAGAGCAACAAAACGTTCATATTTAGCAACTATTTATGCATTATTTTAATGTATTAGGTTATTAATTAGTATGGATGCTATCAACTAATATTACAAAATTCTCACATCAATTATAAGTTCATTTTGAATCAAGAAAACTCAGTTAAAAAGATAAAACAACACAATCAACACTCCATCTTTACTAAGTAAAATGGATACAAAATTTGTATCTTGCCTCTTAATTATATGATCAATTTAAATTTGATTTACAAACAACCGAACTATAACGAATGGTTCAACTCAAAGTCTCACACCTACATGGGATGTTTTCACATACTATATGTAAAATATATCTCTTGTTGATGTAACAAAAGCGAAATGGAGATTGATTGTTACTTGATTTTTATTTTTACTACGTATAGCTTCCATTTATTTACGAAATTTTAAATATATCTACTTATCACAATAAAATTAAAAATAAAATACAAATGAATTGATTGACAGACAATTTCATTTTAAAAGCTCATGAAGCGTTATCTAATACAGTAAAAGTTATTCTTATTCGAATTTGTTAGTGTTGAAATCAGACCTTTTTTAATTTATAATAGATAATCTCTCTCTGCTGCTTGACTGTTGTCATAATCGTATCGTCAAGCCAACGTCGGCTACAAAGGAGGCATTACGACGTTATTGCTCAGTTTTAAAATCAACTGAAAAATACTCTTTATATTCTGATTTCTGGAATATTCAAAACCCTCCTTATCACTTTTATACAATTGGTCGGTAGCGTAGTTGGTTCAATCCCAGCTTCATGTGCTAAAGGTTCTCAGTTCGATCCCAATCAGAGTCAATACATTTTGAGAAGGATCAGCTGATAATCACCGGCTGTTCATTTGTCATTGGGCTATTAATTAATGACACTTTCTAAGGAATAGTCGGCCTTAGTTTGTAACAATGACTACATTCACTCATCTACACTCATCACACTCATTCGAAATCCATATTCGCCCATATCTTGACGATCAGCGTCTTATGAATAAATAAAAATAAAATAAATATATACATCATACAAACATTCAACAATAAATCATGACTATTATACTCGTACATTTTAAATTGTCATATTATTCAATAAATAACTACTTTATAGCATTTATAATCCCTCAATGAAAATTGAAATATTTTTAAATTATAGCCCAATTGTTCAATATTTAAGCCACCTCTCTCCCCTTAACATTTTCATTATTATCTTTAAAATTTCAAAAAGTGTTATTTTATGCTCATTCTTTATGTATTTATGCGTTATAGTCTCTCTTAGGATCATATCATTTCTAATCATTATCATACATTTCATTTCCCTTCATCTTAATATATATAATATATTCGGCATTTTACTTTTACATGTCACACTAAATACAGATATTTTTGGGGAGAGGCCGTCCCACTAATTTCTTCAGGCTCACATACTTAATTTGCTGTTATTACGAGGTCCAATCTTCATGCACAGAGTGAAAGTGAGGGCCGTTCTCAAAATATTAGATAGAAACAGTTTTATTGAAATAAGTAAACTAGTAACAATGACTCTCCCTACAACCCTTTATACATGACTATCAACGGGCTTTCTGTTCATCTTGCCTTGGTACACTTGTGGCACCCCTTCCCGGGAAACTACATACAAGAGTCCTAAAGGCCTGTCCACCTACCCTACAGACATCACACTTGATTGATCATACTTTCACCTTATCTTCATTTATGTCTCAGTTTCCTCATCCGCCTAATCTCTTAACTACTCATATCATTTTCCTTTTGATTCATGTACGTTGAGAGACTGGGTGGGTACCAATGTGTCAAGTACATATCCATTAGTCAGTTTGTAGACAAGATGGGGAAAGGCAAGGATTGGTAGATGTAGAAGGTCAAGGCAATAAAATAAGAAGAGGACTTTTACCCAGGACAATAAACAATAAACTTAAAATCTGCGCCTGAAGTATAAAAAATCAGTCACGCGAGAGAGAGAGAGAGAGAGAGAGAGAGAGAGAGAGAGAGAGAGAGAGAGAGAGAGAGAGAGAGAGAGAGAGAGAGAGAGAGAGAGAGAGAGAGAGAGAGAGAGAGAGAGAGAGAGAGAGAGAGAGAGAGAGAGAGAGAGAGAGAGAGAGAGAGAGAGAGAGAGAGAGAGAGAGAGATAGAGAGAGAGAGTCGCTAATGGTTTGATAAGCAATACTTGTCGTTCTCTGGTACATACAATATAAAAACATTACAGTTACTTTTCAGGCCTTAATAGAAATAAAGTGTATTAAAATTTAGCTGAATTAAAGAGAGGTAAGGTATAATTTGTTGTGCCATATTGATCTTCATAAATGTATTGAGGAAAGCTGTCAATAAAATTAGATGGATTGCCTTTCATGTAAGAACAATTTATCACAAAATGCAGAAAAATGAAACAGTGAGGCGTTTTGAAATAATGTCTAAGTAAAAAGTACAAAGAGTTACTTATAAAAAATGAGGTTTTTTTAATCGTCTAAAGGTTTGAGTAAGCTGTGATGATCCTAAAGCAATATACGTACAATATTTATTTATGGCTTTGTTACAATCACATACTAACTGCACTGGAAACATAAACTAGTATAGTATACAACTACGGATGTCCCGGATACACATCAATAATTCAATGCACAGAAAATTAACTCCTACTTATTACTGACCGATATATGTGGAGTGGATAGTACAAACCACCCCGTGTACCACTCACCTGCTTCATACACCTATTGTACACTCAAAATATGGTACTATGAGAATGTTATTTCATTACTATAAACAAAAAGAAATAAACTAAAAAATCTTAAATTGCTTTAATAGTATTTAAAATATTACTTCCTTTATTTTTAATTAAAATGCGTTATTATATATCCACCTGTTCACTAAAAACATAGACATGAGAAAATCGATAGTATGAATGAGTTTCTATCGAACCAAACTTTAATAAACAATCAATTTCTTTGCAATTGTACGGTTAAATTTGCAAATGATTTTCAGAAAAGTAACATTTCCCATTAATATTTTTCCATAGTTTGAAAGATATTTTCTATCGATCACACTTTTTTGCAACTATTTATACATTTTTATAGCATTGTGTTAATCGACAGATAAATGTAGTAAGATATATAACAATAAATATATATATATATATATATATATATATATATATATATATATATATATATATATATATATATAAATAAAGGACTAGTTCCATAAATTCTCAGTTTTATTTGCTATTGTGAAAGTCTCCAACCTTGCATTTGGCTGTAGGCCACAACATGATATTTTATTTTACATTTAATAATCAACTTATAACAACAATCTTGGACTCAACAAGTTGCATAGAACCTGTCAATAAGGTTCATTCGTATTATACAAAAATTACAATTTATTTATGAATACAATTTTTTGTATATTTTACGATAGAACAAAAATGTTTACGTAAGAAGTATCTAATAACTGTCGGCGCAGAAATTATGTGCACCCGAGTTTGAAGGTTGTTTTCTAAACAACTGTTTTTGTTTTTCTCGTTTGTTTGTACGTTATAACAATGCATTTTTAAATTTATTATAAGTGTTAATAATTTTTATTCAAGCTGGAACAAAAAAGTACCAGAGTTTTAATTAGTTTTCACTGTACATCAACTTTACAACGTTATTACTCAAAAATCCGTTAATGTATCTAATTTATATTTTAATATCCAGTTGATAGGAATGTTTTATATCATCTTTATAAATTTCAGAATTTTATCTTTTCGAGAAAAAAAGTTCTTATTAATTACCTGAACCATTGTTTTCTTGGCTTCTAGTGTTACAATCCTCATGCCATGTATAGTGACGATACATTACTTTCATATGTGTAAGTAAATGCATTGATTTAAAATCAATTTAAAATAACTTTAAATTGGTAGATTTAAATTGATTTAAATCGAAATAAAATCACTGAACTACTTACACATGAAAGTAATGTATCATCACCATACAAATTTTAAATAACGATGTATACTTGATGTACAGTGAAAACTATTTAAAATTCTGGTACTTTCATTTTCAACTAGAATAAAAACTATTAAAACGTTTGGTAAAATTTAAGTTGCCTATTTCATAACGTGCAATTAAACAAGGAAAACAGTGATATGATTAGATTTTTGTGGGCTTCCTTAGTTCCTTAGTAAACAACCTTCAAACTCGGATGCACACAATTTCTGAGCCGATAGCATATAGGGTTATTGATTTATCTAACCCTTAATAATTTTTCTGTTGCATTGCAAAATTTATTTTTGAGAATAAGATAAAAATTGTTAGAATATTGTCACACACATTATTATTCTGGTACCAAAACGTGAGAAAAACGTTTAACTGAGTGTGTCATAAGGTTCTTAAGGGTATCAAACAAAGCCTGGAGACAGGATTAGGCCTAAACTCCGTCCAGCCTGAGGGATGTAATCATGTTAGACCAACCTCTGGGTGTTGTGTATTGTTGATAGTACACAACATCAGCTGTGGGCACCGCTGATTAATTTATATCGAGCATAAATGGAACACACGATTGGAAATTACCTTCAAAACACTTGATTTTTATCTTACTTATATATAATGTAACTAACTGTAATTGTAATTTGTAAAACTCAAACGAATTTTTATTTACTTGTTTTTAAAATTTTTTGTTTTCTTGTTTTTAAGACACGTTAACTTTACTTTTATCTCTATATATAAAAGAGAAAGCACTTACTAATTCTCCCACTTCTCGTAATCCTACAGAGCTGAAATTTAGTAAAAATGTTTGCTGTGCGCTAAATATGAAAACTAAAGTATTATAATCTTGATAAAATACTCCTAAGGGATAGAAACCGCCCCTAAAAGATTGTTCCATAAGGACAACATTAGGTTGATTTTAGTAAACTAATAACAGCTGATTTTCAAATAAATAAACATGTGTATTTTGTATATTTGACATTTATCTTATTAGTTATACTTTTTATACATATTTTTCTCAATAAATTGTGTAAAAACAGCTGTTAGAATGTAAATAATGATGTTGAAAATATTGATACGTTTATAAATCTTTTTTAATGTTAGTAATAACATTGGCTGTTTATATTTCAACTCTAAGTACATTGCAATAAGTGAGCTACTAGAAATAAATTTGCATATTATTATATTTTGTATATTGTAACCACAATTAATTATTTGGTGTGAACAGTCACATGCTGAGGCCGAAGGCCGAGTCACTAAAGCAGAGAGTGATGGGGTTGGTACGCGAACCGTGCAGGGGTGTCCCCTAGTTCTTATATATATATATATATATATATATATATATATATATATATATATATATATATATATATATATATATATATTAATAAATTATCAATTTTAAAGTGATATGATTTAAATTTACTCTAACTTTATGCTATTTCACACTTCATTCAATGAACAATAACTTGATTTCGGTGTTCACTAACCTCATAATTCAGACGTTGAGGCAGTTAGTAACCCTTTTGGAACACATCTCAATGAGCAAAATACAAAAACTATTTAGAAGGGATAAATAATGGAAAGACAAATAAAGTACTCTTATAATTAAGAAAAAACATTTTAAGTATTTGCGTTACGAAACATTTTTTACTAAAAAAGAACTTGTTTCACGAATTTTCACGTTTTGTGTGGTAAATAATTTAAAACTGACCACTAAAGAATTATTTTTTGTGGACTGCAATTGTGCATGATGATTTTAAAATTTTAAAAATATGGGTCCCCCCAGATATTTACATAAGAAATAATGTTAATTTTTAGTATAAAATGCGTTATATATCCATAACTTTCACATTTTATAATATTCTACAACATTCTTAAAACTTAGGCTTAAGCGGCCGGTGTCATAACTAGAATCTAAAGTTTCCGGTGACAACCGCGTCAAGGTACTATCTACAATATTTACAAGATGACCAGACGTTTCGCCCATACTGTGATGTGGCATCCTCAGTGGTTTCTCTGAGACTTGACGCGGTTGTCACCGGAAACTAGATTCTATTCTACAACATTGTTTAAACCAAAGTAGTCAAATATAATATATACCATTATGATACAATTAATATATAATATATTCATGAAATTTTACATTTCAATTATTACATTTCACTACAAAAAATATACCGTTTTAAAATAAATTGTTTAACATCCAGTATTTCTAAAGGGGTTTGAACGTAATGGTTCAATCAGTCCATTATAATCCAAAGAGACATTTTTTCGTAATTTAATTATTTATTTAAGTATTAATAATTTGTTAACTTACTTAAGTACTGCTAGCTGGCATAAGACTTACCTGCAACAAGACATTACTTGATAAATGGATTACATTTACGACAAAGATATATATTAATGTATAACGTGGGGATTTCATTATAAATAACATCAAGTCTATGTACAACGAGGTAATTATTGAGGAACCGTCTCACCTAGTCTTAGGTATTGTGGAATACTTTCGCTAGACTTAATGGAGAATTTATTCGCATGCAAATGTTGACCTGAGGTCATATTAGAATAGCAGGTCTTAATAAACAAATATAATATACATGTTTCATAGAAAGCACGCAAGCCATAGGATGTAATTAAAGATGAAATATATGTTACAATAAAAATATAGGTTAATATTATTTTTATAGTATTCAGAGATGAGACGCCGTCATTACTTTTTTCGTATTTTAAAGCAAATATGGATATAAGTGTGGGATGAATGTGGATGACATATGCAGTCTTGTTACTAATTGAGTTATACGTGTGATCAGAAAGGACCATTTATTAATAGGCCAATATCCAAAGCAACTAAAATTCCTACAGCTTTACGTGGAGTGCAAACCACGTAGTATTGGTTTTATTTTCAGCCAATGACAAGCCTGATACGTGTTTCTCTTTCCTAAATAACATCAGGACCCTGACTACCACCCAAAATGGACACCCCAGACTCCTCTTGTTATATCCACGTCGATGGCAAACATTGAGCGGGTCACGTGTCAGTATTGAGAGGACCGAGCATAGATCATAACACCTACACACAACACTTTGTATGCAATTGACAACGTGTATACATCCGGCGCCGTTGGGCTATACAGTGTTTGAGACAATGAAGCGGCCGGAAACGGGAGACAGATCGGTCAGGTAAGGTGAGCGCTCAAGGTTCACCCAGTCACGTGACACGTCACGTGACCTTATCTTGCTAATTAATGCAATAATAGCATACAAAATAAACAGCCGTGTTGATAATTGATTGATAACTGACTTTAAATAAGAGTTCAATATTAAAGCACCCAACTGTTAAGTGGGGAAATTTCTCTTACAATAACTGGAAACCTCTAAACTTGACACAGACGACTGTATGTGACTCGTTGCATACTGAATATCACCTACAATATCGACAACATCGTTTTCATAAAATAATTCAACAGCAGACAAAAACAATACAATCTTATTTACAACAAAAAATAAATTCAAAAAATAAAATACAAAAATTAATATTATATAATGAATAGTGCAAAAATTAAAATAATTTATAAATTGGTTTGGGCTGTTATCTGCTATGATAGTAAAATATTAACAACTCTTTTTTAGTACTTATAAGCAAGGACAATATGTGGTATCACCCTGCGCACGCACAGGGGTATTAACGTATCATAGCTATCGACTAAATCATAAACAGTCAGCTATAATGCAACTGGTAAAAAAATAATGAGTAAATATAACACTGAACTTAACCTTCACGTGTGCATAAATAATTTAACAATAATAAAAGCACTTACATCATAGCTAGGAACAACTTATTGTCTAATAATGTACAAACTATACAAATTATCTTATTTCGTAAGCTTAAGAGGCCGGTGCCATAACTAAAGCTTCCGGCAACGACCGCGTCAAGGTGCTAATTCTCAGTAATACAACTGAGGACGCCCAATCACAGCATGGGCGAAACGTTTGGAGAGGTAACTACTGTAAATAACACCTTGTCACGGTCGTTACGGGAAGCTTTAGTTATTAGTATACATATTATGCTGAGCTTTAATATGAACTCTTTCTGTTCACAGAGTCAATAAAATGTAAATGTACACTTTAAACTATTCTGTCAGTTTGTAAAATTACAAAAATTTTATGGTACCTATTTTGAGTTTATATCAGAACTAAGAGTGCATATATAAAATTAAAATAATGTATAAAATAATGTCAGTGTAATTTAATAGCCTTACGTCATATTTCAAGCCATACATCTTATTTTTACGTTGAAATATGAATTAGTATTTTAAATACTACATTCTCAGTACTATGTAATTTCTTAGTAATTCCAGAACGATGTGTGTGTTTTAGCAGAGGCTCAGATTGTATGATTACAGTAAGCATTATTTACATACTGAATAGCTATATCAAACATAATACATCATTACCAAAGTACACAAGCTAAAATGGACCGTAAAGTTGTCTAATTTACTCGATGCTCTAGTATACCAGTTAGTTTGATTGATACACTAATAAAAGTTCTTTCAATTCCATACTTTTTAACAATACATCAGGTGTTACAACCTAACCTCAAAACTTACACGGAAGATCTTTTTAAAACTTGGAGCATCAGTTTGTTAATAAGAGATCATAACTGATTGAAATAACATTATTTATAAACTATGACGTCACTCATTTTTTTTCTTTCTGCAATTAACATGATCAAACAATGTACACACACACAATAATTACTGATTATTTCATACATATTACATATGTTAAGAACTATAAGACACAGCCAGCCGGTCGCTAATTAGTAGCTTTAGTTAAGTTTTGAAGTCCTGAAAGTTTTCATTGAATGAATAATTGCTCTCAAATAACAACTTTGTTCCTTTCTTAAGTTAATTCCAAGAGTTACTTTTGTACGCTTTAAGAACAAATTTTCAAATTTAAAAAAAAACTCCAATTAAAAGATCATATTTCCAGTATATTGATTTTATATTGTGTTTAAGAAAATGCAGATCGGTTGTGGACAGGTTCTTAAATATGTTCTTATTTTAAAATTATTGTAACTACATATAGTGAACTTTTCAAAGCAAGGTGGATTTGAGTATAACAGTAATAATTTTAAATATTAAACCACATAACTTGAATAAAAGAGATTTATCAACTGCTATATTTTGAAGAGCAAACCCTAATGTATTTTAAAGACATTTCATTTTTATTGTTTTTTAACCCTACTTCTTATTCTAAGTAAACACTTAAAACTGGTTTCTATCTCCAACTTTAGACAGCTCCTCATTATTTAAAATTATTGTAGACATATTGACTAACAATGTTTTCACGATCTTTATTGACAAAAATTTATTCAGAGCGTAAAAAAATATCACTATATAGAATATAACCAACAACCAAGTCCAACAATACATTTACTATATATTATTACGTACTAACATGTATCGCTATAGCAGGTCAACTACGGATGGATATTGCCAATACCAATGTCATCTACGGTCATGTACTGTTATTGGCTTACGGTGTTCCCATCTAACAATGTAATTATAGATATGTATCTAACCTAATAAAATAGTTACAATATTTGAAATTTTCTAACTTAAACTTTCATATAAAGTATTTCATATCTTACACAATAAGACATGATAAATATTAATTTTAAAACACGGGCTGTAGATATATGTGAGGATATGAGAGGTGAATAACAGCGATGAGTGTGGATGAACAAGTGTAGTCACTGTTTCTAATTAAGGTCAGCTGTTCCTTATTAAAAGCCATTAATTAATAGTCCGACAGCTAGGGCAACAAAGGGGCCTACAGCTTTAAGTGGAATAAGAATCAACGTTGCTCAGTTCTCTTTCCGTACACAACGTCCTGGACCCTGACTACCACCTAACATGGACACCCTAGACATCTATAGTAGTGTCTTAAGACGATTAACCACTAAGCGGACGTCATGTCAATATTAAAGAGATTGTAAACGCCTTCAATATAAAAACACTTTTTCCCCCAAGAAGCTGGGACTTAAAACTTGATGTAGGTCAAAATTCTGTAAAAATCTCTACCTTGTTTAGTTGAAATTTTTAAAATCTTAAATTATTAATTCTGGTAATTTTTTTACTTGTTCTTTGTTACTTGATATGGTCTGTGTTACTGTAACACTTCGAACAGTTAAAAATGTTACGGTATTGACTGAAGCCTACTAGAAACATTATGATTTTTTTTAACTTGCTTATTGATGTGATATTTTTAAAGTTTTAACTGCAGCAAGAAAAACTTTTTGTATTTTTTTCAGATAGCATTTTTACTGTCAAAAATCCTCCCCACAAGTGTTTCTATAAGACAAGTAAGTATTTTCACAGGTTAAGGAGTAGTGTAGGGGAGAAAGATCGTAAACCATTCAGGACGTTTGTGACGTTCAGTTAGGAGTCGGCGTCTTTCAGTACATGTGTAACGAAAAACCACTGGTCAGAGTTCACTCACAGGATGGAATCAGGCAAAGAACAAAGCAGAAAGGACGCGTAAGACTCCACTAGTGGAGGGTGTATAGGAAGGCAAGTATATGGGATTAAGTATGGGACATAATTCTAATACCTACAACTAAGATAGGTAAATCGGAGGATGTAACCTCTATGGATAAAAAGTTAAATTCACTTTCTAACAATATTTTGGTAAATTAATAAATGCTTGGTGAAGGATAACAAATGATCGAAATCAGTTAAATACATAACATTGTATTTATGAAGTCGGTTTTATAGCTGGGTTGAAGGATCGATTCATGTCTCTCCGAACCAACAGTGTCTCTGTAACTTGGATTCAGATTTATACTTATACTTTCTGAGTTATAATTATACGACTTGAGCATTAACGAAGTGTTTGGGAGATTGTAGGCGATAGGTTGGATGCTCGGTCCTCTTAATACCGACATGGCGTCCGCATAATGGTTGCTATCGGCGTGGACACTACTAGAGAAGTGTGGGGTGTCCATGTTGGGTGGTAATCATTGTGCGGATGTTGTGTGGGGGAGATAACTGAGTATCAGGCTTGTCGATTAGCTGAAAATCAGACCAGCACTACGTGGTTCGGATTCCACGTAAAGCTGTAGGTCCCTTAGTTGCCCTGGTTGTTGGGCTATTAATAAATTGCCCTTTCTGAGGAAAAGTTGAACTCAGTTAGTAACTAGACTACACTAATCCACACTCATCCTACACACAAACAACCATTCATATTCGCCTTAAAATACCAACAACGTTGTGTCGGCGTCTCATGTATAAGAATGTAAGAATAAGAATAAATGCTTAAGTCAGATAACTTAAAAGTTAACGTAAAGACGATAAACCAAAATGAAGTCTAAAATTCGGATTAGATTTTTAGAATTATTTTTAGACTTTTTAGACATTTAGATCTAAATGCATTACTAGATTTAATTGGATTAGTAAGAACTTTATTAATGGACTAGAAGTGAACTAGAGTTTAGACTTTCACCGTCGTGGTAGTTCATAAGCTAAGACTTTGGACTGCGGAGTGAGTTCTAAGAGTCGAGTAATTTACTGATAACTGAGATAACAATCGGTACATCACTCGTTTAATTAAGTTCACGCACAGGCCTGTAGGCCCATGTGAACTGGTGAGTAAAATTTTCAAAATAATAAGTAAATAAATTTGTAAAAAGTAAATAAAATCAGAATGAAAGTTATTCATAATTTAATTACGAGAAAATTGTTGCTTTTAATTGTCACTAACATAAATTAATAAACGACACCTTACTTCAGCTATACATCAATGTCAAACTACTGAACTATTCTGTTCAGTTATATATTCCCCTCAGTTATATTTTTACACATACGAACAAACTTTTTCATTTAATAGATAAGATTGAAGCGTTCGACAAAGTAGTTTGAATAAACTATCTTTAGTGCAATTAAGTTTTATGTGTGTTACAAAGTTTTGTTATTCAACTTTTTCCATTACAAAGTCTTATCACGTACTTACGTTTAAGTGTAAACGAGGTACTCACACAAGGAAAACGTCATACAAGTTCATTAATAATCATGGTCAATGTTAATGTCTTAATGGCAACTAACTGTGAAACAATCGGCCTTTAGAGTAGTGATCGGAGAGTATAATAAAGATAAGAACGAGTGAATCGATTCGGATGGATGAATCGATTCACGTATTAGTTGCTGTTGCTGCAATACTCTCTCATGGCCCGATTACGAGTTAACAGAGCCTGTCTAAACTTGTTCATTGATCTGAGTTTATATGTTTTAATTCATTTTATTTTTAAAATTATTTTTTGAAATATTGAAATATTATTATTTTTGCACATGTATAATAATATGTAAACTGTAAAAGCAATCGAATCCTATTTAGTTTCTTGTTTTCAATTTATTAGAATCTAGAATTATGTTCGCTGTTAACTACATAAATACAATTTGTTTCTTCATTATTACATTAGTAAAAATTTAATCATATCACTAAACAAATAATAGTAATATTTACAAACAAATATAAAATTAAAATTATAGGCATTTAATTTATATTAAATTTCAAAGTAAATTTCAAACAATAAACAAAATAGCTATAAATTATTGAGGATAGTATTATGTAGATAAGCATATAATATTAAATGAAACAATTTAGCTAACCATTAATGTAGCAATACTTTTTAAAAGAAATTCAAACAGTGAGAAATCGAAGTTTCTAAATTAAAGAATCGAGAATGTTAAATGAAGTCAGTGCAGAATAGAACTAAATATGTACTCCAATATTAATAAGAACTCTGTTGTTTAGCAAATGTCCCAAAATCAGTTATTTTTTCAAATACCGTAATCGACTACTCAAAATAGTGTTATCAAAATTAATTATATAAATAATACAAAACATTACTATTAATACAATATAAACCAATTGCAACATATCAGTAATCAACGACAAAAACAAAACTCAACATATCAAACATAAACAATAACTATACAATCATAACTAACAACTGATGTCTACACAAAATAATAAAAACTTCAAAAACACAATCAACCAAACTCATGCATACTACTCGCAAACCATGACCACCAAACGCACTCGTCCGTTCCTTCTACCGGTCCCGCAAAAATAGGTCCTTTAGCTCCGCCCCGAAGTGAGGTGAATGATGTTTAGTTAATCAGATATACATTTGAGGTGCATGTATAATATGTGTGTTGGTACGATTTTTTTCTTACTTGCAAAAAATTAAAATATTTATGTACTTTCAAAACTTCACCTTGTTCGTATATTTTAACAAGGTGGGTTTTTAATTGCTTGAAAATTATCAGCTTTTCGGGCCAGAACAAGGTTGAAATGTGAAAAAGTATAAATGTGAACGTAGATATATATAGTATCTACGTTCACATTTATACTTTTTATAGGTTAGCATGTCTTTGGAATGTTATTTATTTTACAAACTATTAACTGCTGCATCTTTTCATTATTCATTATTCATCTCTAAGACGCCGATCGTAGAGATATGGAAAAATATGATGAGTGTAGATGAACGAGTGTAGTCATTGTTACTATCTGAGTTCGACTTAGCTCAGAAAGGACTATTTATTAATAGCCCAATAGCCAGGGCAACTATGGGACCTACAGCTTTACGTGGAATCCGAACCACGTAGTGTTGATCTGATTTTCTGCTAACTGACAAGTCTGACACTCAATTCTCTCCCCTACACAACATCCGAACCTTGACTACCATTCAACCCGGACACTCTAGTAGTGTCTACGTTGATGACAACCATTGAGTGGACGCCGCGTCGGTATTAAGAGAACCGAGCATGGAACCTATCGCCTACAATATCCCAAACACTTTGTCCCCAAGTAGCTTGGCTACAGCACTGCGCCACCAGTGCCGACTCAATTTTCAATTTTTATATTGACAACACGTTACTTAAACCTTTAAAACGTAATTTCTTGTAATTTAAAAAACTACTAAAAGAAAATACGTTGTTTAAATTAAATTATTTTTATTTGTGAAAATAATAAAAGACGTTACATTGAAAATATAATGCAGAAGTACAATAAATACAATGTATTAAATTAAAATGTTAAAGACAGAGGAATATTTTAAACATTGCAATGTTAGATAATGACGTCTAAAAATGAGAAAAATGTAATACTTATAGATGCCTTTGAAATCGTTCTTTATTCTCTTGTTAGCACTGTTAGAATACATTATTAGATCAGCAAATCAAAAGATTATGTATGATTATAAACTGCCTTTGTTTGTTAGATATATTTAGGTGTTGACGGTACGAGAATACAACTAAACAGTTATTTCTGTACAGGCATACAAATACACAAACGTGGTTGCATCTGATTGATTGCGATACACGGTACACGAGCAATCCGTGCTAAACACTGGAACATGTTTGAACACGTCTGAGTCTCATGACTGAAGCTCCTTAATAAGACACGAACGGCTTTTGATACAATCCAATAGATCTCATCTGAATACCTCTGACAGTCTATGAAACTGTATACATAAACTAATTGAGTTACATGATATTTCTTCAAGGGAAAAGGAAAATATTTTTACTACACCCTTTAAATAAATATATTTTATTCTATACTTTATATTTTTCAAGAGTTGTGGTGTTTACTTAATTAAATATATTCTAATAAAGTTCTAAAGACTTAATTTACCAAGCTGCCACGAAAAAATGTTTATCGATAGGTAAAATAATATATGCCAGTATTTTAGAACTAGAATAACATATATGCATCAGGTTTCAGAACATTTTCAGATCCTGTCTCATGAAAGTGGATGTGCACTGTATTATAGATGTGCGTAGCAAATAATTTTGTTTAAAGGATGTTTTTGTCTGATTTTTTTCAAACTAAAAATATATTTGAAAAGAACGAAATGGGTTTATTAAGTGAAGAATGTTTTTTTGTAATGTGGATTGACTGAAATTGAATGATTTCAATGGAACGGTAGTAAATACAAAAATCTTTTGGAGGTTCGTTAAAAATTACTTATTAACGGGTTATGTTAACGCTAAAAAATTGCTAATTAATTCTACAAACCTAATAAACAAATACTACCCAAATGAATTACAACAGTGTGTAGCAACTGGGAAGTAACTATACGACATCTTTACGGGGAAGTTAAGCGGAAAACACACGAATTTCGAATTCACTGCAGATATATTAAAGGTTCGTTTCTGACTTTAGTGATAAGGGTGGACCACTAGAAGCCTAGGACCTGTATTTGTAACTTACTTTTTTCAACTAATAATTGCCAAGACTATCAAAAGTTTCCTGAGTTCCAGACAACATACAGATTTACATTATGTTGTTCTAGTGCTTTGAAAAACCAACCGTTAACTACAGGAAATATAGAATAAAAATACCAGCAAAATAAAATACCTGTCATTTTTAAAATGTACAAAGAAGGAACTTCATACTCTAAAATAAATTAGGTCTTATTATTTCTCATACATGTACCGGGTATGAAGATAATATCTTCAGGGGTTATGAAGATATTATACATTAGGAAAAAAAACACGTTGGTACACATAGACGGGAACAAAGCGTTTTAGGACATACGTTTATAGTAACATTTTTCATAGTTTTCATGTAAGCAATCATATCCCAAAGTCTTGAAGGGGTGTTTATGAGCACCCTGTAGGCTATATGTGAATAAAGATGGTCGTTATAAATGTGATTATTTTTATAGTGACATCTTCAGTAATTCTAATAATACATTTTATAAGGTAAAGACTCCCTGTAAACCCACTCGCAAGCCCACACAATTAAGGTGACATGGGCTCATCCGCTCGCTCATACACGTGAAACAGCGTGGCATAATATTCTTAGTTTCCTCTACAACCCAAGTCAGCATATTTTTTTTAATTCACTCTTTAACAAATGTCAGCATATATAAAGTTAATTATAGAACCAAAGTCTGCATATTTTTAAATCGCTCACTACAAACCCTGCCAGCATGTGTTTTCCTGGGGCCATCTCTAAAACGTAGTATCTCTCTGACTAGACGATGCGGAAGTACTTTAATTTCTACTTAGAATGGGTTCCACTAGATTTTAAAATGTATTGATGTAAAATACATTGAAAATATCTTTTCAATTTAATTTTTTCCTGAAAATTGGCTCTTAAATTACTAATAAATGGTTTGCAGATTACCTATATTATCATAATAACATATTTCATAATAAAGATGATTTTACTTGCTTGGGTTTCTCTATGCTTTACTCTATCCATTGTGAAAATTTCTGGGAAAACACTTTTAATCACTAATAAACTTTGTACTTCTAAATATTAATACAATTGTACTATAAGTACCTTTTCATTGTTGTTGAAATTTTAATAAATAAATAATAACAATCAATAGCCAATCAAGTAAAATAAGACAATTATTTATTTAAGCGAAGGCATTAAATACTCTTTTGAGGTTATAACAAAGAAGTGGGGCAAACTGATTGACAGCCATTTCTCATGGAGACCGGTGGGAGAGACACTTCTTTATGGTTCTAATATAAATGGATATATCTCTCATATTCACCAATAAATCCAAAAATAATTTTAAAAAAAGCTTTATACAATAAGTAAGTCTAATGGGTTATAATATTATTCAATTTACTCTTATTTTAACTATCATTATTTTAGATGTAAAACATTTTACAGTCATCTTAATAGTTTGATATATTTCATCTTTTAAAATTACTAGATTCTATTCAATGATTTTCTTTAATTTTTCTGGAGTTGTACAAATACTAAAGAACAATTTAAAATAAAAAACACATACAATATAACACCGATAGAATTAAGATAAATTTGACCTCTAAATATGTAAGCGAAAGTAATAAATTAATATACTTTGTAAGTAAAGTAACAAATTACGAGTATTGCATAATCACTAAATTTCATAAAAACTGTATTTATATTGCAGTTAACATGATTGATAATTAACATCAACTCATTAAAAAAGATTACACTTCTTTTATTTTATTTTCAGCATCGGATGATATAGGAAAGGATTATGCGTTTTTAATTTGGGGATAACGTTTTTTTATTTTAATTGAAACACAATTATTTTTAGCAGATATAGTATTAAACCAAAATTCAAATGGTGTCTCTCTTAAGAGGACAAGGAAGTTTAAATGTCAAAATTCATTAAAAGATTTATTAATTTAAACCTGAAAAACTTTTCACTACGGTGAACAATTAATTAATAACAATATGTTACTTGTTAACAGACTAGCCTCAAAGAAATAAACAGCAATCGAGGTTACAAATTGACACAATTTAAAGTGTCCAAAATACTACAGTAAAGTGATTTGTGACATTATTGTAATGAAAATGTCCCTAGCAGGCAATGTGAAAAAAAGTTGCTTGTGATTTTCGTTGTTATTAAATTGAAAATTAATTTTAGTTAAAACTAGGATTTTTGCAAAATGTATTTGTGATGCAAAGAAGTTTGTATACATAAAACAAGTATACGTAAGTCGTTGGTGGTCGTTGATTTTCGTCAGATGTGATCAACGAGTTGTGTTTAAGGATGTGTTTCAAATATTGTAAAAAATCCAGGGTTATCTTCAGTGACTTCTAAGAAAAAGGTACGTATGTTAACATTAAAGAATATAGGACGCAGTGATCCCCTTTTAAAAGAACATTTTTTTAAACTACGTTGATAATCATGTTGGACTCTTTTGGTAACTGAATATAGACCCAAACGGTAACCTCATCCCCATACATATAAAGTGGTATTGACCCACCCACCCACTCACCCATACACATACAGTGTAATTGACCCACCCACCCACCCATACACGTACAGTGGTATTGACCCACCCGCCCACCCATACACGTACAGTGGTATTGACACACCCGCCCACCCATACACGTACAGTGGTATTGACCCACCCACCCAACCATACACATACAAATACAGTGGTATTGACCCATCCACCCACCCATACACGTACAGTGTTATTGACCCACCCGCCCAGCCATACACGTACAGTGGTATTGACCCATCCACCCACCCATACACATACAGTGGTATTGACCCATCCACCCACCCATACACATACAGTGGTATTGACCCATCCACCCACCCATACACGTACAGTGGTATTGACCCACCCGCCCAGCCATACACGTACAGTGGTATTGACCCATCCACCCACCCATACACATACAGTGGTATTGACCCATCCACCCACCTATACACATACAGTGGTATTGACCCATCCACCCACCCATACACGTACAGTGGTATTGACAAGCAAATACACAATACGTAAAGTGAAGTAATATTAAAAAGACATTAGACTATAAATTGGAATTATAATTAAATTTATTTTCACATTACAAACGATGCACAAATTTCATCCTCTCATTTGATTGCAAAGGAAAAAGCGATTGAAAAGACACTGAAGCACAGTAGCAAATTTATTTTTTCTTTAATAATTCCAGCACCCTCAACAATTCTACCAATAGGGCACTACTTAATGTTAAAATTAATGTTTAATTTAATAACAATAAGTAAAAAAAAACCGCAACTTTTTCCCGTTGCCTGCTAGGGGCATTTTCAATACAATAATGTCACAAATCACTTTATTGTAGTGTTTTGGATGAAATGAATCAGAATAGATCTCTGATGTATTGTGGTTGACTCGCGCAGCACGACACCATGGCTGTACACAGTCACACGTAAATGATTAAATACAAAAATACTCAAATCTCGGTTGATTGTCATCTGATGTCATTCAACGTCACTTTTTAAAGTGCAAATAAAATGTTCAATAAAAAGGTATTCTTGTATTTTTTTATTCCTAGCCTTCTAAAATTTATTAAGATTTAAACATTTCAAAGTGCCGCCATTTTGAAAAATGCTTTTTTTTATTTCAGTAATAAAATGGTTTTATTAATATGGATACCAAATTTGAACTCTATAGATTAAATAGTTTTAAAAATAAAAAATAATTAGTTAAAAAATACAAAATGGCGGCTGTAAGACATCTTATGTTTTTTATTATCACAAAATTTCAAAATTGATAACATTATATACTTAACTGGGACATGTACTTTTACACACATGTCGTAGGTGATTTTAAATTTTTAAATAGGATATTATGTCTTGTTTTTGACCCACAATCAATACCTAAAATGATCCTCAGAGTTCAGGGACGTGCATATATTACTTTACCAGTGTGGTTTGTTGTTACATTTAAATCACACTACTAAAAAAAATTGGGTGTGCGTCGGACCACACGGTGGAAGTTATACTTCTTTGGCCATTCTCATACACCCACTCACGCACACAAACAGGCAGGATATATAAATGAAATATAAGACATTTTTCAATATTATTCAATATATTTATCTTCAATATATTATACGTGACTTCATTATTATATTATACACCTATATTATCATTATCAGTAATTTCTTCGATTAAATTTCTTCGATATCGATAAAGAGAAAATCGATTAATCGATAGTTCTTAAAAATTTGTTCTTACTTTTCAGCGTGACGCGGTTTCTCGACCAACATCCCATCCCAAAGTGTCTAACGGGCGCAAAGAAGTATAACTTCAAAATACACTGATTATTTCATTCATAGTCCGCTCAACCGACGATTGAAATATTACACGCTCTTCACTGGAACCATTATGGCCGTTACACATGTAACGGTAGATTGTCAGTACAGTATAATGTGTAACGGAAATTTACTGACAAAACACATTGCCGTTAGTGAACATACTGAATTTTTTTTCATTTTTGAATAATTCCGTTAGTGAACGTTACTGACAAAACTAAGGAAAATTACCATTGAAGAAAGATAACTTCGGCAACAAACATAATTTAGAAATAGCAAAATTATATAAGAATAACTGTTTAATTTTTTTTAGTTTCAATATAATATTTTCAGTCCCAAATGAAAACCCAACATTACAGCAGAATCGAAGACATGACAGGTAGGTCAAGTTCTGTCTTAGCCATTCGATTGTAAGCCTCAATTGAATTTTTGTAAATCCCACCGTGTTCCCTGCCATCTGAAAACGCGAATGCCACCGGAATTGCGTCCAACCTAAACAATGACAGAGGTAGGTAGTTACCCCCCAATTAGTCGGTTGGCTGGACAGATACCCTAAATTCAGAGAATGTGTGCTGTAGGAGCACGCGCCGAGGAAACACGTAACGCGATTACAGCTGTCCTCAGGTTGAAACTCTCAAACCCAAACAATATCAACAGTTCATCATATGAAATAAATTATGCGTAAACATTAAATCATTTAAAATAAAGCTTTCAATGGTTATTATTTCCAAGTTCTCTTATAAATGTTAACAATCTACACAAGCTTCAAACTTACGCAAAACTACATTTTAATTTTATAAATTAAGTCATAAAATATATAGATAATCGTTAATTAACTAGATGTAATCTGCTCATATACTACAACCCAGGAGTGAACTACTCAAACTACTTTCGTCACTACTATCAGCTCCACAATGAACCCGTTATACCACAAGGGTGCGCTCAGCCACCCTGTAGCAGCCATTTCCGTCAATATAATACTATATAGTAGGTTATTTACCTTTGTGATCCGTCGAGTAATCCAACATTCAATATAATAATTGCCACGTTCATAACTCATAGATCTAAAGGGGTTTTGCACGGTTTAGTGCAGTAAAACGGGTCATTATCAATAAATATTTTCATTTAAATGACAGTCTTTTCGGTCATTTCTTTACTGTAATTTTGCATTAGGATATTAAATAAAGTGTCCTGACAAGCTGATAAGCCTATTTATCAGTTAATAGTGCAATGTAACTTACTAAATGATTTGTGATTTCATAGATTAGATGGTTTAAACATATAACCTACTTAGCTTATTTTTAATGAACTTTTGATGTGAATTTGTAGCAATTAAAGAGGTAATTGCTAGTAATATTATATGGCCCAATCGAATAAATAAAAGAATTCGTAAACACAATATCAAAATTTAATCGTATTATCGGTAGTAATGCAAAAATGTACTAAGACAAAAAAGCCTGTGTTGACTTAAGCAGTCAAGAGTCGTTAAACTATTTGTAATTTGATGTTTTTTTTCCTCTCATTTCACACGTACAACATTCCAAAACAAACTCCTCTGTCAATATTCACCGTCCTAAGATCATACAGTCAGAGGTAGTAAAGAGACTGATTGGCCGATATTGGGGTATTTATTATTCACCGTCCTAAGATAATACAGTCAGAGGTAGTAAAGAGACTGATTGGCCATCTCTCTCTCTCTCTCTCTCTCTCTCTCTCTCTCTCTCTCTCTCTCTCTCTCTCTCTCTCTCTCTCTCTCTCTCTCTCTCTCTCTCTCTCTCTCTCTCTCTCTCTCTCTCTCTCTCTCTCTCTCTTCCTTCTCTCTCAACCTCCCCCTCTCCTTCCCTCCCACTCTCTCCCTCCTCTCTGTCTCCCCTATCTCTCTCCCTCCTGCTCTTTATTCCGCTTTCTCTCTACTTCTCCTTCCCCTCTCTCTCTGAGGTTCAATTCTGATATTTTACAGCGTTTTGCTACAACTCTACCTAAACCATACAATGTTATTAATTGTCATTTAGCAAAACAAAATATGTTATACAGTTATATCAGCTATAGGAAATAACAACGTACGATAGTATATTTCCTGCTTACGTTTACTTAAAGATAATTTACGATATTTTTTTCATTTTAGTTCTTAGTCAATTAACATAGATAAATTTCAAATTTGACACCTTGATTTTAAGTCTAAGACTTTTATAAAGTGTACTACACATAGGATACTTCTGAATCAATTACAACATCTTTGAAAAGAGGTATGGTTGATAGGAAAACGTAATCATTTGACCTTTATTTTGTCTTTTTTTTAAATTGAACTTAAAATATTGTGAAACTGGTAATAACAATGTAAAAGAGTATTCATACAATGTAGAACTAGCGTTTATTAAACAAAAAATAACATTTTTTATTTTCATTGAAACACAATTATTGTTACTAGATATTTTATTAAACCAAAGTTAAAATGGTGTCTCTCTTAAAAGGACAAGAAAGTTGAAATGTCATAATTCACTAAAAGGTTTATTAATTCAAACCTGAAAAACTTTTCATTACAGTGACCAATTAATTAATAACAATATGTTGCTTGTAACAGACTCGCCTCGTTCCTAAAAGTAATAAATAAACAAATACATTTATATACCTGCCATAAATTAAATTATTTCATTAAACTAATGTTGAAGCAATATAATTTGTAAACATATGAAAATTAAGAAAATAAAAAGGAACACATTTTAAAGGCGTTTTTATGGAAATGAATAAACTTTTTTCTGCCATGCTGAATGATATTTTTTTCTGAAATAAAGGAAATAAATTTTACATATTTGTATTTAGAAAACAAATTTCAAGAATAAATTACACAAAAGCGTGTACCGTTATAATCTAGTTAACTATAAATAATGAACTTTATAGGTAAACCTTTTCCTAAAATGAGAGGCAAAGTTTGTAATAAATGTATACAACATTTATGTTATGGCATATTAACGAGTATAATGAAGATGAAAAGTGGCGGGAAAATTGCAATTAACTGAAGTGCCGGGACCGTCCCTTTCTCTCTCCACTTTCAGTACTTTTTTATTGAACCTGCCTCTGATCACGAAACTCTTTTACCACATATTAAGAGTCATTACTGTAATAAAACATATGGCATTGAAGTATCAGGTTTGTATTTTACTAAGAAATAAACAGTTTTTTGTATCTTTGGATAACTAAATGATTAGCGAAGACGTTCTCTCCCATGTTACTCGCAACTTAGGTTGTCCATCCAGCCACCCAGTTGAGCACTCCAAGGAATTTAGTTCTAGAGTTTATCACAACTGTCAACTAACACACATAAACTCGTAAAACATGTGTTCCCTCTCCCCCTCCCTACCTCCCACACTGTCCTTGCCTGCCCTACCCAGTAAATTGTAGATTTTATACATTATTAATACAGTTTTCAGCTAAATACAATTGTATAAGTTTTAACTCAACATCTGTACAGGTTTCATCTTTCACCAGGTTGGTCAATCAATACCTTTTTTCCACTATATTCTCAAAATGTGTATAAAGTATATCGCAAATGTATGAAAAAGAAAGACCAACAACTACTTTTGATAGCAATATCCACATAAAGTAACCTTTGTATTTTTTTCCCAGACAATTTTACTAATTAAAAAATGTCAAAAATAATTTGGAACAACCCAAAAAAAACAAAAATAATGGAACACCCCTGGGTGGCTGAGATCTCTACTTGAATGCTTCGCCATGGTATTCTTCTATCAGTCAGTTGAATAAAAAGCATAATATTTCAAAATTTCCACAATGATTTAGATTAAGATTCAAAACAAAATACAAATAATATCTTTGTCAAAATTAAAACCACTCTTTTCAATATCTTCTTATTATTTGAGTCTGGGAGTCCTGGGAATTGATCTTTAAAGTTAATTCTAAAGTATTACGTGTACGTGTTATTATCATATATATATATATACTTGAAATATCGTGAAAGTTGTGATCAAAATGTATATAACGCTTTTCCTAAGATAAATGAACAAAACCATTACACAATCTCCCCAAATAAATTGTTGAGGACCAAAAACTTCCTCAAATATAAATACAAGTTTAAAGAAGCATACAAACTAAAAAAAGGGCCAAGTAAAAAAATTTAATCAAAATCGGTAGTTATTTTCCCGTCAAAAAAAGAACAAAATTATGTCTACAAGTGTCTCCTACACACTGACTTTGGGATCCTGATGCACGGACTCTCTGTTATACAAAACGTGAAAATATACAAAATTTATATTTTAAGCAATTTACGAACAATGCTCTTATTTTATTATTTACAATGTATTCTCCCCCCCTCCCCCCCAGGAGCCAGAGATTGTACTCACAGATCTTTATCATTCCTAATGTAACTTATTGTAACGTTGTAACTTATTGTAGTATACAATTATCTAAATGATTGCTTAAATACTACAAAACCATTTAGTGCCCATTATTCGTCTTTTTTTCCAGCTATCTCTAATTTATTTTAATTTGACCAGTTTTCAGTGATTGTTGAAACGCAGTTTTTATTGAAATACTGATACTGGTAATTGTTGCCTTACTTATTTTTTTACAAAGGAGACAGTTATTTTTATTTTTAAATAAATATGGATTAACAAACATGTTTCTTCATGGCTTTCTGATGGTGAGAAATCTTCAAGTAAAAGTCATTGTCAAAGGCACACTTTACAAGTGGCTGGAAACATCCACAAATGTCGAATAGAATATATATGATGTTAAGATTTTCGTGTTAGGAATTTTAGCAAGTTAAAGTTTGTAATACTTATTTTGTTTAAAAAATAGGTTAAAGAATCGTTTAAAAAATATTTAAAAGGTATTTATAAACCCGTTATAATGAAGAGGATTGTTTGAAACGTTAATGGACGTTCTTTAACAAGTTCTCTTAACGACATTACCTTTTAATTATTGTGATTCTGAAATCAATATTTTGTACGTTTTATATTTTGAGTTAGTTCATTTTTCTGTGTAATACATACAGGGAGCAATCTGGGGTGTCCCTGATGGGTGGTAGTCAATGTCCGGATGTTGTGTAGGGGAGAGAACTGGGTGTCAGGCTTGGCAGACCAATACTACGTGGTTCGAATGTCAAGTAAAGCCGCATATCCTTTATTTACCCTGGCAATTTGACTATTAATTAGAATTGAGCTCTTTCTGTGGAACAGTCGACCTCAGTTAGTAACAATGACTACACTCGTTCATTTACATTCATCACGCTCATTCACTCTTCATATTCGCCCATATCTCTACGATCGGCGTCTTAGTAAGGAAAAAGAATGTGTTTTGAAACATTTATTTTAACTGTAGAAACACACGCTCAGTATTGTTTCACACCAAAAAGGGAATTTTAATAGTTTATTAACAGTAAAGTATTCAATCTTTTATATATTATCTATTGTTTTCACATATGTTGTATATTTTTATAAATAAATCATAAGCATTCACAGTACAATACTTCTGAGAAATGCACGTCCAATATGGCAGCACACTGCCACGGGTGGAACTGACAGTTTCATTTGAGTGAGAAAAAATTAAATCATTTAAAACTTTGTCTTCACTATCCTCTGAAACACATACAGTGAATTATAGTGTGACTGGAACCATAAACATGGAATTAGTAAAAAAAAGTTTTTGGCTACATTTATATATTATTAATTTAATATAACAGACTTAAAAATAAATTTATTTTAGTTTTGGTTGTTATATTTTAGTATTATCTATTAAACGGTGCCCAATTATCCATACTGAATGGTGATCTAATGTTTTATATACATCCTGTAACTATACAAATAATTGAAGGTTTATATTATTATGCCTTTTCACTCTCCACCCTCACAGCGATTGAAACTTCGCTGTTAGTAGGTAGGTCGTTGAATAACATCAAATACCATAGTCTATACAAATAACTTGAATAGTTGATTTTTTAATGTGTAAATTTAATAATTTATTTTTATTAAATTAAACAAAACCATTATAAATATCAACGGATAATACGTTTTGCATTAAAATACAAGTCCAACAGTGTTTTACCTTTCCTAACAAATAAGAATGTCTGTGCTTGACAACTAGAATTGTATCGCCGAGAATACGTCTGCAGAAGAGAGAAATAACGTTTTCATTTCCTTGAAAACATTTATATATCAACTTTATTTACTAGTTCACACGAGCCATAGTTCAATTAGCTTAGTTGGGGGTTCGAACCTTGAAGTAAACAGTCCGAAGACAGCCACTGATCCACTAATAATTAATGTAGTATTAAAATATTACATCAAGATATGTGTTTAAAGATATTCAACGACGCGTGAAATGAAAACATTTTAAGAAAATCAACAATGATATATACGAGGTGTAGTCAATAAGTTTCCGGCAATCGTTGAAATGTGTTTATTGGACAAGGGTAAATTGTTACAAATCTTATTCCTTCAAAATACTCTTCTCCTAAAACAATACACTTGTCCCTACGATCATACAGAGAGTCAAAACACTTTTGACACTTATTTTTTTAATGAATTTCAATACTTTTATCGCATTTTTACTGACAGCTTTAGCACCTGCCAGTAGATTTCCTTTTATTGATGTTTTTACCTTGTGAACAGTAAGAAATCGGCTGGCATGAGGTCAAGCGAATATGAAGGATGTTCTAACGTGGTAACGCGGTGCTTGACTAGGTAGTCACGTACTAACAAGAATCGATGTGCAGGGGTATCGTCATGCAGCATAATCCAATTGTTTTCTGCTCATTTTTTAGGCCGTTTCCTCCTAATGGAATCTCGAAAGCGCTTAATAACTGTTGTGTGGATAAATTTACCTTATATGCGATATCATCAATTGTTATTCTTCAGTTTCCATGGACAGTTTGCAGAACTCGCTCAATGTTGCAACTCGCTCAATCTGTGGTTGCAGTCGAAGGGCGTCCACTACGAGAGTCATCTTCAATGTTTATGCGAACTTCACGAAAACGTTTGTGTCTCTCGTAAAATTGGCTTTTCTTCATCGCTTTAATTCCGTATGCTTGAATTGACATTTTAAGTGTCCCAGATGACGTTTGAAGTAAAACCCAAATTTAATGTTTTTTAGCTGTTCTTAAATAAATTTTCAAAACGTGACAATTTAAACACACAAATAAACGAAAAGTGCTCTCCACGGAGGAACAATGGTGGCTGGGTGTTACTTACCATACCTAAATCCCTTCTCCAGGAGTACTACTAACTGATAGACGACGAAATTCCCACCGGCAACCACGCTATGTGTCTCTGGACATGGATTCCGGGTACTTTTTGACTGTACCCTTTCCCTCCTCACCCACTCTCTCCCTTCTCTCTGTCACCCCTATCTCTCTCCCTCCTGCCATTTATTCCGCTTTCTCTCTACTTCTCCTTCCCTCCTCTCTGAGGTTTAATTTTGGTGTTTTACAGTGTTGTTACAACTCTACCTAAACCATACAGTGTTATTAACTTTCATTTAGCATAACAAAATATGTTATACAGTTATAGCAGCTATAGGAAATAACAACGTAAGATAATATATTTCCTGCTTGCGTTTACTTAATGATAATTTACGATATTTTTTTCATTTTAGTTCTTAATCAATTAACATAGATAAATTTCAAATTTGACACCTTGATTTTAAGTTTAAGACTTTTATAAAGTGTACTACACATGGGATACTTCTGAATCAATTACAACATCTTTGAAAAGAGGTATGGTTGATAGGAAAACGTAATCATTTGACCTTTATTTTGTCTTTTTTTAAATTGACGAAATTCCCACCGGCAACCACGCTATGTGTCTCTGGACATGGATTCCGGGTACTTTTTGACTGTACCTCGTATAAATATAGTATTTATAGAACAATGTATTAATAATAAGCTTGGAATTTATATTACTTACGTAGGTTTTTCTTTTGGGAGATAATAAAATGTGTTTTTACTACAATACTATGAGTTTAGCTGTTTTCGTTATGTGTTTATAACCTACGAAACATCATATTTTCAACAGCTGTCTATTGTTTACTACCGAAAGTAACATTGTTTACAACCGAAAATTTTCCACAGTCAACAACACCTGTTTTTATTCCGTAGTGTAGTGAAAAGTATCGTTCAAAACTCGAGTGAAAGTGTTGTGTATGTTCTCGACCATTTGAAGTGCTCGACAAGTCTCGCACTTCAAACATATGGTCTCGAACATGCAAAACCCCACTTTCCACTCTTGTTATGAAATATACTATTTCTTTTCAAAGCTCCGATCAAAAGATTTAGGCTCAGTCATGGCTTTTTATAATTTCTGAAAAATTAAACAACTTGTCATAGAAGTTCCAATCATTTTGAGTTAGCCATTGACAGTAGTAAAACCGTAAGAACGTTGTAATGTTTACCTTAACAAAATTATATCGTCCTGTATAACTTGTCTTAGTAAAAATTCACCATAATTCCTATTTATCGTTTTCATGAAACTTTATTTAATTATATATAGTAAAATATACAATAATAATTTATAATAGCTACTTCATATTTACATCGTAAAATGTGGAAATACCAAATATCACATAGGCAACACAGCAGATAAAAGGCCACATTGTTCACATAGCTGCGCAGAATTCTCCTTTGCTGAAATATGTGAAAGGTATTCTGAGGCATCATATCAGACTCCTGAAGTTGAATTGGTGGTTAGTAGTCAGAGTGGGGGGAAATGACCATAATTGCTTATATAAGGGGATAAACCTCCCCTTTTGGACGTGGAGTTAGTAAGGATTAGAAATTAAGGTTTTTTTATCACCACAATTTAAACTTTCAGAATTATTGTTTTATTCATTTCTTTATTGTTAAGATGCCGGTCATCAGGTTAGGGTTATTGTGTTGAGTGTAGACGAGTGAGTGTAGTCTATGTTACAAACTAAGGCCGACTATCCCTTAAAAAGTATCATTTAATAATCCAATGACAAATGCACAGCCGTTGGTTATCAGCTGATCCCTTTTAAAATATGTTATGACTCTGATTGGGATCGAACTGAGAACCTTCCGCTTATAAAGTTGTGCTTTAACCGACCAACTAGTAACGTTATAAACACTTCCAAAAGCCACTGGATTTCATAAATAAATTTATTATTAAAAAATTATATTGAATAAAAGACATAGCTCGGTAAAATAACGAAGCATAAAAGAAAACATAGTATTTATAAACATTATTTTCATTAATATTCAGTATTTGTATTCGATTGTTTGTTTATTACTGATTAATCGAAAATTATTGCATGTACGGAGATGTATAGCTGTGCTCGTGATTTTTTTTCTTTATCATGGTTGGTACTAACTGTGTTCAAAAACTAAGACTGTCTCGCCTAGTAAAACTAAAACACTGAAATATCTTAACTAAGAGAACACTTTTTATAAAAATGACATTATTTCTTTAAATTCGGATCATACATCACTTTTGCTATTAAGAAATCTAACCCCGGCAGACCATGCAGTGTTGCTTAGTATTTCTCTTGGCTTCATTTAAATGAGCTGTTATAATTCGACTCAATGCGACTCGGACCTTACGTCGTCATTATTGGTCATTGGCAAAGCTATACATTATTGGCACGTTCCTTGAACTTTAGATCAAGAGGTAAGAAAATCGTCATATATTACTTACTATGTCAAAGCATTTCTTAACGTACAATTTCACCATCTTAACAATTAGTTACAGCCTGTGTAAGATAGATTACGACTTCATAACTAATCAATTGGTAATCAAAGGATCTCGCCATGCTGCTTCTGTCCTTTATCTTGTTTATATGTAAAGAGTTTAAGCCTAATTTCAAAGGATTTGTTAGTTTCAGATCGTGTTCTTTATATTTATGCAAACGTTTTCAGCAATTGCCTCGTGAATAGGGCAAGAAGTGCGCTTTACATTTCTCAGTACCATAATCTATTGTAGCACTTTAACTGACATTGGTTTTAGTACAAAAATTGTATGTGTAATAAAAGAAACTACAATATTACAATAAATTATGAATATTTTATCTTTACTACTGCATACACAAGTAAATTAGCCTTTGTAACATTGCATATTACAACATAAATAATTTTCCTTTAATGTATTAAATCTTTCAATCAACACCCTACGGACAGTTTGCCATTTAGTATACTAGATTTTAAAAGCAAATAGCATAATTTTCTCTAGGTATGTAAAATAAATATGAATTATTTTATTTTACATACCTCTAGCATAAAAATAAATATGAAGTATTTTAAATGTTATTATTATTCAGCAACCAAGAATAACAAATTGTTTTGCAAGAATAATAAAATTCAATATTGACATGACGAAAACATAACATTTTCATTCATTTACGTACATGTCTCTGGTAATGTTCGACACAATATATTAAACAAAACCCCCCCGAACTATCCCACCCTCCCATACACGTACAGTGGTACTTACATTAGAATTAATACTAATACAAGAAAATATTTTACCATACTTAACAATTAACTTAATTAAATTTTTCGTCATAAATAATATGGCTTACAGCAACCAACAAGTAACCTAATTTTTAGTTTAAATTGATTCAAAATCTTATAGAATAAAATTCAAAATCGGTATCCTGATTTAATTATTGTCTCAAATATTGACATAAACTATGTAATGGAAACCTTGTAAAATAATAAATTTGAGAATTTTGTTCCAGTGTTTTTAATGAATATTTCCATCGTTTTTCTCTGCAACAAAAGCTTATTGGTCATACTCCTTAACCCTATATGCGTCATTAAGGTGTTTTATTCCTTAATGTGTGCTATCTGGAGCTTTGATCAAGTTAGAAGTATGTTTTAAACCTTTTGCTTAAAAAAATAAATGTTTATTGACTTAATTTTGGATTATTACTTTTGTGGGTGGTCGGGAGAGCCTCATCTTCTCACTGATACATGACCAGCCGTCCCACTCTCCCCATGTATGTCCTGGTTGTAAGGAGTTTCACACTAAAGAAGATGCAACGCCTGTTAACGCCTGTTCACTGTTTTAAGGAAGAACAGTGAACCGATTGGAGATTGTTGACAAACAAAACATGTGTGCTTGACTGCTCAGTGAAGTGTGAAGAGTCATTGAATGACCTGCTCATTCTTGTTATATTGTACAGGAAATATTGTGGAGTATGCCTGAGAAAAATGTCGGAAGCTCTCCAATAAATTAAAGTTAAGAAAAGTCCTCGATCCCCGGTGACATAGACTGCCTCATACATAAGACTTTAGTATGATTTAATGAAAATTTTAAAAACAAATGTTGACTTTTGCAATACAATTTATATTGTCAACACAATAAAGATTCGATTTGATTAAATCAGACCTCATTCAGAAGCTTATACATTATATATTTCAACAGGGTTTTATTGTCATATTTAATATTGGAAGAGAAGGATTTAAAATAAAAACCTATCTATTTTTTTATAAAAAATAATAAGCCTACTCCAGAAATTTAAAAATATCTTTTTTTATAAATTATAATGAGTAGACAAAATGAAGGTAAACTTTCATATAAACATCGATAAATATTTCTTAATAAATTTTGTATGGATTAGTTTTAAGGTTTATGAACAAGATTAGTATGGCAAGTTTTATCAGTTTTCTCTATTTAATGGTTTACTTTACGTTCATTTCTGAGGCATGTATGAGATGGTCTTTTTGAATGTATTATTTTAATTAGATTCAGATTTATGTAGATTTAATTAGATTAGATTTAGTGTGGCACTAAAAATTATGTGCATCATAAAAGCTTCAATATCATGTAAAGTTATGCCACAAATATATTCATAAACATCTACCGAGTAATTATGTATTCAAGTCTTGGTCCATAATTAAAGTAAACCTCCTTAAATATAAAAAATAATGAATAAACAAAATAAGGAGGATTTATAATTCGAACTTTTCGATAAAAAACAAAGCACGATAAAGTAAAAAAAAATTAAAAACAAAAAGTGTATTGCCTCTAAAAAAACATGAAAAGTGCTAATACAACTCAAAGGGAAGACATCATTATGTAAAAATAGCGTATTTAATTTATTTTTACTTAAATTTTTTACTAAAACACCCTATGATTATATGACAAATTTACAAGTAACGAATAAACAGTAATTATAAAATAATTATAAGTTATCATCAAGTGAATTGTTTAATTTCTTTTTTTTTTTAACATACAAGAACAATGACAGTTCGGAATATTTATTTTAACAACATTTTTCATGTTTAATGATATTAAAATTCAAAAACAAACTCATACTGCATCCGATACTAAAAGGTGGAGAGTCCAGTCAGTCCATTTTTCTGGTATAGGCCTACCCAGGTATCTTAAAAGACATATTATTTTCCATAGTAAATTGATACTATTAATAACACATGATTTTCTTCTTATGTGTCCGTGATTCAAAGAGCGTGACCAAAGAGTTCTGAGCAGACATTCGGTAAATGTGTCCAGTCTTCAGCGTAGTCATAGTGTGACAGCTGTTACCCCATACATCAAGGGTGTCTTGTCATCTGCTACTTTCGACTGTATTGCTAGTGTACTAATAAAAAAACCACTAATAAAATAATAAATTATTCCAGTTTACGATTTAGTATTATGATACTATCTCATGTATCCCTTAAATTATTTTAGAAGACAACAAGTTCATGGATTCCTAAGCAGTTTTTTCACAATTCTTACAGATCGATAAGAAAATATTTTAGACCCAAGTTCGTGTTTACACATGTTTATATATCAATATCGGAACTTATAGATAATATTTACTAATCAAAACAAAATATTAGAACAATTCGTTTACAATATGTAGGCTACATGATTTTACTACAGTACGTAAAATCAAATTTAGTTTAAATCCTCGCGTTATTTAGCCCAACAGCCAAAGCTTCAAAGGAACTTACAGCTTTACGTGGAATCCGAACTACATTTATTGGTCTGACTTTAGCTAAATGACAAGCCTCACACTCAGGTCTCTCCCCTACACAACATACGAACCTACAGCTACCTACTACCAACCAACACGGCCACCCCAGACTTCTCTAGTAGTTTCCACACCGATGGCAACCATTGATCGGACGCTGTGTCTGTTTTAAGAGTACCGAGCATTGCCTAAAATCTCCACAGCACGTTGTCTCCAAGTAACTGGATTACAGCACTGCACCACTAGTGCTGGACAGTCATATACTTTCACTACAGTCGTTTAACTATGTACTGTTAAATGTAAGACTAATTTCCGTTAGTAAGAGGAGTTTGAATTCATAAAGAGGCCTCTTACTATTCAAGGAGTAAGAGTATATGCTACGTATATGGACAAGTAGGTGGGTCAACAACACTGTACATTTATAGGAGGGTGGGTGGGTCAATACCACCGTACGTGTATAGGAAGGTGAGTGGGTCAATACCACTGTACGTGTATAGGCAAGTAGGTGGGTCAATAACACTGTACATGTACAGGAGGGTGAGTGAGTCAATACCACTGTACGTGTATAGGAGGGTGAGTGAGTCAATACCACTATACATGTATAGGAGGGTGAGTGCGTCAATACCACTGTACGAGTATAGGAGGGTGGGTGGGTCAATACCACTGTAAGTGTATAGGAAGGTGGATGGGTCAATACCACTGTACGTGTATAGGCAAGTAGGTGGGTCAATACCACTGTACATATACAGGAGGGTGAGTGAGTCAATACCACTGTACGTGTATAGGAAGGTGGGTGGGTCAATACCACTGTACGTGTATAGGCAAGTAGGTGGGTCAATAACACTGTACATTTACAGGAGGGTGAGTGAGTCAATACCACTGTACGTGTATAGGAGGGTGAGTGGGTCAATACCACTGTACGAGTATAGGAGGGTGGGTGGGTCAATACCACTGTACGTGTATAGGCAAGTAGGTGGGTCAATAACACTGTACATGTATAGGAGGGTGGGTGGGTCAATACCACTGTACATGTATAGGAGGGTGGGTGGGTTAATACCACTGTACGTGTGTAGGCATGTAGGTGGGTCCAATAACACTGTACATGTATAGGTGGGTGGGTGGGTCAATAACACTGTACATGTATAGGAGGGTGAGTGGGTTAATACCACTGTACGTGTATAGGAGGGTGGGTGGGTCAATACCACTGTACGTGTATAGGCAAGTGGGTGGGTCAATACCACTGTACATGTATAGGAGGGTGGGTGGGTCAATACCATGCACGTGTATAGGCAAGTGGGTGGGTCAATAACACTTTACATGTACAAGATGGTGGGTGGGTCAATACCACTGTACGTGTATGGGTTTAGATTGGGTTTATGGGTGTAGATAGTGGTAACATTCAATCTGAGCATGATAGCTTCCAATAATTTAACAGATAAAATGGCTTACCTTTGCTAAAAATGTTATTGTTATACTGGTCAACAAGGGGCTAAGACTATGGTATAAAGGATAGTAACATACTGGAAGAAAAATTATATACAACAAATAAATGTTTAAAATGTACGATAAGAATTAACAGTACAACTTTCTTTTAATCTAAAACCTCCTAGTACAAAGGCTATTTAAAATTTAATTGGTTTATTCAAATGAATTTCACAGATATTCAAAAGAATATGACGATGTTTTAATTCACACACAATGGCTAAGTAAACTAGTAAACTGTGTGTATACATAGATACAAAACCACTCATATTCCACTTGTGTAGGTCTAGTTTTGCTAACTAAGCCTATCCACCTTCTTCTGTCATACGTGTAATGGTAGGCTCTAAAAAATTATTAGCATGTGGTAATACATGTGATATCATGAAATCATGCAAATAAAGTATAATTATATGATACCACTGTACCACGTAAATACCACGTAAGATACCACGTAAATGCATTTTACGTACAGAGGTATTGTAAAATTTATTTACAATGACATTGTACGTGTATGGGTGGGCGAATGGGTGAAAACCACTGTACTAGTGTGTGTAGTCCATGTGTGTGCGTGCGTGCGTGCTTGCTTGCGTGCGTGCGTGCGTGCGTGCGTGCGTGCGTGCGTGCGTGCGTGCGTGCGTGCGTGCGTGCGTGTGTGCGTGCGTGCGTGCGTGTGTGCGTGTGCGTGTGTGTGTGTGTGTGTGTGTGTGTGTGTGTGTGTGTGTGTGTGTGTGTGTGTGTGTGTGTGTGTGTGTGTGTGTGTGTGTGTGTGTGTGTGTGTGTGTGTGTGTGTGTGTGTGTGTGTGTGTGTGTGTGTGTGTGTGTGTGTGTGTGTGTGTGTGTGTGTGTGTGTGTGTGTGTGTGTGTGTGTGTGTGTGTGTGTGTGTGTGTGTGTGTGTGTGTGTGTGTGTGTGTGTGTGTGTGTGTGTGTGTGTGTGCGTTTGTGTGTGGGCGCGCGCGAGCGCGTACACATACTGCTTCTTATTTCTAAGAAATATCAGCTAGGAGATTGAGGTTGGGGAGGGGGGAAGGCCGCGGCCTTGATTGGAATGCGGAAAGCTCGTCACTAGGTTATCACATCGATGACTATCAGTCGTTTAAATGACTTAAAGGGATTTAAATGTCCGCGCCCGTTATTACACCATAAGTTTTTTAGTATAACACGTATTATTGAATCAATAAGGTAACAACGCTGAGGAATTGAATGGAAAAATGCAGTCTTTTATGTAAAACAAAACTGAAAGTCTCTCCCAGGGAGTATCAAAGACTAGAGAGGTTTAATACATCGGTGGAATTCTTACTGGTAAGAAAGTTTATTTTTATAAGGATTCCTTTGATATTCTTCTATGCTTTATTTATTCATATAACTAGCCTATATATAAACATATTTCCTCGTATTCAGACCAATGACGCCTATATCCCGAATAATAAGAACAACCGATGTTATAGGGAGTGTTTTGACAACGTCAGCTCCGAGAACAACAGTTTCAGACAAAAACTGATCGCGACTTATTATTCGATTCAATCCCATCCCATGAGTGGAAGAGAGGATTTAATAGTCCTAACTCCGCCTTTCAATAAAGACATTTATCATTCATTCATTCATATCGCTGCTTTCTTCATTTCAAGTTAAACTATCATACTATCAATTACTGGAAATTGTTATACTGAATACCTTCAAAGATGTGAAGAAACTGAATGCTTGTGAAAGTGTGATACAAACAATAACATTCTCTTATGACCATATTTTGAATGTACATTATGGTGAAGCATATATACATCATGTGTATGAAGCAGGTGAGTGGTACACGATGGGGTTTGTACTATCTACTCCACATATATTGAATTATTGATGTGTATCCGGGACATCCGTAGTTGTGTTCTGGTATACCTTACTGGTTTATGTTTCCAGTGCAGTTAGTACATGATTGTAACAAAGCCATAAATATTGTACGTAAGTTGTTTTGGAATTATCACATAATATAGAAACCTTCGAGTGGTTGAAAGAGTAACTACATTTTTCACTAAGCCTTCGTACTTTTATCAAAACGTTATTACGGAAAGACCTCATATTTTATGATAAATTGTTCTTACAGAAAAGGCAATTAATTTAATTTTATTGACAGCTTCCTTCAATAAATTTATGAAGATCCATACGTTTAACAGTATCTGAAATAAAACTTGTTAATGTATGTGTAAATATAAATAACTCATGTATAGTTAAGATATATACGGACTGGGGTCCGCATATTGATTATTTAACAAACAGGCTTTCAAGAATAGTTTATCTCTTAAGTCGACTTATGCATTTTGTGCCTCTTCATTATGTCAGATGCAGCTATTTCGCATATTTTCATTCTATAATAAAATATGGAATATTACTGTGGGGAAACTGTAATAGAATCCAAGAGGTTTTAGTCTTACAAAAGAAAACTATTAGAATTATTTCAAATATAAATTCAAATGAACACTGTAAGCCATACTTCATTAATTTAAAAATCCCCACTGTAGTTAATTTGTACATATATGAATTAATTAACTATATTTTAAGGAATCCTCAGAACCTAGAATTTCATAATAATTTACACAAATATAACACAAGAGGGAGGGATTTAGCAATCGTAGGCAAGCACAGACTAACAAAAACGTCTCAAAACTATAGTGTATTATCAATTAAAGTGTACAATAAGTTAAATATATTAATTAAGAAGCATTCAATTAGAGACTTTAGCGATAAGTTTTATGACTGGCTAATTTTGAATCCATTTTACACACTTCAGGAGTTTTTTGATGTGGAAAAAATTATATTATAATATGTAGTATAATTTTATTGAAATGCATGTGATTACCAGTGCTGTTTCTTTATTGATGCTGTTGATTGTTATAAATGTTATTAATGTACCTGTAGTATATTCTATTTTAGTTATTGACTTAAGCAAAAAGAATGTATGACGTGGCAGTTTCTGCATAAATTATGACTTTGTCAATGACATTTATGTTCTTATGACAATAAAGATTATTATTATTATTATTATTATTATTATTATTATTATTATTATTATTATTATTATTATTATTATTATTATTATTATTATTATTATTATTATTATTATTATTATTATTATTATTATTATTATTATTATTATTATTATTATTATTATTATTATTATTATTATTATTATTATTATTATTATTATTATTATTATTATTATTATTATACATAAATATCTGCTGTGTACGTATGTTTATACTAATGACTTTTTTACACAACACTTAATTAGGATAATCCAACATTTTGCAGGATAGTATGCTTATTCAGTAAATATTGTTCAACTATATTATACTAATGACTAAATTGTATGTATTAAGCAATATCAACAAAATAATTTATAAAAAGGTGTTAATTTTCTGCTGTATATTCTTGATGGAATTGGTTACGTTGTAAATAGAAAGTCATTTTCTAGTAAAATTACTTTCTATTTATAATTTATAAAGGCCGAAATTTAAGTTTACTACGGCGACATCTTTATTATTTAAATATAAACATATAAAAATATATATAAGCAATAAAAAAAGTTTATATTTGTAAATGGTGTTTCAAAATTAATGTGGTACTGTTCATTAAACAAGTACGTTAATGAAGCGGTCACGTACGTTTCAATATCCTGAACATGAAACTGTACATTCAAAAGACATAATACAATTCAAACCTGTTGTTGTTAAACTATTATTAAATAATGAAAATAATAAGGTTGCTGTGCATTAAAGTGGGAACGAACACGCAATACATGACCGTTCTAATCGTAGAATTATAATTTGTATGACAAAAAATAATTAAATTATGAAGCAAGTTAAATTATGAATTATTATTGCAAAAAATATTCCAAATGAATGTGAGGAATTTTCACTTGACCTCTGGGGAGAAAGGCATTCCAGGGGCTCATAACGTGGGCTGACTCACTGCCTACTTAATTGGGGGCTGATGACTACTGGTGGATGGCTGCCAGGAGCCTCCTCTACAGTTGAGCCTCTTCTTTTGAATGTAATACCCAGATTCCAGTGACTAATAAACATACAAAAGGCTGTGTTTTATTCTAGTGATTTATTGCACACTACAATTTTGTATGTCTTATTTTAGTAATTTAAAATATTATTTAAACAACTAAAACTGTAATTTTGAATTCATTTATCTTTCGATTGAGTGTGGTAAATTCCTTCGTTTGTAAACCAGAATATTTTACAGGAATTAAGAGAAATTATCACTAAAATAGAGGTTAGAACATAATCATTTTTTTTCGTTAAACAACATATCAAAGAGTTTAAAAGTGTTAAAATAAGTAGACTTTTAATAATACATTTTAAACCTATTTAATTATATATTACATTACTTATCCATTTTCATAAAATTTAACATAGATTTGTTACAAAAGGTAAACATTCAATTAACTTTTAATGTAAAAATTACAATAATAACTGAACTATTCTAACATTTTAAATAGTATTTTAGAAACTATACCATGTATACCATATATATATATCATACTTACAGTAGTTAAAAGGTTTAAAAAAAGAAAATTAAGAACTATAAGTAAAATATTAACTGTAATATACTTTTATTAATTTTACCTTTCTCAAAGTCACTATGAAACTGACAAAAGCAGATTATTACTTGTGTACAATAATATTTAAGCAATTTAGAACTATCATTTATTAAATAAAAAAGAAATAGTATCTTCATTAAAACACAATAGGCTACTGATGAAAATTCGTATTTAACTAAAATTTAAATTGTGTTACTCATGCGAGGACAAAGAAAATGAAATAAGAACATTCACTTAAAGAATTAATTAATTAATTGTAACTGGGGGCATTATGAAGGCCCCAAAATTATTTTGTGATAATGGAGGACTTTATTTATGGTAAAACCATCATAAACATTTTATATTAATTGTTATTAATAAATTACTGTCATTGATCGTAACACATCTCTCCATTCCTAGAATTAATAAATATAAAAATAGATTTACGTTCCCCCCTAGCAATAGGCAACGAATTTTCAAACACAAAAATGTTAAGAAATTTAAAATAAAATTCAATAGGCGTTGTTATGATTATGAAGAGATGTTTGTTTGCACTTCTTATTATCAACTACTAATTTTTGTTTTTACTAAAGCAAAGTTTTGGTTTTATATATTTAAAGTTTTTGTTATTTACAAAATAACTATCGAAAATAAAATAACATGAGAGCATATTTTGTTTAAAATTAAGTTCATTATAAATAATGGACTTTGTAAGTAAACCTTTTCCTAAAATGAGAGGCAAAGTTTGTAATAAATGTATACAACATTTACGTTATGGCACAGTAACGAGTATAATGATGAAAAGTGGCGGGAAAATTGCAATTAACTGAAGTGCTGGGACCCTCCCTCCCCCCCCCCTCTCTCTCTCTCTCTCTCTCTCTCTCTCTCTCTCTCTCTCTCTCTCTCTCTCTCTCTCTCTCTCTCTTTCTCTCTCTTTCTCTCTCTCTCTCTCCACTTACAGTACTTCTTTTTTAAACGTACTTCTGATCACGATTGTCTGTTATCCCATTTATGGGCAGAGTCAGTACCATAATAAAACACGTTGCATAAAAGTGACAGGTTTGCAATTTATGCAGTGATGACTTGTTATTTTGTGTCCTGGAATGTCTAAACTATTAGAGACACGTTCTATTCCATGTAACGCACGACTTAAGTTCTTCCAGGTGCCCAGCTGAGCGCTCCGAGGAACGTGGCTCTAAGTGTAAGTGTGCTACTGTCACTAGAAATAGCAAAGAGCCTGCCTCACTAAAACACACACGCACACACACGCACGCACGCACCCACGCACCCACGCACGCACGCACACACACGCGCACGCGCGCGCACACACAACGTGTATCCCTCCCCCCCATCTCTCTCTCCCTCACTATCCGCACCTACCCCATCCCACAAATTATACAAGAGCACATAACTCCCTCATAAGTAGCAAACTCTAGCAAAGATATTTTTATGCATTATTAATCTCAAAAAAGGATAATTCTACAAATTTCAGCTTAAAATTTGCACAGATGTCATATTTTGAGTTTTACCTTACACTAAGCTGGTACCTTTTTTCCACTATATTATCAAAATTTTAACAATATGTATCACACTGTGTCTTAGGGTCTGTTTCAGAAGAGGAACCCCACGCTTGAAAAATTTCTAACCTAACCTAACCTAACCTAACCTAACCTAACCTAACCTAACCTAACCCGCAACCATTCCCAAGTTTCCTACTCATATAGTAAATTTTTCAAGCGTGGGGGTCCTCTTCTGAAACAGACCCGTGTCTTAATCAGTTGTGCACCTAGACAGACCAAGTTAGCTCCTTTGTGTAGTCATATCTCCACAAAGAATGTTTCCCCTCAACAAATGTACTACCCATAAGGAAGCTAACCTTTAATTTAAATAAATGTTTTATGGAACTCATTCGGCGGCTGGGATTTCCACTTCGCTAGAGTAATGTAGGTTTCACTATGCCTGACTCTGAACTGTAAGTTGAATAAAAATATATAAAATTTGTTTAAGCGACTAAGAGTCAATACAAAATACAACTAATAAATTGAAATCATTAAAATTAAAATCACCATATGAATAACTTCTTAGCAATGAAGTCCGGGTTGGAGCTTAAGTGCAAAACTCAAATAAATTAATTATTGGCGTGGTTGCCTTAAAAACTGTAATAATTGTCATAAAAATCTATATACCATTTTCCCTAAGTAAAATTATTATATAGTCTCACCGAGGCAAGTTTTTGAGCACCAAAAATTGCCTTAAGAAAGTTTCACGAAACATACAACCTTCTACATATATAGGCTAAAGCAAAACAGTTACTTTATTTTAAGTAATTTACAAACAAACATTCTACTTTGGTAAATAAAAAGAGATACCCCCCCTGGAACCAGAGTTTTTATTAGATCTTTACTATCCCTAATGTAACTTATTGTAAAAATTCATTCAATCATCCAAAAAATTGTTTACTTAAATACTAAGAAACCTTTTAATATTTATTTCTCTTCGTTTTTAGCTATCTATTTGATATTATTGATTTTCAATTTAAAATGATTATTTGCTGAAAGTCCTTGCTTATTGCATAACATTGGATCAAATAATTTCATGTTTAAATATAGAAGACTTTCCAGGATTTAAAAGCCACTTTCTAATGCCGAGAAATTTTCAAGGGTATGTTTGATTAAAAGGTATTGTCAAAGGCACGCTTTACAAGTGGTTGAAAACGTTCACAAGTGTTACAAAACCTAAAGAGTATAGAGTTTTCTTCCTATGCTAAATAAATGTAATCTTATGAATTTCAGTGAGTGAACATTGTATTACGTTTATAATTTGTTTAGTTAATTTAATTAATTAATTCATTTAAACTAGTTCAATATATTAAAAAACATTTTCCACAATATTTAAAAGGTATTCATGAACCCGTTATGATGAAGAGGATTGTTTGCAACGTTAATGGACGTTCTTTAACATGTTCTCTTAACGACATTACCTTTTAATTGTGATTCTGATATCAATATTTTGTACCATTTTCAACAGTTGAGTTAATTTTTTTTTATCTTTATTGTTCATTAATAAGTGTAGATGAACGAGTGTAGTCATTGCTACTAACTAAAGCCGACTAGAAAGAGCCTCCTTTCTACCAGTCCAATAGCCAAGGTACCCAAAGGACATTTAGCTTTACGTGAAATCCCAACCACTTAGAATTGACCTGATTTTCAGCTAATTGACTACCCTGATACTCAGTTTTCCTCCCTTACATGACATCCGGAATCCGACAATCACCCGACATGGACAACTCCAAGTTCTCTGGTGTGTCGATGCCGATGGCAATTTTTTTCTTTTTTTACTTCACTCGCCAGTTCTTATGGGCCTGCAGGCCTGTTATTCAGACCGTTAGCTCAGTGGGGATTCGAACGTTAGACATTGCCCTCCGCAGTCCGAAGCCTTAGCCACCACGTTGGCAATGAGCGTACGCCATGTTATATTTTATAACAACTTAATTTAGAATATGACATAGATATTATTCACAGTGACGTACAATAATCACATATGTATTAAAAAATTGTCTTAATTTATCGAATCGTCTGGTCCGTGGAAGATAAACACGGTTTACCGAGTTCAGTCACCAAATTACTTGTACACATGTACGTGTGTTGGCACCAGTGGTGCAGTGCTTTAAGATGCCCGTTTCCCTCCGCGACAAACACCAAAAACCTGGCTTTCTATTTCAACGATTCGATTTGTAATAATAATTGTAACGTAGCAATTTTAGAGTCATTTGAAAGGTGATGACATAATTTATCGGACCATAACTTAGCTTCTGTAATAAATTGAGTATTTTCATACTTTTTTCATGGTTAATTGTGTGAAAATTTAAATGTCATTCTTGATGACTTTTCAAATAAACAATAATAATATCAAATTATTGTTCCTGGAATGGAACTTTAATAATCATAAAATGTTCACGATAACTCATTATAATAATAAACACAAACCGTACAGTGGAAATAGAAAAGCATGTTTTGGCCCGATGATGGTAAAATTATATGTCGACTTCTCAGCGGTGGCTTGGTAGTATGGGAAACGGGCATCTTAAACCAGCCTCTTGGGGACAAGATGAGGTAATTGGATCTGTGCTCGGTCCTCTCAATACAAACATGGTAGTTGCCATTGACGTTGACAGTACTAGAGGAGTCTGGAGTGTCCATGTTGGGTGGTAGTCAGTGTCTGGATACTGTATACGGAAGAGAAGTGAGAATAAGTCTTGTCATATGCTGAAAACCAGACCAATATTACGTATTTCTGATTCCACGTAAAGCTGTAGTTCCCTTAGCTGCCTTGGTTATTGACCTATTACACAGAGAAAAAGAAACAGAGGTCACTTTTTTATGGCTGCAGCGAATATGTCAGGGCAGTTATAAATAGCGTACAACTAGTGTACATTTATTCATTTACATTTATCCTTGACAATTTGTGGGAAATAAGGGAGGGACTGACAAGGTGCTGGCCCTGCCATCCGCATAACAAACTGGAGAAATAACTACTCGACACACATTTAGTGCACTATTGGATGTGACCTCTGTTTATTTCTTCTCAGTGAATATTAATAAATAGCCTATGTAACAATCAGCCTTAGTTGGTAACAATGACTCGTTCATCTGCACTCATCACTCTCATTCAACATCCATATCTCTTCGATTGGCGTTATATTAACGAATAATGATCAATAATGTGTTTTGTGCCATTCATTGTGTACATAAAGAAGACACAGTATTTGTCACACCACAAAGAGAATGTTAGTAGCTTTACTAACCGTAAAGGATTCAATCGTATTCTATATTATCTATTTTTATTCAAATGTTGTAGTTTTATAAAAGAAGTTATGACCATGCATAGTGCAATAGTTCTGTACGCCCAATATGGCAGCAGTTTCTCATTGCCACATGTGGAACTGACAGTCTCGTTTGGGTAAGAGAAAATGAGCACATTTTTAAACTTTGTATTTACTACCCTCTTGAATACATCTAACGAATTAAAGTGGGGATGAAACCATAAACATGGAAATAGGAATAAACAATTTCTATAGTTTGTGGGTATATTTATATATTAGTAGTTTAAAGAATTTAAAAATAAATGTATTTTAGTTTTGTTTGCTTTATCTTTAATCCGGCCCTCCATTACTCAAAAAACTTAACAATGTTATTTTGACATACATCCTGTAATAATACAAATAACATAACTAACTGATTTGAAACTGTTGTATATTTTATACTTCACTATGATTGAGTTTAAACCAAACCAATTTGAATCAGAGTTATAACTTTTTACATTAAAATACAAGCCCAAGTGTTTTACCTTTTCAAACAAATAAGAAACTCGTTTCAGGCCGAATATCTGTGCCTGACAACTAGAACGGTATCGCCGAGAATACATCTGCACAAGAGAGAAATAACCTTTTCATTCCCTTGAAAATATTTATACATAAACTTTATTTACTAGTTCACAACGGTCCAAAGGTACCATACGTGAATAATCAGTTTAGATGCTAATCGAACGTTGGACTAGACAGTCCAAAATATATAAAAAAATATATATAGGGTATTTTTGTTTACAGCTAGCATTTACTACCAGCTAATAATGTTTATAATAAAGAATTATTATAAAAATAAAATATTTAATTTACTGTCGGCACTGGTGGCGCAGTGCTGTAACCCAGCTACTTGGGGACAAAGTGTTGCGGCGATTGTAGGCGATAGTTTCTATGCTCGGTTCTGTTAATACCGACACGGCGTCCGCTCAGTGGTTGTCATCAACGTAGACACTACTAGAGAAATCTGGAGTGTCCGTGTTGAATGGTAGTCAAGGTTCAGATGTTGTGTAGGGAAGAGAATTGAGTGTCAGACTTGTCAGTTAGCTGAAAATCAGACCAACACTACGTGGTTCAGATTCCACGTAAAGCTGTAGGTCCCATAGTTGCCCTGGGCTATTAATAAATAGTACTTTCTGAGCTAAGTTGAACTCAGACAGTAAAAATGACTACACTCGTTCATCTACACTCATCACACTCATTCACTCCTCATATTCGCCGATATCGCTACGATCGGCGTCTTAGTAATGAATAATGATTAAATTTGGAAAATTATTCAAAATTATGTTACTTATTAATAAAATATAAAGTGATCTCCTGTCACAAAGCTAAATCCAATCCATCAAGACATTTAATGATTTCCTCACTGATACTACTTGAGCTAGCTAATCTTTCCGGAAAAGGAGGTTGATGTTGTTCGTGTCCACAGCACATCTTTAAAGATGTACGTACCCCCCTAAGTAGTTCTAAACGTGCAACAAATTTGGTAGCTGGACCGTCAGGAAGTTCATCCCCCAGCTATGGCAGCTACCGCACAAAAGTACAGTAGAAAGAGTTGGCCACTAACCCACTTCGTCGTTATAAACATTGAAATACAATATCAAAATAGATGATTTTCCATTTAAAACATTTTAAGAAAATTAAAATTATATATAACCAACCTAAAATTATTATTACTTTCATAAATTACACTTTTCCGGAATAGTAAAATATATTTTTACTACACTACTATGAGTTTAGCTGTTTTCGTTATGTGTTTACAATCTGCGAAACATCATATTTTCAACAGCTGTCTATTGTTTACTACCGAAAGTAACATTGTTTACAACCGAAAATTTTCCACAGTCAACAACACCTGTTTTTATTCCGTATTGTAGTGAAAAGTATCGTTCAAAACTCGAGTGAAAGTGTTTTGTATGTTCTCGACCATTCGAAGTGCTCGAAAAGTCTCGCACTTCAAACATATGGTCTCGAACATGCAAAACCCCACTTTCCACTCTTGTTATGAAATATACTATTTCTTTACCATGCTCGGTTGAAAAAGTTCTTTGCTCAATCATGCATTTTTATAGTTTCAGAAAAATGAAGTTATTTGCTATAAAAGTTCCACTCACTGTGAGTTAGCCATTGACGAAAACAAGAGTGCTAAACACGTTGAGATATTTACCTGTACAAAACTAAAGTTTTCCTTTTTTCATATTTCTTTATAAATAAATTACTTATTTAATGATAAGTAATAAAATAAACAATTTTAATTTGTAACCTCATATTTACACCATAAATTTGAAAATTATAAAATATCCATTAGGTGACAAAAAGCAGATAAAAGCCTACATTCTTCACATAACTGCGCTGAATTCTCCTTTGCTGAAATATGTGAAAGGTATTCAAGGCATCATATTGGTAGGTGATGGCAGGTGGGAAGAAGTGGCCATAATTACGTCTATAAGGGGATTAACCTCTCCATCTGGACGTAAAGTTAGTGAGGGTTACAAATGAAATTTTTTTAACACCACTATTCAAAACTTACAGTAACACCGTCTTAATTATCTATTCTTGATGCACCGATCATCAATATATTAGCGAATGTAGATTTAGAATGAATGTAGTGAGTGTAGACTAGTGAAAGTAGTCGTTGTTACAAACACAAAATAAAAATCTATTACATCTAAAGACTAAACAATTTAATACAATATAAAATAATAGTATTTGCATCATTATTATGCAGGATTATAATCTTGTCACACTGTACTCACTATTAAAGACGTTACTTTTCTAAAATAATAGACTTAAATCCCCAATATTTATATAACATTTTTTCACTAGTGTAACATCAATTTGGGAAATATTTTATATTGATGAAATAAAAACAAACTTCCAACTCTTTGTTGTTATGACAGCAAGAAAATGGTATTTATTATTTTCATATATTTTATTTGTTATCTTTGACTTCCAAATATTTTTTAGACCTAGTAGGAAGAATAAATGTTGTACAATTTACTTTATATATATTTAAGTTCGTATCATTTTAGATTTGTTTACATGAGAAGCGGGCTATCCTTGTACACGTTGCGTCTCACCATAGAGAAGAAAAAGACAGAGGGCTGTCTAATATTATTTATTTAAACTGTGATCATATTTTTGTACTTTGATTAAATTAACTTTGAATTACACTTTTATTCACAAAAATAAACCTGGAAGACTATATTGGTTAATATTTCTATTGGCTCGATTTAAATCAGCTGTTGTGCTTTTAAATCAAATCGACTCAGCTGTACTGTAATATATTTTGAAAAACGTAACGCACCATGATAAACTCTCATATGGGATGCTTTTATTCTTGAGATATCTTGCCAAAGTTTCAGACACTGCAATCCTTTCAACAGCTTATTCTGAAAAATCAGAACTACACAAATACCAGTTTATTGATATAAAGCATTATTCATATCAAATAAATTGTCATTCCCCTCAATTGACATAATTAGAAGCATACATCCAATATCATCGTACGTGTATGGGTGAGTGGGTAGGCTAATACCACCATATGTGTAAGGGTGGGTGGGTAGACCAAAATTACCATACGTATAAGGGTTGGTGGGTAGGCTAATATCACCATACGTATATGGGTGAGTGGGAAGGCCAATATCACCGTACGTGTATGGGTGAGTGGGTAGGCCAATATCACTGTACGTGTATGGGGGGGGGAGAGTGCGTAGGGCAATATCATCGTACTTGTATGTCTGGGTGAGCAGAACAATATCACAATATGTCGGGATGGGTAGGCGAACTTCACCGTACGTATAAGAGTGGGTGAGTAGACCTATAACACCGTGCGTGTATGTCTGGGTGAGTAGGCCAGTATCACCGTACGTATATGTCTGGGTGGGTAGGCCAGTATCACCGTACGTATATGTCTGGGTGGGTAGGACAATAACACCGTATGGGTTTGGGTGGGTGGGTAGGACAATATCACCATACGTGTATGGGTGGGTGGGTAGGACAATATCACCGTACGTGTATGGGTGGGTGGTTACACCATTGTCATCGTATGTGTGAAGTGTTTTTAATTATTATACATAATTATAAGTAATTTTTGTAACTGGACAAGAACGACAACAGGTCAGTTCCGATTTCTTCAGCGTTTATAATTTGATATGTTTGAGAATAAACGTAGAATGTTTTCACTGTAAATATGTAATTAGCACATACTTATGTAACAATTAGTTATGTTTTGAGTTGAGAGTGATTAGGTCATGGGCAAAGTTATATTCCCTCTTCAATAAATACACTATTGGTACGTTTGTTAAACTCTAAGAAATTCGCCATCTAAGATTTACTACGTCAAAGCGTTTATTCACTGTGTAATTATATAGATTCACTGTGTCAACAACCCCTTACAACATTACTGAACAACCCCTTACAACATTAATCAACAAACCCTTACAACATTACTCAACATCTACTTACAGTAATGTAAGATAGATTACAACTTCATAAACTAAAAAAGTTTTATTCAAAGGACCTCTCCATGCTGCTTCTATCATCTATCTTGTTAAGATATAACGAGTTTAAGCCGGATTTCAAAGGATTTGTTTGTTACAGATAGAGTCCCTTACATTAATAATCCAAATGTTGTCATCAATTACCTCAATAATTGAGGCAAGAAGTGTACTTTACATTTCTCAATATCATGTTCTATTCAGTAACTCTATTAGTTAACTAACCTTGGATTCAGTAAAAAATTGTACATGTAATAAACGAGGCTTCAATGTTACAACCAATTATGAATATTATAATTTATACTAGTTCAAGTAAGTTAGATTGTTTTAACGTTACATATTTACATAGTAAATATATGTTTGCATTTTATAAATGAAGGAACCATACATAAATAATAAATTTCAAAATGTTCATTTATAATTTTATATTAGTAAACGATGATTTAAAATCAATGTTCACTAACAGCTAACATAAAATTCAACTTCTCACCAGAACTGAAAATGTATAATCAAAATAAATAATACAAATCAAACCAATTGTTTTTATATTGTTTATTACGTAATATAGAGAAATGATATCATAAAAAATAAGATTAATTTACGTTAAAAAGGAACAATCACTTACGTCATAATACTGCATTAGTCATAGTTCTAAGGATAGAATTTTAAATGTTTATAGCAAATATTAAGTAACGTTATGAAGCAGGCCAATATTCCAAAAAATGTTCCAAATGGAAGTGAGGAATTTTCATTTGACCTCTGTGGAGAAAGGCATTCCTAGGGCTCATAACATAGGCTGATTCACTGCTTACTTAATTGGGGGCTGATGACTACTGGTGGATGGCTGCCAGGAGCCTCCTCTACAGTTGAGCCTCTTCTTTCATATTCACAAATCATCTTCTTGTTCAATTCAAGTGATTAACGAACGCATGAAGGGATTTTTATTTGTGGTGATGTATTGCACACTACAATACTGTCTGGGCTATTTTTATGAAATGTATGTATGTATTTATTTTTCCTTGTAAAACTGTGAGTTTGAATTCTTACATTTTTCAGTTGAGCTTGGTAAAGTCCTTTGTGTGGAAATCAGAGTTTTTAATCGGAATCAGCTGAAGTTATTACTGCGACGGAGGTTAAGTTATGTTATTTTATAAAAAGAGAGTAATACTGATTCTTAACAATCGTTTTTGTTCACTGACCAAACTTGTAATGACGTTATTAAATTTCTTAAAATAAGGAAACTTTCAGAAATTATGTGGTTCACTATATTTCAAAGAATTGTTTAAAGTAGTTTATTCATATATTGTTAATTACCCATTTCAATTTAAACATTAAAATTCTCGTAAAATCTGAGATGATTTTGTTAGTAAAGGTTCACAACATTATTACTATACAATAATCAGTGTATGAAGGAAAAAGTGCTGAGAAAGTTTTAATCAAGCGAAGTAATTTATGTGGCACCTCTTTCCTCTAGACTGCAACTTACTTCTTCAATGAGAGCCAAAGAATTACATTAATTAGTGCAGTTAATTAGAAATTATTACAATAGTCTAGTAATCGGCTTAGATTTTCAATGAGAGAACAACTTACATTCGGTAGAATCGTTTTTATCAATTGAAAAAAAGCAATAACTCAATTTTAACGCAATAAATCAATTTAATCTAGAAATTACTTTTCGTTGTTTCACCTGATTTCTCACTGGGTGGTTCCCTACGCTTGCTCATTCTTCCCTCCATCAATATGAAAGCTCAGTCTGTTGCCGTTCTCTTAGATAACAAAGTTTTATGGTCTAGAAGGCCCTATAAGTTTACTTTAGGGGTAGAGGAGTAAAGTTGTTGCAATCATGTCAAAGTTAATAAAAATATTCTTAAAAATTTCCTCTTGAAAGCCAAATTATCCGTTTTTATGTTTTTTATCAACTGTTTGAAATAAATTATTGAATTACATCAATTTCAGTGTTACTCTTATTGAAAAAAGGAAACTTTTATGGCCTGTTTCTACCCCTTAGGAATGGTATTTCGAGACATCCTTTCATAAAGGATATCTTTGATACAAAAGTGAACTTCCCTACAAATTTAAAAAAAATATGTTCATTGGATCTAAAGATTTCATTTTGTGTATTGATGTTATATATTAAGACTAGCCGACAAACCTTGCTTCACTACGGGACGGTTGGTTCTCTATGCTTGTTTACCCTTTTCTCCGTGATTCTCTCTTAAACCATCACATCAATACTAAAGGTTATCATGCTGCCATTCTCCTAGATAGGAAGGTTTTAGAGTGAAGATAACCCTATAAATCTACTTTAGCGGGATATAAAATAATGCTGTCGGTTGAACTTCACTCAACGACTGAAGATCTGACAGATAGTTCAGTGGTGGATTTGAAATTAGAAACTTTAATTTATCAGTAAACATGCTTATTCCTAAATGTATTACCACATCGAGGAAGTTCCTTTACTTTTCCTTGACTTATCCAAGCAGATACAAGACAACTTTAAGTCCAAACAGCTTTAAATCGGAATCATTTAAATGCTGAATGTTATGTATCAGTAAGCATGTACAACAAGAGTGGACTAATTGTAAAAATAATTTGTTACTGAGTAGACAATTGTTTCTCCTACTTCGAGTGATTAACATGTGTTTTCGGGATTCCAAACACAATTTTAGTGAATAGTTCGCCAATACCTCTTCCCTACCACACACATTTAAAAATAGTTTCTTTATTTCTCAACCTGACCACAAATCCATGCCAATAGCGATTGACCTCATTTTGCATTATTTTTTAATATAAGCTACGAATTTAAATGTACCTGTGATTACGTGAATCTTTCACTAATAAATATAATTTTACTAGTTCGGTAAAAGTCACGTATCAATGTTTCATAATTCCCAGGTAGCATGCAAAGCATTCATGATAGTATTTAGAAACATTTATACTGTTTAATTAAGACGTTCATACGTATGGTAATTAATACGTATGATTGCCAAAGTTTGACATCCAGAATGCTTTGCATGATCCCTGCGAGTTATTATAGGTGCAGTGATTTTAAATGCACTGTGTGTTACGACATGTTGAGTTTTTACTACTGTATACAATCAAATAAACAGAAGTATTTTTGTATAATTATTTTAGTTTCAACTATTGTTGCCTAAACTCATTAGATGTTTTTAAAAAATAGTTCATTAGCGTGAACTAAAAGAAGGTACAATATTTTTAAGATACTATTAACACAGTAACATAGTGTAAGTGAAACAATAATAATATTGTTATTTGCTTTTAACAATTTAATTAGTAATTTAATAAACTTCAAATCACGTTTAAGCCAAAACATTATAGTAAACGTAAATCACTCTTATTAGAGTTCATTTATCATCAAACGCAATAAAACGTATTAAGACCATGCTTAACTAATACTTAAAAAGGAAGAAAAACTTTCACAAAAACGTATGTAGTATTAAAGTACTAAATGTATAGTATAGTTCATATAGTGATACTTATACAGTCTAGTTCTTTATAATTCAGCAAGCTTGTTATTACGCATTCAATCCTTAAAACAATAAATTGGGTCTGTTATTATTTACATTTACTTTTACAGTTATAGAGTATAAAGTAATTACGACCTATTTACTATTCTTGTGGATGTTTGTTTAAAGGAGGACGGTTGGACACTATCAGTCGTGTTTGATGCAAGAAGGATGGACCACTATCAGTCGTGTTTGATGCAAGACGGATGTACACAACAACTTGTCGTGTTTGATGCAAGACGTAATGACTACTATCAGTCGTGTTTGATGCAAGACGGATGTACACAACTACTTGTCGTGTTTGATGCAAGACGTATGGACCACTATCAGTCGTGTTTGCAGGAAGACGGATGGGCCATTATCAGTCGAGTTTGCAGGAAGACGGACGGACCATTATCAGTCGTGTTTGATGCAAGACGTATGGACCATTATCAGTCGTGTTTGATGCAAGACGGATGTACACAACTACTTGTCGTGTTTGATGCAAGACGTATGGACCACTATCAGTCGTGTTTGATGCAAGACGGATGTACACAACAACTTGTCGTGTTTGATGCAAGACGTATGGACCACTATCAGTCGTGTTTGCCGGAAGACGTATGGACCATTATCAGTCGTGTTTGCAGGAAGACGGACGGACCATTATCAGTCGTGTTTGATGCAAGACGTATGGACCATTATCAGTCGTGTTTGATGCAAGACGTATGGACCACTATCAGTCGTGTTTGCAGGAAGACGGACGGACCATTATCAGTCGTGTTTGATGCAAGACGTATGGACCACTATCAGTCGTGTTTGCAGCAATACGGATGTACATAACAACTTGTGTTTGATGCAAGACGTATGGACCACTATCAGTCGTGTTTGCAGGAAGACGGATGGACCATTATCAGTCGTGTTTGAAGGAAGACGTATGGACCAACATCAGTCGTGTTTGATGCAAGACGTATGGACCACTATCAGTCGTGTTTGCAGGAAGACGGATGGACCATTATCAGTCGTGTTTGAAGGAAGACGTATGGACCAACATCAGTCGTGTTTGAAGGAAGACGTATGGACCACTATCAGTCGTGTTTGAAGGAAGACGTATGGACCAACATCAGTCGTGTTTGAAGGAAGACGTATGGACCAACATCAGTCGTGTTTGATGCAAGACGTATGGACCACTATCAGTCGTGTTTGATGCAAGACGGACGGACCATTATCAGTCGTGTTTGAAGGAAGACGTATGGACCACTATCAGTCGTGTTTGAAGGAAGACGTATGGACCAACATCAGTCGTGTTTGAAGGAAGACGTATGGACCACTATCAGTCGTGTTTGATGCAAGACGGATGGACCACTATCAGGCGTGTTTGAAGGAAGACATCAGTCGTGTTTGATGCAAGACGGATGGACCACTATCAATCGTGTTTGATGCAAGACGGATGGACCACTATCAGTCGTGTTTGAGGGAAGACGGATATACCACTATCAGTCGTGTTAGAAGGAAGACAAATAGTGTTCTACCAGAAGTCGTGCCTGAAGGCAGGGTTGGTAGGTATCCCAACAGTAGTTTGTTTAAGGGGAGGCGTTGGCTTCCAGTACTCGTGTTTTAAAGAGTGAGTACGATACTTATGAGTTACTTAATATGTTGTAAGAAGTACTTACACTGTCAATTGCGCAGATGATATAATCTCTAAATATTGATTTTATCCTTGAGTGTCGTCACTGACGGTAATGAACGCCCAAAGTACTGCTCGTTACGTACTGCCGAGTTAGGTAGGCAGTGATCTCTTTTCATAAAACCCTGATTTCGTAAAAATAATTTGATATAACTAATAAATCGATATGTTAAGCAATGTATCGATTAACAAATAGAGTAATAATTTCAATAAAGTACCCCATTTTAATTTTTATTATAAAACATGACTGGTTTCGGCTCTCAGACCATCTTCAGAGTGTACAAATATAACCCACAATAAATGAACAATTATAAAAATAATAACAGTAGCCCTAAATTATTTACTAATTTATACATTTAAAATGACTAATTACTAAGTATCGATTAACATAATTCTGATATTTGGTATTCCCATAACAATAATGGGGTGGTTATTTTTATATGTTTCTCGAACATTTAACTATGAATTAGTGTTTTTTAACACATGCTTTGCTGAAAACCGCAAGTTCCTTACTATCATAGTAAATATTTATAGCCATGCTGTAATTAGTCCATGTTAGATGAGGTAAAAGTAATAATATATATTTACATCGGCAAAACAAGACAAGGGGTCAAATGCTGCATTGTGAAACATCTCAGTATTACACAAAGGGTGTAATTGAATGTCTATGGTGAACACCAATGGATAGAAAACCATCTGAAAAAATGCGATTAAACAATCTTTGTGTTTGCTGCTGCTAAGTGAGGGTCGCATCAGTAGTGTGTTAAAAGTCAAGTGTTCCTGAATATTAATAAAGTTGCTCTACTCTTTTATGTTAATATATATAAATAAACAGCACTTTGACTTTGCGATGCTGTTAGATCCAATTGAATATTACATGTTTAACTAGCGAATAATTTATATAAAGTATCGAGAGATCTACTGTTCGTGAAAAAAGTATGAATTAAACATTGTGATTTTTCGTTGTAAGTTATTTTACTGCTTTGAATAGCTTTAGTATTAACAGTCTACTTATACAATCGTTTTCTTGTTAGACAATTTTATCTATAATAGCAGTAGTAGTTCTAACTAAAATTCCGTAACAAAAGTTTGGAGACTCGAGTTTGGATGCTTACAAAAATTAAACTAACAAAGCTATGGTAATGGAACCTGTACCAATATTTTCATTGTTTTATTGTGCGTTGATAGGTGTCAACAAAAAATTTTTGTATTTTTTTCATATTTATACTTCGTACAGAACGAAAAAATTACACGATTTTTCACTAATTCCAAACAAATCTTTACTTTTGAAAATCGCTGACTAAATACCCGTTCATATATCTTGATGAAAATATAATACGTGATTGGTTATAATATTGAAAATACTATATTGAAGTTTCAAAATTTTTCTTTCATTAGAAAAAAAGTTCTTGTAGATTCTATAAAACAACTTTTTCTAAGCAATGGCTGATCTGACGAGGTTGAACTTGACATTGTTGTAATAAGCTAATTTCACATATTTAACTACATACTTTGTTAACCTTTTATAGCCCATCGTGTATTTTGTAGGGATTTTTATTTGATAGCGAAGCGATGTTCACTGAAGCGAGAACGCCGTTCGCAGCGAGGCGCTCGGTCCTGAGTTGTGTGTCAGAAATGCGCTGTTGCCAGGTGAACAACCCTCTTCAGGCTAAAGTCGTGACTCACTGGTAAGGCCACCCCTGTAAAATATCTGGTAAATATGACTGTTGTCTCTGAATAACGCATGACTCATAACCTGTACCTCTACTTAAAGGCACGCTGACACTTATTTTCTATATTCTGCGTGAGTTATTGTCGAGTAAGCATCTCCCAGAGAACAGCCATGCCTACCAGAGAACATTTTTCCGAGCAAGAAGTTGTAATGATATTAAGTGCAATATGTTTTTTTTTTTTAACCGAGGGTGAGAGATTGGGTGACAAACGCTTACCAGTTTATGAAAAAACGAGGATGTGTTTAGGAATATCTTTGTCATTGGTGAAGAGGATTGGAGCAGCGTTCAACAAAGAAAATGGAAGTTTTTCTCCACCATCAAGGAAGAGACAGTGTGTGCAACAAGGACGGCCGAAGATTTGGTTAGATGACTTCACTCTTGGTGCTTTAAGAAGAACTATTTATGACTTCTATTTGAAAAAGATGTACTCTACATTAGAAACATTACTACATCAACTCAATGAAAACATGTCGGATTTCCCTTCAATGTCAAAAATGACACTACAAAGAACAGTAAAAAAACTTAGGTTCAGATTTAGAAAGTATAATGAACTCAATGAAGACCTTCCTGAAGTAGACCCAATGGTTATTTCAGTTACTACTGATTCTGAAATATCCGATGACAGTGATTATTCTGAAGAGGACGAGTGAAGAATGTTGTGGTGATTTTACTCTGTGAATTAAGTAACAGAGTTTAAATCCTCTTGTATACTGTACATTGACTTTAAATATTATGACGTAGCCCTTCTTGGGCTGAGTATTTCTTAATAATGTAAATATTGTACATAGATATTATGACAAATCCTTTTATTACAGGAATATAACCATTTTTAAACTTGCAATTGGAGGTCCACAGCCCTCATGAGAAAAATTGATGGGAAATGGTATAAAAATATTGAAAACCAAAAATATTACATTATCTTTTCTTATACGAACCTGGATGACGGCTGGACTGGCAACGACTTGGCAGCACTGCAGTCCCGCCGGACACGTTACTCACGGTTCATTGCACATCGCTTCACTATCAAATAAAAATCCCTACAAAATACACGATGGACTGTAAAAGGTTAACAAAGTATGTAGTTAAATATGTGAAATTAGCTCATTACAACAATGTCAAGTTCAACGTCGTCAGATCAGCCATTGCTTAGAAAAAGTTGTTTTATAGAATCTACAAGAACTTTTTTTCTAATGAAAGAAAAATTTTGAAACTTTAATATAGTATTTTCAATATCATAAACAATCACTTATTAAATTTTCATCAAGATATATGAACGGGTGTTTAGTCAGTGATTTTCAAAAGTCAAGATTTGTTTGGAATTAGTGAAAAATCGTGTACTTTTTTCGTTCTGTACAAAGTATAAATATGAAAAAAATACAAAAATTTTTTGTTGACACCTATCAACGCACAGTAAAACAATAAAAATATTGGTACAGGTTTCATTACCATAGCTTTGTTAGTTTAACTTTTGTAAGCATCCAAACTCGAGTCTCCAAACTTTTGTTACGGATTAGTAGAGGCAGTTTCATCTAAATGCATGCGACAGTTTCGTTGTGGCGCAGTTATGAGTGTAATGAAGATGTAAAGAGGTGAGGACATTGCAATTAATTGAAGTGACATGTACAATACAGTGCTATTCCCCTACAGTGCTCCTTACTTTTCCACTGACCTCACTCTTTTAAACCTAGTGCCAGTTATTACTATAAACAATTAATAACACATTTTATAGATGGTTAAGTATATTTTCGTTCTTTTAGTATCGATTGGAAATTTTTATTCTTCATTTCCTTCACTTCCGTATAGTGCAAATATTAGGCCTAATTAACTAACAGTGAATATGTTGAAATTCACTTCGATATCCTCTAATTATTCTTGAACATAATAACATAAATACCACCGATTTATATAAAATATATTCTTGCTTATTGCCATAGGGGAGACAGGTTACTCCTTTTTTTCCTTTTTATTTTAATGGAGTTCGACAGGTTTCCTCATTATTAGGTATGACCTTTTTACATCCATGTGTTAGAACTTCCATCAGTTCAACAAAATGATCGTTGTAAATCTCTGCGAGTGTTTTAGATTTTTTAGACTGAACAATTTTTTTTACATAAAAACGAAAGACGCGTTAAATCATTAAAGATATTCTTGTAGTGTTACCATAGGATTGAAACTTTACCCTTTTCACCTTTTTATGACGGTCAACAGTTTCCTCGTTGTAAGATTCCATCGACTAACCTGTTTACATCTTGGTTTCCAACTCCAATTCAAAAATACATGCAAATTATTTTTCAAAATATCAATGAACATAAAATAATATGACGTCACTTATTTGTTTAGTTATTTATTTATTCTTAAGACGCCGATCGTCAAGATATGGGTGAATGTGGATTTCGAATAAGTGTGATGAGTGTAAATGTAAGTATTCCTCAGTAATTGTTACAACTAAGGCCACTATTCCTTAGAAAGTGTCACTAATTCTAACAATGACAAATGAACAGCCGGTAGTTATCAGCTGATCCCTTTCAAAATGTGTTACGACTCTGATTGGAATCGAACTGAGAACCTTTAACTTATGAAGGTGAGATTTAACCAACTAAGCTACCGACCAATGTTATATTTAATACCAATTCTATTCAACACATATAAATGATAATTTAACTCCTTCTACATTTTAAATAAGATCTTCATTAAAACTATTTTTAATATTTAATATTTATTGTTAATGTGGCAATCCTAATCGGGTAAAATATCTTATAATTTATAAATGAAATTGTATATTTCATACCACTGTTGTCTTTGATCTGATACCAATTACGCCTACGTGAAAAATCATTTGGTTTTTAAATTTGTCAATAATCGAATTACAATTAAATTATAATAGCACTAGAATATGACTTATATAATTTCGATGCTATTAAACTTTATGACTTAAATATATCTTTCAGGGCTCATTCAAAGTTAGTTGATGAAAGTTTTCATTTACTGATCGTACAGTACTGTAAGTATACAACTATGTTTCTATTTTTATTACAGTTTTGAGTCTTTAACTTCCAGTAGATTTAATTTACAGCTGTAATCCTCGGTTTTGCCAGACAGTGAATAAAACTAATTGACTGATTACCTACCTGAATAAAAGAATTATAAAATAATGTTATATCTTTAAATATTTTACTAAATAATTTTTCAAAAAATACTGCTTGATTGCTTTTTTATATTTTTCGATTGCAGATATATTTCAGTTATTGATTAATTGTTTCAGTATTCTCTCTCCAAATCATACTTTCTACAAAAACTTTAAGCTTATTTGGTGTTGAAACAATGTAAAAAACTTGACTTGGTTCAAGCAATTTTCTAATTAGCTAAATAAAGATAAAGTTATCCACATTTATTATACGTTTATATCCTAAAAAATTTTATAGTTTCAAAGATAAAATATGTTATATATTTAGTAGTAAAAGCCCTTATATGTGTTTTGTATGATTAACAAATTAAAATTTATAAATAGTTTATTACTTATCACTAATAGTTTGGCTTCCTAAGGTAATTTAATATTGTTTACTGTTGAACCAAGGGATTGCTGTGAACTATAATTGGATTTATTGAACTTGAATTAACTACGAATTTATCAGAAATTGGTGAAATAAAATACTTGCTGTATATTGTTTGATGTTGTTTTCACAAGCCAATTTCTGTTTAAATTAAGCTTAAAATCGTAAATGGACTCAACTAAAATCCATCTATGATACTGCACACCATAAATGGCGGGCAATTAGACTTAAGTGCACATCTGCCCATAATATAGTTCGCCGTACCACAGAAGTCCATCAATGATATTGCACACCACAAATGGCGGACAGTTAGACTTAAGTGCACATCTGCCCATGATACCGTTTGCCGTTCCACAGAAGTCCATCAATTATATTGCACACCACAAATGGCGGACAATTAGACTTAAGTGCACATCTGCCCATGATGCAGTTTGCCGTTCCACAGAAGTCCATCAATGATATTGCACATCACAAATGGCGGACAATTAGACTTAAGTGCACATCTGCCTATGATGCAGTTTACCGTTCCACAGAAGTCCATCCATGATATTGCACACCACAAATGGCGGACAATTAGACTTAAGTGCACATCTGCCCCCATTATACAGTTTACCGTTCCACAGAAGTCCATCCATGATATTGCACGCCACAAATGGTGGACAATTAGACTTAAGTGCACATCTGCCTATGATACAGTTTGCCGTTCCACAGAAGTCCATCCATGATATTGCACACCACAAATGGCGGACAATTAGACTTAAGTGCACATCTGCCCCCATTATACAGTTTACCGTTCCACAGAAGTCCATCCATGATATTGCACGCCACAAATGGTGGACAATTAGACTTAAGTGCACTTCTGCTCATGATGCAGTTTACCGTTCCACAGAAGTGGTCATATCGCTTTTCTTACTGTATTCTCTCGTCAATTAGTGAAATTATTTTTAAAACTCCTCCAATCGGATCCTCCACTGGCCTGAAGATTGTTACACATACTCCACTAATAGTATCTTATCGACCGTCCAAGCCTTCGTTCTTTTTTATCACATCAAGACATTGAACTATTCCTCTTAGTCTAACGAATTCCCTAAAATATTTTTAAGTGACGTTAACTACCTCATGTCACCCTTATAACTGTCACACATCTTTATAGTGTGTTACAGGGAAAAATGAAACAGATGTCGCTTTCTTATGGTCATAGTGAACAATGTTATAAATAGATTACACCTGATGTGTATCTTCATACATCAGTAGAAATAATTACTACGTTTATTCTTGAGAATTTGTGGGAAATAAGGGAAGGACTGACAAGGTGCTGGCCCTGCCATCCACATTGCAAACCGGAAAAAACACTATTTGACACACAAACTCAACACACATTTAGCGCACTACAGGATGTGACCTCTATTTCTTTCTTCTCTGTAATATGACTGTGGTGTTAGTAAAAAAAGATACATACATTCTTCTTGCTTCACCTCAACTCTTTCATTTCCTTTACTTTCATACAGCAATATTTTTTCAGTATAGTTGATTTAAAATTGAGAAAATAATTCAATGATTTCATCTATAACCTAATAATAGTAAAAGATCAAAAGTAAAAGTTTAAAATACTCCTATAGTTTTTTTTTTTTTTTTATCAAATCGTTTATATGCAGTAGACCTACATAGTTTTTGGCTGGTTATTTAAATAATCGCATTAAGAATAATATACTGTATTTACTTTAAACCACTGTCATTTAAATCACTAATAAATTACGCTAAAATAATTTTTTAAAGTGTACGCAAGAATTGCACAAATCTTTTTCTTCTTGTGGATACTTAGCCTATATTTACATTTTCTCTACGTCTATGTCCAAACAAGTCACGAAAAATAATTATTACGTTTCTAAGAATGATATTTTCCAATATTAATTACAACAAAAATGGGAGGAAAATTAACTCACGCTTTGGAAAATACTACGCTCTGCAGTAAAATATTAAAGTGGGCTATATTCTATTGAACTTTAATATCAGAACATTTTTCCTAATGTAATAGCATTTTCTGCAAGTATTCCGCACTATTGCTAAATAAATTGCAAATATCTTCTTTGCTTTTCTACAGAGTTCACCAGGCGGAAATGCTATTCCCTTTGCAAATAAGAAATCACAGCCATTTCTTTCTTTAGCTGAATGAGTGTTTATGTTATATCGTACTGGCTTTTCTTTTTATATTAGCTTTCCTGTTTTGATACTTCATATTAATCTAAATCTTTTAATTTTATAGTTCTAAAAAAATACGATTTACAACTCAGTGCTAGTAGTCTTTGACTTTATTGAACGAATATTTAAATAGTAAGTTTGTGTACCGTTGTAACTGAATCTTAACAGAATATTATTCTGGGGGTTAGTGACCGAAGAGTAATGTAGGGAAGAGTTTTTAATTATTGTTAAAAAAATTACGTTTGAATATAAAAAATTATCTTAAATAATCGTCTAATTTCAGTCGAAGAAAATTAAGTTGAAGTTCAATATAATTCAATCACTGTCTGGAACAATACAAATTGACGTTGCAGTTCTGTATCTAGTTAGCGCTGCATTCCAGGAACAAGAAGACTCAATTAAAGAACAGATTCAGACGTCAATCTGCTCTCATTACGTTCCTAGAGTAAAGAGCTTTTGTTTGTGCGTTGGTACAGTGTTCTTTACGAAACGACTAATTTCTTTCAGAAAATGATGGATAAGAATAACTGTTTATTAAAAGTCACCGTTGAATAATAACTGTTTGTTAAAATCACCGTTAACTAATAACAGTGTGTAAAAATTTGCCGTTGACTGATACTGAAGTAATAGGTTGATAAAAACTGTCTCGTCAAAACAGAGTTACTCAGTGCAGAGCATCTAACTGATTTGCAGGTCTGAGCATGACCTCTAGATCTCTTTTTCAAGTTCTTTTTCAAAATATTAAATTTTTTACGATGAATTCGATTAAAACTGTGCTCAATTCATGTTCATACGTAAAATATCAAATACTGTACATACCTTGGAACGAAGATCTAATTTTAAGTCTTGATTTTGCATATACGACAAAAAGGCAGCCCTACGTAATGTAAATTTACATTAAGGGTGTTCATTCAAAAATTATTGATGAAAGTTCTTTAAAAAAATGAATTACTCTTCTTATATATAAGTAATAAATGTGTTGAAAATATTTTTTTAAATGTTAATGGAGGTATGGTTACATAAAGTGGCTATATACCTCTTGGTCGGCCTGAAGTGGCTAGGAGGTATGATTACATAAAGTGGCTATATACATCTAGGTCGGCCTGAAGTAGATAGGAGGTATGGTTACATAAAATGGCTATATACATCTAGGTCGGCCTGAAGTGGTTTGGAGGTATAGTTACATAAAGTGGCTATATACCTCTAGGTCGGCCTGAAGTGGCTAGGAGGTATGGTTACATAAAGTGGCTATATACCTCTAGGTCGGCCTGAAGTGGCTAGGAGGTGTGGTTACCTAAAGTGGCTATATACCTCTAGGTCGGCCTAAAGTGGCTAGGAGGTATGGTTACCTAAAGGGGATATATATCTCTAGGTCGGCCTGAAGTGGCTAGGAGGTATGGTTACATAAAGTGGCTATATACATCTAGGTCGGCCCGAAGTGGCTAGGATATATGGTTACCTAAAGTGGCTATATACCTCTAGGTTGGCCTGAAGTGGCTAGGAGGTATGGTTACCTAAAGTGGCTATATACCTCTAGGTCGGCCTGAAGTGGCTAGGAGGTATGGTTACATAAAGTGGCTATATACATCTAGATCGGCCCGAAGTGGCTAGGATATATGGTTACATATAGTGGCTATATACCTCTAGGTTGGCCTGAAGTGGCTAGGAGGTATGGTTACCTAAAGTGGCTATATACCTCTAGGTCGGCCTGAAGTGGCTAGGAGGTATGGTTACATAAAGTGGCTATATACCTCTAGGTCGGCCTGAAGTGGCTAGGAGATGTGGTTACCTAAAGGGGGTATATACCTCTAGGTCGGCCTGAAGTGGCTAGGAGGTATGGTTACATAAAGTGGCTATATACATCTAGGTCGGCCCGAAGTGGCTAGGATATATGGTTACCTAAAGTGGCTATATACCTCTAGGTTGGCCTGAAGTGGCTAGGAGGTATGGTTACCTAAAGTGGCTATATACCTTTAGGTCGGCCTGAAGTGGCTAGGAGGTATGGTTACATAAAGTGGCTATATACTTCTAGGTCGGCCTGAAGTGGCTAGGAGGTATGGTTACATAAAGTGGCTATATACATCTAGGTCGGCCCGAAGTGGCTAGGATATATGGTTACCTAAAGTGGCTATATACCTCTAGGTCGGCCTGAAGTGGCTGGGAGGTATGGTTACATAAAGTGGCTATATACCTCTAGGTCGGCCTAAATTGGCTAAGAGGTATGGTTACCTAAAGTGGATATATACCTCTAGGTCGGCCTGAAGTGACTAGGAGGTATGGTTACATAAAGAAGCTATATACCTCTAGTTCGGCCTGAAGTGGCTAGGAGGTATGGTTACATAAAGAAGCTATATACCTCTAGTTCGGCCTGAAGTGGCTAGGAGGTATGGTTACATAAAGTGGTTATATACCTCTAGTTCGGCCTGAAGTGGCTAGTAGGTATGGTTACATAAAGGGGCTATATACCTCTAGGTCGGCCTGAAGTGGCTAGGAGGTATGGTTACATAAAGTGGCTATATGCCTCTAGGTCGGCCTGAAAAACTCGATTACAACTGTGCGTATTTTATAAAACTTTTGAATACAGTGGACAAAAGGTTCTAACCAACCAGTGTAGAGGTTCATCACCCCTGTACGTGTATGAGTGGATGAGGGGGGGGGCATACACAATATCGTATTATTAACTTACCAGCTTATATTGTTGTGAAGTTAGACGTTCTTTTAGCTTCCTATTATGGTGTTATTTATCCATTTCATCATTACGCCTTTTCCTAGTGGGGTCATGAGAATGAAAGGACGATATTTCTATTCAAACAAACAAAAAAACGTGTAGTTAGAGTAATTTTTAAAAAACCATCTACTTCTTCATGCAGATCTCTCTTTATAAACAATAAAATTTTAACTTTTCCTTGTATATATATTTATGCAGTCCTTGTTTTTGTTCATAAAAATTTTAATTTATTTCAATAATTTAGTTAAATAATAGAACGTGTTATTCACTTACAAAAATAACAATTTAAAAATTCCACGCCACAGAGTAAGTTTTTTTTATCATCTATTATACAATTGCGTTACCCTATTCAATTCACTCCCACCATCACTTAAAGTTGAAAAAGATCGTGTTTTGTTTGGAAGGGGGTCTTGAAAATACTGCAGAAACAAGCTTTCTACAGTGTTAACGAGTTTGTTTCATTTACTAAAACTATGTAGTTATACAGCTGTAAGGAATGTATTACATTTATGACGCTATTGTACAGTGTATTTATTGTAAAAATAAAGATATTTGAGTTCTGAGTTCTGTGACTGGGAAAAACGACATTAGCAATAAATAATAAATAATTTGAAATAAGCTTTTCTAGGAGTAGTTATGTACGATGATGCACGTAACAAGTTAACTGTACAGCTAATACTGTCAGTGACTTAATTGGTTACGATTTTATATTTAGATTTTTTATTATATAAAACTAAAATAAAACCTATCACAATTTAATAAATGCGAAATATAACATGTTAATATTAAAGGGAATTAAAATAAATATAAAATAAACTAAAACATATTTTTAGTAAAAACATATCTGCAATAATCTTATTTCAAAACATAACAAATGTCGAAAAGCTTAACGCTGTAAGATGTGGAGAATAACATTGTCAATACTTTTTGATACTAAATAGATAATTAAACAGTGGTAGTTGTGCATAACAACAGCTGTTTCTAGTTATTTATCGAGTGGGTAATTTTGGTCAGCTGTTAATTGTTTAATTGTTGCGCTCAGTTGGCCGGGGCGGCTGGCTGCGGCCCAGCTGAGCGTCGTACCGACTGCTGCAGTGCACTCGACGAGTATTTGTGTCACACCCCACCCACCATTGCATATTAATATCACCCACTCTTTCCGTAAAACGTACTCGAGAAACCAGTGGTGTATTTAATTTTTTTAGAGAAATTGTAAAATAGTAAAATCAAAATTGGCCTACTTTTTTGTTAAAGTTCAAATTCAAATTCTTAATTGCAAATATATGATTTGCACATAATTGAAAATTTCAGTAGTTTTATACATATTTTTCATTCATATTAATCAGATAGATTCTCTTGAAAATAATTGTTAACCTAATTATTTATGTATTCATTTATTTACCCTGTATATATGCATAACATGTATGCATTGTAAATTATATATATATATATATATATATATATATATATATATATATATATACATAATGTAAATTATGTATCTAATTTATATGTTCAACAGGAGTTGAATGAAAATTTACATCAAAATAATATTCAAATGAAAATAGATCACGTGCCTTGCAGAGGAAGTAAATATAATTATGATATGTAGGAAATATGGGACAGGAAAAACGACAGACCCTTTTTTATATATTAAAAAAAAATAAGAAAAGAGAAATACTGTGATTTTGTATAGTGCCTCAAAAAAAAAAAAAAAAAAATCTAATTTAATTCTGGTTCTTACTTGATCATCTTCTATTTTTACACTGTACTGAAAACTTAACTCATTGTGAACTTAAAAAACATGAAAATTTCAATTTCGGACATGAAGAAACTAGGATTTACTTGGCCAACTAATGAATTAGAGTTGGCTGTAGAAGCTGTGACAAATTTTAGATAAAATAGTCTACCGTAACTAGTCACCAAATAGAAGATTGGCACAGAGATTAGAGGCTGGCCTTTTCTGAGAGTTCATCCAGTTTAACGTGACAGATGACAGTGTTGTGCGCGCCACGCTGAGAACAGTAGCGCTCAACAGACAAGCTGCGACAGGAGCGAGCGCAGCGAGTGCAGCACGACGTTTCAACGTCCCGACAGGTAAAGAGAGAGGTAAGCCTGTTCTGTTTTTGAGGAGGACTTGTATGTCAAAAACAACACCACAGATGACCAAATAACGTATTAATCATTTACTTAGAATTGCTGAATATTGTAATTTATGTATTGATCGATTAATCTAACAATTACAAACTTCTTTGTACTGTTCTGCAGAGGCTGTAGGCATTGTTGGTTTTAATCCCATAAGAAAATTTTTTCGCAAATCCATATTTTTTCGTTATTTATTGACCAAACGTTGTGTAAAATGTGTTATTCTAAACGTTATCATATTGTGCAGTGGATTTGCTTTTGATATTTTAAATACATACGCCTACTTTTGAAAAATATGTGAAAATAAAAACTTCAAACTAAATATTTTGTAGTTTTTTCTGTAAAACCAATTATGAATTCGCAAAGCAATTTCAATGCATAATTTCATTCTTCGTCAAATACAATTTGTTTTGGAAAATCCATTTAAAAATAGTTGTTGAATTTGAATACGCGTGCTCGTATGTCCGGTTGGAAAATAACATGGTTCTTATGGGATTAAAACCAACAGTCTGTATATACTCTAAATGTAAGTAAATAACCAATACGTTCAGACAGTAGGCCTAAACATATTGCTTTTACAGCTTAATTGACAAAACATTCAATGTTTGAAATTCAGTTTCATTGCCTACTGTATTACAAAGTTTTTAATAAAAAATCAATAAAGAACAGTTGTACGAGTATGCCATATTGTGTTCAGTCACTAAGAATGTATTGTACATGATAAATTTATAAATGTCGATAAAATGTTTTCATGTACAGTGAATTATAAATTCTAATTTAGGTTAAATGTACCATAACCTATAAAAACCAATAAATGCGCTATAATAATTTTAATACGGTACTTATAGTTTATATAAAAGTAGAGCACTCAAATTTGACATAAATGTATTTGAAATGTAATATCAGTAAATTATTTCTCAGCTAATATCCAGTTAATATTTAACATTCATAAGAGTCCATTTATATCTTTTATTGCCTTTATGCTAAAGGTTTCGAAAGACTCGCTTTCTGAGATGAAGTCAGAGATACGATTCTTGAATACATTTTATAATGGATTTACTGATAGTGAAACAGGATTGGAATATATCAATCTTTAAAATTCCATTATATACAGAATTCTGACAGTAGTTCGAAATGGACACGGCATTTTTGTTCTCTTAGAGAGAAAAATCACGATTTAAAAAAAATGCGACAAATAACAGTTGTAAATAATAATTTACAACTGTTATTTGTCGCATTTTTTAAAATTATTGTCCTTCAATGATCATTGATACTGTAATCATTCATGTTCAAAGTTGTGTCGGCGTCTCATTCATCAACATTCTCATGTTCAAAGTTAACATCATTCATGTCGGCGTCTCATATGCAAGAATCTACGATCTTACAAAATTGTACAAGATTATGTGGTGGTTGTGAAATAGGTTAGGTGAATCATAAAGTCAAGTTGTCTTGATATGACTTTAAAATAACTTAACATGGTTTATTTTGTTTGAGTATTTATTCATTTTATTTTTTTTTTTTTCTAAATAAGAAAATAAAAGTGGTTTTTTGAAAAAACTACCATTTTCTTTCTCTAAATATTAAACTTTTAATTTACAATCGAAAATATATCTTCTATTTAAGATAAGACTCAAAATTATACAGAAATACTCTAATTGGCATCTTGTATAAGTGGTATTGAACATATATTAAATTTGTACTATTCAAGACAAGACCTTTTATAATATTTACGTCTCTCACTATTATTTTGTATTTCGAGAATGTACAACATATTAAGCAATACAATAAGAATCATACATGTAGTATCAAGGATTTTATTAAGTAAGGAAAATTGTTCTGCAAATGTTATATACCATGTACTGTTACAAAATCCATATTACTGTATATGAATAATACAGTAAAATTGAAATGAATAACTTACAAGCTAAAATGTTTTGTATATACTATTTTATTGTTATGTGCTTTTAACATACATATTTTATATGTACTATGATTTGAACGATGTAAAAGAATAGTTGTAAATTTAAAACTGCTTTGTTAACCATTAACATAGTTATGACAAATACAAGTTTGATCAAATACCTAAGTTATCGGTGAATCCAGGCGGTGCGAAGGTGAGAAGAGTCAACCAAATGAAGGGATGAAAAGTACCCATTGTCACTCACATCACAAAGAACGTAACAACACTGAGTAACAGCTGTCAACAACACATGACAACAATCAACACACTGCAGGCGTCAACGAACACGCACAACCGACACAGCATAGAACAACTGAACTCGCGCAACGGTGAACCTGAACTGAGTTTGGCGCGCGTCTGAAGATTGTAGTTCGTTCTTTGGCCGCTAGAGAGCTACACTTTCGCATTGCTCTAATTAAATGTTTATTATTAGCCCAGCTAGCCTGTCTCCGAAATTTGACTCATTTTACTAACTGACGAATCAAAGGAAAACTAAAGCTTATCAGAAGTTTTTAATTTAGGATGAGCTCAATACAACATAATTTTCTGTTAGTGAAGAATTTTTAATTGAATTTTTTTGACTGAACTAAATATAAATAGTTTTTAAGAGTAATGAAAACAAATACAGTACAGAACATAAGGTGTATATTTAAATAGACCTACATTGTTAATTTTATTTTATATACATTTTCTTTAGTTTACATAAGAAAATTAAAATGTGTGAGTGGAATTCTTTTTTCTGATATGGTTCTACAATAATTGGTTCTGATCTGGACTTACTCTCATTTCACTTAATAGAGAAATAATGCCAAAGACTCGCCCAAATGGAAATGAACCGAAAATACTTAAACATATCCTTAATATTCATTTGTATATTACCAAAACAATGTGAATCAACGAGCAAATCATGTTCAAGTTTGGACCTGGCAAATATACAGGGTTGGGCAAAAGTCTGGAATATATTTATTAATTTCAAAACTATTGAAAGAAATGTAATGAAACTTTGCAGTTAAGTACATGCCCCTATACTAAACATTTAGACATATTTTACTTATTTTTCGCATAGTCAAGTGATGGCCCATGAGGAAGTTTTAACAATTTTAAATGTAAGCCTACCTTGAGTTATACCTCATTTTAAAGGTCTTTGTTTGTAAAACACAAGAGCGTAAACCTGAGGTCAAAAGGATGACCCAGTCAGAAAATATAGGCTCTCAAAGAATTTAGTGTCAGGGTTGGGCAAAAGTCTGGAATGTATTTATTAATTTTAAAACTATTAAAAAAATATAATGAAACTTTTTAGTTATGTACATGTATGTCCCTATACCAAACATATCGACATATTTTACTTGTCTTTTTTGCATATCCAGGGGATGGCCCGAGAAAGAAGTCTTAAAAATCTTAAATGAAAGCCTACCTCGAGTTAAACTTAATTGTAAAGGTTTTTTTTACAATACAAAAGTGCAAACCTGAGGTCATAAGGATGACCCATTCACAAAATATAGCGATTCAAAGAATTTATTGTCATATTACTAATTCTTCTCAGTTATACGGCTATTTATTTCACAGTTTCAGGTCTCTGTTGCTAAGTATGTTGTTGATTGTTAACAATCGTAACAAACGACTGCGTTATAAAAATAACTAGTCTATTTAACTACGAAAAATTTATTATAACACTTTTGACAGTAGGTATACCTAAAATAGTTCAAGAATATTATTATAATAATTTGTTACTAATTTGCTGTGAAATTTAATTTCTCATATTTGGTTAGATAAATTATAGCTTTACACAACAACAGATAATAACTATCTTACCTTTGTCTTAAGCAGTGTTAGTTATATGACATTAAATTGTTTGAGAGGCTATATTTTCTGACTGGGTCATCTTTTGGCCTCAGGTTTTCACTCTTGTGTTTTACAAACAAAGACCTTTAAAATGAGGTATAACTCGAGGTAGGGTAACATTTAAATGTTTAAGACTTCCTTCTTGGGCCATCCCCTGGATATGCAAAAAACAAGTAAAATATGTTCATATTTTTGGTATACTAGCATACATGTACATAACTGCAAAGTTTCATAACATTTCCTTCAATTGTTTTGAAATTAATAAATACATTCCAGACCTTTGCCCAACCCTATGAATGTGGTTGTATGACAATAGACTTTATTATGAGATTATATTAACGCGTTCCATACACATTTTATTTGTTGTTCTTGTGTTCTTTGTTAATGTTAACCAAAGCAAATGAACAAATACTTTCAAAGCGCATTGTTGAATAGGCGTCATTGAAATTGTCATAACGTAAATTGAGTGGGTGGATTTACATTTCCGTCAAAATTCCGTACAATCCCCTCAAGACGGAAGAAGCTGGGAATGTTAATTCAAAATATTGTTATAGAAATCAACTTCGCTCTAGAATGAATGTAAAATTTCCCTGCTGACTGTGTAACAATATCCTGACTGATAATATATATAGCAGTTATATAAATTACTGATAATATGATATGGTGATGAAAAAATCATAAACTATAAAAAAAAAAACACACACACACTTCGTCCCTTAAATAGTGAAATACTGAAACACCTAATTATACACTATGTGTTTAGGTGACAAATATATTTTGTACGTGAAAACGGGGTCGGGGGAGAGGATTGCCTGGCTTTAAAAGCTAAAAGTTTTGTAATTTCATTCCAGCGATTCACTTTCGACTGAGTTACTTCTGACGAAACACTTTAAATATGAAATGTGTGTAGACGAGAGAGGTTACTAGTCTAAAAACTTCCATGTTCAACACCTCATGAAGTGAAGTCGCGCCTTCCACGTGAGGGGTTAATTTTAATGAAAATTGTTAAACACCTCTGAGCTCTAAATGAGATTTTTTTAAATTGCTAAAGCAAAGTTTATTCATATGAGTAAAAAAATTGTATTTCTTCATGCAATTATTGTTTATTATTCAGATTTTAGATCCGATACAGATTATGTGTATTATATGGCAATTATGTTGTAATGAGTGTAGGGTGAGTATGGATGACCTATGTAGACCTGTTACTAACTGATCTCAATTCAGGTAAGAAAGGACTATTTATAAATAGCCCAATTGCCAGAGCAACTAAGGCACCTACAACTTTTCGTGGAATCCGAACCACGCAGTATTGGTCTGATTTACAGCTGGTTCCCTACACAACATCCGGACACTGACTACCATTCAACACAGGCACTTCAAACTTCTCTAGTAGTGTCCATGTCAATGGCAACCATTGAGCTGGCGCCGTGTCAGTATTAAGAAGACCGAGCTTATGACCTAGACTATCACCTACAGTCTCCATAACACTGTTTCACTAAGTAGCTGGGCTACAACACTGAGACACTAGTGCCGACCCAAGGTTCCTATACAACGGGTTGTCTCATTCTGATATGGTCTATATATAAGCCGAGTTGTGACGTCAGAGGGAGACCTGCATCCACAGAGTAAGTGTCTCCAACACAACAATTAAAACTACACACTAAAAACCATTACTGTATTGTTTTCTAGAGTATTTTGAAATTATTTAAATTTCTGATTTTAATATTATACGTATATTATTACAAACTGCAACGACACACCACTTCAGGCATTTCACAAAGCCATACCACAGTATAAAACACCATACCAAAAGTATACACCAGAACGCAGACGGAGGTGTCGTCGAGAGTATGGATATCAGATGTTTTACGTTGTTCCGGTTTGTTTTGTTTACTGCAGTGAGAGAAGGTAGAAAAAACACAGCTGAGGCCTCCCTATGACGTAATTTGCTAGCTGCGCAATATGGATGCGTATTTGTATGAGACAACCTGTTGTATAGGATAGGAACCTTGGTGCCGACCAGCAATGCATACATTGTTGTGTCCGCACAGTACAGCCCAGACTGCGCGCGCACATTCTCAACATTGCATTGTTGTTGAGTTGTCAATATCATTTATAACCTAGTAATCACAAACTACTTGTTAAGTATTATAAGGGACAAGCCTCATCTTGAGTTTTATTTTAATTTAAGATTATTAAATTGCTAAGTTTACCACACATGTATCAGTGGTTCGGATTCCATATTAAACGAGTCCTTTGCTAGATTTTATAACCTAAAAAATTTATATCAGTTAGTAAGGAGTCAAAACGGATACATACCTATTATGCTCTTACATTACAATTAAATTTATACTATTTAGTATTTTTTATAGTTGTTGGGAAATTTCGCATAACCTTAAGTAGGCCTAGTTCATCTGAAAAACTTAAAACGCATAATTTTGTATTCAGTTTTAAACTTCCTGTGGATTTATAATTCAACAATTATACTTGTGATGACAATGAATTGAAAATATTAAGTTCGGTTGACCTTTTTTTTAAAAATAACACTCTAAAAAACAAAAATAACATAGCTGCATAATTTTAAAGGTAACTAATGACATGATTTTCCAAAGGTATGCCTTCACTTTACCCTAATTTTCTAGTGAAGAAGAAAAAAAATAAGATCATATTTTCATTGACCGTATCTACTAATAAGATACGACAATACACAACTAATCACTCAACTTACAGGAAACAACAGCTAAAACGAATAAGCTAATGGGTCAACGTATTACCTTTATATTTTAACTTAATTGGACTAATGACATTTATAATTTATAAAAAAGGAAAATTTAACTGGTGGTGATGTATATTTTATTTGCGTTACATACGAATTCAAGAATATCCCAAAGAGCCCTAACAAAGTGCTCCAAATATTTCCATAACTCATAATACTATACCAAATTATATTCAGAAAAATAAATGAGCACATATTAACATACTTTTTAACCCTAGCAATATTTAGCTATTCCTTGATGAACATTTCAAAAGCGTATTTAATGTAGAGCCGGTATCTGTTACATAGGCAAACTCCGCTTTACTAAACTGTACAAATACTGCCTAAACAAAGCTATTCCAGGGGTTCACCACGATAATGTACTTTTGATCCTGTAAAGCAACTATTTATTATAATAAATGCTCTATGGGCTATAATTTAATGTAAAGCAGAATATTTTCATATATTACCAATAACATATGTTCTATTCAAAATAATAAAACTAACATGACGACATAACTAGATGGAATAAAATTAATGTTTGGTATGCACCATCACTAATAATTAATGTTTGGTATGCACCATCAATCATAAATAATGTTTGGTATGTAACATCACTCATAATTAATGTTTGGTATGCACTATCACTCATAATTAATGTTTGGTATGCACCATCAATCATAAATAATGTTTGGTATGTAACATCACTCGTAATTAATGTTTGGTATGCACTATCAATCATAATACATTTTTGATATGCACCATCATTCATAATTAATGTTTGGTATGCACTATCACTCATAATTAATGTTTGGTATGCACCATCACTCATAATTAATGTTTGGTATGCACTATCACTCATAATTAATGTTTGGTATGCACCATCACTCATAATTAATGTTTGGTATGCACTATCACTCATAATTAATGTTTGGTATGCACCATCACTCATAATTAATGTTTGGTATGCACCATCACTCATAATTAATGTTTGGTATGCACTATCACTCATAATTAATGTTTGGTATGCACTATCACTCATAATTAATGTTTGGTATGCACCATCACTTATAATTAATGTTTGGTATGCACTATCACTCATAATTAATGTTTGGTATGCACCATCACTCATAATTAATGTTTGGTATGCACCATCACTCATAATTAATGTTTGGTATGCACCATCACTCATAATTAATGTTTGGTATGCACCATCACTCATAATTAATAATTGGTATGCACTATCACTCATAATTAATTTATCTTCTTATCATATCAACTCTAGTATGTATTCATAACTATTAAATTTTCACTTAAATAAGTTATAATGATTATTAGTTTGCTTGGTTTATACTTATTTCTATCCCTCAGTTTTTTAATGAGTCAATACGTATATCCACTGTTAAACACACATGAAAAACAAAATGATACATATTTTTATTTTTCAACTGTCTCTAATGATCTCATTCTTTAATAAAGCATTAAGAGATATTTGTTTTAAAAATCTATATACTTATTTTAATCCAATTTACTTCATTAGCTGATAGTATAATTTATCTCTCTTTAACTTGTCATTATTAACATGGTTATTAAGCAGTTTCTTATCACCAAACAAAATTTGAAAACTGCCTGAATTTGGTCAAGAATTGAGTATATTTTCATAACATGTGCTTTTTATTCTGCCATAAATTTTGAAAACCCCAATGTATCAATTAATAGTATTTTTTACTTATTTTCGTTAATTAAAATGATATTTTAATGTTTTTTTTTTTTTTTTTTTTGTAATTTGATGTCAGTTTTGCACTGAGTACGAATTTGAAAACTATTTTGGTCTATTAAAATTATTTCTCAAGATATAACAGAATACCATCTTTAGCACTCAAAGATTAATATACCCCTCCTACCTACACATAACAAACCACTTACCTATTAATAACAGAACAAATTAACAAGTACCTACGGACTTATCCCACCATATCCACCCTAACTGACTCTCCCTTTCCTTCAACATAGGCTATTTACGGTGTGTTAGTAGTGTTTGCACCGACTGGAGTCATAACAACATAAGTTTAGATCTAAGACATAAATGATTTCAATAATTTTTCATTGAGATGAAGAAAAAAAATATCTGAGCTCTTATGTTATAGATGAAAGAATTAATAGATAACATACATGGTGTGGACCGCAGATAACAAATCCACTGTTGTTAAGCGTTTTTAAGAAACAACCTCCATCATGACATATTAAATAAACAAAACAAAATACTAGCAAATTAATACCTAAACTCATATTACATATAAAACCAAAAGTAAAACATGATACATCCACGACATAAAACATTATACATCCACGACATAAAACATGATACATCCACGACATAAAACACGATACATCTACGACATAACACATGATACATCCACGACATAAAACATGATACATCCACGACATAACACCATCTTTGATTCTTTTGTAGATTTGGAGCTACAACTATGAAATCCTAGATGTAGAGAAGTTGTATAAAAAGTTTCATAAATAGCACTAATATTGTGGCAAAAAATTAACTTTCACGTACTGTTATCCTAACATGTACAATTACATTCTTAGTTAAAATATTACATGTTCAACAATTCCTAAATAATTAATGTAACACCAAACTCAATTTCTTGAACTTATACGAATTTGAGTTATTATAGTGTGATTTATCTAGAATTATTAACAATTTTTGAACTGACATCTTCAATTTAAATATTTCTTTCAAAGTAAATTGCAACATACGTCGTTTACAAAACGTTTCTAAATGTTTAAAAATAGTGATAAAATAATACTGTATACGTAGATTTGTATATACATATTAAAACATCCATACCTCGCCCAATTGTCTTACGTAAGACCGTGCGAAAGACCAAGTCATCACCAATATTGTTGTTGAGAACCGCCAGACGGTGTCCTCGGGTTGTACATCGCCAGTCTGGTAAGTGGCCTGTTAATTAAAATCATTAGCTTGTTTAATAAACACAACCAATTAAGTTCGTCCATCCAATAAACCAGTGGATTACTAACTAATTAAGCTTTATTAGGAGTGACGCCCTTGAATGGAACAAAGTAGCCGTAAAATGGACTACAGCCTGGTTAGTTGAACCTTAACAGTATCTCAATAATACTGTACACAAGTTGAAGGTTACAGAGGTGACTGAGAAAAGAAAGGAAGAACTCTCTCTCTCTCTTCATATCAGAAGAACTATACAAACTGTCATCTCAGTGCTGGACTAGTAGGTACGAACCAGGAATAACAGTACCTTTATCGTACATTAGGGTAGGTTTTCATTTGTAATCTACCTTCATGTTTAGCTTCCAGTTTATACCTCATGAAAGAGCACATATTATTAATTTTAAGTACGAAAGAGTACTTAGTAACATTGCTCCGGTAACATAAGTAATCCGGTTTGCTTTTCCTAAGAATTACTCGAAAGCAACGCTCTTCTATAGAAAACTCAAAGTGTTTTCAGTTCTTACTAACTTGTTTATCTTATCGACCCAAGTTAGAAGAAACGAGTGCCCCTGGCATATAAAGGTGACAGAGTTATAGTATCTTTTATCGATATCCACTTTAGCTAGAGAGGTTGGACAGATCATGTCAACAGCAAATAAATACCGAACCGGGTAAGTTGTTTAAGAGTGACTTTAGTTTGTTTATTTTACCCGTAATGATACTTTATTTTGAAACAAAACAGCTCGTGTTAATGATGAAGAGTTTTATTCCTCTAATGATAGAACAAAACAAACTCATTCTAATTGAATTGTTAATTGGTACTTAAGTAGTAAATAATGATTCAATTTAATCATTCTAAACTTACACTTACTGGCACGCTTGTGTTAATCAAACCAGGCAATTTTCACTTCTGTTTATGGCGTAGTGGGCGGGGCTTCGTACTGCGCTGCCAACCCGCAGCCTACCATCTTCCTCGTTGCCATGACAGTTTAAATGGAATGACACAGTTGGATGAGACTAGTTATCTATCTCACTTCCACCACTCAGTCTATCTCCTCACACATATTCTTTCATTAGGTTACTTTCTAAACGGCCGACTCATAAATCCACCTCATTTATGATTGAAAACTGTACCTTCTCATAAAGTGGAACGTTTTATACGATCCTATGTTTCGAAGGTTTTTTTTAGATTGTAAGCAACTCACTTTTCTAAGAGCTAGGATTCATGTTTTCATTCGTGGCTTTTCTGTGCCCTCCACTAGGTTTTCTTGTGCACTATACCATACTTTCACTGATAAATAAAACCATCAGTCTCTGAACTATAAAGCACTGTAAAATAATATGCCTAATGAAATTGAATATTATGTTTTGTAGTTTCATGTGCAAGGTTTATAGAATGTCATTAAAATTCATAAACTTTTGTTGGTCGAAGCCACTTATTTACGATGCCATCCCTCACGACCTTAAATAAAAAATACTAAGAGAAAACAGAAAATGCATAATCGAACTATTCGTGCAGGGGTATACTACATTCAATAATTATTGTTATTCTACGATACATCGAGTATTGTTTCATGTATGTTGTAGTCTATGTGTAAATATATCGAATGTTTGAAATCATGTCAAGATTTTACAAAAGTAAAACCTTATGCATCACCAAACCACTCACTGGATCACCAAGAAACTTTGGGAAGTTGTAGAGTTCACTTCCGGGAAGGTTTTTTGCATAATTCATTTTAATTAACTTCCAATTTAAGGGCTCTACCCCAGTGGCCTTTAAAGTTTCAATGATAATGTAATGGAGTTACTTTGTTTATTTTATACCATCAGCTGTTTGATGAAAGCAAAAAAAAACGAATACTTTTTAAATAGGCTAAGTGGTTCATATTGAAATGTAACATTTAAGATAAACTAAAACATTACTGTTTATATTTTAATACCGTAGCAAGACACGGGTAAAAAGATACTAATAAGTAGCCTAATAATATTTAATGTGTTAAAAAAATAACATTTGCTCAGCTGTCTCGTCTAGTGTTTACCTAAATTAAATTAACCTAAGTTGTTTACGACAGTTGTGTTTTTTTACTTTTAAAAGACATTTTTTGTAATAATTACTTTTGCATAAGACCCCATTTTCTGACTGATTCAGCCACAAAGAACAGTTTTTGAAGCTTAAAGAAAATCAGCTGAAACTAAAAGAGTGTAAAATAGAGTTTTTTTTTACAAATATGTATAATTCTCAAAACAACTGATAAAAGTGAGGTTATATTTTTCCTATTACGAATCTATTGTTAATAAATATTGTATTTTGCGTACTCTAGTAAATACAGTAATATGCACCGTGTAATATGTGCATTTTTTCTGCTTCTGACGTTTTGTAATGCATGGATTGTAGACGTAGAGAGGTATTCTAGTGAGTGTTTTTTCGAGAGGGTTGGAAGTGGGGTCAAACTAACGTTGACCTTCGAAGTTATAGAAGGAGGGTTTCTGGACATTGACGTGGAGATCAAAGGGCCAGATGGCTTTATTATATACAGTGGACAACGGGAATCCAGTGGAAAATACACTTTTGCTGCTTACAAGGTAAGAAGAGGCTTAACGTGACCTTTATCTGTGAATAGAAGGGAATTATCTTTCTTTATTTTAGCATATTTTTACAATGCCCATTCAATTTCTACTACAAAATGAGGTAATTATGCACTTTCTTGCCACCAAACAAATTTGGAATTTTTTTTGAAATGGGTTGAAATTGGCTGTATTTTCACGAGATATGCTTTTTATTCCGCGGAAATAACGTATTTTACCGAAAAATTCGAAAAAACCAATGTCACAACTTTTAGTATTTTTGTCATATTTCCGTTAATTTAAATGGTATTTTAATCATTTTTTTTATTTTGATGTGTTTTTTTGCGCTAAATACAAATTTGAAAACTATTTTGGTCTATTACAAATATTTCTCGATAAATAACGGAAAAACTACTATCGCGGTGGATCGTGATTAGCGGCCATTACGCGATCATTATATACAACAACTATTAATCACAAAAACCGAAATCACCTATATTCCCGCCGGAGTGACGGCCAGCAGGCCGTCACGGAGGCCAAACGCCCGAATTTAACGCAAATTACGAATTTTTGTTGAGAAAATAGACAATTAGGATAAGTTAGGTTATGTTTGGTTATGTCAGCAAAAAATGCATTTTTCGAGCTGAAAAAATAATTTTACTACAAAACCAGTTATATATTTGTGTTCAGCATAAAAAAACACGAGAAATGAAAAAAAATTGTTGAAAAATAACGAGTTTGAAAAAAGTTTTTTTTTTTTTTTTTCATTATTAGATAAAAATCTAGTTTTTCGATTTTTCGGTAAAAAACGAGTTTTCCGCGGATGAAATCAAACTCCTCAAGAGATATAAACTCATTTTTCACCACTTTATTAACATGAAATCGTATTTTCAGAGGTGGCAAGAAAGTGCATAATTACCCAAAATGAACATTTATCATAGATTAAAATATTCACTCATAATCTTTGTTGTGTTTTGGTTAAAAAAATCACCCAAAGCAAAAAACAATGTATTAGGCCTAAGATAATCAATGGCACTTCCGGGTCTTAAGAAACAAGAAAAAGGTATTTGACAAAGTTGCGAATGAATCTCATTGTCAAAAAATTACAATACCTGCCTTCTATCAGACTAACACAACACAATTTTGTATGATAAAAAGCCACTCTCTAAATATGCGTAACTACAGAGAAGAGGAAAACAGAGGTCGCATCCAATAAATGTGTGTCTAGTTAGTGTGTCGAATAGTTATTTCTCCACTTTGCTATGTGATGACAGCGCCAGTACCTTGTCAGTCCCTCCTTTACTACCCCCAAATCCCTAAACACCCCCAATTAACGAAGTATCAGTTGTAATCTACTTAACGAGCCATTTACTACTGCTATAAGAAAGCGATTTCTGTATCTTTTTCTCTGTGGCATAACTCAGACACTATAACACGTTGATAAAATGCCTATATGTTGCTGAGAGCTTTGTTTTATCAGGAACATTAACAGTAAAAAATTCAAAAAAGGGTTATAAAGATTATCAGAAAAATATTAGTTTTATATTGCTGATTTTTAAAATTACAGACCTAAAAGAGAAGAATGCACTGACATAAATTCTGACAGAGAAACCGTAGACTAGGTTGTATTGGTAAAACGAGAGAATGGAACCCACTAGATCAAGAAATCAAATTTGTAGGATTAATTGAAATTAAAGTAGGGCTAAAATACAAACAATTAAATGGGTTTGAGCAAGGAAAAAATAATTTAAAGCAACAGTATAACAAAAATGATATTTCAGTTAGAAGCACGTTCAGGTAATATAATGTTAGTTAAGATTTGGTAGTGTGAGGATGGTCTACTGCTAAAAACTACCAAGTAAAATTTTCTTCGACTCTTCGTAGAAACAAGAAAGCCCAAACTCCTAATTTAGCACATTTAAATATCAAAGAATTGTCAACGACTAAGTTCTTAGGGTTGACGATATCATAGCACTAAACTTTACAGAAAGCTTAGCAAATTTAATTTTGCTTTACAAAAACTTTAACGTTCGTTAGGCCAATCAACACTATTAACATTATACTATGGACGTTTTTCTATCCGTAAAAGGTCTTATGGGATAGAACAGTGCAAATTGTAAGTAATTTAGGGCCGTCACAAGCATCTCAAAGGACTTTTCGTACTTTCATATTGTTACACTTCCAGCCCTATTCATTTTTAGAGCAATTCTTAGTCTTTAGCAACAACGATAACATACCAACTGTCGGGGTTCATCACAGATATCCTACCAGGTATGGTGGGGCACTACGCACGCTACTAGTAAGACATCGAAGGGAGAGGGTAGGTTTGCTGGTATCAAATATTTTAATTGCTTATCTGCAAATATAAGTGACATAAGTAGTAAAAATTCGTTCATTAAGAGCTTGCTTACATTTCTTATAGAAAAAGGAACATATAGCATAGAAGATTTATTTTAGCAAGTATTGAATTCAATGCAACAGTAATTTTAATAGATCTTTCATATTTCTGTAAATATTTCTGACAATATTATTATTTAACTTTAGATTTTTAGTTGATATTTTAAGCTGTGACAAGACTATTTTAGGACGGTTGAGATATATATATATTGTTTGTAACAACTGCATCTATTCAATAAAATGAGATTTTATTTAATTTGGTCGAAGGATGTCTTTTATAGGGTGCCACTGTAATCCAGAAGATTTTAGATATGTGAAACATGCAACGGCCCGACCCCATGATAGAAGAATCTTAAATCCCTTACAAGTCTCTTGACTGTCATACCAGAATTTTTTACTCCAAATTAGAGGGAGCTCGCATGAATTCGGCTACTTTTATCTGCTCCTGTGGAAGGGAGATCTTGAACTCTCATAAACCGACCCTAAAAGAAAGACATAAATTCGGTGACTCTTGGGGAGAAACACCTGCGTCCAAGACAACGAAATTCTATCAGGAGTTGTAGAAAAAAAGCAGAGATTAATATACAAACATTTCCCATATCAGTTATTTGTGTTTTCCTTCACCACAAGCCAACACACATGTGTGTTTAAATAAAAATTCAATCTACATTTTTATTTTAAACTGGATCAATTGTTTGCAAATTTGAAGTTATCGTGAGCAAAATGCTTTAAAATAAAACAAATAGTTTTAGCAGGTAAATTAAAAGCGCTTTTCATTTCATTAATATAAACCAACAAACAAAAAAATAAGTCAATAACCAGAATGTACGCCGAGATTCTAACAATAATGACGTTCAATTTCTTTGACATATGTTCCTATTATTCAGTTTTATTCGTTATTCATTATTAAGACGCCGACTGGGCGAATATGAGGGGCGAATGAGTGTGATGAGTGTAGATTAACGAATGTAGTCATTGTTACTAACAAGGTTGGCTGTTCCTTAGAAAGAGCTATTTATTAACTGCCTAATATCCAGGGCAACTAAGATACCTACAGTGTTTACGTGAAGTCCGAACCTCGTAGGCTAGTATTGGTCTGATTTTCGACTAATTGATAAGCTAGATACTCAGTTCTCTTTCTAACGCAACATCCGAACCCTGACTACCACCAAACATAGACACCCCAGTCTTCTAATAGTGTCCACACCGATGAAACCCATTAAGCGGACGTCATGACAGTATTAAGAGGACCTAGTACAGAACCTATTGCCTACAATGTACACAGCACTTTGTCCCCAAGTAGCAGGGTTACAGCTACGCTACCAGTATTAAATAAAAGTGCATTAAAAGTTCAATCTCCATTGCGTTAATCAGGTTTTACTCGTAAATTAAAGAAAAAAATAACGAACTTAACTTTGTTAGTTAATATCCAAAATAGTTAGTTTCTACACAAAACGTGCAAATAAAAAATATATAATAAACAGAATCATGAAACACGTCACTTGAAATAAATGTAGTAAAATATTTATGAAACTAATAATGATGGAAGGTGCTTTACTGAGGGCGTATATGTGACTTGCATAAAACCTATTTAATGCAAGAAAATTTTATTATTATGTTTTATAACGTAATTAATTATACGATAAAATTCATAAAATGCATGACCAATAAAGTAATTTAAAAACTAAAGCAGTAGAGAATTTCGCAACAATTCTTAAGAGAGGAAAGTTAGACATAAAATTACTACAAATAGTGTACAAACGTTTACACGGCGAATTTGAAGTCACCGCGTTTAAAAACGTATACTAGCCAATAACAAAATGAATAACTACTGGACACATAAACTAATACTGAGGTTGTACATCGACTTTACTTCTTGTTAGCAACAACAGAGGACAACAAATTCTTGATTGCTAATTTACCCTCTCAGGTTGTTAGTTTTTTCTTTTTCTTTTAACTATGATCCTCTTTTGTGTTAAAGTCAGTTTTTGTTTGATTTTTCTTTTCTGCACTCTTTATTCTGCAAGGATGATTGTACGTATCGATTTGACCATCCTTCACACCTTTAAAAAATCAGTTAATTTTGGGGAAAAAAACTGTTTTTCCGCAATTGCATGGCTCGAGTTCATCTCGAATAATTTGTACAAGCTAACCATCAGCCCACCACAACACGGCTACCTGTGAAGAGAGTTGCCGAGTTCATGTCTGTTCAGAGGCCCCTCAACTGGCAGCCACACCACGGCGCACGGAGGAAGAGCTTCCCCACCAATGTACTTGTATGGTGGGTGGGTGGGTCAATACCACTGTACGTGAAGGGAGGGCGGGTAGGTAAATACCACTGTTCGTCTATTGGTGGGCGAGTGGGTCAATACCACCGTAAGTGTATGTGTGGGCGAGTGTGTCAATATCACTTTAAGTCAATATCACTTTGGCTAACCTGTTAACATTCCCTAGTCTGTACATCCTAGAAGTGTCGTATTTTTTTAAACAAAACATCCAAATTCACGCGCATAAAACAGATTCTAATTATACATTGAGAAATTTCAACAAAATACCAACTCCAAAACACCGTACTACATTTTTTGAAAAACAAATTTCTGCATCTGCGGTAAAAATATTTAATAACCTTCCATCACGTCTTAGGTCTCAGTCCTCATTAAAAATGTTTAGAAAAATGTAAAAGGACTTTCTGTTAACTAAGGAGTATTACTCTATAAGTGCCTTCCTAGCTGATTAGGGAAAATTGTAGATTATATGACTGTTTGTAATTATTGAAACATTATATTATTTTTGACTGTTGTCATGCAATGTTACATTGTTAATCGACAATAAACATTGTGGGCGAGTGGGTCAATACCACTGTAAGTGTATGGGTGGGTAGGTGGGTCAATACCACCGTTCCATTTGAAAACTTTCCATATATTTTACTTCAATACTGAATAGCTCTACAATGTTCTGTTTAGAGTTGTTTTACAATTAATTTAGGGACCAACTCGAAAATATTTTCTAAATGAATGGTTGCACCTTAAAACAAACTCAAAATGTTCTGTACAAGTGGAGCTTTCCCAAATTGGCATGGTCCGCAACAGTAATTTATTGGATTTTCGAAATGTATATTTATTTGATAAAAACTATATTTTTTGTCAAATAAACGTTTGGTTTTATATTCTTTGTAATCTATAATGTTTACTAAGCAATGTAAATATTCATTGTTCAAACCATACAAATAAGTTTTTTTTTTGTTTTTTTTTTTTTTTTTTTTCAGAAAGGCAAGTATCACTTCTGTTTTAACAACCATATGTCGGCTATAATTAAGAAAGGAGTAATGTTTGATGTGATGAGTGTCATGAGGCAGCCAGGAGACATGGCCGATGACAATACAATATTGAAGGAATCGAAAGGTGATTCTAGTAACAGGAGCGTACATGAGAATTGGATGATCGATGAGGAATCACCCTCCGCCAACCAGAGTGCTCGCCTACACAGGATGGTGGATGCTCTCTCTGCGGAACTGCATGGAGTTGCTCATGAACAGAAATACCTCTTAGCGCGAGATATCGTACACTTACGACTCAGCGAGAACACCAAGGCACTTGTTGTTCGTTGGGCCGTGTTTGAATGCTTGATAATTGTTGTAGGAAGCGTCTTTCAGATATATTACATCACAAAGTTCTTCGAAGTCAGGAGGATCCTGTAGCATTGGTATGAGAACATTGTGTAGAGAAGAACCTCAGCAAATGTAAAACTATTCAGCATTTTCCTATCTGCTTTTTTAATATCTTATTATAAACTCATGCATTTTAATCATGTATAATTGAATAACTTTTCTGTGTTTATAATATTAATTAAATCAATTCTGTAAACTCTGTAAATTATTTTAATAAGTTAAGAGTGAATAAATTTTAAGACGTACATCAGGTGAGTGTGTAGGTCCGTCAAGACATAGACCTCCATCAAGTGCAGTTGGGTGTTTAGGCCTGTGAAGACATAGGCCTACATAATAATAATAAATGTTTTATTGCATATTTTTACATTTGTATAATGCATCGCAATCGTCATTTTTATGAAATATTTAAACTAAGCTAAAATTATTCATCCACGCTTACATCCAGTTCCACATTCATACATACAATAAGCATGCATTCACACACCCATTCTTTCAAAAAAATAAAAAAAATGTTCCCCACTCAGCCAGCCTACTCTTGCAATTTTACTAGATCTCCCAGTTATGTGCCAAAAACTCGTCCGAACTGTAGAATGCCTCTACAATCAACACTTGCTTCAGATGAGATTTGAACACCTTCAGCGTAGGAGCACATTTGATTAAATTTGGCAGCTTGTTGACAAATTGAACACCTGCCTGTGCGGGCAATCGTTCGTAAGCTACCGTCCTGTGTCTCCCAGTTCGGTAGTTACCCCTGCCTCTAGTCTCATAAGAGTGTATGTCGCAACCTCATCAGGTGCAGATGAGTATTTAGGCTTGTCAATACATAGGCCAACATCAGTGAGTGTGTAGGTCCGTCACACATAGACCTACATCAGGTGAGTGTGCAGTTCCGTCATACATAGACCTACATCAGGTGAGTGTGTAGGTCCGTCATACATAGACTTACATCAGATGAGTGTGCAGTTCCTTCATACATAGACCTACATCAGGTGAGTGTGCAGTTCCTTCAAACATAGATCTACATCAGGTGAGTGTGTAGGTCCGTCATACATAGACCTACATCAGGTGAGTGTGCAGTTCCTTCATACATAGATCTACATCAGGTGAGTGTGTAGTTCCGTCATACATAGACCTACATCAGGTGCAGGTGTATGTTTAGGCCTGTCAATACATAGGCCAACATCAGGTGAGTGTGTAGGTCCGTCATACATAGACCTACATCAGGTGAGTGTGCAGTTCCTTCATACATAGATCTACATCAGTTGAGTGTGTAGGTCCGTCATACATAGACCTACATCAGGTGAGTGTGCAGTTCCTTCATTCATAGATCTACATCAGGTGAGTGTGTAGGTCCGTCATACATAGACCTACATCAGGTGCAGGTGTATGTTTAGGCCTGTCAATACATAGGCCAACATCAGTGAGTGTGCAGTTCCTTCATACATAGACCTACATCAGGTGAGTGTGCAGTTCCTTCATACATAGATCTACATCAGGTGAATGTGTAGGTCCGTCAAGACATAGGCCTAAATCGGGTGCAGATGGGTGTTTAGGCCTGTCAAGACATAAGCCTTCGTCACGTGGACATCTAAGCCAGTCAAAATAGTAGTACGGCGAACGTGAAGATGATGTATAAGCCCGTAAGATGTAAGCCAACCACAGATAGGTATGTATGTAAGAGTGTCTAGATTAGTGTTATCTACCTGACAAGACTTTCCTCCGTCCTCCCAAGGACGTTCGTTCCCCAAAACTCACGTATATCAGTTGTGTAAGGTAATTACAGCAGTTATAATGCAACCCACATTGTGGTGTTCTGGTAACATACTTTGACATTATTTCTACACCATTGCCCTTTGACAAATCATCCTTTTAGCTGTACAAACAATTCTTTAATCCTTCCTTCTCAAGTCCTCGGAGCCTTTGAGATAAAATGCCTTCTAAACTTATATCGTACCAGTATCAGTGTTTTCCCACTTGTAGTAGCCCATCCTTTACACATATTTTAACTGTTTTTTTTACGTTAAGTATCCTTATACCACAGAATATAGACAGCCCATATCTTCTGTGCTTATACCCATTAGAAAAATTAGCAAGGCCTGGCTATCAAAATTATTAAAATATTGCAGATTAGAATTTCGCTCCACCAGCTTGATCATAATAACACTCCTGGTTTCGTAGTCGCACACGTGGAACTCCCTAAAGCATTGTACGACATTTTCATACGCCATATTTTAAATATTACATTTTTTGGTTGGTTAATTTTTATCATTGATAAGTGCGTATTTTATTGTTAAGTTTCATATACTAACAACCATATTGTAGAGAGAGATTGCCACCTCATCCATATACTGACAACCATATTGTGGAGAGAGATTGCCACCTCGTCATAATGTTGACATAGTTACCACAGTTAGTTTCATATACTAACAACCATATTGTAGAGAGAGATTGCCACCTCATCCATATACTGACAACCATATTGTGGAGAGAGATTGCCACCTCATCCATATACTAACAACCATATTGTGGAGAGAGATTGCCACCTCATCCATATACTGACAACCATATTGTGGAGAGAGATTGCCACCTCGTCCATAATGTTGACATAGTTACCACAGTTAGTCGCCTTAGTTAAGTTTCATATACTGACAACCATATTGTGGAGAGAGATTGCCACCTCGTCCATAATGTTGACATAGTTAACACAGTTAGTTTCATATACTGACAACCATATTGTGGAGAGAGATTGCCACCTCGTCCATAATGTTGACATAGTTAACACAGTTAGTTTCATATACTGACAACCATATTGTGGAGAGAGATTGCCACCTCATCCATATACTGACAACCATATTGTGGAGAGAGATTGCCACCTCGTCATAATGTTGACATAGTTAACACAGTTAGTTTCATATACTGACAACCATATTGTGGAGAGAGATTGCCACCTCGTCCATAATGTTGACATAGTTACCATAGTTAGTTTCATATACTGACAACCATATTGTGGAGAGAGATTGCTACCTCGTCCATAATGTTGACATAGTTACCACAGTTAGTTTCATATACTGACAACCATATTGTGGAGAGAGATTGCCACCTCGTCCATAATGTTGACATAGTTACCACAGTTAGTTTCATATACTGACAACCATATTGTGGAGAGAGATTGCCACCTCGTCCATAATGTTGACATAGTTAACACAGTTAGTTTCATATACTGACAACCATATTGTGGAGAGAGATTGCCACCTCGTCCATAATGTTGACATAGTTACCACAGTTAGTTTCATATACTGACAACCATATTGTGGAGAGAGATTGCTACCTCGTCCATAATGTTGACATAGTTACCACAGTTAGTTTCATATACTGACAACCATATTGTGGAGAGAGATTGCCACCTCGTCCATAATGTTGACATAGTTACCATAGTTAGTTTCATATACTGACAACCATATTGTGGAGAGAGATTGCTACCTCGTCCATAATGTTGACATAGTTACCACAATTAGTTTCATATACTGACAACCATATTGTGGAGAGAGATTGCCACCTCGTCCATAATGTTGACATAGTTACCACAGTTAGTTTCATATACTGACAACCATATTGTGGAGAGAGATTGCCACCTCGTCCATAATGTTGACATAGTTACCACAGTTAGTATCATATACTGACAACCATATTGTGGAGAGAGATTGCCACCTCGTCCATAATGTTGACATAGTTACCACAGTTAGTTTCATATACTGACAACCATATTGTGGAGAGAGATTGCTACCTCGTCCATAATGTTGACATAGTTACCACAGTTAGTTTCATATACTGACAACCATATTGTGGAGAGAGATTGCCACCTCGTCCATAATGTTGACATAGATACCACAATTAGTTTCATATACTGACAACCATATTGTGGAGAGAGATTGCTACCTCGTCCATAATGTTGACATAGTTACCACAGTTAGTTTCATATACTGACAATCATATTGTGGAGAGAGATTGCCACCTCGTCCATAATGTTGACATAGATACCACAATTAGTTTCATATACTGACAACCATATTGTGGAGAGAGATTGCCACCTCGTCCATAATGTTGACATAGTTACCACAATTAGTTTCATATACTGACAACCATATTGTGGAGAGAGATTGCCACCTCGTCCATAATGTTGACATAGATACCACAATTAGTTTCATATACTGACAACCATATTGTGGAGAGAGATTGCTACCTCGTCCATAATGTTGACATAGTTACCACAATTAGTTTCATATACTGACAACCATATTGTGGAGAGAGATTGCTACCTCGTCCATAATGTTGACATAGTTACCACAATTAGTTTCATATACTGACAACCATATTGTGGAGAGAGATTGCTACCTCGTCCATAATGTTGACATAGTTACTACAATTAGTTTCATATACTGACAACCATATTGTGGAGAGAGATTGCTACCTCGTCCATAATGTTGACATAGTTACCACAATTAGTTTCATATACTGACAACCATATTGTGGAGAGAGATTGCCACCTCGTCCATAATGTTGACATAGTTACCACAGTTAGTTTCATATACTGACAACCATATTGTGGAGGGAGATTGCCACCTCGTCCATAATGTTGACATAGATACCACAATTAGTTTCATATACTGACAACCATATTGTGGAGAGATTGCCACCTCGTCCATAATGTTGACATAGTTACCACAATTAGTTTCATATACTGACAACCATATTGTGGAGAGAGATTGCCACCTCGTCCATAATGTTGACATAGATACCACAATTAGTTTCATATACTGACAACCATATTGTGGAGAGAGATTGCCGCCTCGTCCATAATGTTGACATAGTTACCACAGTTAGTTTCATATACTGACAACCATATTGTGGAGAGATTGCCACCTCGTCCATAATGTTGACATAGATACCACAATTAGTTTCATATACTGACAACCATATTGTGGAGAGAGATTGCTACCTCGTCCATAATGTTGACATAGTTACCACAGTTAGTTTCATATACTGACAACCATATTGTGGAGAGATTGCCACCTCGTCCATAATGTTAACATAGATACCACAATTAGTTTCATATACTGACAACCATATTGTGGAGAGAGATTGCCACCTCATCCATAATGTTGACATAGTTACCATAGTTAGTTTCATATACTGACAACCATATTGTGGAGAGAGATCGCTACCTCGTCCATAATGTTGACATAGTTACCACAGTTAGTTTCATATACTGACAACCATATTGTGGAGAGAGATTGCCACCTCGTCCATAATGTTGACATAGATACCACAATTAGTTTCATATACTGACAACCATATTGTGGAGAGAGATTGCTACCTCGTCCATAATGTTGACATAGTTACCACAATTAGTTTCATATACTGACAACCATATTGTGGAGAGATTGCCACCTCGTCCATAATGTTGACATAGTTACCACAGTTAGTTTCATATACTGACAACCATATTGTGGAGAGAGATTGCTACCTCGTCCATAATGTTGACATAGTTACCACAATTAGTTTCATATACTGACAACCATATTGTGGAGAGATTGCCACCTCGTCCATAATGTTGACATAGATACCACAATTAGTTTCATATACTGACAACCATATTGTGGAGAGAGATTGCCACATCATCCATAATGTTAACATAGTTACCACAGTTAGTTTCATAAGTATATGAAACTAACTGTGGTAACTATGTCAACATTATGGACGAGGTAGCAATCTCTCTCCACAATATGGTTGTCAGTATATGAAACTAACTATGGTAACTATGTCAACATTATGGATGAGTAGTAGACAACCAGAGTCAGTAGACAACCATATTGTGGAGAGAGATTGCCACCTCGTCCATAATGTTGACATAGTTACCACAGTTAGTCGCCTTAGTTAAGTTTCATATACTGACAACAGTATTGTGGAGAGAGATTGCCATCTCGTCCATAATGTTACATAGCTACCACAGTTAGTCGCCTTAGTTAATTTACATTTTTTTTATTAATTGTAGTTGGTCTATGTATTATTTGGTAATGCTGAGGACAACATTTCATTACAGAGGGGTGTGTCAGGAGTGCGAGGTTAATAGTTATAATTAGAATAGTGTAATAGATTCTATATGAAAAATCGGGCAATAGCTGTAAGTAGTAACTAGGAACCAGTGGTCTAAAATGTTGACGTCATGCGATGGTATGAAGTGTGATTTGTCGAGTTGTATCGAGGAGAGCCTGGGGTGCAGTTGGAGAGACCACTCAGGGAACATGGTAAGGGGTAAACCTTCCAGGCCACAGTACCAGACATAATTTTCATTACTTATTCGTAGGTTGGATGCGTTGCTGCTGTGTGTATTCATAAGTTGTTCATAATAATCAAAATAGTGATTGTCCAGTGTATTTTAGTATTTGCACATTTCAGACTAACTTTAATAAGTAATTGCATTGTAATAATTGTAGTGAGATTCGTGTTAATTTAAAGGCATATTTAATTACATTTCTTATTATCAAGAATGTGTGGCTATTTAGCTACGCCCCGCCCCCTTAGTGGTGGTCTTGAAATTTCAGTCCCAGGTTTCATCCTCCCTCCGATATTTTTACAAATCCTTTAAAGAGAATTTACTTAATGGGGCTTTACATTTAACAAGTTTTAAACACCACCCCCCCCCCTATATTTCTTGTTGGGAACATAAAACACTTAATTATTTTAAAGAAAATAATTCCTAATGAAATTATAACGTAGCCCGAAGGAAACTATCGTAATATCTTGTAACTCAATGAAGAATACTTGGGGTCGGAACTGTATCAATGCACCATGTTGCCCATGTTGTTTGGGGCATTATTTCACATGTCCTGTAAGCTTCTGGACTAACTCGGTGAGCCACAAATCATACAAAACACGATAAAAATACCACTGACTATTAATGAAAGGGCTTTAATTATTTGACATATTATGTCACAAACTACGTGAAATTTTTTTTCTGAAAACAGCCGAAAAGGCAAAGGTTGCCGGTGTAAGATAGTGAACAAGAAGAAAATTCTAGATGATAGAGAAGTACAAATTTAAGAATGACCTATATGCACTTTAAGAACGATCTATATGCAATTTAAGAACGATCTATATGTAATTTATGGACGATCTATATGCAATTTAAGAACGATCTATATGCAATTTAAGAACGATCTATATTAATTTAAGAACGACCTATATGTAATTTAAGAACGACCTATATACAATTTAAGAACGATCTATATGCAATTTAAGAACGATCTATATACAATTTAAGAACGATCTATAGGCTTATGTAATTTAAGAACGACCTATATGTAATTTAAGAATGACCTATATGTAATTTAAGAACGATCTATATGCAATATAATAACGATCTATATGCAATTTAAGAACAATCTATAGCCAATTTAAGAACGATCTATATGAAATTTAAGAACGATCTATATGCAATTTAAGAACGATCTATATGCAATTTTTAAAACGTTGACCATATCAATTGCCATCTAATGACAAAATATTGTTCATTGTGTCATTAGTGGTTTAGAAGTGACAAAACGAATCTTACCCCTAGATCCAGTTCAAGGAATGTACCATATTTCCTCGTTCAAAAACATACATTAACATTAAAAATATACGTAACGATGCAATGGTTAAATTGTTCATTTAACTGAAATGCAAATATGTTTCCAAGATTCATTTACGGACAAAATTATTTAGTGAGCGGTATTTTATTTTTAAGTTATTGTAATTTAACATCTATAATAAATTGTCAATGTTAAAATATAACCTTTAAGAGTAAACCTTGATAAAAATCCAACTATGTTTATATAATAAGATTTAAAATAAATGTTGTTTCAAAAATAAAGTTTAACTAATATAAAGATTGTGTTTTTTTTTTTTTTTTTTTACAATAGTCTCTCTCCTTACTGACAATTTAATCAGATATTGTTCAACAACTGATCACTGTTTGCGTTTGCACTTCTAGTTGTGTAAAATTATTACGACCCTGCCAGGATTCGAACCTGGAATCTTCTGATCCGTAGTCAGACGCGTTATCCGTTGCGCCACAGGGCCGACGAATGATATGGCCTTATATTTTTAAACAAAAATAAACTTATCTATAAAGTCATAATCTCATGGTTGAGTCTTCATTCGATACCTAGATGCATCGGTCCACTCGATGTTTCCACAAATTACTTGGCTATCATATAATCAATTACTCTAACATGAACAGTGACTGTATGTTTAAATGGTTTTAATGTGGGAAATTTTCAAAACTATTATGGTTTCAATTCATTTTGTAATGGTCTGGAATAAATTTAATGAGGTTTTTGAAGTTATACTTCTTTGCGCCCGTTAGACACTTTGGGATGGGATGTTGGTCGAGAAACCGCGTCACGCTGAAAAGTAAGAACAAATTTTTAAGAACTATCGATTAATCGATTGTTAATCGAAGAAATTTAATCGAAGAAATTACTGATAATGATAATATAGGTGTATAATATAATAATGAAGTCACGTATAATATATTGAAGATAAATATATTGAATAATATTGAAAAATGTCTTATATTTCATTTATCTATCCTGTCTGTTTGTGTGCGTGAGTGGGTGTATGAGAATGGCCAAAGAAGTATAACTTCCACCGTGTGGTCCGACGCACACCCAATTTTATTTTAAATACCAAATTGAAAATACCACAGAAAATCTTCTTATCTAACGCTTCAAGCACGAAAGTATGTTATCTAATCGTCCCACCTTAGCTTACATAATTCCGATAATTGCACTGTTATACAATCTGATGAAGTACCTTTGAGTGGTATCAACTAGTGTCTCTATTGTTTAACTACCTACATTTCAGTTTACATTGTGAAGGTAACATTGGACTAAATGTTGGGGACAAAGAACTGTGGAGGCCTTCACCGTCAGCTGATTGCAGGCTCGGCAGGTATGTTACTGATCACTACCGGTAGTTGAATGGTCAAGTTGTTGGCAGATCGTTTAATCTTGGTATATGGTATATATGTTGTACCACATGCTTGAACTATTTATTGAATTATTTCGAAAGGGTAAATTATTTATTCAAGTGCTCGTTTTTTATCTATATATCTACGGATAGTTAATTTTTATTATCTTCTAAAGAGGGTCTGTTCTCCTTCTTAACCTTACTCTGCCACATTACCCATAGACTAATGATCAGTGAGGGCAATTTATTCAGAAAAGAAATAGGGTGAACATTAAGATTACTGATAAATAATTCCAGCCCAGGCCGGAGTCGAACTTGTATATTTCTAACCAAGCTCAAAGTCCAGGACCCTTGTCACTTGGGCTTTTTCAATAACATAAACTATCACTTATCCAAGGTTTCATTTTTTCCATCGGCCTTTTAAAAATATGAGTATTTCTACTTTAACTATTAATGCCTAAAACTATTTTGTGTAGTCCTTGTAAGAACTGTACCGTAATGTATTTTAATTACTTTTTGTATTGTGTTACCAAAGCAACAAGTGGGTTCACACGTAGTTAAAAAATGTTATTGGGGAATAAAATGTTTATTAAATTATTTTAGAGAGTAAATAAATTAAAGAAACCGTTGAATAGTGTGTGTGTGTGTGTGTGTGTGTGTGTGTGTGTGTGTGTGCGCGTGCGCGTGTGTGTGCGTGCGCGTGTGTGTGCTCGTGCGCCTGCGTGTGCGTGTGCGTGTGCGCGCGCGCGTGTGTGTGTGTGTGTGTGTGTGTGTGTGTGTGTGTGTGTGTGTGTGTGTGTGTGTGTGTGTGTGTGTGTGTGTGTGTGTGTGTGTGTGTGTGTGTGTGTTTGTGTGTGTGTGTGTGTGTGTGTGTGTGTGTGTGTGTGTGTGTGTGTGTGTGTGTGTGTGTGTGTGTGTGTGTGTGTGTGTGTGTGTGCGTGCGTGCGTGCGTGCGTGCGTGCGTGCGTGCGTGCGTGCGTGCGTGCGTGCGTGCGTGCGTGCGTGAGTGAGTCAGTTCTATCTAGCTCACAACATTAGCTCTTCTAGCATAAATTGACTTGTCCGATGTGTTCCAGCAAGCCTGAGCTTACTTACGTGTGCTACCGTATTCGCCTGGATCACACCCACCCTGCCCACTCTCTTGGGTCCTGACAGTGCGATTCCTATGACACCGGAAGAGGCGTCATGGATGGTGACCATGCCAGAGTTCGGGAACCTTTTGAGTGCTCTGCCTGCAGGACTTCTCGCAGATCGGTTTGGTCGAAAGATCGTCATCCTACTTTCAGCCCCAATATTTCTCATCGGCTGGATCATGATTCTTTACTTCAGAACTCTGATAGTAATGAACTTGGCGAGGGTCATCCAAGGACTTGCAGTGGGGATGGTTTACGTTGTAGTCCCTCTGTACCTGGGAGAGATAGCGAGTCCGACAAACCGTGGAGCGGTTACCAGCGTGTTCTACTGCTTGTGGTGGTTTGGTTTCCTCCTTGAGTATATTTTAGGACCAAACATGTCTTTTTTTCTATTCACTTACGTAACAGCTTCTGCGAGTGTGGTGTTTTTCTTAGCATTCATATGGCAGCCAGAAAGTCCTTACTACTGGCTTATGAAGAACGACGTGACTAACGCTCGCAAGTCACTGACATGGCTTCTTGACAACGACAACACAGAGTACGTTGATGGGGTTTTGGGAAAGATGAAAAATTGTGTTGATGAGGATTTGAAGAAAAAAACTACTTGGAAAGAATTGATTGCGACTCCAACAGATAGAAAAGCATTGATGCTTTTGTTCATAGTTGGATTCCTTAGGCAGTTCAATGGATCTATCTCTCTGTCTTTGTATGCCACTCAGACGCTAAGGGATGCGGGAGACACATTTTTCATTTCCCCAGATAGTATTACTATGGCAATGGGAATTTTGTTTCTTCTCGGAAGCATATTTGGTTTTTTTACGATTGACTTGTTTGGAAGAAAATATTTATTGTTATTTTCTTGTTTAATATCTGCTATATCAATGTTTTGTGCAGGCACATTCTACTTGCTGAAGTCTGATTCAACATTTGATGTTTCTTCTTATACCTGGGTCCCTCCTGTATCTTTCTTAGTTCTCTCCGGTGCGTCTGTTTCGGGCATCTTCCCCATCAACACCGCGTTCTGCTCCGAGCTGTTTACGTCAAATACCAGAGGTGTAGCTTCCGGTGTCTTCAGTATATACACCACTGTCATTGGTGTGTTTGTCATAAAAATGTACTTAACCATTTACTATAAGCTTGACGTGTTTGTAAATTTTTACATTTTCTCTGCATGCTCTTTTCTCGGGGTTGTTCTTTCGTATTTTGTTATACCAGAAACCAAAGGAAAGTCTTTTGAAGAAATCAGACGCGAACTTGAAAAACGCAGTTGATATACTATGGTATATAATCTGTTATTATAAACATCTAAATAAAAATGTAGTTTTCATATGATTTTAGTGTTTAAAACAGATTTATTTTACAACATGTATATATTTTTTAAATTTATAACGTATAGATTTTTGTTATAAAATAAATGTAAAAACCCTATTCTGTTGTTTTACTAAGGTTAATTTTAAATATTTTTTTCTATTAAGTAACCACAAATAAATATAATTCTGAGAAGATTGAGTATAGGAAAAAACTCAAAATTGGAAGTAAAAATCACGTATTTTATTTACACTCGATCATTGACATCTGTTAATTTTGCGTAGTTGATAACTTCAGAAAGATATAAAAACCATGTTGGAATCATCCCTGGATGATACAATGCTATAGAAATCCTGACAATTTAATATCGTCCACGTTATTCTGTTATGATCCATATTATTTGTTCATAAATGATCCGTTCTAGCCAAAATAATACTTACCAACACGCTAATGCATACTAAAATTTATATATAAATTCTTATTTTCATTTATTCTGTGCCATCGATCACAAAATAAGGTCGAATATTTGTAGGGAATAGTGTAACGATTAAGAATAATCGAGTGTAGTCTTTGTTATTAAGGGCAGATGATCCTCATCAATGGCTATTAGTAAAAGCCCATCAGCCAGGTCAACCACAGCTAACGTGGAATCTGAACCACATAATATTGGTCTAACTGACGCCTGTCTCTCAGTTTTCTCACCTGGACACCACCCGACTTTTATTTAACGTCCAACAAAGACATTTATCCCTTATTCTCCACGCCGATGGCAACCATTAAGCGGACACCATGGCAGTATCAAGAGGAATGAGAACATTCTCCCAGTATCAGGGTTCAGCACTACCCCAAATTGCTCATTGCTGACCCTAATATTACAAATACCAGCACATGTTTATTGGCTATACAAAGTAATTATTTTATATTCTCTACCTTCAAGAGATATATTTGGTGTCATCTACGCCAAAGTGTGGACTCTATTTTGCAAAGTGTGGATTGAAGACAAAGTCTTCTGGGGTGGGGGGTGGGGGTAATTACTGGAGGTAAAATGGGATTGAAGTTAAGTTAATTATAATAATTCTGAGTACAGATCGTAAGATCAAGGAACTGTTTGATCTGATTCTTCGATGGATCGCTTGTATCAAATGAAGGAACTGACCGTTTAGCAGGTAAGTTTCATCTTAAATCACGCACAATATACTTTTCCTTGCAGCACTATCCCTAGTGTTCTAATTACCTTCTTGACGTCCACAACAAACTAATGTATGCAACACAAATGTGAAAACATTTATTAAGTTATTCAGCATATTCCATTTATAGATCTGCACTTTCATGTATCTATTAGACAAACACTAAATAAAATGTGTTTACTATGTGTAATAGTAATTGAACAAATTGTAGTTATCTTTTTTTATTTTTCAAAACAATGCAGAAGGTATAATAAAATAGCTTTTAGTGGTTGCCAAATCATTCTCTTATGCACTACAGTCTGTAAGATATTTCGCTGCACAAAGACTAACTAAGAAGAGGAAAGATTAAAGGAAATCACATTTCAAATAATATTTTGTCTTTTTTTCAAATCATAACCGTTTTTACAAATGTTAAGACAACAAACTTGCCATAATATGAAATTAACCTATATTTAAGAAAAGATACTTTAGTAAATAAGATACTTACATAACACTTTATCGATGAATACCTTACAACAATATAATCTATCTTTTTCTTATGTGCCTTTATCATAACACACTATGATAAACTACCTGTAAATTATTTTACTACCGGTAGTGGAAACATTTCCATAAAACAGCAGTCAGGTTCAAGAGGGAACTAAAGTCCCCCAAGGGGTGTGATTTAACAGACATTATCTATTGCCACAACCAGGCAGGTTCTATTAAGTGTGGACTCGGATGCCACGGAATACTAATTACCGGATAGTTCGGGATGTAATCAATTGAAATGATACTAACTTACCAATGTGTCAATATGACCTCTACATGATTTTAACGTATTAAATAAATAATAGAGTTACACGACATTCACACTTTGCCCATTAACTACTTGCAATACTAGGAGGCACCCCTGCTCACTTCGTGTGCCAATCTCGTCACTCGCTGCGTTCGTTACACCTCGGCCTTTGATTGTTGACTACAGGTTAACTGTATAACGTAAAATCACAATATTAAATGTATTTACAGTATCTCACTCACACTACTTGCGTTGCACCTATTTATTAGTACAAGCACACAATGGTATTATTTCAAACGTTCATTTCGTTTGTTTTTCGTTTATCAGCTGAAGATTAATTAAATATATAAAATAACTGCGTTAGATTACCACTGAAACATTCGAGTTCAGTAAAGCAGAGCCTAACAAATTGAATGTGAATAAAACCATGCTAACAACTTAACCTGGTTAACATTATGACAAATCTAACATTTTCAATACTATAAATACCATTGTTTATATTCCAACAGCTGTTAAAACTTTTTGAAAATCATTATTTACATTTTTAATCGATTCATTTTTAAATGTTTTTTTTAAAATGTTATGTATGTTTTTATCCATTAAAATGTTTCAACTTAAATAAAATAACAAAACTCTAAAAAAAATAATGAAAAGACAGCTGAACCAATCAATAAAAACAATTTTTTTTTTACTGTATACAATAATTGTTTTTATGTCAGAGTTTTTAATTCCTTGATTAGTTAACAGTTGTTTAGATGTCACACAAAGAACGGATTGTTCAATAACACATACATTATTTAAGCCTAGACCTACTGCTTCACGATCTTCTAAACTAAAAGCATATAAAAATTGTCCTGTGTAATATAATACATTCTCGCTAATTATAGCATAAATATACCTTTTTGCGATTCACAAATTTAAATAATACAATGAGGAGTGCTAATTTAAGTGAATTATATCCAAACAAAGGTAGTAACATTATAAACATTCAATACAATACAAATACGTTTAAAAATAACAAAAAACAAAAGTGAAGTGACATTAACTGTATAATACAAATATCTGTTACATTAATAAAAAAACTGGAAATGTTTTAGTAGTGGTTCACCATACAGAGACATAAAGTAACTTACAGCAGGGATAAAAGTAACATAGGTCGTGTTCTTAAGGCCGAAGCGAAGGCCTTATTGGCTTTATAATTACAACTAATGTACATCTTTATATATCTATATTAATAATCATAGCGTTTATCCTTGAGGATTGGGGAGGGACTGACAAGGTGCTGGCTCTACCATCACATGGTAAACTAGAGAAATAACGACTCGACACACTAACTCGCTGATTTGATTTGACTTTCTTAACTAGACACAAATTCAGCACACTATTTTATGAAACCTCTATTCATTTCATATCTGTGGCTACACTTATACTAATAGGGTGGCTCTAACCTCACTTAAGACTGTTCAACACCATATTTTGCTTTATATCTTGCAACAAAATTACGAACCGTCCAACTGGTGGAGAGCAGCTCAACTAATATCAGCATCGCGGCGTTCATCAGCTGGAAAGTGTACCAATTTGAATTAGTCTCGTAGAATATCAACAAATATTAATTGTTTGGTTTACATTGCGTATTAAATCAATAAATGCTTGTTTTCCCTACAATCTACTAGTCCTTACTTCACTACAGTGGTTCTCTACGCTTGCTTACTCTTCCCTCCGGGGTTCTCTCTAAACCCTCTCATCAGTATAAATGCTCAGCTTGCCACCGTTCTCTATATAGCAAAGATTTATAGTCTAGAAATTCCTATAAGTCTACTTTAGGAGGGTATAAAGTAGTTCGATAATGTCAGAGTAACTAGAAATTACCCTAAACATTTCACAATGAAAACCAAACTAGCCAAGCTTTTGTAGTATTTGTATTTTTTATTAGCTGTTTGAAATAAAATTATTAAACTAAGACCAATGTTACTTTTATGGAAAACAGGAAACAGTGAGGGCTTTTTCTACCCCTTAAGAATAGAATTTCAAGAAATCCTTTCTTAATGGGTCTCTATGTTACAAAAGCTAACTTTCCTAAAAATTTCATCCAAATCTGTTCCGTGGTCCGAAGATTTCGTGATGAGTGAGTAAATCGCTTTTGGATTACATAAATTTGAATTCAAATATTTACTTGTGTTCAAGTTTCGTGTTAAATGGAGAAATTGTATAAATAACATAACCAATTTTTAATAATAAACAATTTAAACTGACATATACACCGTTGAAAAGTCATACAAATGTTTAAAATTCATCTGATGGAGTAGCAATTAATATAAGCTATTAAATAACTGACAGAACGGTTGTGTTTTTTCACTTTTTTATTTCATAGAAAAAATTTTACTCACACATCATTATATTTTTACTTTAAAAACTAATCATTTCTACACTTTAGGGCCTAAATATTGTTGTACGATAAGCCAATGTCGAGTCATTTTTGTTTGAAATTTTAAATGGCTGCCATTTTGAAATGGGAAAAAGCGTCGGTTTTATAATATTTCCTAACATAAGACATGCTGTTCACAATCTTTGTACAAAATTTCACTTCAACCACACAAATATTTTAATAATACAAATGAACGTCACACTACACAGTGTATTACAATTTAAGTTCAAAATTTTCAGATATTAATGAGGTATTATTGTAACAATTATATATGGAAAAAGTAGCAAATCTTCAAATATTCATTAAAAAATATTAAAATTGAGATGAATAATCATCAAACGAATAAAATAAAAAAATGTTGGACCCTTACCAATATTCAAGTAGTGTTAAGACAATGGATAAATAAATATTTCCACAATAATAAACAAAAACAATAACACAAACAAAAAACTAGTAAATTAACTGATCACTGCCTCAAGTAGTGTGACCAGTTTATATCCAACAGCACTTGCCAATTTTGTTTAGCGGGATCTATGTAACAAATAAAACGTACAATCCAACGCAGAAGGCGATATAAAATCCAACAACTTTACGAATTCATCTACTTACCAAACTTTTTATTTCTATGGCTCTATAGTACTCCTCTGACGCATGGGCGTACTTCGTATTGAAGGTTAGCGGAACTTCGAAATCCTCCTCTTCCGAACTTGATTCGTATATATAACCCTTTGGGTCCCTCACTTTTCTTGTTATCAAACCACCCATCGTTGTTCACGGAGCTGGACTCCATAAAAGTCCAGTCACAACAACAACAGTATTCGTAAGAGTGTTTATTGTTTTGTAAATTAAGTGGCTTGATACACTATCTCTTTAGTGATAACATATGTCATTAATTACTTTTCTAATACATGATTTATTTACATCAATAAATAATTAATATATCAATACTTCAATACAAGCCAGTGGCCTTGACCAGAGGGATTCTACTTTATCGCAAGATAACGGCGTCGAGCAACATCGAGCGTGGCTGTTCCTTGGATGGGAGACCGACTGGGCGAACTCGGCCTTGCCCAGAGCTGAGTTAGAAGTTATCTCCAGGTTAAGTGATAGAGGGGGCTTATTCCTAAACTCACCTGATTAAATGAGACATCCTATAATTTTAATGCATGGTCTAACTTCAAATTTTGTTTGAACTATAAATCCATCAAAGTGCAATCATGTTGTTGATACGAAATTAACTAATAAACATGCCACACAACTGACTAAACATGCCACGCGACTGCTAAACCTGCCACGCGACTGGCTAAACATGCCACGCGACTGCTAAACATGACACGCGACTAGGCTAAACATGCCACGCGACTGCTAAACATACCACGCGACTGCTAAACATGCCACGCGACTAACTAAACATGCCACGCGACTGGCTAAACATGCCACGCGACTGGCTAAACATGCCACGCGACTGGCTAAACATGCCACGCGACTGGCTAAACATGCCACGCGACTGGCTAAACATGGCACGCCACTAACTAAACATGCCACGCGACTGCTAAACACGCCACGCGACTGGCTAAACATGCCACGCGACTGACCCGTACGTATTTTCTGATAGTATCTATAGTCCATTTATTGAATCTCCCGACTGGACACACAGCGCTCCTACAGCAAGTGCTGGAACTACCAGGAGTTTCAGATTATATTATCAGTGATATATTAACATTGACTATAAAAACGAACTTTCTGCAGTAGACGTGGGCCAGTGCTGCTATCTAACAGTGATTGGTTTCAAATCGTTACTATTAGCTGAGCTATTAGTTACTTCAGCGTGTGTTGGAGGGACAGAGAGAGGTTTGAAGAGAGGGGGAGAGGGAAACCACTAGCGCTACCTGTGAAGGCAGATCTAATTTTAACAAAGAGGACAAAACCAGCTTCCCAGGACCCATAAGAGTGTACAGTCTCCTTGCTTCTATAGTCCTGCTGATATTAGCCAGCCGTATCCATAGCAACGTCTTACACGGTTGTCACATTTCAGTCTTTACCTGCACCTCTCTGATATCGTACTTATTTCAATAAATGAACATCTGTGACAAGTAAACTTTTTTCATAATTATTATTATTTTCATATTATTTATATTGTTCTATACATTTTTGTTTTATATTGTTCGTATTTTACAATAGATTTCAGAAGTAGTCAGCTCTTGGCAACATCGCACATCAGAGCTTTATTCAAGCGCCATGAAGCACACTCATATCAAGTCGGAATATTCATTAAATGGAGTATAATATTAGTATTTTTTTTCACATTATCTCTATTGACATCAGAAAATTTGTTTTTATTATCCTACCATAACAAACTTCTTACTTTTAGGTGTACCACTTTAAAATGATTAAATATTATTAATGTACGCTATATTAAGTTTATGTAGGCCTGAATATTGGAGCTCCAGTGTTTAGGTATTTTTGTCCTATTTTTGAGTGAAATATATTTTTAAATTCCAAATAAATAAAAAGTAGGTAATATTCAATTAACGGTTATTTACTTTCCGGCATAGTAAATATAGTTTTATAAAGAAAAATTAATAGTAGTACAACTATATTATTGTGTTTAACAAAGTATACATCAATTTTTGTTGTAAATCCCTGATTCAACAACTAATTTTATATGAATTTTACCGATCGCTCCTGAAACTGTCTCTGAGGTGAACATACTAAATAGTATTTTAAAACTCTTAGAAACTTTAATGATTAACTAATAGCATTGTTAATTTTATTTGTACCATCTGCTCTTATTTTGAAAATAAAAATTACGATATAAACTATATTTTATCTGTAGGAATAAGCAGATAATAATTTAAATTGTTTAAACTAAAATAGGCGCCCTTTACAGTTGTTTTCCTCAATTGGAAGCGAACCACATAAATTATATACTATAAGTCATATTATAAACATAATATAGCATGCAAAGTATTGTATTATATTGTTTAAAAATAATTTACAAATAAAATTAATTAATTTATTTCTTTGTCATGATAATAATAAAAGGTTATAGTAAAATTATTACGACCCTGCCAGGATTCGAACCTGGAATCTTCTGATCCGTAGTCAGACGCGTTATCCGTTGCGCCACAGGGCCGATGACTCACTAACGAAAATTTAATTAATTATACTATTTTATATTTATAAACTTAAATATTTTATAGCCATACTTGGCTTTATCATATAATAGGAAACTACCAGAATACGTTTTGAAACTCAAAATTCTAAAATTAAGTAACATCAATTTATTATTATTTTGTTTTTCAATACTAATGAAAATTAGTATTTCTTAATATTAATGAGCCCTATATTAATTGCATCAGAAGTCAATGATGCTGCAAAATATAAATTACGATCATTATATAATTTTCTATAACATTGTAAAAAATAATTTTAAACACACTGAGTTTTTCATATAATGTCAAATTTTTGCGTCTGTTGGTTGAGATACTGATGAATAATTAAGGATTTGTTAATTGTTTACCTTTCTATCTTCAGTAGTTTAAGTCTTCATCTTAACGATGTGTCTAAGACTTGTCAACAGATAATTTATTCTGCATGCATAATTTACTTAGGAAATTCACGTAATAAAACTTCTTAAATAGTCAATTAGCTGATAACCATTCTAGTTCTAGGCTACGTGGTTCGAATTCCACGCAAAACTGTAGGTCCCGTAATTTCCGTAACTATTGGGCTAATAATAAATGGCCCTTTCCAAGTAACAATGACTACACTCATTCACCCCTTATATTCGGCCGTATCTCTACGACCGCCGTCTTAGTAATGTAATGCCATTGCTACACAAACCAACTAATAGGACTTAAAATTATTAGTTTCTGCAATGCAGAATACAAATAAAAACATACATGTTGTTATTAAATGCTAACAGTGTAAATAAATAATATTTCCAAATACTTTCTCAAGAATTAACATTGTACATTAGTTATACTCTGTATTGCCAAATACTTTCTCAATAATTAACAAAGTACATAAGTTATACTGTGTATTTCCAAATACTTTCTCAAGAATTAACAATGTAAATTAGTTACACGTGTATTTCCAAATACATTCTCAAGAATTAACAATGAAAATTAGTTACACGTGTATTTCCAAATACTTTCTCAAGAATTAACATTGTATATTAGTTATACTCTGTATTGCCAAATACTTTCTCAATAATTAACAAAGTACATAAGTTATACTGTGTATTTCCAAATACTTTCTCAAGAATTAACAATGTAAATTAGTTACACGTGTATTTCCAAATACTTTCTCAAGAATTAACAATGTAAATTAGTTACACGTGTATTTCTAAATACTTTCTCAAGAATTAACAATGTAAATTAGTTACACGTTATTTCCAAATACTTTCTCAAGAATTAACAATTTACATTAGTTACGAGTGTATTTCCAAATACTTTCTCAAGAATTAACATTGTACATTAGTTATACTCTGTATTGCCAAATACTTTCTCAATAATTAACAAAGTACATAAGTTATACTGTGTATTTCCAAATACTTTCTCAAGAAATAACAATGTAAATTAGTTACACGTGTATTTCCAAATGCATTCTCAAGAATTAACAATGTAAATTAGTTACACGTGTATTTCCAAATACTTTCTCAAGAATTAACAATTTACATTAGTTACGAGTGTATTTCCAAATACTTTCTCAAGAATTAACAATGTAAATTAGGTAGACGTGTATTCCTAAATACTTTTTCAAGAATTAACAATGTAAATTAGTTACGCGTGTATTTAAAAATTTGAATCAACTATATTTACCTACTTAAAAACATCCAAAAACACGAATATGATTTTTCACTTACATTTAGCCGATTTCGATATTTCAATTTAATACTTGACAGTTTAATTCTAATATGAATAGTCTTAATTATGTTTTACAAAATACGCTATACACATATTATAATTAACAAACTACATGGATTAAGAAGGAGAAAATCTATAACTATAGAGACAACTAAAGATTCAATGGAATCTATGAAATCTTTAGCATCTAAAAATAAGCGTTCATAAAGTTTTTGATGCTAAAGGCTTTGCACCAGGCTACGTTCATTGACCTTAGCTACATTCAGTAGCCTTTGTTTGCGTCGACCATACTTTTTCCTTAGTAAGGTTTCATAATATAGTTTAATCATTGACATCAACCTGCATTTAGAAGATTTCCTGAGCTGTTTTGTGATCTTACAGTAGAGTTTATTTCTTTTTATGTGCGTGATTTTTTAAATAGTTTAGTATAATATTGTTTCTTGTTTACCGTTTTAACTAATTAATTTGTTTCATTTACGAATTTTGATTTCTGTTATATATAAACGAACTTCAATTTAAATGAACACAACATCATTAGTTTTAAAACCAGCAATCCTAACCTCATCGTTAGACCATAATTATGCATCTACATTGCCTCGAGTGACTACTGGGAACAACAATGGGAAGCACACGCTAGAAGACAACATTAATCCACCAAGTAAAAAGTTTGTAACTGATCCAATTAATTACGTAAAAGTTGATTCCATGGATTTAAGTAACACTGATTCCGGTAACCTATCAATAAATGACTTTGAAACTGTAAAAAATAGAAAATCCAAATCGTCCTCATCTCGTATCCAGCCTCCCAATCAACGTTACAAAACCGTTATCCAAAATAGGTTTGAACCTATATCTACTCCTAGCGACGACAATAACATTACTGCGTCTCCTAAATCCCAAAACATTCCACCCATCTTCCTTCATGACTCAAACAACTACCAAGCATTGATTGCAGACCTTGACAACGTCTTACAACATGATTATTACACTGTTAATAAAGGTACCTCTATTAAGATTAACGTTTCAACCTCTGACGACTTCCGCGCATTGACAGCGCATTTTGATAGTGTGAATGTGCCATATCATTCCTTTTGCCCTCCTGATAACAAGCGACTTTCTGTAATCATGAGGAACATTCCTCTTTCCTTATCTGACGAAGATATATACAATGAGCTAAAGTCTAAACACTACCCAGTGTTAAAAGTCTCACGGCTATTCAACAAAGACAAATATCCTATGCCTCTTTGCGCTATTGAACTGGAAGATTCAGATATCGGAAATGAAATATTTGGTCTTGAATTTCTTTTTCATTCTAAAATTCAAATTGAATTGAAACGTAAATCTAAGTCCATCCCACAGTGCACTCGTTGCCAGCGCTTCGGACACACTAAGAATTATTGTAAACTCCAACCTCGATGTGTCAAGTGCACAGGTAACCATCTATATTCCGAGTGTTCCAAAAAGAAGGAAGATCCAGTCCAATGTGTCAACTGTGGTGATTCACATACAGCCAATTATCGGGGATGCCCCTACTTCCTCAACCTAAAATCACGTTCCAAACAAAATAAAAATATTCTCACATCAGAAAATACTCAAAATGTTGAGACATTTAATGCGACTTTTAGTAATTTTCCTCCGCTGAAAACAAATGAAGGAGCTCTGACTGCAAAAAACCAAAAGGGTGATAATACACGCTCACCACATGTCAACTATGCTAGCGTTGTCAACGGTGCACAGCCTAAACGTCCTGTAAATAATATGACTGACTCAAGCCATGTTCAACCAGAAAATGACTCCCTCCATCCAATATTTAATTCTTTATTAACACTAATTAAGCCTTATATTCCTCAAATTAAATCATTCATTTCAGAGTTAATATCATCGATTTTTAATAATGGTTTTTAACTTACAAGCCGTTCATAATTTAAATATACTAAATTGGAATGCAAACGGTTTGAAGGTAAAACGCTCTTCATTTATTGTATTTCTTGCTCAAAATAAAGTGGACATTGCCTGTGTTACAGAGACACATTTGATATCAACCGAAAAATTCGTAATTCCTGGTTACGTTTTATACAGAGCTGACAGAGATTCACCAAGGGCATCAGGCGGTGTAGCCATACTGATCAAAAGACATATATATCACCATTCATTATATTTGCCACTGATTGGAAATTTAGAAATAATTGGAATTAAAATACAAACAAAGAACGATGAATTAGTTTTATATTCTGCCTACCATGCTCCACGGTACAAATTTTCAAAATTATACATTGACAATCTCTTTCAAGATAATACTCCTACTATTCTACTAGGAGATCTAAATTGCAAACATGAAGCTTGGGGCTGTAAGGTAACCAATCCTAATGGAAGAAGGCTGCTAGCAGCAACGTTAGACACTAATCTTACGGTGGTAGCCCCTAGTGAACCAACACATTATTCCTACAATCATAATGTTAGACCAGATATATTAGACATTGGTATATTAAAAAATGTTCCTTATCCAACACATGACCCCTATTATTGATCTCGATTCTGACCATCTACCAGTCTTAATATCTTTTAACGATCCGCCTGTACTTGAGCCCGTTAATGACAAATTAATCAAAGGGGCGGTAGATTGGAACACATTTAAAGAAGCATTTCAAGATCATTTTGATCCATTGCAACATCTTTCGACTCCAGCACAGATAGATGACGCTATCAATACATTTTTGGACTCTATTAGGGTTTCGGTAGATAAAGCAACGAGTCGCCCGTTTCAGCCTGCAAGAACTCATTCTCCAACTCCGAAGTATATTCTATCGCTTATCAGGCTGAAGAACAAATGCAGAAGATTGTGACAACTACAAAGAAATCCTGCTTTACGTAGGAGGTATAATCAATTAAACAGGCGCGTCAATTGGGAATTAGACCGCTTTCGATACGAGTCATACAACAAATATTTGTCTAATCTATCTCCTACTGACAACAATTCCTTATGGTTGGCTACAAAACGTATCCTAAAGGAAAACACCCCGATCCCTAGCTTGACAAATAATGGGTGTGTGTACAACAGCAAGACAGAAAAAGCCAATGTGTTAGCTGATTTTTATCAATCAACATTCCGCCCAAACGAAGACATCCAAGATATGGAATTTTCTGATCATGTTACCTCAGTGATTTCTTCAGCATGGCATACTGTAGAACTTCCAGTGAAATACACTTCTCCATCTGAAATTTCTCACCATTTGAAGTCGTTAAAAACAAAAAAATCTCCTGGTCATGATGGGATACCTAACATAGTACTGTGTAACTTGCCTCGTAGAGGGCTTGCTTTCCTTGCAATCCCTCTTCAACGCTTGCTTTAGCATTTCATATTTCCCGACATCATGGAAACATTCACAAATCATTGTGATCCACAAACCTGGAAAGCCTTCATCTCAAGTAAGTAGTTACCGTCCAATAAGTCTTCTCCCCACGCTTTCAAAATTATTTGAGAAAATTATTAAAAGTCGCTTAGATGCTTTTGTAAGTACTACTTCTCTTATCCCACCACACCAATTTGGATTTCGTTCTCATCATTCTACTAATCACCAGCTGTTAAGGGTATCAGAAGACATTATTCAGGGCTTTGATAACAAAAATCACACTACTGCCGTATTTTTAGACATAGCTCAAGCGTTTGATCGTGTTTGGCACGACGGTTTATTGTTTAAATTAAGAGAATCTGGGATCCCTTGTTATATGTTCAAAATTATAAGAAGTTTCCTCAAAGATAGGACATTTTCAGTCAAAATTGGTGGTGTTCTATCTACGGTAAGACCTGTTAATGCTGGAGTACCCCAAGGTGCAATTTTATCTCCTCTTCTATTTAACATATACACATCCGATTTGCCTACGTCAAATAATGCCAAAATTGCTACATTTGCTGATGATACTCTTATTTACTCTAGTCATAATGACATTGAAACTGCAACCATGAGAGTACAAGAGTCTTTGGAATGCGTAGTTACTTGGTTTTCAAAATGGAGGATAGCTATCAACCCGACCAAAAGCGAGGCAAAGATTTTCACTCTACGTCGGCCTTTAGAACCTCAAAATATCACAATTTTAAATGAAGAAATACCCTGGAACCCTACCAATCAAGCAATAAAATATTTAGGTGTTTGTTTTGATCGTAAACTAAATTGGAAATTCCACATAAATAAGAAACTTAACCTTGCTTATGGAAGACTGTCAAAATTATTTCCATTAATAAACAAGAAATCATCTCTGTCTGTAAAAAACGGCCTTCTTATTTACAAAACTATTCTACGACCACTTTTGTTGTACGGCTGTCAAGTTTGGGGTACTGCCTCAGAAAGAACATTAAAGAAACTGCAGGTATTTCAAAACAAAGTTTTACGACTCATACTGAAGTGCCCTTGGTATGTGCGTAATACCCAGATTCATCATGAGCTTGGAATTGTTCCCGTTCATCAGTTCATTAAAACTTCGACTCAACAATTATTTAAGAAACTTCCATCTGTAAGTGGTGTACAACACTTCAACATAGGACATCCGACCAACATCAGGACGCTCCGCCTAAAACCAAGGCTACCTCAAGACATTTTTGAACTACCATAAACATGCTTTAATCAAGGAAGTTTAATATCAAACATTTTGAACTCTGTTCCTGAGGTGCCGAATGGCTGACCTCAATATTTATAGTTCTCTGTTATTATCTTTTTCTAACATTTTCTGTCACTTAATTCTACCTTAGCCTGTATAGCATTTTGTAACTTGCTGAACGGTTAATAAAATTGTTAAAAAAAAAAAAAGTTTAATCATTGTTAATATTAATATGTTTTGGTATTTCTTTGATAATAACCAACAAATGTTCTGTAAAGGCATTGATAGATCAAAGATAGTGGATGTTAATAGTTAGTTATTGTTTAACACAACTGTGTTAAACAATAACTAACTATTAACATCCACTATCTTATATAATCTTATATATAATATAACTATCAATACTGGCACCTTTTTTTGTATTGTCATATGATCAATGATTATCATGCCTCTTAAATTATTTTTCACTACACTACTATGCGTTTAGCTGTTTTCGTTATGTGTTTACAACCTGCGAAACATCATATTTTCAACAGCTGTCTATTGTTTACTACCGAAAGTAACATTGTTTACAACCGAAAATTTTCCACAGTCAACAACACCTGTTTTTATTCCGTAGAGTAGTGAAAAGTATCGTTCAAAACTCGAGTGAAAGTGTTTTGTATGTTCTCAACCATTCGAAGTGCTCGACAAGTCTCGCACTTCAAACATATGGTCTCGGACATGCAAAACCCCACTTTCCACTCTTGTTATGAAATATACTATTACAGTATTGTTTACATTAGTATAAATATGTATTGATATTTCCTTGAAAACCGGAAAGAAATTGTCTATATAAGCAATGATAAATCAAATATATTGGGATGTGACGGCCCACACACCAACTTATACATATATAGTGATTTTGATTTACCACTGGGATCAAGACCCTGTCTACATTACTATCGAAACAAACTCTTAGAAAAAAATAAATAAAACTAGCCTACGACTATTTTGTAATTTCCTAGTTTCACAAATAAATATATTTACAAGAAAATAACACATAATAACAACTAAATAACATATAACACAGTATACAAATATTAAATATATAATTTACTAATTATTGCAGTACTTGCAGTTAGATGAATCAATAGTTTTGGCTGCTTTGATGGTCATGCTCAATTTATCATTGCTGCAATAACCACGTTAGTACAATATGCTTATTTGGCTAATTTTATATATCAATTGCTTGTATTTCATTATTATTACATTATACATAATATAAGCTATATTTTATCAATAACGCATCACTTCACTGTAGAATAATTTATAAAAAATTTGTTGACCATGCTTGATATTTTTTAAATCTCAAAACAAAACTTATTCACCTATAAAATATTATTTTTTACTTTTTTCTAAGAACTTACTTTTGTGCTTCCATTGTGAATGAAAATGTCCTATTTTATTAAAGTTAGTAATTTTTTTTCTATGTACCTTTTAACAACAATAAAACAACGTTGGTGCTTTAGGCCTATTTTTATCGACTTAAAATACTTTCTGTGCATTTTCTTTATTGGACTCTGGCTGTTACTTGTTATTGGTTGTTGTGTTGCATGAATATTTACTTACTACTATTTGCTTATTTATTTAAAGTAAAATTTAATTTTAAAACTAACATCAAATAAATGTACCTTTATAACAAACCATTAAATAAAACCATTTACAGTTTTTCCTATGTTTAATTAATGAGTATTTATTTCCGTCTTAGTTTGACTAAGTTTGATTTCTTATTTATGATAGTATTTATACAGGGTGTTCTCAAACTACGTTCCGAAACTTAAGGATATGATTCATTGGGTAAAAATAAAATTTCTTCCTATACATATAGCTCCTAATATGCTTCGTTTTCAATGTGGCGGCCATTTTCGTATTTTTATTAAATGATATGTAATTTCATAATTCCTTTCAGTACAGTGCTAAAATTTGGACTGGAGGCACCTATTATGCTTCTTTTTAAGGTTTTAATAGTATTATTTTATTGTGTTCAATATTTTCAAAATGGTGGCACTTAAAAACCTTTAATTGTAAATTATGAAAAAACGCGTAATCTTATAAAAATGCTCCAGGTATAAAAAAGTTGCACAATGTAATCACAAATCTAATAAGTCCTAGTTGAATAAAATCCGTTCATAAATAAAGAAGAAACAATAATTTAGGCGATATATACTCTGTTTCTGTTAGTTCGCTCAACGGCAACAATGTTCAGTTGAACATTGCCGTTACTGACAGTTCGAAATTTAATATTTATTTCAGTAATGGATATAAAAAAAAAAACACTCACAAAATACTGAAGATGTAATAACATTTGATATGTTGATAAGATATGTTGATGATGTCTTTGCTGTTTTAGCAAAAAAGAAAACCTAAATGTTTTTATGAACAAAATCAATAATATTTACCCTAGTATAAAGTTTACTCACGAAATAAAACTGGATAAAAAACTTGCTTTCCTAGATTTATTAGTCATCAGAAATAATGTCAATTTAGAATTTGATATATATTCTAAATTGACAATCTAAATAACCGACTCATACTGATAGATAGCCTACATAGTAAATGACTCGTTTCATCCAGCTGCACAAAAAAGAGCTGTTTTCAGTTCATTAATATTTAGACTTTTGAATACATCTTTAACTGCTACCAGATATTATCAAGAGTTAGAATACATAAAAGATGTAGCAATTTTTAACGGTTTCAATGAATCATTTGATAATAACATGCTAAGAAAAGCAAAGAAAAAACATGAAAAACGAAACAGAACAACTTTATTTAATACAAAAAGTGAAAGTGAAAAATGGCTTAGTGGCACATACTCAAACATTTCAAGAAATGTACAAAAAATAGTTAACAAGAACATGAAATCTAAGATATCATTTAAATCCACTAATAAATTAAAAAATAAAACAGGTAACCCTAAAGATAAAGTTGTAAAAGATTCTCAATCTGGCATATACAAAATAAAATGCAATGATTGCGAAATGGTGTACATAGGTCAAACTAAAAGAACTATCAACAAAAGGTTCAGTGAACATCAAGCCCATTTTAAATACAACAGAAGAGAAAAATCTGCTATAGCTGCCCATTGCATAGACAATAATCATAATTTTTCAAAACACAATGTTTCATTACTTAAACGTATAGTCAAGCCTAAATTCTTAAATGCATGGGAGACGTACTTTATAAAATCAGAAAGAAATGATAAGCTATTAAATAACGATGAAGGACCTATCTTAAACTCTAGACTGATTAATTTAATTACAAAAAAGTCAACATAATTTTTACTTTTTTCTCTTTGATTCTCTCACATGTTTTTCTCTGTATTTAAATTTTGTTAAATAGTCAGATGCTTTTCATTTATATATTTTTCTAGCTGTACAAAATAATAATTTTTATTTGCACATAACCTGAAGATGGAAGCTTTGCTTTCGAAAACGTTTGTGTTACACTAAAAATAAATTTTATATTGGATTTACGATCTATGAATTGTTGTTATCTTATGATATTTCCAATATTTGCTCATATACGTTTTTATTTTTATAACATGTTATGTGTTTATTTATAAATACAACTTCTTAGCATGTTGTTTGAAAGTTATATGTTAGAAAGTTGGTCGTTATTTTGAAGGTTTTTTGTTCATAATTGTTTTACCTGTAAAAGTTTATAAGACGTGGTTTTCTGTTATCGTAACCTATAAACATGTGATTTTACGATGATATGGGTTAGTTAAGTAATATATATAAAAATAGTTTAATGTACAGGATAAGGTAGAAAGTATCACCTTAAGGCGACAGGAGTTTCATACTGCTCAAAAGTTGTTTCAGTGTTAAACGCTTGAAGCGTTGGATATTTCTATTAAATTTACCAACATAATATTTCTATGTGAAATACAATTGTACTTTTCAAAACATACGGTGACCATCCCACATACGTTAAATATAAAACTTAAACGACCGCTTAACAATTTTTAATGCAAATCCCTAACTCTTGAACCATTCTTTAAGGACTTGGTAAGACCAAATGAACAGCGTATATTAGAAGTTTCACGTATCTGAATTCTACCTTGGATACTGACCAATAAACGAGTTGGAAAATGTTTGAATGGCAGCTAATAAATAACTTGGAAACTGCTTCCCCTCGCCGGACTTATAAAGTTACAGTGTAAAAATGTGAACCTGTCAGCTGCAACGTATCCTGAGAAATTTATACGTTTAGTAATAAACTTAAACAATGTTTTATGCATTTTTTTATAAACTACTAAAAACGAAAGCATTGTAATCAATTTAGGCACTTCCTATGAAAATATGCAGACATCATTAATATTATATGTGTGAAGTTTTTAACATTATTTGGAGTATTATTCTCAAAGTGGTTTACAATAATAAATAAATTTATTTTAAAGCCTACGATTTTTTAAATAAATATATATGTATTCAATTAAAATTATTCAAATAAATTCAATACACTATGCAAACATAATAATTTTAAGGAATTATCGGTCCATGGTTACCAGTGTATATGGCCAGTTTTAAAAACAAAAAATTACTAAAATAAATTCAATATACAGTCCTGCAGCCACGACAAAAATGTCAATATTTTCTTGTATATATTTGAGTATATTATTGAGTGTAAAGTTACCTTAAATGTGTAATCATTGCCTTCAATTTACACTGTTTGTTTTCTCTTACCAAGACATCAGGACAGAAAGCTCATTTATTAAAGAGGCCTTAACACTCTTCCAGTCATCTCCATCGTATAAAGAGGCCTTAACACTCTTCCAGTCATCTCCATCGTATAAAGAGGCCTTAACACTCTTCCAGTCATCTCCATCGTATAAAGAGGCCTTACCACTCTTCCAGTCATCTCCATCGTATTAAAGAGGCCTTAACACTCTTCCAGTCATCTCCATCGTATAAAGAGGCCTTAACACTCTTCCAGTCATCTCCATCGTATTAAAGAGGCCTTAACACTCTTCCAGTCATCTCCATCGTATTAAAGAGGCCTTAACACTCTTCCAGTCATCTCCATCGTATTAAAGAGGCCTTAACACTCTTCCAGTCATCTCCATCGTATAAAGAGGCCTTAACACTCTTCCAGTCATCTCCATCGTATTAAAGAGGCCTTAACACTCTTCCAGTCATCTCCATCGTATAAAGAGGCCTTAACACTCTTCCAGTCATCTCCATCGTATAAAGAGGCCTTAACACTCTTCCAGTCAACTCCATCGTATAAAGAGGCCTTAACACTCTTCCAGTCATCTCCATCGTATAAAGAGGCCTTAACACTCTTCCAGTCATCTCCATCGTATAAAGAGGCCTTAACACTCTTCCAGTCATCTCCATCGTATTAAAGAGGCCTTAACACTCTTCCAGTCATCTCCATCGTATTAAAGAGGCCTTAACACTCTTCCAGTCATCTCCATCGTATAAAGAGGCCTTAACACTCTTCCAGTCATCTCCATCGTATTAAAGAGGCCTTAACACTCTTCCAGTCATCTCCATCGTATTAAAGAGGCCTTAACACTCTTCCAGTCATCTCCATCGTATTAAAGAGGCCTTAACACTCTTCCAGTCATCTCCATCGTATAAAGAGGCCTTAACACTCTTCCAGTCATCTCCATCGTATTAAAGAGGCCTTAACACTCTTCCAGTCATCTCCATCGTATTAAAGAGGCCTTAACACTCTTCCAGTCATCTCCATCGTATAAAGAGGCCTTAACACTCTTCCAGTCATCTCCATCGTATAAAGAGGCCTTAACACTCTTCCAGTCATCTCCATCGTATAAAGAGGCCTTAACACTCTTCCAGTCATCTTCATCGTATAAAGAGGCCTTAACACTCTTCCAGTCATCTCCATCGTATTAAAGAGGCCTTAACACTCTTCCAGTCATCTCCATCGTATAAAGAGGCCTTAACACTCTTCCAGCCATCTCCATCATATAAAGAGGCCTTAACACTCTTCCAGTCATCTCCATCGTATAAAGCTAATTTTCCATGTGACAGTGTTGTATTTAAATATTCTTAACCAACTCCATTTTATTTTAGGTCACTTTAAAGGGGGAGCAAGACTCTAATGAAAATTAAATAAACCGTAAGTTTGAAATACTCAACTTTTTTGATTCAAAACGCTCTTAAAAAAGCAACAATATATAAAACAATTTAAACCTCGGAAGTAAACCATTTAAAAGGAAACCAGTTCCATTTTTTGTATTTATGTTCCCTTAGATTTAATACTAATTTTAAAAATTATAGACTTGTCTTAACAGTTATATCTTTAACAAAATAATAGTTCTCTCGACCTTAACAAGACTACATTCACTCAAACTTACTATACTACTACGTTCACCATGTTATATCTTAGTCAAGTCCATCTGAGAAAAAAAGTCACTCTATTTTGTTTGTTTACGTTATTAAAGACGTACTGACTACATAAATGTATAAAACAGAACTTAAACAACTCCACAGTTTTAATAAGTCTATTATAAAATCACGAAGATAGTGAGTTTACAGATTGCATTAATAATTGACCCCTTAGATATGTTATCATTTCCAATGGGCTGACTAACCGATATCCCGACTTTTTTTATAAGTTAAGTGTAAACGCCGACTAAAGATGGTGTCAAAATGGGTAGACAGAGTTGTAAGTATCACTTTAAAAAGTCGTTTTAAATTTTTAAAATGGCTTACACTTGAATTTGTTTAACGTAACCCTAACACTGTAGATGGGTAGCTAAAATATACATACATTTAGTTATAGTTTCCGTTTTTTATATTTATGTTATTAAATTCTAGTTATTTTGAAGGGAGTTTTACCCACTCCCAATTGTACGTTCTCGTATTTTAGAATTAATTCAAAAATATTATTAAGACTGACATTAACTAAATACAAATTGTTTAATAGTAATTTTCAAAGTTCTACTGCTTGAAGAACGTCATAAACTACACTGAGAACCACCCTTTCACTAATTCACTAATAGTTCCTTTACGATACTGTGTTTTAAACCAAAACAAATTTGTTTAAGAATGTAATTAATACCACAACTAATCCGTAAAATCATTAAATTTAATTGAAATGTTAAGAATGTAGTAAATAAAACAATATACTTCATGTTAATAAATTAAATTTACGTTCGAACGGTGAATTCAGTAATACCTTGAACTGGCAGCATGGAATTAAGATATGCTCATTAATTAGGCCTACAATATTTCCTCATTTTAATGAACATGTCAAGGCAAAATAAATCAATTAAGTGTAATTTATTTTCTTACATGTTTTGATATCTTTTTTAAACATCATCCTGTATTATGTTAATTTCCAATAATATTAGCATTTTAGTTTTGAATACAACAGGTGTGTGCGAAAATGACAAATAGACCAATGTGATATATATTAAACGAATAAAAGCAACTTTAAATATAAAGCAGGTATGTTGTTTAGTCCCAGATATTTAGTTATGGATGAAACCTAAATTTAGTTCGTTTCACTCTACCAAAGATCACATAAAACAGTTAGTTGTTATGGAGATTTAAGAGCTCGGCACATTGGATCTAACCTACTCACTCAACATGTTTGTAAGAAATGAAAGCTCTTGATTTGAAAAGGTTTTCCGAATTCTCAACAATAGCCAAAGCAAGATGTATTATGAACATCTTTTGATCTTTCAAAATGGAGTGTTGAATAACTTACTCTTTCAATTTAGGAAATGTAGAATGTCCGTCTAAAATATTGGCTCACTATTTAGGGGAAAAAAACAAACAAAAAAGCACTAGAAAAAAATCTTTGTAGTGATGAATAAATGAAGTAACTAAGTTATGTTACATTTATGGTACAGTTTCATGTTATAGGCCTAGAAATAATTTTTTATAAACTATTGACATTTTACGTATTTTGTGATGCAATTAAAATAAATAGCAATAATAAAATATTAATTTTTCATTGTTTTGTCGAAGCGACACACTTTAGCATTTAAGTTAATAATACTAGCCGACAGTCCTCGATACGCTACGTGGTGGTTATCTACGCTTGCTTCCCCTTCCTTCCGTAATTATTTCTAAACCATCACATCAGAATAAAAGCTCAGCTTTCTTCCGTTCTCCTAGATAGCAAATCTTTATAACTTAGAAACTCCTTTAAGTCTTCTTCAGGGTGATGCGATTACTGCAATCAAGATAGACTTCGTAGTTAAACATTTAACAAAGAAAATCGAATTAGCCAAGCTTTTGTATCAGTTCATTTTTTGTATGAGCTATTTGGAATAAACTAATACCAATGTTACCCTTGTAGAAAAAATTAAATGTTGAGGGGTCTTTTCTTCCCCTTAGGATTGAAATTTCGATAAATCCTTTCTTAGTGGGTTTAGTGGGTCTATGACACAAAAGCTGACTTCCCTCCAAATTCCATCAAAATCTGTAAAGTTGTTCCGTGGATTTCGTGATGAGTGAATGCATAGTTTGTTCGTTCAAATATATTGTCATTTGCCCTACTTTAATCATTGTTGTCTGTTTCCTATTTTCTGTCGTTAACGCTCTGTACAGCTTATGACTTTGTATATATGTAACCTTTGTTTGCAGCTAATGACTTGTCTACTAGTCGCTACGTCTTCCTTCGTCGGAGTCTTCATGGGTTACAAATACATGGAACATAAGTATCGGAACATAGTGGTAATACGACAGTAAAACTACACGATTAAAAACTTTACGCCTAATATTTATGATTAATTTAAGTTCATGTTTCCTCTGGGAATAAAATGTAAGACAAAAAAAACTGTATCATTTAGCTTTGCTTAAGTTTTTAAGATAAATGTTACAATACAAATTATAAAAAGTATTGCCTAGTTCTAAAAAAATAATATAGCCTAACTATTTCTAAAAATCTTACATTGTCAATGTAGTTAACGCAAATCTAACTTCATCATGTTTTTTTTTTTTTTTTTTTTTTTTTTAAGTTTGATGAATGTATTTGATTAAAAAGTAATAACATATGTTATTCATATTTACTATGTAGGCCTACATATTTATTACATTATAATGTATCCATTTTTGATATTTATGAAGTATTTCGATGGCAATAAATAATATTTAATACCGACATTCTAAGTGAATTGAGGATAACTTACAAACTGAATAATAAGTAGACAAAACAATTCATTCACATGTTTTATAATATTATTAAAACTGTTTTTATTACCATTTGTTTGTATATATTGTAATATCAAATGATGGAAACCATTCTTAACCGCTATCCTGATCCTTACGAGCATATTTTTTTTTATTTATTTTTTTTTATTTTTATTTTTTTTTTACTATTCAGAATCACATCAGTGTTACTTATGAACCATTCATATCTACCTATGTAATTATTGTTTTATTAATAAACTAGGTACACTCCATAAAATTTACCACAAAGTAACTATGGGCCACGAGGTGTTTTTTATGGTTATATATTACAATTTACATATATTTACTATAATGTATTTAAAAAAATACCTCTTAAATATTCATTATGTTAATTTTTTACAAACTATTTATACCGTCTTAAAAGACTGAATCCCATTTGATAACAGTAATTGGGGTTCAAAGGTTGGCATGTTCAATCATAGTTTAAACAATATGTTAGTAACCAGGCCCCTAAGGATACCGGTCCAAGTGTTATGGTACCTCCCCAAGGCACTAATGGTACCAGTCATGAGGATGACCCCGAATTATAGTTCGTTTCGAAATAGGCCTACATATAATTCCAAACTTAATGGCGTCTAGCGTGTGAGGGTGACGCCATTAAAGTACAAAGTACTTGTGTCTTAGTGTTTAAATATCGACCTCCATTCACGGAGCTGAATCCAGGTTTCGTAACCATTCAATGTCTGCTGATCCGATTGAATGAAGACCAGCTGACTCTACCCCCCCCCCCGAAAAGAACGTAATTATAATTACTAAACACGGTGATGTGGGCTGTCAGTGGTTCCCTCATTGCACCCCCTCTACAGACTTCCAGTGTTGTGCAACATAGCTCCTCCAGATATAAGACGCAAAGAGGCACTTCTCAGAAAGTTCAAAAAGATCCTATCTTCTCCGAATATCCCCATTTTATAAGATATCCCAAAAGACATTTGGCAACTTAAATCCAGAAAACCACCTCTTCGATTATCTTCTCAGTTAATTTCAAATTACTTTTCGCCAAAAACCAACTGGGTGTTAACTTGGGATATGTGTGACTGTTGAAACAAGTTTTGGTGTCAGACCCAACGGCCGTCATCAGTGGAATAAACGTTCCTCGTAAGGAATGGACTATATAGAGTCGTTTTCGCACGGGTATGTGATGAAGGCAATATTGACCCTAAATAAAGGCAATAAAGCAAATTGGAAAAATAAGTGGGGGTGGTTGCAAGTAATCATATGACTGGGGAGTCAAAGGTCAAACTATGGATGGCATAGTTTTAATGATTGCCCATCGCGCTCTTTTTAAGTTAAGTGGGGGAATATCATTTACTTTACTTGTTATTTGGTACAAAGTGTTTGTTTTGTATGGAAACAATGTATCTGTTGTCTGTTAAACTGTTATCAACATTGATCAAACTAAATCCAGCTCCTGCATCTAAAGAAATGTATACATTAGTTAATTACATTGTTGTTTGCACAAAACAGTTTTGTACATTTCTTTAACCTTTATTGTAACTAGGGGACACCCCTGCACACTACGTGTGCCAACCCCGTCACTCCCTGCGCTCGTGACGCCTTGGCATGTAAATTTTGACTTCAAACATTAGTAATGAAACTGTATTAAGTAAAATCATATTATTTAAATTCATTTACAGTAGCTCACTCACTGCACTTGATTTGTACTCCAATATTATTACTAAGCCTATTTCAAATGTTTTCATTTTATTAACGGCTGATGATAAAATATACACAGACATACATGTATTCACTCTTTTATAATTAACTTGATATTTTACTGTGCTGCTCTCTATGTTTAATCTAACAAATTATCTGTACCATTTAACATTTATTTATGACACCAGCTGGCCAATTAACATTAATCTCCATAAAATAACATTGCAACTTTGACGCCGTTTAGGACAAAACCTAAGGAAATCTATAGAATCTAGCTCCGTTATGACTTTTTAAGTCCGTTATAAAAATGTCATCGAAATCGGTCTTATTCTTATTCTTACAATCATATGAGACGCCGACACAACGTTGTTGGTATTTTAAGGCGAATATGAATGATTATATGAGTGTAGGATGAGTGTGGGTGAGTATAGTCTGGTTACTAACTGAGTTCAACTGTTCCTCAGAAAGGGCAATTTATTAATAGCCCAATTGCCAGGGCAACTAAGGGACCTACAGCTTTACGTGGAATCCGAACCACGTAGTGCTGGTCTGATTTTCAGCTAATTGACAAGTCTGATACTCAGTTATCTCCCCCACACAACATCCATACCATGATTACCACCCAACATGGACACCCCAGACTTCTCTAGTAGTCAAATAATAAGTTCAAAAAGTGAGTGAACTAAATGACCCGATTTTTTTAATATATAGGACAAAGATCATACTGTATTCAAATTTATATGTACAAAAATAAACTGATAACCCTGACATAAAGATAACAACTTATAAAGTTTTGATTTACATTTGAATTTTAATTACATGGTAAAAGTATATGATTACAATAAGCTATTTGCAACATAAAAACTTTGAATACAAATAGTTTTAAAGACAATCTCAAATAAATATTGGTAAATAAGTGGAACTCTTTTAAATGGGTAATTTCATAGAGAAGAAAGGAACAGAGGTCGCATCCAATAGTACGCTGAATATGTGTTGAGTAATAATTCCTCATGTTTGCGATAATAGAGCCAGCACCTTGTCAGTCCCTCCACCAAATTCCCAAACGTAACACTTATTACTACGGATGTCTTAAAGTTGGGCCTACATAAATAGTTGAAATCTATTACAACTTCCACTTACACGTTCGTTGCGGCCATAAGAAAGCGACTTCTGTTCCTTTCTTCTCTGTGGTGATGTGTAAGTTTCCAGAGAAGGATTATACTGCTTTGCACCGCGTGGGCACTATGGGGAAGAGGGGAGAGGAACTAGAGTGGTTTGAGAACTCCTGTGGGGATGTGAGTGTGTTTGCATCTGTGTAGAGGAGGGTTGAATGTCTTGGATACTTTGAAGATACAATTTGTATGTGGTTTGAATTAGGAAGGTGAATGTTGCATTTATAGATATCCAATTAACAACACATTTAAGTTAATATACCAATTAGTAAATTTGATTAACAATGTTTGAATATACTAGTTGAATACATTTTTAATTTGTTTATTTTAGGAACACTTAAAGATCGATTTGAAACACTTACATCATTTTACTTCATTTTTATAAAATACATTATTTACTAGCCTACAATGTAAGTAAATAAATTATAGATAAGGTTTTTTTTATAAATTATAGATGTAATAAATTATTTAATTTTATTTCTGCTATCTTCTCTCCTCCTCTTCAAAGTCCTCGGCAATCACCACCGCAACGAATGACCCAATAAACGAAGACACCATCATCATTATCTGAAACACAAAGATATCAACACTCAATCAAAGCCTAGAAAATTATTTTATTGTTCCAGAAGAAATATATATTTTGTATTAACTTTCTACGTTAAATTTTGTTTAACCTTTTTTAGAAGATAATGAATTCCCTATAAATTTTTAACGTATTCTTGTTTTTTTATATAGTGAGCTTACTCTGTCCTACATACTTACTTACATGTGAGACGCTGACACAACGTTGTGTGAATATGAATGATGATAATGAGGCAAATCAGAACAGACTGTGAGAATATGTGTACATATTTTGTACTGTTTCTTTCTTTTTGATTTTGTATGATGAACACATTATACGGTAAAAGTAAAATGACAATCAATGATTTTTTCTCTTGACAAACAAGAAATTTGCTTAATAAAGATGAGTGAAACGATATGTATAAACCAGCTGATTTCAACGATAAGTTAGATGCATTTTATGCCCAGTTAAAGCAACACTTTGAAGTATCGTTCCCCAAAAAGCGGCTAAAGATCAAAGATATGAAATCTCATAGAATTAAACTAAGCAAAGAAATACTTGAACTAAAAGAGAAGGTGACTGAAATGTATATAACAACAAAAAATCTCCCTTCTGATAATTTTATGAGGCAGTATTATCTTAGAACAAAACCAAGTACAGGAAAGCAATACATGAGGCCTTCCACTGACAGTAAAAACTGCCCAAGTTTGCCTTTTTGCTGATGACACTTCCCTCTCACTGTCCACTCCTTCTCGAGAACAATTAGAAATCAATGCTCTTCTGGAATCCAATAACCTCCTCCAATGGTTTGAGGATCATTCACTTGAAGTTAATTCATTAAAATCACATCTCATTAAATTTCACCTTAGTCAAAATTCGTCTGATTTTGACTTTGGGTTCAGTGTTTTCCTTGGAGACACAGAACTAGAATCATCGGAGACTGCGAAATTCCTGGGTCTAACTATAGACGATAAATTGAGTTTGTATCCCCATATTATGAATGTATCCAATAAAATGAGCACTGGAATCTTCATATTGAGGAATCTTGCAGGGACGGTGGGCCCTGAGGTTCTTCTCACTACCTACTACGGATTGCTGTATCCGCACCTTGTATATGTAGTTCCCGTGTGGGGTGGGGATTCTCGGAGGACGCTATTCTTGTTTAGATAGCAAAAAAAACTATAAGGGTGATATTTTCATTAAAAAGGCGTGACTCTTGTCGTGAATACTTCCGAACGCTTAACATTCTTACCTTCCCTTCAATTTTTATTCTAGAAACCCTGAGCTTTGTTAAACAAAATTTCCACCATTTTTCAACAGCTTCTAATCATATTTACAATCTCCGCAATAACCACATGATTAACATTCCTTCTCATTCTACTTATTTTTTTTAACGTAACCTTCTATACAATGGAGTCAAAATCTTCAATAGCTTACCAACTGCACTGAGGATGGAGTCCGATAGCGCTAATTTCCGGCGTCAGGTAAAAAAAACATACCTCATTGATAAATGCCATTACAGTGTCAAGGAATATGTGGCTGGCGGTCATGTAAAATAGTTCCGACATTCTTGATTTAAAGGTAAATTCGTTTTATGTATTTTTAGTTTTCTTATTTGTAAATACAAATATTGTGTATAGTTAATACTGACTTTGTAAAATTATATAGCTATATACTCAATGTATAATATTGACTTGGCAAATGCAGGATATATTGTCAATTGTGCCCAATAAATGATTGATTGATTGATTTATTTATTGATAAAGATATTGTATTTAAAAAATAACAAAAAATACCAATAATCTGATCTGATCTGAATTGTATCAATGTAAATTAATAACCACAAAATATTTTCTTATTTGAGTGATATGATCTAGTAACAACTACTACAAATACTACTCACCACAATTCTAGTCCATAGCTCCATTTTCATTCGAGCTTGTCTGTTTTTTGTGTGGTTTATCATGTTGTGTAATATCTTCATATCAGTACATGATAAACTGTAAATTATGCTAACTAAATATGTAATTGTCAGTATATACTGTCTTATCTACTCATTTATGTTTGAGATATAAAAACTTTAAATGCTCTTATTCTAATGATATGATTGTGTATTCCATTATTGTACTGTAAGCGATTTGACTTTTTAACAAAAACTCGTTTGAGAAATAGCCTACTTTCGAGGATTGCCTCTATAGACAGAGAACACTAAAAGGCCCACACACAAATAAACCTATGGATACAAAAGAAAGGTTTTGGAACAACGTAGGCTACGTACAGTGTTCCATACGTATATTGACAACAGAATAAAATGAGATTTGTCTATTTCTTTAACTATGTATTGACCCACCTACCTGTCCATACACGTACAGCCCATAACAATCCATCCCTCCACTTACAGTAGTTATGGACCCATACTGTGGTTATGACTCGCCCACCCATGCATGTTCAATGGCTATACAAACACTTTAAGGATTAATACAAATTCTTAAAGTATACGGTAATGAGTCCTCATAAATTAGGCTGAATTACTCGTTGTTTTCTCATCCCAAATGAGTCAAAAGGTACAGTTTCAGCTTGCATTGATATAAACTGGTGCGGGCCATCAATATCACTGTATGTGTATGGGTGGGTCAACACCTAGTAAAGAATTTGGATGCAGAACGGCTTTGATGGAAAACGTCTGAGAAATCTGTTATCAGTAATTAAAGGACGTAAGACATCATGGAACTCTGTTACAACTTACACCTATACACGTCAATACCACTGTAAGTGTGGGAGTGTGCGGGTGGGTCAATACCACTGTACGTGTAAGAGGTGGGCGGGTTGGTCAATACCACTTTACGTGGGGGTGGGCGGGTGGGTCAATTCCCTGTACGTGTGGGGGTGGGTCAATACCACTGTACGTGTGGGAGTGGGTGGGTGGGTCAATACTACTGTATGTGGGTGGGTGGGTCAATACGTCCTGTCATCCTCCTAGGGGACACGTCCTGTCATCCTCCTAGGGGACATCTTCCAGATCTTCGTCCTAAAAATACTTTACATAACAACCACCGGCCCAATGTGTCCCTGGGTTAATACTTAAAGGACTTTAGACGCAACTCACGTCTTTGTCAGAGTTGATGGTGTACAAAACTCATGACAAGGTCCTAACGATGACCTCCCACCCACTGCAATTAGTTCATAAATCAAGATGACATTATAATATTTTAAGTATGAAAAATCTAACTTGCAGGCAAAATTTGAAGTTTCTAGTTTATTTTATCTTAAAACTAGGTCAATTAAATATTTTTTTATCCTGGGGTTTTGTCTGATTTCAGGCAATTAATTTTCAAACTCAAGCCAGTGAATAAACCTGCCTAAAAGCTTTCTTACAGTTGCCTCAGTACACAGAGGATATCTTTCTCAAGAAAAAGCGTTGCGTCATTGGCAAACAAGAACAATATAGTACAGTTCGTTTATATAAAATAATAAAAAGCCCAATACAATGCTCTGAAGGAACACACGTTTAACAGTTAGTTGTGCTAATGGAACATCATTACAGCTGAGATCTCTGTCTGTATGTAAGATATGAACAAGTAATCTCGAGTGCGTCCCTTCCAAGTTACATTTTAAGTTCACGCATGTTGTACATCATAATGCAGCATTATGCTTGAAGATATACAAGATTACTGTATTTTGTATTAAAGCTGGCTTCAAACGCAAACTATTTGACAAAGAGCTCAAAACTAAGAAAGTCGGCTACTGGATTAATTGCCAACATTCCGCGACACTGTGATTGCAAAATAAGCAAATTATTGCAGCTCTGACAACAGTATCAAATAACATTTTCCCAGTTAATATAGACATGAAATTGTATGTAATTACGCAGTAACTTTGAGATATTAACGGCATTGAATTGAAGACACTCAGCTGTTAAAATCAAACAATAAGCCCCACCAACCACCATTCAGCCTTCTAATGGTCGTCTGAAGCAGTCAGGTGTACCAGCTGTTGTATTTCATAACTGTCAGATTTCAGTTTGTATAAAGTGCCAATAATTTCAATTGACACTTTATATACTTGATTCGTATCATTGTAACACATAGAATTTAAACATGAATAGTTTAACTACCAATGTATTATTACATTTTAGAGGTTGATTATTTCTTCCAAGGGTAAGTTTACCACTTGATTGGCTTTAAACATTCAATTAGTAGCCTAATGTTTTTATTATCATGTGCATATGCCTAAATATATTCAAGTTAACAAATTATAATTGTATTAATTAAAAATGTATATTTATATACACTTATTTTCTATTGTTTAATATGTATATAACCTATGAAAAAATAATAAAAATACTAGCTTTAGTTTAGTTTACTAACCTTGAACTAATTAGTACAAGCATAACTTAGCCTTTTGAACCAAATTGATATGGAAAATATTGGCCTAGATGTCACTGATTTCAATACAAGAACTGGGAATCCAAAAGACAGTTCTCACTCCATACTACTTATTTTGTATTTTTCATAACAGGCCATAGATCTAGTCACAAAGATTAGAATGTGTACTTTCTTCTGGCCATCCATTTACAAAGGTCTCTTTGGCAGATCAGAGCGTAAATTATGGTATTTGAAACGAAATCCATGCCAAAAATAACCTAATTGTAACTCTGGCAAATATGGAATAGCGCCCATGTATTAACTCTGGGGCATATTTAACAATATTTATTTATTCATTTTCTTAACTGCTTGATTAGTTAAACCTAACATTGATTTTATTCAATGCAAATTGAGAATCAGGCATTAAAACAATTTCACTATCTATAATCCGTTTCATATCTATAAACAAAATTTTAATTGGTGTTTCAACTAATTTAGTTACAGATAGTTGCCAATATCAATGAATGAAATGAAAATTATCTTTATTTATTAGGGACAAAGCTAGGACCATAAAAGTCCTCTCCACTTAACCGTAAACAATTAAAAGCATTTTTTCAAAATTTAACTTAAAAGTTTAAACAAAAGGATTATTTGGAATAATTAATAATTTACGGTATTAAATATTAATATATAGTATACTGTTTACAAGGAAATACAATAAAAGATATTCATGATTACAAAAACGTATACATCATTCATAAAATCAAGCCACACACACCATAAACACTTTCCTACCAACACCAGCCTACCGCCCCTACAAATCTCGTCATATTTGACTTCTAATCTCCAATATTACAATATGTATTACAAATTATATAAATAGTACCATAGTTTTTAAAAATTATTTGACTGTAGGCCTATCAAGTGGTTTGTTGAGTGGTCATAAATACAAATTTGCACATTTTTGCTGGATTGATGCAGGTAGGCCTTCCTGAAAATCCTAACTATGATTTAATAAGATCTATTTAGTAATTTACTCCATGGCAGTACTAAGTGGGGTAGTGTGGAAACTCCAACAAAAATAAAATCTAATGTTCCCCTCTCCCTTACAATTTCCTATAGGCCTACATATTTTTTTTTTTTTTTTTTTTTTTTTGCTTTTAGTGCAATTTAAGCAAGCTTATGAAAATTGCAGAAATTTTGAAATAGATAAAGTAATTGTTGATATTTTTAAATTGATTAATCTATAATCATATAACGTAACCACAACCACTTATCTTTTGAACATATTAAGTAAGTTACTTTTCTATCACTTACTCTTACATAAACTACAAACTAGTTCTATGTTACACAGGCAGTACTTGCTTTTACGAAGCCAAGAGGAGTATGAAGGCGACCTACCTTCAAACAGAAATAATACTTATTACTAATTTCATTAATGTTTTAATTACATATTACTTCGTATGCAATGCTGTTGAGAGAAGGATTTCAAAGCCCACCCATACATGTACAGTGTTATTGACCCACCCGCCCAGCCTTACATGTATAGTGGTATTGACCCACCGCCCACCCATACACGTACAGTGGTATTGACCCACCCCCCCCACCCATACACTTAGAGTAATATTGACCCACCCACCCACCCATACACGTACAGTGGTATTGACCCACCCATACATGTACAGTGGTGGTACAGTGGTAGCCTGTTTAAAATACGTTAAAGTTAGTTAATATAACTAAGAGAAACGTATTCTATCATATTAGTCCACCCACTGATCCATACACGTGCAGTCTGTACAGGCCCACCTGCCCTCCCATACACGTACGGTCTGTAGAGACCCACCCGCCCTTCCATACACGTACGGTCTGTAGAGACCCACACGCCCTTCCATACACGTACGGTCTGTAGAGACCCACCCGCCCTCCCATACACGTACGGTCTGTAGAGATCCACCCGCCCTTCCATACACGTACGGTCTGTAGAGACCCACCCGCCCTCCCATACACGTACGGTCTGTAGAGACCCACCCGCCCTTCCATACACGTACGGTCTGTAGAGACCCACCCGCCCTTCCATACACGTACGGTCTGTAGAGACCCACCCGCCCTCCCATACACGTACGGTCTGTAGAGACCCACCCGCCCTCCCATACACGTACGGTCTGTAGAGACCCACCCGCCCTCCCATACACGTACGGTCTGTAGAGACCCACCCGCCCTCCCATACACGTACGGTCTGTAGAGACCCACCCGCCCTTCCATACACGTACGGTCTGTAGAGACCCACCCGCCCTTCCATACACGTACGGTCTGTAGAGACCCACCCGCCCTCCCATACACGTACGGTCTGTAGAGATCCACCCGCCCTTCCATACACGTACGGTCTGTAGAGACCCACCCGCCCTCCCATACACGTACGGTCTGTAGAGACCCACCCGCCCTCCCATACACGTACGGTCTGTAGAGACCCACCCGCCCTCCCATACACGTACGGTCTGTAGAGTACCCGCCCTCCCATACACGTACGCCCAAATATGAATCAATACCACTATACGTCAATGGGTGGGCGGGTGGGTCAATACCACTGTATGTGTATGGGTGGGTGGGTGGGTCAATACCTCTGTACGTGTATTTAATTAGGCATTAGGTACAAATGAATTGCGATAGATCATAGCACTGTCGCTTTAACTGGGGCAGACGGAGGCTCGTGAGTGTGCGTGCATATTTCAAGGCTCCCCACTGTGCATTCTTCTCTCCACGCCTTATCCCTATTGCCCCTTACTTAAACTCTTTAAATCTGAATGCTTGTCGGTCCGCCCGATTTGCCTCTTGTGTTTCGGCAATAAAGACTGTGTTCTGTTCATCCTGCTGTCCTTACACGACAATCCAGAGCAATAATTTGCACTCCTACTGAAAACAGGATTCTTCTGTGTGCTTTTAGACAAGATTATAAAATCTGGGATTATTATTACATAATCAGATAACATGTATATACTGATATGTGTTAAGCTACGGATGAAGTATAAAATACATAAAAATTCATATCTATTTAAGAATATCCATATTTATTACGCCTGGGTAACCATATGATTAAGTTATACCATATGATTATACCAGCACTAATTTTGACAGTTCTTAGTAATGTGTTAGGGGTACTACTACTTAACAATGTTACGTTTACTGCACAGATCTGTAATCTATAATAGGGACAGAGTAAAATAAGGAAAAAGATTAACCTCTTCTATATAAACAAATAATATCGGCAATAAAACTGGGGGACAAACAATATAGCCCAAAATAAACAATTTATTTGTGATATTTAAATAACTAAATTTAAGTTGCAACAAAATAATTATCATTAAAATTAATTTAAATTTCTATAGTTCGGCCTAAAATGAATCCTCATGTTTGCAAACATTAAAAATGAGGAGATAAAGTATACTATTTTTTTAAGTACTTTCATTAACATTGAAACCTAGTTTTGACAATTTAGGTAATTTGTGTTTTAAATTTCAGATGAATGTTGTAACAGGTGGATGGATAGCATTGACGATTGCCCTGTCCATTTCAACATTTGGTTTTGTTCCCTGCACCTCATCAGTCTTAGGTGTAATATTTTTTCTAGCTGGGTAAGTCAGAACTTGAATTAAAGATGAAAAGTAATATTTTGAAAATTTTAATCAATTTTAATGTTACCATACCAAAGGCCTAGTTGTAATTAATGAATAAATTATAAGGAAATTGGATTTAATTCAATTAAATATGAAGACCTTTCCTGAATATTCAACTAATGAATGATTGTCAATTTGAGATGGAGTCGATATCAGTATTATTCATTTTTTAATACGTTTGTGTAAATTTCTAATAAAAAACATGTTTTTACTTATTGTTTTTTATTGGTAATTTGTACAAATGTATAAACAAATAATGAATTATTGTTAGCTCAGTGAAAACTCAAGGTTTCGGACAAAATCGCAAGTTCATGCCCTACACCCACATGTCCCTCGGACCTGGCCCTTGATGTTTGGCCTATTGACTCAATATAACACAGCATTACATGACAGCTCAGGCACTCAATATATATAGATGGGCATGATGACTTTCTCCTACCCACCCACCCAACTCACAAGAAACTTGAAACAGACATGATTCATGACAGATTAATAATGACTAAATCATATCCTGTTCACACAGCTTAATGTCGCTATGTATCTATACCGTTTAAATTGATGGAGATAATGTGCTCTGTCCCCCAAGAAGTCTGCTAGTGTGGCGGCTCAGTGTTTAAGGCTTCAGACTGCAAAGTCCAAGATTCGAATCCCTAACTAAGCTCGTTCTTAGACTTACATACCATTTATACTGGCAATGGAATTTTTATTTTTTTTTTTTTAATAAAAAGTAGTCTAGGTTTTTTAACTATTAAATTATTATAATGTAACACCTAACAAATCTACAATAAATGACAAGTGAACAAATGTCATTATGTTATTTAGAGAACTAAATATTTTACAATATTGTCTCACAAACACTTTTATTTTATGGTGTAATCACCCGTTAATTTATGCAGAAGACGTTCACCCCATTTAGTTAAGAAGTTTAATTGATTGTCTTTCACAATATGCTCTAAAGCATACTCAAGCTACTAGAACATTTCTGGTACATACACTTACATACATAACCCACCCACCCGCCCATACACATACAGTCTTTTTCTCCTAGACTTGTCCAAGGATTTATTTTCATTCACTGTTACTAATATTTGGTGAATTATACCAGGAAGTTATATTGTACGTGTGTGGGTGGGTGAATCGACAACAAAACCAAAGAGTGTGTGGCTGGATGAGGTTGAGGGCCAACAACACAGAATGTTTTCTCAACTTATAAAATTATATTTTGACTTTATATAAATTAGCCTGTATATGAAATGCTGTGTGGATCATTCTCCAATCCTTCAAATAGAGTAGTCTATATGTATGTGAGATATCCATTAACAAGAGTTTAGGTGTTTAAATTTGTTCACAAAGAGTTTCACAATCATAGACAGGTGGCTTTTAAGTAATTTTGTCTAACATAGCCTACCTAATACAGTATTTGAATTACTAGACATTTTAGGTGTAATCTTTGTACTAGATTTTACCAGTCTACCATAGCAATATATATATATATATATGAAATTATACATTTATATAATGTAGGAGTCTTCAAAAAACTAAGAATTTGTAAATAAATTATGTCTGACTACTATAAATACCTATATACAAAAAAATTTGGACATAATTGTTATTCAACAGAAAGACATACTAACGTAATTTCTTCTCAGTTATATTTCACTTGACTTTTATTAGGAGTTAAAGTAAATGGAATCCAAAAACTAATTATAGAATATCTTAACATGTATTTTATTAATGTATTATGTTTTATTTTCAGTGGTATAGCCCTACTGTTCATTCGTCAAGAAAGAAAAATTTCTGATAGATATAAAGAAAAATGTTCCAATGCCGACATCAACGGTTTGTATCAGGTAATACTCTGGTCTATTTAAATAGAGTTTTTATGATTTTTAAGAATATCTCAAATGCTATTTTTTAGCATGATACCAATACCTTGATATTTTATTTATGTTGTATATTTATTTATTCTTGATATAATAAATATCAGGGTTTGAATTGATATAGCTTGAAGTGGGATGGAACAAGAAAATGTTATAGTTAGGTACAAACCTAATAAGTAATCATGCATTGAAGGTTCGAAGTTAAGACAGCCAAGGGATGATGGGCAGAGTAAGTACTAATGCGCCCGAGGTTCGAAGTCAACGAGCCGAGTGATAAGGGCAGAGTAAGTACTCATGCACTGATGGTTCAAAGTCAAGGTAGCGGTCAGATGAATTAACATGACTTACATGATAATAGTTCTAGAGGCATCAGTTTGTCATGCTCACCACCTGTGTAGACATAAGACACTTGGTTATTTATACTTGTTTTACACTTGGTTATTTGATTACAAGTAGTCCTACAGGTACTATGAGGTCAAACTTTTTGTTTTCGGTCTATATTTTTAATTGAAGACAAATGAATATCAAATCACCATGCTTACATAAAATACCAACACTACTGCTCCGGAAACATAATAACAAGAAATAGGCTAGATATTAATATTTTACCAGAAAAAATGTACATTTAAAAACAAAACACCAAACCGTTCTGAGAGAGTCTTGTCCTGAAGTAGTTTACAAGTGTAAATGTTATGAGAAGTTTCCTGAAAAGCAAAACACTGAGTTTGATATTGAGATCCTGACGCTTGAGTAATCAACATGGATACATTTCTATGTGAGGGACCTGGTTTAGTGTCCGAGAATTTTACAAACTTTCGTGAAGATCTTGTAAGTTGGAGGGGTTTTGATTTTAATGTAGACTGAGGACCGTGTAGGCTGGCATCTTCAGTTTGATCACATTCTGTGTTTAGAAATTTTATAATTACATCTATAATAGGAAGAGAGTGCACTTCACAATCTCAAGACCTAAAACATTCCAGTGTGCGACTTAATTCCTGGTTTAATTTACATAGCAAGTGGGCATATAGAGGAGGATTTGGTTGTGATGTAATGTCACATTCTAAAGCCGTGTGTGTTCTAATGTCAGATTTATAAACTGTCTCTGGAGTTTCCTTGAGCCTACAGAGAGGTTAGGTAGATCCTAAATGGTATTTAAGGGCAATGTTAAACAAACACCTAGTACACCTAGCATTGTAGTATCTATCCTTTAATAACTGATATGTGATAAGATAGTTTTAACCAGAAATATTTAAGGCTTTTATAAGGTTTAGAGGTTCACCAGATAATAAATGCCTTTATCATATGATGAATTTATATGATGAAATGCTGTTATACGATGAAATTTCTTTTTTATTTAGTAGATTTAAGATCCTTTTTTGAACCATTCAACAATATAACATTATAATAACCCATGTCAACAAGAATAAAATTTTAAATCTTCTTATACGATGAACATTTTTTTAAATTAGCAGCATAGATATTGAAACATATGACCAAGCTCAACATCTCAAAGCGCTATGAGAGCACTGATGTATTTAGGAAAGATGACTTGGCATTAATGAGCAGTGCCACGCACTCCTGCAGTCATTTCTAAGTGGTATCTATCAGTGCTATAAGCAGTCATCCTGTTAAATAAAAATGCAAAATAAAAGAAATTTAAATCCTGTCTGGAATTGATTGTTGCCTATGTTTGCTGGATGTCTACAAAGTTTTTTTTATGTGTATTTATAAATGTTTACAACAATGAACAGAAATGAAAATTAGTATCGAGCTCGAATATCTGGCACAGAGTTAATGATCGTGTTTGAACAGATGTCATTTATGGTTGGTATCAAATAGATCAATTATTCAATTATCAATTATCAATTATCATTATTCATCTCTAAGACGCCGATCTCAGAGATATGGGCGAATATGAGGTGTGAATGAGTGTGATGAGTCTAGATGAAGGAGTGTAGTCATTGTTACTATCTGAGTTCAACTTAAGAAAGGACTATTAATTAATAGCCCAATAGCCAGGGCAACTTTGGGACCTACAGCTTTACGTGGAATCCGAACCACGTAGTGTTGGTCTGATTTTCAGCTAATTGACAAGTTTGACACTTAGTCCCCTACACAACACCCGAACCTTGACTACCATTCAACACGGACACTCCAGACTTCTCTAGTAGTGTCTATATTGATGACAACCATTGAGCAGACACTGTGTCGGTATTAAGAGAACCGAGCATGGAACCTATCGCCTACAATCTCCCAAACACTTTGTCCCCAAGTAGCCGAGTTACAGCAATGCGCCACCAGTGCCGACTCATAGGAATAGGCTTAAAACATGTTCCAAATTATTTCTGCTAGATTAAAAGACATTTTGTGGCAAAAACATTTGATTTGTTTGAGGAATTCATGCAGAACCACTGGAAGCAAGAACAAATCATTTCACTTCTTTTCTAAATGATTTGGTTTTTGTTACATTTTTCTCACAATTCTCAGTTATTTTTCTTTTTTTGCTAAATTTTGAACTCTGTTCATATCACAGAAGGAGAATTCATGTTTGTTACTCAACAAAATTGTTCTAAAACAATAGAACAAGAATAATGTTCCAATCGTATAAATATTTTATTTTACTGTGGAAATATAAATATTTATATTGTTATTATTTATAACAATTTTTCATATCAATCATACATTTAAACTAGTTTTCTTGTGTTTTCCTGTACCACCTGGTTTTCATTGATCACATAATCAACACAATTTACACCTTCAGTTTGTAAAATCTCTGACATTAATAAATTTGCACTTTTGTAGGTTAATAGATGTAGACTAAGTAATGACATTTATTATTTAGATAAAGGCTATAATTTGGTTTCTGCGGAAGAAAATTATTTATTGAACCAGAACCAGTACATACTCAAGAGGGTTAGGACCCTTCATTCCAAATTTTCTGAAAATATTTTTTTTTAATGCATGAATTCAATATCCCGCATATTTGATTTTGTAAGATGAAAATAAATAGGGCATTTCTAATAATAATACCTTATTATTGAAGAATGTTAAATCTCTTAAAACGTAATAAGTAATCATAGTGATTAATTTATTTATTCTATTAATCAACATTTATCTATAATTAAATGTTGCCTTTTGCCTACTATTAAATGCAAAAGTTTATAAAATGAGTAACCTAATGATGCTCTATCATCTTCTTATGTGAGCATTGATGATTCTGTTTGAATTAATGTCTATTGCTTCCAATTCAACTGTCACAGAACTGACACGTGTACCCAACGCTATAAACTGTGTATATATAGATGTAAACGTGTATATAGTAAATAGTTCAGCAGATCCATTTGTGGGGAGCATTTTTTAACGATAAATACTGTTTTTCAAAAATACAGTAATTTCAATATACTTAACTGATGTCTGATTACTGTTGCAGGTGGAACCAGTTAAGTCCAAGTTGAAGGCAGACAGGAGACTGACCGGGTCCCAGATAATCGATGACCAACTCCAGGATATCCTAACTTACCTCATTCGGGATTACGTTCTCCCATGGTATAAATGTTTATCTGTTATTTAAAGTCTGCATATTGTTATTCCGTCACTTAATTCTTTTGGTGTATTTTTCATGTTGTTGGTAAAGCTAATTAACACGTAATTGAATGTAACAGGAATAAATTCCAAAGGTATCACACCAGTTAATTTATTTTATAAAATAAACTTTAAAGTGCTTAACAATATTGAGGGGTTATTCTCAGCATATTTTATTTCCTAGCTCTCAATAAAACCTGTATAAGCATATTACAAAAGGAATGTGCCTATGCAAGGCCAACTAAACACCCAGTACCAAAAGCTTTTCTATTATAGCTATACAAATTTTAGGTTAGGTAAAGCTCAGGTTAGGAATTAGTATATTTGAAGAGATCCAGACATCAGCAAACTTACTAAAAAGACAAGTACACTTACGTAATGCAGAAGAAAATATTAAAAAAACAACACATAACACAATTTTTCAGTGTCACTGACTTTTTCGTGAGGTGAGTAGAGAAACACAGATGACTCGAGTCTCTACTCACATGAGGATAGTGCCACTGTCACTGTAAATACGTGTTGTGTTTATATTTGTTTTCTTCTGCATTGTGTTAGTGGAGTACGTTTGCTGAGAAGAATCTCCTGTTATACCAATTATCTTAAATAAATCCTTTTGTAAATTTCAGGTAAGGGACCGTCCCTAAATGACGTAACGCTAAAATTGGCATTTTCAGACCCCATGTGTAACGAACACTGTAAATACGTGTTGTGTTTATATTTGTTTTCTTCTGCATTGTGTTAGTGGAGTATGTTTGCTGAGAAGAATCTCCTGTTATACCAATTATCTTAAATAAATCCTTTTGTAAATTTCAGGTAAGGGACCGTCCCTAAATGATGTAATGCTAAAATTGGCATTTTCAGAGCCCATGTGTAACGAACATGTAACGGTAATACTAAAGCCTCTTCAAAATTACGTAGTGTTGTAACCAAACCCCCTCTCCTATTTTGTTTATTCACTTCCCTACATATTATGATTTATGATAAAGTGTATTGGAGAGAAAGGACATCAGCAAACTTACCTTAGATTAGATACTAAAATTAGATTCCTGGCCTAGTGCCTTTTAACCTAACCTATGATTTATGATAAAGTCATAGTTAACATTTGTTCCCTTTGTTTTTAATGGGTGGAGAATGTATTACTACCTTTAAAATCTTTTTGAAAAATCATGTATTTTGGGGGAAATTATAAAATTTTGTACATGAGTTTAAACAATTGTTGAGGTTTAATGGTTACGTAACGCTGTGTAGAAGCCCACCCTCCCCAGTAACGCTACATAAAACCCCTCTCCTCCCGTTCAGGTATGACATAATTTAGGGACCCGCAAAGCTTAATTGTTATATACAAAAATAAGCTGTTCAAAACTGTTAACAGGAAGTATTTTTATTACAAAAAAAAGCCATACGAATTATGGCTAAGATTAATAAGTTTGAACATTGCAGAGGTGTTTTTTTTAAATTTAAAATACTAACCCTCTACTCTTTATATATATTGTAATGTTTGCTCTACCTAAGAGCAAATTTAATCAAAATTGAGCTGAGAGGATCGATCCATAGCCATGAGACAAGAAATTGCAATGATGTAAACCTGCCTCAGGTTAGACTAATTAAAAGTGATAAGAGTCCACTAATAATGGCTAGTAAATTGTATAGTAAAATTCCATTAGAAATTAGACAACTTGACAAGAAAGATTTTAAAAAGACTCTGCAGGAATTCTCAATCAAGCATCCATTTTATTCTATAACTGAGTTTGTGACGCAGAAATGGACAGAAATGGACTTTAGAGAGTAGACCAGTGCTGTCTGTATCTTATGACTAAGCCAATATATTTTGTGAAATATCTAATGGCAATAAATATCTATCTATCTATCTAACAAGTTAAAAATAATAATGTTAAGGAAAAGAAGTATATCCCTTTTAAGATCAAATTTTTATTAGAAGAAGGTAATACAGTTTCTTTTTTTTTTTTATAAGGCAGTTAAGTAACCTCTTACTTTACTTCAATCTGCTCCAAATTTTCAGTTTTTTTTAGGAGTAGATATCAATCATATTTCAGGTGCTTAGATCTTCTCGATCTTAGTCAGTCAAGAGACCTGATTATTTAACAGAGATGAACTTATACGTCCTTCATTAATTTTTTATTTCTTCAATGACTGTAGTGATTACAGAATTAACTATGGGTGTCTTCGTAACTTGCTAAATAATTTTCTGTGACCAGCATGCAAAAATAAATTTTTAAATAAAAATGGCAGATTTTTGAGATAATGTTGTTCTGTCAGATATATTTTTCCGTTTGAATGACATTTTTAAATTTATAAAAACAATATGCTTGGGCTGTGCAAATAGTCTTAATTTTTGACAAAGTTGTATGGCAGTGAATCACTGAGTTACTTTCTTCCATGGCTTTTTACCATATTTTTAGGTGATTATTTGGCTACTACAAAGAAGCATATTTTATGTATTCTCCTTTGGCATCAGAATTTCAGTGAGATATTATTTTTTGCTATTCATATTTTTTGCCTCCAGAATCGTTTTAGTAACTAATTTAACTAGGGTTACTTACCCGATACCGTCAACGATTCTAGTGATGTTTAGTAATTGCTGATTACTATAGTTTCGACCTCATTGGGTCATTATCAAATCATACAAGACGTCAGTTTCACAATCTCACTTCTGACTTGAAGTTTGTCAATTGCATGTAATTTAAATGGAATGATAAAACTGTGGACTTGTAACACATATTCACATTAACACTTATACACATCTATATACTATTACATTTAGCACATTTAACACGTATTAAAACTTGTTGCCGGCCGGCGTTGCGATACCGAACTGACTGGTTTGCATGTTATCGGTTATCACTACCCCTCCCCAATTCTTTGTTGTCCTGTGTTTAAAGACCTGTCTGATGATAACTCAATAATTCTATTGAATAATATATGGGAACCGTAGTTTAATTTTTCGTTAAGGGTGTCATTTGGATGGTATTTGTATGATTTGTATATTTCCAGTTCCTCTAATGTGTTAAGGAATTGGCTTTTTTTGCATTTATGTATTATTTCCAGATTTTCACTGAAACTATGGGCATTATGATTGTTTTTAATTAGATGCTCAGCAAAAGTTGATTTCTCTTGGCTATGGTTGGGTTTAGGCAGGTGTTCTTTAAATCTAGTTTCAAAGTTTCTGCCTGTTTGGCCGACGTAGAATTTCGGACAGTCAGAGCATTTGAGTTTGTACACGCCAGTAGATGTTGACAGAGGCTTTTTTTCCTTATTTGACTGGTTAACCAGTTTACCTAATTTATTCGATGTTCTGTAAGCTAATACAATGCCATGGGGTTTTAATTCACGTTGTAGGCTATAGTTTATTTTGTCATTATATTCAATGGGTACATATTTGGGTTTAATACCTGCATACAAAGAGATGTTGTGAAGGTTATCTTTTTTATTTTTCTTGTTTTTTTATTAGTTTGTCAACTATTGAACTTTGGTATCCATTTGCTACTGCGATGTACTTAATTATTTTTATTTCATTCTGGTAATTTTCTTCTGATAAAGGCATGGTTAGTAGTCTGTGAATCATACTGTTGTATGCGGCCATTTTATGGGAGTTAGGGTGATATGAGGTGTAATGTATGGTGCTGTCAGTAGATGTCGGTTTTCTGTAAATTTTGTATTCAAGTTTGTTGTCCACTTTTGTTACTGTTGTGTCGAGAAAATTTATACTATTGTTTTCTTCAATTTCCAGAGTGAACTTTATTTTTGTGTTTGTACTGTTGAGGTGGTTAAGTAGTAGGTTCAACTGTCTTTTATTGCCATTGTAGATAATGAACGTGTCATCTACATATCGGTGATAGGTGTCTATTTTTGGGGCATGTTTGTTTGAATCTGAAAAGATGAATGTCGATTCAAAGTGGTTAAGGTATATTTCTGACAGTATGCTAGAGAGGGGGGAACCCATGGCAAGTCCATCTGTTTGGTTGTAATATTTATCTTGGAAGCGGAAGTAGTTCTGGTCTAAAACTAGTTTTAAGAGTGTAATCAGTTCTTCAATGGTGTCGCAGTCTAAGTCAGAGTTCGATATCAGGTTTTTCTTAACTAAGTCTAATGTTTCTTTCACTGGTACATTTGTAAATAGATTCTTTATGTCTAGGGAAGCCATAGTTTTATGGTTATCTACTCTCAAACTTTTGGTTTTCTCAACGAAATCTAGGCTATTTCTTAAGCTATAGTTGGCGTCTTGTATGATTTGATAATGACCCAATGAGGTCGAAACTATAGTAATCAGCAATTACTAAACATCACTAGAATCGTTGACGGTATCGGGTAAGTAACCCTAGTTAAATTAGTTACTAAAACGATTCTGGAGGCAAAAAATATGAATACAGTAAGTTAAACGCCTGTCAAGCGAAATTTTCCTGTGAATACAAGAACGTCAGAATCAAACTTTTGAATACAGCACATAACATCAAGTTCAACAAAACCTGTTTAAATTTTGATATTATACCAAACTATGTTCAAATAAAAATAAAAACAAACACATATGCAGCCAAAAAGGCAAAGAAAATAGCACAAATACAATGGATTAGGCATGAAATAAAACGTCTCTACAAGAAAAAACACATGTTGAACACACTAGCATTGAAAAAACACCTACAGTTAACAAATAGTTTACATCCATGTGAATATGATAAAATGTTTAATTTCATTGAACACCAAGTAAACAAAAAGATATATGCAAAGATAAAGACACAAAACAAGAAAATCGATAGGCTATTAACACAACAGAAACGACAGGAGACTTTTCAGATTAACCACAAATTTTTTCCTAGGGTTATAAACTGCACGGATATAAAATTTAATGGTGATGAACTTGCCTTACTAAATAAAGGTTTTAAATACAACTTACCATTATTTAACACAAAACAAGGCATAGTTTCAGAAATATTAAACGCAGAGACAGCAATAAAATGGGTTAACTCAAGTGAAAGTAAGACAGTGATTAGACACAAAATAGATCTCAGAATAAAAAAACACATAAAATACGGAAAGAATAAACTTAAGGACGTTTACAAGAAAGAAGCCAGAGTACTAAAAGGAATCAAAGATAAACTGTTAACCAACGATTGCATTCTCACTAAAACAGATAAAGGCCAATCAATTATTGTACTGCACACCAAAGATTATGTAGAGAAAGTAAACCGTTTTATCAGAGACAACAATATAGTAGAACTAGATAAGGACCCTACTAGTAAATACCAGACCACCATAAAACAGAGTTTGAACAAACCTACAAATTGTTTAATGAAAATGAAATCAAACAACTCAAATTAATTGACCCTTGCGCACCAAAACTCCATGGACTACCAAAGGCCCATAAGGATGGTATGCCCATTAGACCCTTAGTTGATTTTACTTCCGCTCCAGGCTACACACTAGCTGGAAAACTAGATAAAATATTGAGAGAACATATTAAAATTGCTCCCAACTATAGCTTAAGAAATAGCCTAGATTTCGTTGAGAAAACCAAAAGTTTGAGAGTAGATAACCATAAAACTATGGCTTCCCTAGACATAAAGAATCTATTTACAAATGTACCAGTGAAAGAAACATTAGACTTAGTTAAGAAAAACCTGATATCGAACTCTGACTTAGACTGCGACACCATTGAAGAACTGATTACACTCTTAAAACTAGTTTTAGACCAGAACTACTTCCGCTTCCAAGATAAATATTACAACCAAACAGATGGACTTGCCATGGGTTCCCCCTCTCTAGCATACTGTCAGAAATATACCTTAACCACTTTGAATCGACATTCATCTTTTCAGATTCAAACAAACATGCCCCAAAAATAGACACCTATCACCGATATGTAGATGACATGTTCATTATCTACAATGGCAATAAAAGACAATTGAACCTACTACTTAACCACCTCAACAGTACAAACACAAAAATAAAGTTCACTCTGGAAATTGAAGAAAACAATAGTATAAATTTTCTCGACACAACAGTAACAAAAGTGGACAACAAACTTGAATACAAAATTTACAGAAAACCGACATCTACTGACAGCACCATACATTACACCTCATATCACCCTAACTCCCATAAAATGGCCGCATACAACAGTATGATTCACAGACTACTAACCATGCCTTTATCAGAAGAAAATTACCAGAATGAAATAAAAATAATTAAGTACATCGCAGTAGCAAATGGATACCAAAGTTCAATAGTTGACAAACTAATAAAAAAACAAGAAAAATAAAAAAGATAACCTTCACAACATCTCTTTGTATGCAGGTATTAAACCCAAATATGTACCCATTGAATATAATGACAAAATAAACTATAGCCTACAACGTGAATTAAAACCCCATGGCATTGTATTAGCTTACAGAACATCGAATAAATTAGGTAAACTGGTTAACCAGTCAAATAAGGAAAAAAAGCCTCTGTCAACATCTACTGGCGTGTACAAACTCAAATGCTCTGACTGTCCGAAATTCTACGTCGGCCAAACAGGCAGAAACTTTGAAACTAGATTTAAAGAACACCTGCCTAAACCCAACCATAGCCAACAGAAATCAACTTTTGCTGAGCATCTAATTAAAAACAATCATAATGCCCATAGTTTCAGTGAAAATCTGGAAATAATACATAAATGCAAAAAAAGCCAATTCCTTAACACATTAGAGGAACTGGAAATATACAAATCATACAAATACCATCCAAATGACACCCTTAACGAAAAATTAAACTACGGTTCCCATATATTATTCAATAGAATTATTGAGTTATCATCAGACAGGTCTTTAAACACAGGACAACAAAGAATTGGGGAGGGGTAGTGATAACCGATAACATGCAAACCAGTCAGTTCGGTATCGCAACACCACAAAGTTCTACGCAAGTTGCCATAAGTATTGTATGTTACTTACAGCACTTTGTCAGCTGATTTTGAGATTTTGAATGCATAATTAAATATTTCATTTACCTAATTGACTCATACTCCTCTCCCACTCTCTCTTGCAAAAATCATATTGGATAGTTACTTATTTACGTGTTACAATGTCCAATTTTGTCTCTTAGTTCCTCTTCACCTGTTTGCTATGGTTGGAGGCTTAACACGAGATCCTACATTGTTCTCTACCTATCATTCTTGCCATACTTAAGCCTTATTGGAGCATGATCAACATGGCCAACAATACACATGTTGAGTTTACTTCTGTAATGCAAATCTGGCTTGAATTTTATTTATTAACAAAATATTAATAACTTATCTTTATCGATCCATCTACTTTTCAAATTTATACCCCTTTCTCATTTTAAATTTTTATCTGCAGAGGAACAGTTCTACAATCTCGTTAAAACAAAATTTTCTGATTCGGCCCGTTTTTTTGGGGGCACATGTTGATTAAGATCTCAGGTGGGGAACCCAAGTTTCTTACATATGCTCTAGGATGAATTTCTAATGAGTTACTATCTTCGCTACCTCACAGGTTTCTTGAATCAGGACATCCTCAAGCTTGTTTATTTTGGTTATATGGTGCCAATTTTGTCTTACAGCGTGATGTTTATGGGAACAGCTCTTTTGACTTCTTTTAATAGGGTGATTAGACTCCAAAAAACAAGAGATTCGGATTGTACAGTTGCTATGAGGTTTTCTCTCTCGAATCAATTCTTACACTTCCATCCTTTTTTATTTATTCCAAGCTTTGTTTGTTTTCAAAAACCAGTCTCTCTTTCCCGTACACATCCATCATTATTCAACTCGACACAGAAGTAATCAGATCTTTTCATAAAACAAGTAAATATGAAGAAATGAATAGCATGTCTTGGTCCATTGATTTTGATCAAGATCCCTCACAGTGTCAAAGAGTGCTCGAGTGTAAAATCCTTTAAGAAGCATCTAAAGGAACACAGCTAAAAAGAGTTACTATTCCATGAATAAGTTCCTATCTGATAATTTCCATTAGATTCGGTTCCTCAATTAAAATGTATTCATAATCACTGCTAATTGGATAGTAAATTAATTGTAACTTATAAATAATTTTTTAAACTTATAACTATGTGACTATGTTCAATAGACACTGTGTGTAAATTGAATAAATGAGTATTTGATTTGAATTAACAGCTGACTATGGTACTAGTGGTCTTCTAGCCCACTTAAAACAGATAGTGCTACCTTTATTGTATGAAACCTTAAGCTCTGTGTAACCCATGTTTGGTTGGGTAGCCTAAATAAAAAATTACCTAAGAATAACAAAAATATTTAATTATATTTACTATTCCAAACCACCATAAAAATTTGAATATTCCTTTAGAAAAGTTAATTTGGCCGCTATATTGGGAATTGGTAGCCATTTAGACAAGTTTTACCTACATATTTTTAATCCTCTCCAAAAACATGGGAATGTAATTAAGTGTTTTAATGTACACATACCATTGGGCAATTATTTGTATTATCTGTATATTTGAACAAAATTAAAATTGAATTGAAAAAAATTTCCCTAATTAAAGTTGGTTAAATATCAGCTTTATAGTTTACAAGATCCCAATATTGGCACAGTTAAAAAAAAGTCCTGTATACAGCAGGAATGACTGGAATGCCAAATATGAATGTATCTGAACTATAGCATCCATAACAATAGCAGGATCAATAGTTCATAGAAATATTGTAATTTATTTCCTTTTTCAATATTAGAAGCATTGGTCCACTTAAGTTTAGTATAATAAAACTATGTATATAATTCTACTAGTCTTTTTAACTCTCAATACCACAATATAAATACAGTAGTATATTATATTATATAATAAAATAATTTGATACCATCTCAGATTTATTGTTTTTCGTGGTTTGATGTACTCAATAAACCACTGGGCACTTTCAGCTCAAGGATAATAAAATAAAAGGACCTGTCTGCAAAAGTTATAAATTTTTTCAGCTATATATATATTTTTAAATTTTATAATTTTCAGGATCTGATTTGTACATTTTAAACCATTCCAAAATTAACTTGGGAAGTATGATATTGTGCTGACATAAGTATATTTGCTAAAAAATAATATTTTCAGTTTTTTTTTTTTTTTTTTTTTTTTTGTAATGTACAAAACAAACTGGTGGTAAATAATATTTGGTTGATATTGGTCAATCATCAGACCTTATTCTAAAAAATATACTTATACAATATGCCTCCAACAATACTTTTAAGTTTATTTTCTCACTAATTCTGGATTGTTAAAGTGGTATGTTATGTTACATTGTATCTACAAAGCCTGTCTTTATAAAGATATATTTCCTTAACATATTGTCACCTGCTGTAAACAAGAGTTATTGCTTTCCACAAAGGTTTAATAGTGGTTACACTGATAATGACCCTTTGTTACTTTGCATGAATAATTTGTGGCTTTTCACTTTGTTTTCAACTTATTTTATGAAATTCAGCATATTTATTGTATCTATAAGTTGTTTTCTCACCCACGTCAATTAGGTTGTTCTTATTTTCTTTTGTAAATTGCAAGTTACTAACGTTTCTCGAATTTATTCATGATCATTATATGATGTACAACGACATAGTCTTACAAATGATTTTTATACCAGTATTATCCGTATAATCTCATTACAGGTATGATCCGTTAAGTGCAGATGAAGAAGCACCATATCAGATACGCAATGCTGTGCAGAGAATTATCGTCTCATTTGCCAACAGGTAGAAATAATATTATTTTTCAACGTTCAGTATTTTCTAATAATGATAAATAAGTTATCCTTAAAACCATGTGGAAATTTAATAGTTTAATTTCTATTGGATAATTAGAATTCGTTTACAAGCCTTTAAAGGCAATCGTCAAACCATTTACACGTTTCCACAGTGATCTTCAAACGACTTAAAGGCTTCCATAGGCAATCTTCAAGCCATTTAAAGGCCTCCATAGGCAATCTTCAAACATTTACATGCCTCCACAGACAATCTTCAAATCATTTAAAGATCTTCACATTCGTCTTCAAACCATTTACAAGTCTCCAACTACTTACAGTTGTGGTACTCCAACTATTTACAGAATAGAGCAATCTTGATGCCTTTTACATGCTTTTATGTAGGCAATCTTGAAATCGTTTATATTTTTGTCATTTAGACTATGGCAATATATTGTGTGTAATAATATCTCATCTAGCATTATGAATAGTATGGGCAGAAGAACACTTTTTGGTATCAGCCCATTCCTTTGTTTCAGTCAACTTGATCTTCCTTCTCTTACGCTCAAATTTTTCTCATCAACTCTATACACATCCTTCACTCTATCTAATAAACACATTATTACTCACTCAATTTCCAATAAGGAGATAAATTTTGGTTCAAATTGTAATTGCAATACTGACCTAGTAAGAAATAGTAGTTTCAAATTCCGCAGCAATAAGAATGCATATAAAAAAGTTTAAACTCCTATAGTATGTAAATTTATCAACAGGATGAAAGAGATTGATTGGATCCCTTATTTGACGACACGTCTTGTGGATGACGCAGCATCCCACCTTCGGCTGTATCGCCAAGCAAGGGCCAAAATGAAAGGTGGTGGCGTAACGTCACAACTGGAGTCAATCTTTTTCGATCTCGAGTTAACCATGGAAGACAGTCAGCTGTGTCGAGATCATGTTTGCATGGACTCTGATAGTGAAAAAAGTGAGTGGTAGTCAATGTAATCAATGTAAATATAATTCAAATTAAAATTGTTTATTTGCCATTAGATAAAGGTTGTACATGTGCATAAGTAAAAATTAACAAAATCTAGTTACACACAGAAAAATTTATAACATTTCCATAACTCATATAACAACTAATTTCACTATTAGTTTATCAATTTATCATTAATTATTTTTAAAATCTGTTGCATTGTAAAATACATGATCTGCTAACACTTTTTAATCTTGGTTTTTAAGGCTGAAATTCTTATTTCAGTTTGAAGAAAAACTGAAAAAGAGCTAAAAAGCCGTATTGTGTTTAGAAGCAAGTGATTTTAAAAGTTTAGATTGAGGTTGGGAGATGAGGAGATTGGTTTTATTGTGTAAGCTATAACAGCGGAAATCTGTATTTTGAGAAAAGACATTTCACATGTTGATCATAGGTGTGTTTAATTTCTAATGAGCAACAATGATAAAAGAAGTTTAATGATTGATCATATATACATTAGTTCAGTGATAAAAAACCATCTATTTAACTTGGTGTTTGAAATATTTACACTTTTTCTAATGTTAAAAGTTCAGTTCAAAGATCCTGCAGATTTTATGACTTGGCATATTAAGTCCTCTGCTGTGTGCAGCATACTGATACATTTTATTTTCTGCAAAAAGTTAAACTACAAATATTTGTAATAATGATTCAGAAACAGAAACAATCTGAGGTCTTATACAATTCATGGTCTTCGGGAAATTACTGTGTCAAAGAATCCTATGCGCTATACACAGAAGTGGCCTTGATACAGAGTGCCATCATCAGGGTGACAGACTGAGACTTACTAACTGCCTGAGAGCGCTGTTGTCAGAAGTTATATAGACCCACATTGTTAACTATCTCAGGTCTTCAAGACGTGTTTACACACTGGATGTTTCCAGCTCCTATTGTTTTCCCCATCCCGGGGTTTCCAGAATATTCTTGAATACACCGCTGTCTCAATTTACATCAAATTGGTGTCCATGTAATTGGTAATTAATACAAAACCATGATCTTTATTAAAATTATCTCTGTTTTCTAATTTATATTGCTTATAGTATTGTTCTTTCACAATAATTACTGGTAGAAGCTGACATTTTTAGTTTGGTCGAATTCAATTTGACGTTTAATTTTATATTTTCTAATTGTAATAGTTTTTGTTGAACTTTCAGCTGTATTTATGTTAACAGGTTTCCTGCAGGAACTTACGCAAGTACTGCTGTACCTTCTCACGTCGGAGGATGACTTCCATTGCGGGGCTCTCAGTTGTCTAGTGCGGGAAGTCTGTGTCAATGCCATCCTCGTACCGCTGCTGGACCTCGTATCTGATCCAGACTACATCAATCAGATAATCATATGGCTGGTGAGCAATAGTAAAGTTATTGAGCAGACCCTCCAACTGCCTTGTATATTCTCTAGGAGTGTACTATGTACTTTTAAAAAGTGAAGAAAATGCACTTACTTTGGAAGGTCAATTTCTAGAATTGATCATATTTTGAAGATTAATGTTTAATTCATTAGAATTTTTTGAACATCTAACATACCTCATATAGCTCCATATTAGATAGTTTTCCCTATTACAAGGTTAATTGGTTACTAATTTTGAAATTAGTGATGACTGTTTGAAGTTTGGATTAAATAAACAGAAATTGAAAACAACCTCTTACTTATTTTAAGAATTTGTATTTCTAACTTGCGAGTTAAATATAGTAATTTCTGTTTTACAGAAAAGAACAGTTATGATTTTTATTTAGCTATTCACAGAGTTTGCAAATGCCACAATGAACCTTATACATCATACATTGAAAAATATGTTTAAACCAAATTTTTTCTTGAACAACATCATTTTTTCTCTTTATATTCCTGGTAATGTCTTCCAATTTCCAATTTCCAGTCACTCAAATCAATTCTTACATTCATTTTAAAATTGTATATTTATGTTATTTTTTAAAGATATTTTATCTGTCTTATATTTTATTAAAGACCTGATTATATCTTTTAGTGCAAAGACATTCCAGTTACCAGTGAGGTGTTCCTAATGACCTTAAGGGTCACAGACAGTGCAGAAGAGTTAGTAGCCACGAGGGAGTTGCTTATGAAAGAGATGGCTACACTGGTGAGTTATTTATTCAATTAAAATCTGTACTGTAGTTCATTACTTATTAAATTTTACTTATTCAGGTACAGAAAGTGTTCATTTCATTCTTATTCATACGCCAATCGCTTCCCATCTACAGTAATGGTGTCAGTTTTAAAATTGGTTGGTCTCTTGGTGAAATGTGACAACTGATTTGATGCAGTAAAATTCCTGTCAGATATACTAATAACTCACGTTGCATTGAGATTCTTTGCAATTTCTGCATGTGTTCCTTATCCTTTTTATACTTTTCATAAAAGTAACTCCAGTATATTGCCATAGAGATCTCGTGACTCAGGAGGTGAAGATGACTCATGGGTGAAACAGCAACTCAGCAGTCTGGTCTACGTACAGAGGGTCATTGACTCCAGGTTATCAAGGTACGTATGAACTACTCGTACTTATCTTCATCAAAAGTTTATAGAGGAGTAAAGGATAATCTTAAACATGGCACATGAAATACGCAGAATCCCGATTATCAGAAACAATTGGGGCTGGACCCGTTTCCAATAATGGATATTTCTGATAGTCAGATGTTACATTATTATAGTAACTGTGAACAGTAAATGTGTACCCAGATTGTATAAGAGTGTTGGTACTTGATCTCGTAAACAAAAAATGCTCGCAACTAAGCCCATCAGGTTGCCTCAACCCTTTGACTGGTATTGACGTCACATAGATGTCCAGTATCTAGAACCTCGTACGGGTGAGTTTTTCAAACTTAAATGTGCCCCAAAAAGTGAGGTTTTAAAATTTTTTTAAGTTGTTTAATGAAGTTATTTTGTTTAATAAGTTCACTTTTAGTACAAAATAAATTAATATAAACCAAAAAAAATTAACATGTTTTATCATCAAATTTACTATTTCAACAAAAAAAAGAAACTATGTAAGGTAAATGAGTAATAATTTGTCATTTTACATATAAAAGATGATTTATTAGGTATAAAAAAGACAACAAGTTGTTTTATATGTGTTCAAAAATTCTGCTTTGTGTTATAAAGTTGAAAACACTCAGGAACGCAAAGCGCTACATCACAGTCCTTGCACATAAACGGTGCCTCTCACCGCTTTTGTGATTCGATTGTCAACCATTTACAATGGTGGCACTTCCTTTACTACATAATATTACTAAATAATACTCACTCATACAAATACTAGATATAAAACAACAAAGCAGACGCTAGCGCAAGGTCAGAGTGTCTGCCACCCTAGGCGATCCTGCCAATATCTCATACGAGTGTCACAGGCTGCACAATGGAGCAGCTCATGCTACCTATCAGCCAGCGCAAGAACCATCTCATCGTACCTCATAGATGGCAGGATACGCCTATAATAATTAAAATACAGACCTGACATAAGCGGCGATACTGGTGAGAGTAAAACTGGGCGACGTCAATCTAACGCCATTCCCTGTATTAGCACTCAAGATGGGCGGTCGTCAATGTAACGTCGATACCTGGTAAAATGTGATTTATATTCGGAAAACTAATTGTTAAAGGGTTAATAAGGCAGAGAGTTAGGCCTTGGCCTACAAATAACTCACTCACACTCTGCCAAACACTTTACTGCCACCGCATATAAAAACCAATACATTCTTGACATATTATAGCCTCACTGTGATTTATTTATCATAACTAATTTTAACACTCTACCACGCTTAACCCTTTGGATCCCAGGACCAAAAAATATTTTTTGTGCAAAAAATCCCAGACCAGTTTTTCAAAAACTGTGCGAAGAATCCCAGGCCAAAAATGACAAAAATACAAGCATTTGGGAAAATATTCATAAATCCTCTAATACACATACTATATTAAAGTTTTTTATACTAAAACGTTTTTTACAATATTATCTAGCCAAAACAATGTACAAAAGCCATTACATGTTGACGTTTTTTTGTATATGTATATAAATTTTAAAAAAATTAATTTTTTCAAAAATATTTTAAAGTTTATCATCATGTTATGGGCAGAAGGAAAACAAATTATCCGTAGGCAGTATTTTTATTTTGTTCCAAATATATTTTTGTATACTGTAACAAAATTTGATACTGATATGTATCATAAAAGCTGAAAAAAAAGTTTTACTGTAATAAGTAGAAGTTATAAAAAATTAACGTAATGTCCTGATTTGTAAAAACCGGAGCACTACTACGTCCACTGTCATCAGGATAATACGTGGGGTCCTCATCACTGTCGTTGTCAAATATAGCTGATGAATCAGAAAATAGTTCTTCATCAGATAGATCGTAATTTAGCTACCTATCACCTTCACTTTATCTATCGGCGATGTTTTCACGATCCATTTCGACAAAACACTAGGTTACTAAGTGAAACAAAACTATAAACTTAACTATTTACACTAAAAATTAGAAAAACAACGCATAATAACACAAACAAACTATCCATTACACTAAACACAAAGTAAACAGCGTAACATAACCAAACAGTAGCGATTGAGTAGTAAACAGTGACCGCAACAATCGCGCGCCAAAAGTCAGCTGAGCGCCTCGTGTTTGCTCAGTGGAGAATAAAAACAAGACACATACGGTTCGTAATTTTTTTGTTAAATTAGTATATTTGACTTCGATGTATACTCTAATACCAATACTAGTCGAAATCCGCAGGAAAAAAACCCGTGGAAATTTAATATTTAAATTAACACGTGGATTTTTCGACAGTTTTTCGGCGACGATGTCATCGTCGCCTGGGATTCTTAGTACAAACTTCTGGCGACGATGTCATCGTCGCCTGGGATCCAAAGGGTTAATGTATAAATTAATTTTTATAATTGTTTTAGAACACAATAATTGGTAGGTATAATGTCAATTCTTTTACCAAAGTGTTTTTACGATTAAAGTTGATTATTCCTTTTCTCACTAGATCATGTTTCAGATAGCCCTGGTTTCTGATTATCGGGGTTCTACTGTAACTGAAGTAAAAATTAAAAAATCACAAGACTAAAACACTCAGTACTGTACTTTAGCAAGTACTACTGAAAACTCAACTATTGCACTTAAACACCGTAACTATGCATAATGAAACATAAAGGGCTAATAATTTTGCTGAAATATAGTTTAAATATAGTTTCCAGGTCCTCCCCTGGAAAAAATAAAAAAGATTCTCCAGCCATGCGGAGCGTGGCGGGCAGCGCCCAAACAATTCTATTAGATTCACAGATATCCCCCCCTCTCATTACTGTCTCTCCTATTCTTTGCATTGCTAGTCTCTCCTATCTGTTCCATTTTTACAACAGTGGCGGGCGCTTCGGCAAGAGATCCACGTAAAGACCAACCTGAAAACATTTGTTTTAGTTTATATCACTCATTAAAAATATATTCAATGCTTATACCCATCGAGTCTTATTATAAGTTCTGTAGTCTACAAGGTATTTATATACAAAATTTGTTATTGTTGTAATTCTTTTGGAGGGGCTCCGCCCTAGAGCCCTTATGGTCAAGCCGTTACTGCATAGACATACAATCTTACCGTCAGTAAGCTAAAACATGCTATCCATTTCAACTGTATAGTTTGTGTTAATTATACATAGTGAGTTATAGTTAACTATGATTAGTAAAATTACAACTTAGTGGCCCATAATTTGATATTTTGAGTTTTTTAATTTAAAATCATCAAGAACGGAATTTAATGTTTCATAAATTTAACTTCTAACAGATTATAAAAATAATTGATTTTTTCAAAATCAATTGATGGTCTACTAGAACAGTTCTTTATCTATCAAATGACATATCAAGTGTTGCGATACAATCATTTTTACAGACCAAAATGCCATGATTTTGGCAATTTTAGTAAAACAAAACAGCCCTCTTATGTCCTAGATTGCAGAACCATTTAATGTGTTTTTTATGTATTTTTTATATTTTCATAATAACTTACTATATTAGATTCTCCTAGTTAACTCATTTTTTACTTTCTGCCATATGCATTAGCATAGAGGAAGTATTGTGATCGTCCAAACAATCTTATAAGTTTGTCTAAAAATCCATTTTAGGGCCCCCTGAGCCCAAAAAAGTGTTTTTTTTTTTTTTTTTTTTATTATTATTTTGGTGTCTGTCCATATGTATGTCTATCTGTGTGTATGTGCACTTCTTTGGAGACCAAACAGAAAGTTTAGTTTTTCAATACAACTGTACGTGTAAAGATGGGTGGGTGGGTCAATACCACTGTCCGAGAAAGGGTGGGCAGGTGGGTCAATACCACTGTACGTGTAAGGGTGGTCGGGTGGGTCAATACCACTGTACGTGTAAGGGTGGGCGGGTGGGTCAACACAACTGTACGTGTAGATGGGTGGGTGGGTCAATACCACTGTCCGAGAAAGGGTGGGCAGGTGGGTCAATACCACTGTACGTGTAAACATACATAAAACATACAAAAATGGAATTTTCTCAACAGCGTTTGTAAGGATTTTGATAAAATTTTCAGGAAAGATGTGAATTACAATTTAAAATATTTTTTTAATTTAGTTTTATTTAATAGTTACTACCACACTAAGTTTTTTATTTTATGTAAACACACTAGTTTTTTTAAGGTTGTTTACATAAAATCTATGTGATTAATTATTAAATAGCTGTTTTGGAAGATTATTTTTGTATATTTTTTTAAAATAAAATAAGTGTTTCATTTGTACATTCCTTAGAAATGTAATTAATTGAACATCTGTTTTTATAAACAATCTGACATAACAAAGGGAAAAGGAGAAAGTTTGTGCCAGTTACCTGGTTTATAAGTGGCATCTGTACGATCAAAACCTAAAGAATTAGAAAACCAAATGAAAGATATGTGTACATCGATGATAATTGTTGTATTCTAAGATTTTTTTAGGAAACTATTTAAGCAGAAAATATTTAATGCAAATATTCTTAAAAACTCAGGAGACTTACACGATTCTATTTACACAAAGTATCATAAAATTGGGGCCTCTAATTTACAAACATATATAACTTTTCATTGATTTTTCAGGCTGGAGGAAGGAGCGGACACAGATTCTGCTGATCTTCCAGCTACTGACTACTCCAAGATGTTATCTTCAGGCCAAAAACTCTTCATGTTACCTCTTGATGTGATACTCAAAAACAATGTAGCACTCTCCTACTTCATAGACTATATGACTTCTATATCTGCCCAAGCCTACCTCTTCTTTTATCTTAATGTGGAAGGTAAACAGAGACTACATTTATAGACACTTATACTTAATTCTGATTAACAGAGCTGTTTCAAATGATTGAATATGTGTTGTATGTTTTCACAGGCTCAAGCTACAGAGAATAAGACGCATGGTTACAAAGGCTTGAACTACAGAATTTAGGTTACACATAGTTAAATAAGCTATGTGTAACTATAGAGTATATGTTACATATAGGCCCATAGGCTCAAACTACTGAGTATAGGTTATGCATGATTAAATAGGCTAAAACTACTGAGTATAGGCAATGAAAAATACATCTATAAGAAGCAAAAAGAGGTAGTAAATAGTCAGACCTCCAGTAGCAGATGAAACAAGCTTAGTATGGCTGCTGATATGCAACGCTAGCTGAGATTTTCTGCCATATACCCATCCCCCAACCCAATAATACCCCTCTCCGTCTTTTTCTTTCTCTCCTATTTTCATGGCAGTTTGAAATCTTCTATCTCTCTCCAGTCGGCCGCTCTGCCCTCCCTGTCATTCTCTCTCTCACTCTAGGCTGCCGCATAACAAGCTCGACTTAGCAGAAACTGTGCCATTATTGCAAAATTATAAAAAGTTGTTTAACTTTTTAACATTGGTTTTTTGCTTTTTATAGATGTATATTCATTGGTATATGCTGTGCATGGTTACACAGGTTAAACTACTTTGCATAGGCTGTGCATACTGTCGGATTCAAAAAGTAATTGTACTCATCCGATTCCATTGTGTTGTACGCTAAAATTTAGCTTATTTAGTTCTACGTAATTTCATATAACTTACATTTTTTTAAGACATTAAGAATTTGCTATAGCATGTAGAATAAAAAAACACGAAATTTTAGCACTTTTAAAGTAAAGCTCAATATTAATTTCTAAAAAAAATTACTGAAGATAAGTCAGTGAAACTTTAACCACATGCGAAAAAGGTTGTTTTTTATAGTCTGTCCAAATTGCAGAATTTTTACTCTTTTACAAAATGTTCTGTTGTAATTTTTGTAAACCCTTGAAATATTAAAAATGGCTGATCATACAAACTTCCAAAACAGTTCAAGAATACCAGATTGAAAAATAAAGTAAGATTATAAAACGTGAAGTGCGATAAAAAAAATCGTACGATTTTATATCACATGATAATTTAACAAACATTGATGTACCCTAACACGTGCGAACGACTGAACCACAGGACACTGTGTTGACATGTCATGCATCTGGACTTCCAACCCGTATTAGAGTACTTATTAGCTATGAATGACAGGTATACATATTACAGCTAAAGGCTGGTGAATCACACAGAGTTACTAGATGCAAATCACCAATATAATGGGTGGCTCTCATTTTCACGTTACATTCAGAGTGTTACAAGTGATATTTAAATAATTATAAATCCTGTAAATAAGTTATTTTTTAATTTGATAATCTTTTTAGAGCCATAACATTTTTAAAGCAGTAGTTGGAGGTCCAAATCCCTCATGACAAAAGGTGATTAAAATATAGTTCATATTTAAATAGGAAACATAATTGATTAACTGTTCAATACTTCCACAGTAATAAACCTTTCGTGCACTGTTTAAATACTTCCAGGCGCAAGATTCAGCAACATCGAAATGCTCAGTTGAAACTAGTTTTGAAGTGCTGAGCCTCGGGATTTGCTTACATATGAGCGCACATTGATGTCTGTTGAATTATCATGTGATATAAAATCGTCAGAATTTTTTATCGCACTTACCGTTTTATAATCTTACTTTATTTTTCAATTTGGTATTTTTGAACTTATGGAAATTTGTATGATTATCCATTTTTAATATTGCAAGGGTTTACAAAAATTACAACAGAAAATTTTGTAAAATAGTAAAACTCTACAATTTAGATAGACTATAAAAAACAACCTTCTTCACATGTGGTTAAAGTTGAACTTTACTCCAAAAGTGCTAAAATTTCGTGTTTTTCTTGTATTCTACCCGCTATAAAAATTCTTAAAATCTTAAAAAGATATGTGTTATATGAAATTACGTAGAATTAAATAAGCTAAATTTTGGTGTACAACACAACGAATCGGATGAGTATTTATTTTCTACTAGAGGTTCAAACACTAGTAAATAGCTTTTTGAATCCGACAGTAGTTACACTGGCTCAACTACTGAGTATATGCTGTGCATGGTTACACAGGTTCAAACTACTGAGTGTATGCTGTGCATGGTTACACAGGTTCAAACAATAGTAAATAGCTTTTTGAATCCGACAGTAGTTACACTGGCTCATATACTGAGTATACGCTGTCCATGGTTACACAGGTTCAAACTACTGAGTGTATGCTGTCCATGGTTACACAGGTTCAAACTACTGAGTGTATGCTGTGCATGGTTACACAGGTTCAAACTACTGAGTGTATGCTGTGCATGGTTACACAGGTTCAAACTACTGAGTGTATGCTGTGCATGGTTACACAGGTTCAAACTACTGAGTGTATGCTGTGCATGGTTACACAGGTTCAAACTACTGAGTGTATGCTGTGCATGGTTACACAGGTTCAAACTACTGAGTGCATGCTGTGCATGGTTACACAGGTTCAAACTACTGAGTGTATGCTGTGCATGGTTACACAGGTTCAAACTACTGAGTGTATGCTGTGCATGGTTACACAGGTTCAAACTACTGAGTGTATGCTGTGCATGGTTACACAGGTTCAAACTACTGAGTGTATGCTGTGCATGGTTACACAGGTTCAAACTACTGAGTGTATGCTGTGCATGGTTACACAGGTTCAAACTACTGAGTGTATGCTGTGCATGGTTACACAGGTTCAAACTACTGAGTGTATGCTGTGCATGGTTACACAGGTTCAAACTACTGAGTGTATGCTGTGCATGGTTACACAGGTTCAAACTACTGAGTGTATGCTGTGCATGGTTACACAGGTTCAAACTACTGAGTGTATGCTGTGCATGGTTACACAGGTTCAAACTACTGAGTGTATGCTGTGCATGGTTACACAGGTTCAAACTACTGAGTGTATGCTGTGCATGGTTACACAGGTTCAAACTACTGAGTGTATGCTGTGCATGGTTACACAGGTTCAAACTACTGAGTGTATGCTGTGCATGGTTACACAGGTTCAAACTACTGAGTGTAGGTTATGGTTAATTACACAGGCTAAACTAAAATTTAATTTATGCCTCAGACCCACCCAAATATCGAAATTGGTTGACTTATTATTGCAGTATCATCTAGTTATGATATGTTTCAGTATTAATCTATATATATATATATATATATATATATATATATATATATATATATATATATAAGTCAAATACCACTGACTAACTACTCACTCTTCACGAAATCAAAAAACCACCAAACGGATTTATACAAAGTTTTAAAAGAAGTTAGCTTTAGTATCGAAGGGACTCGCTAAGAAATGATTTTTCGAAAGTCTGTTACTAAGGGGTACAAACAACCCCTCGAACTTTCCCAGTTTCTATAAGAATAACATTGGGTTGATTTTATTAAATTAATAACAGCTGTTTTGTAAATAAATAAACATGTTTATTTTGTATATTTGAAATTACCGTATTAGTGCATTAAGAGTTTAATCTTCAGCAGTTAAACAAAAACATATGAAATAAACACGTTTCAAATAGGCTAAGTAATATTCTTTATTAATAAATAGGTAGCAGCGTGAGTACTCAGAGTGAAATACTGTAAATAAATGTAATATTGTGATTTTATGTCATACAGATAATCTACTATTATTTGTAGTCAAAGTCACATGAGGCCAAAAGCCGAGGTGTATCAAGCGCAGCGAAAGTCGGGGTTGGCATATGAAGCTTGCAGAGGTGTCCCCTAGTCTATATATATATAAGAGCTATTTACCACTCATCACTATTTCTCCAAAACTATACATCCAATTGACTTGAAATGTTGTACATCTTGGCCCTTAGAGGCTCACCAAGAAAGGAGTTTCCTCTCCAACCTCAGGACTCTTTCCTACCAACCTCCAAAATTCCCATGGTATTCTTATGGAGCTATATTAATTTATTGATTTATTTTATTAACAGCTGTTAAATAAAAACAAATTGAATAAAATAATTGTGGTATGCTTAACTTTTAAAATGAACAATAGTTGAGTACAGTTGTTCATTTTACATAATGTAACAGCTGTTCTAAATTGGATATTATATTAAATAATTGTTTTTCAAAGCCCATTAAAATGGAAAATAAATAAACAAAGTATTTAGTTTGATTTACTTTAAGTAGTTTTTGAATGATAGTGAATTTGTTGGAATTTTTACTTATATTATGATTGCAAGTCTTCAAACTCAGTATGAACGGCGAAACGGGCGGATACAGCTAGTTTTCTATACTGACATGTTCACAGTTAGTTATCATAAATAACCATAGATGTTTCGTGTTTGCAGGATGGCGAGTCTCAGCAGAGCAGCAGCTGTCAGACCTTGCCCTCCAAAGGCTTCAACCTTCAGGGAAGGAGGGGGCAGGAGACACTTATCTATCGCGGCACAATCAGGTTCTAGACCGCATGAGAGAGGCAGCATACAGCATTTTTGAACAGTACCTGTCAGAGAAAGTATGTAATTGCTTTCAGTTATTAAAAAGATTGACGGTTTTAGTAAAGCCCCTGTTGCACAGTTCTGAAACTCAAGATGTTGAGTCACATAAGCTGTAATATTGACAGAAAAAGACAAACTAACCCATCAACCAGAAGATCTCTTATACAATTAGATTTTGTCACTACTTAATTGATAGAGTTATTAATTTGATCTAATTATTTTTATTCTTTCCATTTATTGTACTCATTTCAAATTGTTGAAGGTAACTTCAACACTTTTTGAACTTGTAAGTATTTTTTATTTACAAATTAAAGCGATCTCCTTGAAAAGGGAAAGGCTTGGCTTCTTTGCCATGGGGGAGAAGGAAAAGTAACCCCTATGATGTCACTTGACCTTGAATTGCACCAAACTGTCACATTTCCAATTGACAAATCCAAACACTTGTAGTCTAAGGAACTGGATTCCAGAACAATGGGTCCTCAAAGTGGTTTGAGGGGGGGGGGAGGATCATCAAAGATATATGGGTGGATGGAAGGTACGGGAAGCTCTAAACTAGAATTACAGGTTATTATTCATGCATTAGAATAAGATTTCAGTCAAAAAAAGAGGAAGAAGCATGCCTGATAAATACAACTAGTTTGCCATTTTAACCTAGAGTTATAAATTCAGAATTTACCATTTAGTGATTGGCTGCAACATTTATTTTTACTGCATTAAAGTAATTAAATTAGGAAAGTTATATTATTAATTGTATTTTATTTTATGGTGAGTGCTACAAAAGAGTGTTAAGAAGTGTCTTTTTGTTGGAATATAGTATTTACCATGACAATCGTACATTTTTATGTGACATAGGTTTTAGAATATATATTTAAATCTGTACATTAAGAGACACATCAATCTGTTTCTATTCATACAATACAATAGTCTTGCTTCATAAATCTGTATGTCAGCGATTTCTTTTTTGTTTCTTCACTTATAACTTTTCCTAGCTTCATAAAAAATTGTTTTCTTCCAATAATGAACAATTTTTGCGTGCAGTTTTCTCAAAATGTATGTAAATAATTTCAACTGGGAGTTTTCAATCATAATTTAATTATTACTGAATTTATAATTTAATTGTATTTACCTTAATACTGTGGTTAATATTAGATTTTTTATATTTAATTAGATTCATTTTAGTTAGTATTTTCGTTATGCAGGTGCCTGCTGCCTCAAGACTCAGGCTGGAGGAGTCATTAGTCAAACGGCTTCTACTGCGCATCCGTACAGAGACTCCTTCGGACACGTGGTTCGACGAAGTGCAAGCTGCAGTCTATGAAAAACTACAGGTAGCTACAGCAGTTTCTGTAGAAAATATGATACAATAGTTTCTGTTGTGAAGAAAATAAAACCTCTAACAATATTATTCTTTTTATTTATATCCATTAGTTGCTAGCAGTTATGCAAGTTTTATTTTTAAAAGTTGTACAAAATTTTAGAATTTTTTTATCATAGCATATTTTTAAATGAATCAATGAGTATGCCAAAAAACTTACTAAACAGATTATAAGTTTAATTATTGTTTATCAAATTTTTATTAGTTTTATCCATGTACCCCCTAAATTTTTAAGTAACAATATCAACAAACAGTGGAGAAGAGTATTGAAGTGCTACAACATACAATTTTGCTTTAAATAGTGAACATTCTATGCTTGCTCTAGCAGAATTGTTGCGAGTAGTTTGGTAGTCTTACTAAATAATATATTATGTATTTTATACTTATGATAAAATTAAACTAGAGTAAACATTATGTCACATTACGGTTAGTGAAATCATGGCAATTACAATCATATTTCGCATTTATTAATAGATTGCTATATTTTAGGAAATTACACTTAAAGTAAAATGACTCTTGTGTATACGTCCATTGTACTTTATGAAAAATACACGTTGATTAAGACCACTTAAGTTATTAATAAAATATTTTTCTCTTATTCATTAAAACTATTGCTTTTGATTGTCGTCTATAATATAGTCAAAATTGAGTTATTATTAAAAATGTTGGATTTTCATGATCAGAATGAAGAAAAGTTCCTAAACGGTTTCCGCAACAACGTAGCTTATGTGAAACTCCTGGCAGAATTAGAATTGCTGAAAGAGCCCTCGAGTAAGAGCGATGACGAAGACACGGGTTCCGTAGATGAACTCAGTCTCGGCTCTGAGACTGCCAGCCTCTCTTCCCTCACTCTGGATCTGCGGGATGGTATGTCTTTCTTTAATCTAGGATTTTTCTTTTTAAGGATTAACTGCTAATTTAAAGCTGGATTCTGTTAGTTTATGAAGGGGGTTAGTCATTTCCAACAGTAAAAATGTGCCTATTCTGAAATGTTTGTGGATGAAAATTGATAAGGTTATGGAAAAGATTAATGTAATTCCATTTATTAATCACAACTTAAACAAGATAAATAGATCATTTCAAGTATACAGTTTACACAATTAATGTGTCATTTTCATTCATATAATTGTTGTATTGTTTAGTTTATTTTGAAATATATGTCAGCTACTTTAGTACGTAGCAGTATTGCAATTATTACTGCATGTTAAATCTTTTAACTCTAAGAACTGTCCAATAAAGTTTGGTCACTCTGAAATTGATCACTGATATATGCTTAAGAGACTGGCTACATTTTATAATGTTTGAACAAAGCGAATTAACAAATTCCAACTGATAAAACTTAAAGTTTACTATCACATCAATAGAATAACTCAAATAACATCAGTTATAAAATTGAATTATTTTTTATTTTTATTTTAAAATATCTCCCCTTGGTAAAGCTATTTCATCTTTTATCATGATCTCTTATTTTGATTTGATGATCATGATTTTCAGTCTTGAACAGATTCAAAATCACAGATGATCATTTTATGTAAAATTGAGTATCTTGGTGTTTCCACTTTGCTTGTTTCTTTCATCTGTTTTCTCTTATTTTGCTGTCTCTACTAGTAAAATATATTACTATAATAAAATGTTACCATTTTATATCCCCTATAAATATTGTAAACAACCCTTGATAATGTCTGAAATATCCCTAATATTTTCGCAAATCCTGCAGCACATTGTTATAAATTTAATGGAAACTAATATTGTATTTTCAAAAAGAATGTATGTTTGCAGCTATTTCAGAATGTGGAGATGTAAACAACCTTACGACTACTGTGAACATCACACCGGCCAGCCCCACACGGCACATCGTAAGTCACAGTGGTACTGAATGCAAGACAGGACCATACACGTTGTCCGCAGAGATCATCGAGACAGGCAAGTTAATAAATAAAGAAGACCATGTAACAAATCAAAATATTTACATCACACTAAATAACATACATAGTAAGACAAAAAAAACCTATAAGCAAATTCAAATTAAAGAGAACTGAAGTCTTAACCAACTCAGCTTCTTGGCCCACTGGCTCATATACCTATGTATACCTTAATTTGCTATAAAGTCATAGTATCTAGTTATAACTATACTATTCTTAGTCAACGCTATCTTGAACTAAAATTGGTTTTGTACCATTGGTAGAAATAAGTAAAGTAATCACTAAATAGATCAACTAGAAAGATAATAGAAATAAATAAAATAATCAACCAAATAGTATCACAATTTGCCTCTTATAACTGAATCAACACCGAAAGCATTGCTAAGGATTGGGTAAATATCAAGAAATTCTTAAAGTTAAAATATATTTAGAACGTTTTGAAATCACACGGGTAATTATAAGTGTGTCTTTGTTAGGTCTTTTTTATTATTATTTATTAATGATGCCGACGGAAGGACTGTAGCTAAGAGGCTTGCCACGCAGCCAGTCCGAATTCGATTCCCAATATGACAATAACAGATTTTACCCCTGTGCCGCTACTGTGGTTAGAAATCCACATTAAGCCGGTGACAAAAAAAAAATGGCCTCATTTAAACAGGGAAGGGGAACTGTGTCAATTGGGCCCCTTCTAAAAGGGAAGGGGAACTGTGTCAATTAGGCCCCTTCTAAAAGGGAAGGGGAACTGTGTCAATTGGGCCCCTTCTAAAAGGGAAGGGGAACTGTGTCAATTGGGCCCCTTCTAAAAGGGAAGGGGAACTGTGTCAATTGGGCCCCTTCTAAAAGGGAAGGGGAACTGTGTCAATTGGGCCCCTTCTAAAAGGGAAGGGGAACTGTGTCAATTGGGCCCCTTCTAAAAGGGAAGGGGAACTGTGTCAATTGGGCCCCTTCTAAAAGGGAAGGGGAACTGTGTCAATTGGGCCCCTTCTAAAAGGGAAGGGGAACTGTGTCAATTGGGCCCCTTCTAAAAGGGAAGGGGAACTGTGTCAATTGGGCCCCTTCTAAAAGGGAAGGGGAACTGTGTCAATTGGGCCCCTTCTAAAAGGGAAGGGGAACTGTGTCAATTGGGCCCCTTCTAAAAGGGAAGGGGAACTGTGTCAATTGGGCCCCTCCTAAAAGGGAAGGGGAACTGTGTCAATTGGGCCCCTTCTAAAAGGGAAGGGGAACTGTGTCAATTGGGCCCCTTCTAAAAGGGAAGGGGAACTGTGTCAATTGGGCCCCTTCTAAAAGCCATATGAAATTTTAATTTTTAAGGATACCATAATTTTTTTAAATAAATTTTTATTTTTGTTTAATATGAAGTTATTACTAATGTTTGCTTATGTTTATAATTTTTTTCCTCTAGTACTGCTTTTTAAATTATTTGTTACACATCATGTTAGTTCATTCATTATTATTAATAAATGTTTATTTTTAGTTTTTTTTTTTTTTTTTGTGTAATTTTATATTCCTGAACTAGTATTAGTTGATTGTAAAGAAATATTAGTTTTAGAACTGCTTACGGGTTGTAATATTATTTTACACATACAAGTGAAGTTTTCTTGCTTCTGGTTGCGTGGAAACCCATATGTTCTACATCCTAAATATCTATTAACGATTCAAACTCTGCACTAAAACTGACCTATATGCCGCAATGTAGGACAAAAAAAACTAAAAGTTAACAAATTCCCTCTTATTTAAACATTTTATAATGGTTTACATAGAACATATTTCAAATGATCATTGTCATAAGTCAGCTCAAACATACATGAAACTGTTCATCATATTTGTCAAGCCAGTAATATAACTTGTATACTGTCAGTTCCGGACATTTTTCAAATTTAAAGGTAATCAAATCAATTGGTGTGGAATCATTTCAAAACTAGATGTATTCCTTTTTTAAAGCCATGAAAAGTTTATGTCTTTGTTATTGAGAGGGATCTCACATCAGGAATCATGTACTTCATATTTATATTTAGATGATTTAGAATTGAATTCTAGATTTTTTCAGGTTGTAGGTCAATTGTTATATATTTTAGAGAGCTTTAAAAACACCTAAACACGTGTCATTCTTTCATTATCATTATGACTGATTATTTTAAACAGTAATACCATTGATTTTATTCACAAATAAATTTCCCATCAAATGTTAAATTTTGAGTTTCAAAATATCAGCTGTTTTTGTGGTCCATTGTGGAGCGCTAGTGTAGTCCCATGTAAATGTAATGCAGTTTAAACCAGCTGTGGTTGCGGGCCACACAAACTAACAAAATTACTGCCACAAATATTCCTATTAGATGGTTTATCTATTGTAGGTTTATATAATCAATGGTAATACCTACAAAAAATCAGAATACGAATAAGTGGGATCTTGGAAAAGTTAGATATACACAGGGTGTCCTGTAAGTAGGCAGTCAAACTTAAGGGTTATTCCAGAGGTCAAAGCAAACTAAAAGTTTTATGTGAACATATTGTCTATCTCGTTCTGTTTTCCATTTATCTGTCTGCATGTAATTTTTACAAAAAGCTTAATATTTCAAAAGTTTATTAAGATAAAATCATGAAATTTAATATGACTCTTGGTCTTAATATTTCACATATTACTTAAAAATCTCACTTCTGTTCACCAGTAGTTTTAAATGGCAGCTAGCTGTTTTAAATTTTTAAAGCTAAATATCTCAAAAGCCTTGAATTTCAGTAAAAACCTGTAATGTACGAACGAATTAAAGAATTTAGTCCCACACATAATGATATAAATATTTTAAAGTTTGAACAACTATTAACTGACAAATTGAAATTTTTGTCTAATAATAACGGAATTCTTTGGCTAGGAAGTACCTTTTATTTGACAAAACTAATAAAGTATACTTCTTTGATACTTGAAACTAATGAAAAGGTTTGTGAACTGTTTTCATTACATTATTGTCAATGATCAACTCTGGCCATGACATGAATGTATGGCAAATTCTTTTTGAAAAAATTTGGAAGGAATACTTGTTTGTTTGAAATGTAATTAAAGTTTGTTTTAAATTGGCGTTAGCAAATATGTTATATAAAGAGGGCTGAAAATGCTAAACAAAGGATTTTTATCAGTTACCTTATTAAAATCAAAACTGGCAAAAATTTCTCACAAGGATCGTACTAAAACATTTTGAATTTTATTTTTACTTCTCAGTGAACTTGTCAATTTTAGAGAGAATAACAGTTTTAGAGTTTTAGAACATTTTTTTTTTATAATTGTAAACTTCTATTTAAATTTTGTTACAGAAAAAAATAAGAAAATAAAATGCTTTCATTTGCTTCCACTACTGTACTTAAGCAACTAGAGTGAAGTTCGTGAATAACTGCAATGTTTAGCACATCAGTAATGGTATTGAAAATAAATACTGATCATTTTCAACAAGTATAAAAATGTTCACTCTTCCACTTCTCAAAACACTTAAGTCACTTCTCATACTTTAAACACAAGGATCGTGTATTCAATCTGACAGTCCAATTTTCATAGTATAAAAAATGTGCACGTGTAAAAATTCACCTACCCTCCATACACAAATAGGTAATCCATCCACCCTCTTACACTTGCACACGATTATTTGTGACACACCCATATTCACTGTTAGAATTTTCTGTGTACCATATTTCCCCCATTTTTTATTTATCAGAACTGAAACAATAAACTATAAACAAATAAGTTTAAAATTTTTTTTTATTTTTTGAATTTAAAACTTCACTTGCCAGTTCACATGGGCCTGCAGGCCTGTACGTTAACTTTATTCAACAATTAATTGAAATAACAACCATTAGCTTTATTCAAACCTTGGATATTGCCCTCCATAGTCCGAATCCTTAGCCATTGAGTCACCACACTATGGTGAAAAATAAGATTGATGCGCTCATAATAGAAATATAAGCTATTTTAATCTCAGAATTGTACTTACATCTTTAGACATTTTGCTATGAGTATCCTTTGTTCTTCATAAAATAGTTAATATATATTTCAAAGCTTATTTCTTCCTTCTCCAGGTCAATCGATCAATTGTCTTTGAATTTTGAAAAACATCTGATTATATTCAGAAAAAAAATAATTTTGATATTAGTTGATAAGTCAATACCTTTGTTATTAAAAATGTATATATTTTACTTGAATGGAAATCAAAAAAGGTAGCTATAAATATTGACTGCCAGAAAGGTCAAATAAATAAATAATGTAATATATTGAACACTTTTATTTAACAGAAATCCAAAAGATTGAGAAATGATATGTTCTATATAATAAAGTAACGTCTAAGAGCAATCATCGTGCAGACCACTAAATACTCATAGCTGCCACTCATTCACAATGGAATCGTTCGTTTAACTGTCAGGAGAATCTATAAAAATGGAATAAAGATCTTCTTTTGGATTTGTTGAAACTGTTTGTGTGCTTGTTTTCTCCAGTTTTGTTTGTGATATTTAATTAGAGATTTTTGAAAACATTAAGTTTTTTAATTCAGTTGAATGATAGTAAATGGGTTACTGTAATGATGCTGTATTATTTAAAATTATATATATTCACATAAAATGTTTATGATTTTATAAAACATTTGAAAGCATACTGTAACTAAATATGAGACCGCAGTAAGATTGCAATAAATTATTGGTTGAGAAAATTCGTTCAAAACTTTTATTTATTCTTAAGACGTCGATCCTCAAGATATGGGTGAATATGAATTTCGAATGAGTGTAGATGAGCGAATGTAGTCATTGTTACAAACTAAGGCCGACTATTCCTTAGAAAGTGTAATTAATTAATAGCCCAATGACAAATGAACAGCCGGTAGTTATCAGCTGATCCCCTTCAAAACGTGTTACAACTCTAAATGGGATCGAACTGAGAACCTTGAGCTAAGCTACCGACCAATTGAACAGTATTCACTGACTATACTATCAACAACTCAACTGTATCTTTTAAGCATAGGGTCATGTTAAATAAATGAATTTCTCTGTGAAACACCAATCATTTCCTGAATAGTTTGCTCCTTGAAGAAGCCACCTACTACTCAGAAACGAGTTTCCCGTACCGAACGTGTCAAGGAAATTTTAAGGAGTGACAAACTTGAAAAATTTTGTAATTGAGAAAATATTCCCAGGAAAGAAAAATGTTAATTTGTTATAATTTCATTAGATCTATACTTTGATTAGAATAACATGAACGTAAACTATGATTTAATAAAACATACGGTTGTCATCACTATTTAAGTATTAAAACTTGGCAATTATTGAAAGAAATGGAATTGGCTGTCTAAGATGTTACTGGCAGAAAATACCTCGGCATTACAGATTTTATTTAAATGAATAATTGGTCAATTGATTCTATGTTATTTAAATTTCAAATTTAGTTGCAATACTGTGCTAATAACTACATAAATTGTACAATTTACGTTGTTTTTGTTGCTACCAAAGTATCATACTTCATGCATGTTTCCACATTTAGGCAAAAATCACTGTAAATATAGAAAATGACACAGCATGGTTTCTTATACTTTTTTCTTCAATGTGATTAGTTTCACTCTTTTAAAGTCTATTTAATTAAGTAAATTTTTGCCAAACAAATATTGATTTTTTAATGATTTACGGAAACAGAAAGTAGTCATCTCTGGAATTAGGGCTACTTCGCTTATTTCTTCCGCTCCTTTAAGGATATTAAACTCTGACAAAAATATAAGAAAAGCCATGACTAGGCCCTGTGCTGAGTGTAAGGGAAGTATTTATGACACTTGGAAAATTTTGTCCAGTACTTATGACAGCATTCACATCTGAAGTGCCTTGCTGACACTTAGGCTTAGTACGAGTAGTTTAAAGCAATGTTTTCATGTGCTCTCTTTTTCTTAAACTCAAAAATGCCAAAACTACAGTTATTTAGATATATTATATACATCTTATCATGAGTCCATTAAAACTGAAACAAAGTCAAGTAATAAATTTCATATATTCTGTATTTCTTACATAGGCCTCAGCTACATGGGATTTCGAACATACCAGGTGCACATAATGGAATTGTATCCTTAACATTCTAACCGAAAGATCGGTTTGACAGGCACCGCGGTAATTTTACTTTGGATGACGAAATTCACCAATATGTTGAAACTGCTGTAGAAGCTCAGGAACCTAGCCTGCCAAAATACCCTTTTAGTAGGTTACGTAAAAATGAACATGGTCCACAATTATGTTGGACCACAGAAGAACCTAGTAGGAGCGTAATAACTCCATTACACAACATTGTGTACGAGGTTTACCAAGACACAAGATCAACCACATCATCCAGATGGCATACCAGACGATAAAATGGAAATCGAAAAACTTCCAAGCTACAAAAATAGAAACACTGCAATGTGCAATGTGCACTCTAAGCACATTCCCAAGCAATGTGCTTAGAGTGCAGAAGAAAATTTTGCATTGGCTGTGCTCAGAAAGTTGTCTAAAGCTTTCCATTCAGATCCAATAATGTTTTGGTATAAAAAGTAATATTATGTTTTATTTTTAAGAATGTTAGTAATGTTATGTTGTACTTTTATCTTTTTATTGGTGAAAAGTTAAATTTAGTCATGCTAAAGTTCTTACTTCATTTTCATTGTATTTTATTATGTTTATTTAACTGTTATAATTCTATCTCACTAAAAAATTAATTTTCTTTTAGATGATTACATCATATGATTAAAATATTTTATGTTATAAGTATTTACAGAGTTCTTATTTTCTGTCCCAAACACTTTTGTATAGAAATATTACATACTGGTCTCTGAGGACTCATCTTTCTAGTAAGGTTACGAATTTAATCTTTCAGTTAGAGTTTAGCTGGTCTCAATAAATTCTCAATAAGCCTACGAAATAATATTTCAATATCTGTCCATTCTTTCGTTAATTGACTTTAAACAAAATTGCTTAAGCGTAGTCCCACAAATTGTTGTTGGACTGGTACAGGACATAGAAAGAGCATCGTGGCCTATAAGATGAATGACGAGCACATTTTTTTGAGTCTGCATGTTACGCATCGACTGATCTTGAATCATCTCACAGATTAATCTTGTAAAAGTTCAAAATAGTCATTATTGGTACAGTTTCCGTGAAAACTATCTAGACTTCTGAAATAACCACTATTGCCATCTTCGATGATAGCAACTAAAACAGTGTTTATGTAACTGTACTTATGTATGAAAAGTAAAGTCATCTTCAGAATCTTTATTTATAATCACTGTGCTTACAAATGGTGTGAAAATAATTTACTAATTAAAAATACAGAGTTATAATTAGTGTTGTATTCTTGGTCAGATTGTCAATGGAGTAGATTAGTTTGTCTTTCAGTAGGAACTCTTTGAGTTGTACAAACATATAAATTTTATTAAAGATTTACATTACAGTAATGTATAAACAATAACTGTTGTTCAGTTTTCATAACAATATCAATGATTTTATTGTGAAAATGTTTTAAAAAGTAACTATCCTAATATATTACCCTAAACAATTTTTAACCTTGTTTTAGCAAATACTGTAATGTGATAAATATGTCTTGCACAATAAAGTAACACAAACAACAAACTAATATGTGTGACCTATCAGGAAACAACTGAATAAGACTGCATGAGTCATGTGATCACTATTCCTCATCCCGACAAGCACAGTGTCCTGAAACTACCATACACTCAACATATTGATGTAGCCTGCTCACACTGTGCAATTCCCGCTCAAGATAAAGTAATCAACACCATGCTGTATGGAAAAAAAACCTCACCAGATACATAGAGTTTTCGTCCTTACGAAACAATAATACATTTTATAATTTTTATCACAGTATTGTTTTTAGGGCGAGTAAGACGGTTAAAATAGAATATCTTATAACTCTGTTGGCTCTACTGTACATCATTTTTTTCCTTGATGGTCATTGGTTCATCTCCAGGGGAGCTTGCAAATGTATAACAAAATTGATTAAATGTCTTCCAATCTGTTTATTATTGAGCTATGAGTAAATATGACTTAAGTATTAGTGTAGAATAGAAAGTGAAAAACTAGCCAAACACTGTTCATATCTCTAATGATAGTTTTCTATCAAATTTCTTATCCATAACTAGTGCTCACCTTACACTGTGTTATTTTCTGTTAGTTGTGTTTGGCATATCAATAAAATTAACATATTTTTATATCATATACCCCCTTCCTATACATTAACAATGCCAAGCGCCGGAGTTCATCAGATCTAGACCAAACACTGAGCGCTAAATGAATATAACTAAAAATATAAACAATAAATCATTTTAAATGAATCCAATGGGTATTAAGGTCAGTGAATTAAGTATTAGACATGAAAAATTTTCTTCAGGGTACCACAAAAACTACAGTTTATTTTTCATGTTTCATTTAGAATTATTGGACTCATTCTAAAATAAATTGTATCAAATCAGACTCTTATACTGAGTAAAATGTATGGGTGGTTGAGAGAGTCGTTACCACTGTAATTGTATGTGTGGGTGGTTGGGTCAATACCACTGTATGTGTATGAGTAGGTGGACTGGAGGAACATTACCACTGGACATGTTTAGGTGGATGAATGAGTCACTACTACTGTACGTACATGTGTGGGTGGACGATCTGGCAATAGTTATTTCCCAAATGTCCTTTATTTTAAACAGACAACTTTTTTTGGGTGCATAACCCCGACCCAGTATGAGACAAGACATGTGGGCTTGAAGAGATCAGAACAAGTCAGATACCACCTTGCTCAAACTTATCACTGAGGTGTTTAGACCAAATAATCTCTTACTGAGTTTGTTAGTTGTAGTTATTACTTTTTAATCATAATATTACAGCCAATGAGTATAAACATCCTACTTTTGCTATTCTTAAAATTTTACTTCAGACTTTGATTGCAGGAGTTGTGAATGAAAAAGGTAAAACATTCGGTGTCTACGCTATTGCTGTTACCAAGAAATATGACTCTGGCCATAAAGAATCTTGGCAAATATTCAGGCGATATTCCGACTTTCACCAGCTCAACCAGAAAGTTCGAGACAGGGTCAGTTACAAGTGATCATTTAATGTTAGTTGGTTAATGTAAATGTGTTTTTACCATTTTATGGTTAGTAAGTTTGAACTTTAACTAGTATAAACCTTAACTAAAACACTAACATAAGAAACACAAAACATGCTCATAAAAAAGCTTTAAATGCTTCATGGATTGAGAGGTTAGTTCTACTTTTAATAGCAGGAAAACATATAAGAAGAAAGTTTTATTACAAATTCATCAAATGGAAAATGCAACAAATCAAGAATAATTTATTTCCTCAAATGTAGGTATAATCAATACATCTCATATACAATAATTCCATTCTATACTATAAATCAACCCACATAAAGGGAAACAATAGGGCCTCAAAGGCAATCCTGTTTTGAGGTTCCTTCATATTTAATAACATAACTTGCTGTCATCAGAATTTAATAATGTTTTTCTATGGTAATATACTTTTTTAAATATATAATCAGTGCAGTCTTAAATAACAGTTTGTCTTTATAAAACTCAAAAAAACTAGACACAAAATAGTTATATGGTACATAAAACAAATTATACAACAGCTACAATAACAAAATACAATAATCATATAAATAAATAATTCTTTTTATCCATGAAGTTATGTTCAATTCAGCAACTCTTCTATGTTGACTATGGTGAACAGCCATTTTAAAATGCCCTTCTTAAATTTATTAACACTGCTTACATTTTTTAAATCATGTGGTAGAGAGTTATACATTTTTGGCGCAATAAACTTATAATTTTTTTTATAAAAGGTTATGAATGGTCTAGGGACACAAATATTTTCCTTACTTCTTAATTTATTTCTAAACATATTCATATTACTTGGGAAGTTACCACTCTGTTTGTAGAATGCTGCCAAAACTTTAAAAACAAAAAGATGTCTCAATGGTAGAATTCTCAAACTACCATGGCCATGAATGGTCAGAGACTTTTTTCCTGGTCATAACTCTAATTAGATATTTTTGCTGTATTATCAGTGGCGTAAGGTTGTTGATGTAAGTTCCACCCCAACATACCAATGCATACTCTAACTTACTTTGCACCAACGAGAAGTAAACAGATCTTAAAATATCTGGAGGACAAATATCTCTCAACATAACATAGTTCTTATAACATTATTAAGTTTACTCTTTAAATTTTTAATTTGGATACTCCAATTTAATTTTCTGTCTATATATAAAACCCCAAATATTTAATGAACTCACATGAAACAATGTTTACACAGTTTTTATTATATTTACTTGACCTACACAAACAATCAATAAAAGGGTAAGTTATACTAAAAAAATCAAAATTTACCCCTACTAAAGAGAAATTTAGATACACCGTTTTCTCAGGGCTTAGCCACAATTTGTTTTCAGTAAACCACCATTTTAGAGATGCTAAATCATAGTTCATATCCAACTGAATTTTATTCAAATCTACATACAATACGATTGTGTATGTATGGGTGGGTGCATAGGTCATTACCACCTTTTGTGTATGGGTAGATGGCGGGTCATTGTGTACAGTGATATTGATGCACCCACCCACCCATGCGCATACTGTGGTATTGTTATTTGATTGTTTGACTATTTTTATTGATTTAAAATTATACTTCCAATAACAAACTCCTCAAGAATCATAGCATTATATTTGCAAAAAATATTGCTTCAGAATTAAATGTGGTAACAAGAAGCACTGTAAGTGACTAAAACATTATTATACTCATGTCTTTATTTCATCTTTTGTTTGTTTGCATTGTAGTAAATTTCATAGCTTACTTTTTAGCATTAGGCTATCAGCTTTTTTTAACAATCATTGTACTAACATAGTAAGTACATTATAAGTTAATCATAAAAGTGTATATACTGCATCTATACGCATAACTTAACGTATCATTGACATTTGAAAGATCATATCCTTGCACGGACCACTTAACCTTGAACTCTGGCGTATATGGAATCAATGCTACCCGAATTGGTTCGCCGCCACAGTGATCCGGATTGTCACAAATCCATTGTACAACATGAACTACAGTAATTTCGAAAAGTTATGTAGTTATTGATTGAAGAAAATTTATAACTTAAGGAAAATATTCCTTTTATGCTTTTAGTAGGAAAATGAATATTACTACAAATATAAACAGTCAATCATTATAAAAGAAAGCAAGGGGTATGAAGGTCAGTGAATTTTCCTGAATTCTCTAATAATTGTGTATTAGAGAAGATGAATTTTCTTTAGAGTAACACGAAAACTACAATTTATTGATTATGTTTCAGTTTGTGGATTTGTCCAAACTGACATTTCCCGGGAAGAAGACATTCCATAACATGGATAGACGAGTGCTGGAGAGGCGGATGAAGATGCTTAATGACTATTTACAGACGCTGCTTCACTCTAGTGTCCTGGCCTCCCATCCAAGTTTGCGGCAGTTGCTGCAGAGCTTTCTGGAGCCAGGGGACTATGACAAGGGGCCTGGTGGACAAATTGTCAAGACAGTAAGTATTTCGTTCCTCAGTTGACTAACAATATCTACTGGACATATTCCTTACTGTATATAGTAAAATTATCTCTTTTTTAAAATCATGCCTTCATAACAAATGTTTGCCTTAAACTTGTTATTTTAGTAGTACAGAAACCTCGTTTTATCCAGGCTAATGTGGTGGTATTCCGATCCGGATAATATAAATCCAGATGAAAAAATGCAAGATAAAAATTAGGTACATATCAGTAAAATGCGCTTACATGGTACAATACGCAATGTACGCTCCACAGAAGCGCGCAGATGGTCCGGCCTTGCTTCATTTGCGTGAGAATATTGTAAGAACGCATGATAAAAACACGTCACCATTGCTAAACTTGACCAAAGTCAGTGTTTTTATGTAAATGAACAACAAAAACCAGAATCTACAGGATGGAATCCACACAATAGCCAATATTTTGTTAGCTATTCTTGTGACTAAGATTGTCTGGACAATGATAAACGTCTGGATAGGAAGGTCATATGAATAAACTTATCTGGAGTGGATAACTGATTACTTTAAATGAGTCACTAAAGAAATACAGGAACTGTCCAACCATCTTGTTTTAGTTAACACCTTGTGATCTGTCACCAAGTTACTGTGACTAAGCTATCAAGACGGTTTTTAAGTTCTCTCACATTGCGATGCGAAATGATGTATAGGAACCTTTGGGACATTAAGGTTCCTATACCTAAACGTCCCATAACATTAATTAGTCAGTCCGTTGTCGCTTTCTCCAATAATATTCCTTTTTACTCACATTAATCTCCCAGCTCTCCCTTAACCACTCGTAATATTACACCACATTACCCCTATCTTACACCACATTATTCATTAACTCTAATTTTTTAACATAATCATCTCTTCTTTCTCCTTGCTGTTAACGTTACTCAATTCCATTATAGAGTTCAAATTCATTTAAATATTTACCACTTAACTATCAAGTTAGGTAAATGTATAATTTATATCCATGAACTCAATTAAATTCTCATGAAAACATTAGAAAATTACCACGAATGCAGATAATTTACAGTAGGTTCCTCCTATATAAATTTTTGGCCTAAATTTCTTCTTCTTCAGGTAGCATTGAAAATAAATTTATATTGCTAATGAAGTTAAAAAACAAGTACTCCATTAAAATTATATATTTAAAAATATATATGGACTTGATCGCTAAATCACTTGTCATACGTAAATTGCTAAACTCATTTTTCATAACTAGCTAGACAACCTGCTAGTGAGTCCGTTGCGAGCTGTGATGGGTCAAACAGTCCGCACACTACCAGACACTTCCCAGTTACTGGATGGAGTCATGGATGGCATCAGCAAAGTGCTGCAGTATCGGCCAGTGCTGAGCCGTAACGACTCGGTGGATGCTGAAGCCTGCAAAGTGGGCGCCTCACTGGATATTGAAGTAGGTTAGGTATTTGAGGGGCGGGGGGAGATGTAAATGGCATTTATTAGTCTGTAATTTAATGGATTTTTTTATAGTCATGTAATCAACTGCTTCTGACCCAATGACAAATTAACAACGTGGAATCACTCTCTGAAACCCTTTAAAAATCTAATTTTTTAACCATGATTGAGATCAAACAACTTGTTTAATTTGATGTTTAGCTTTTATAATTTGATGTTGTTGTACTATATTATCATTGATAAGGATGATCACTTATTTTTTTACTTATATATAATATATATTTTAGGTTTTGGTAAGAAGATAACGTAGTTTATATTCTATAGTATTAGCTGAAGGAAACATATTTTTACAGACTCGTGTATATAAAAAAGTTTTAAAACTATATATTAGCATTTTTTTACTGGAATCACTATTTTGTAAACAAAAAATGAGAATAACATTTCAGTTTTATTGAAACACAATTAGCATATTTTGCTTCTCTAAACAAATTTGACTATTTTGGCTATCTTAACGTTGATCACAAAAAACCTTTAATACTCCTCTTAAAGGTTTGACATGTTTTATTATTTTCACAAAAATAAATACAAAAATAATTTCTAGCATACTAGAATTTAAATTTAAATTGTGCTCAACTAAATAAAAAGTTTAAGTTTAGCACGTCATTTTCCTTGTCAATAATTATGAATTACAAAAACCTAATCTAAATTTTGATAACTTACTATTGCATAAATCTAAGAGTAGAAATAATCAATAATATAGTTTTTACATTAGATGTCTGTGTGGAACTGCTGTTGCTTCATTTTCAGTAACTTATCTGTTATGTCTATTTTTGTACGCTTTTCATTATAAATATTCAACAATTTCTTAATAATGCAATGAAATGTAATTCCTGCTTGTAATATACTATAGTAAACATGTTATCAATTAGTTTGGCTCACTGTCCCACAGACAGATGACAACATTCCTCTACGCATCATGTTGCTGCTGATGACGGAAGTGTTTGAGCTCAAGTCTCGCAATCAATGGCTGCGACGTCGCCTTGTTACCCTGTTGAGACAGATTGTTCGCACCATGTTCGGGGACATCGTCAATCGCCGCATCGTGGACTATGTGTTTGCCCTCACTAGCCCACATCAAGTTGCTGACTATTTGCGCACCTTCAAGTAAGTGTGAAATCTTTATTTCACATCCTTAAATATAAAAAGTGTTGATCATTGCTGACCCTGTAATTAATTTATGTTTAGCTAATTTAGAGTCAGGTCAGTTTGTGAGGAGTCACTAAATTTTGTCATATTTTTTACCCACAACTTTATACAGATAATCCAATCCTTAATAAGTGCTTTTGCAGTTTTTTTTCATATAAAAAACCAATTCCTTAACTCTTTAAGGAGTAATGATATCTCAGAACATCATGAAATCACTAGCCTAGAGGAGTAATATTTTGAGCACAAAAATGACGTTATGGAGTAAAAAATTAAAACAGTAATTTTTGTTTGCATTTTAACCAGTTTTATTGTAAGGTACTAAAAATGGCACAGTTTTAAAAATAACTCAAAATAAAAATCCATTAACAAGCAATTTAAAATTTTGTTTGTTTGTATTAAATATTTGAAAACAGAGATATACGTATAATGCTGCATTGCTCGTATAATGTTTATTTTCGTTATTTAGCATTTATTGTAGAGTTGTAGCACATTTTTTTAGGTTTCCTCTGTTGACCTTGAAGATTAAGTAGAGGACATGTAAAATGCCAGGCAGTTAGGAGTGGCAGATGTTTATTGACGCTCGGTGCACCTGCGTGCGGCATGGCCTTTATCTTTATTTCTCCTGTTTGATAATAGCATACAAAGGTTCAGTTTCAATTCTGAAAATGCAATTTTGCTGTTGTTGTTGTGGATTTTGAACATTTAGAATGCATTCGTGGTGAAATCTCACAAACGAAAAAAATGTTTTCTATACCATGTAGTATTTTCTTGTTACATATTTGAAAAATATTATCATGTCCGTTCTGTCTATGGCACCTATGTCCTTATTGTATTTGATAACAGACTTAGGTTTCTGTTGTTGTTTTTCCACTGTTAGTTACTGATAACATAGTTGACGTGGCGAGAAGGCCTGTAAGCACGTGCACGCATTTGTCTTGAATGACTCCTCCCATGGACAAAGCCCCACCCAGGTCTCAATTATGCAAATTGTCATCGCTGGAGTAATACGTCCACCTTCTCAGAAATTTATTTCCTTACTTCTGGAGACGGTTATATGTGTTCTAGAGCAATAAAAATTTGTTTGGTAAAAAACATACATATGACGTTCCAGAACCTCACTACTCCTTTGAGCCTATATAAGACATGACGTTCCAGAATGTCATTAATCTTTACATGGATTATTTCATACTCCTGAAAGGGTTAAAAGAACACATGGATACTTATCATGGAAAAGTAGATTTTTTTAACCCTTTTCCAAATCAATCATTGTTCTTGTTTGTCTTTAAGTAATCCCGGAAGAGAATGAGACTGCATTATATGCTTTTTTAAAAGGCGTTCTATAACTAGAATCATAAGCTTATAAATATGTCACAGTGAATTGCAAATTCTGTTATTTAATTGTATATTTTGTAATTGTTTAAAATTATTATGGAAAAAACAAGAACTGTGTAAATGTAAATGCAAGGGAATGTTTAAGTTCTTTGTCTTTAATCATACATTTACAAGAATGTGTAGACGGGTGTTTAAACATTATTGTAATAGTGTGTTTTTGTCGTTTAAAAATAAATTTGGTTCTTTCATTTTCGTAACCACATATGAATATGGCACAGTTCAGAAATGTTATCTAATGCCATAATATGGCAGCTAAAAGAATATGTACCTTGGTAATTTAAGAAAGGTTATTTAAGATAAAAATCCCAGAACTAAGTTTCTTACACACAGCATCAATCAATCCAGGTACTTCTGCTACCATCAAAGGGTTAAACAACTAATCTTTATTAATTTTTGTGTTTGTACAATATGATGTGGGTCTATATAAATTCTAATCCCATTTTATATAGAGCTGGAAACAAACACTTAAATTACGATTATGGCCCATTTAGAGTTATAAATTGTAAATAAATCAATTTGACTTAATAATTTTCTAAGCTAAAATTAGACACACGTTTTAGGCATTCTTATTGGCCACATGGTTTGAAGGCGGAGCCCAAGTTACCCAGGGATGATATGACACGTGCCCGCACAAGGGTAGCGGCCAAGACTGCTCTTCTTTCTAGTCTCTCAGGTTAGTCTTGTATAATTTTTAAAGTGATAGTTTAGCTAGCATTTCTGGGACTAACAATACCTTAATATTTTGTTTTTTGAAATTTGTTAATGAGGGAGACAAAGGTAGTTGGGTATTTGCCATCATTACGTGAAAATTACCAATCACAACGTTTTGATTTGGTAAAACCCAAACCTTTTTCAAGTGCTAAAAACTAAATTACATCTACACAAACATGTTATAAAACTACGTTCTTAAACTAATAAACTTATCTACTTTAATAATTAACTACATTTTAACCTAGATCCTAGAATGGGGTACAACAAAATGAACTTCTACTAAACATAACAAATGTTAACAGGGTTAAATTAATATAACCAATTAGGCGCTGTCAAGGTCACGATATCAACAAAAAAAAATATTAAAACACAACTAAAATTAATATTCAAATCAGACTGAAGTAAGATTACATTAACTAATCATAAATATATGGTACCTGAAAAACACTATTCAATACCTTAATACTTTCATAGACTGAGCTTTTAAACACTATACTGTATATAAAAAGATATGTACTGGTATTTACATTCTGAAATATATAAAATCAGCTGGTACTTAAGCGGCATCTAAAGATGCATACTACACACTATAGTTCATTTATTGAACCTCCCAACTTCACTCCAGAGTGCTCCTGCAGCTAGTGCTGGAACTACGAGGAGGTTCAAAATGACGTGATGATACTAGCCATCTTTAATCGTAGCAACGCCTTACATGGTTGGCACATTTCAGTTCTTTATCTGCACATTTCTAGTAACGTACTTGTTTGAATATATGACATTTTATGAATATATGAAATGTTGTGCATGTAAACATTTTATGACCGCGGATTTTTGTATTGTTTACATTGTCCAATAAAATATTGTTATAGATTGCCAGAATCAGAATTGCTTTTGACAATACAGTGTTTTGTCAATACAAACACAAAGAGTTGACAATACAAAGAGTTTCACTTATCTTTATTATTTTTTTTATTCTTAAAATGCAGATCTTCGAGATATGGATGAATGTGGATTTCGAATAAGTGTGATGAGTGTAGGTAGGCCTCATTGTTAATGCCGACTATTCCTTAGAAAGTGTAATTAATTAATAGCCCAATGACAAATGTCAAGTACGGAGATTTATTAAATAGTCTTGTTAAGTCTTACACTATATACTGCCTAATCAATTGGATCAATCAGGCTTGGAAGCCTGAAATAATTGGAATGTTAAATAAAGCCAGTATATCTCTTGCAGATCTTGTGTCTCAACAAAGCTGCAGAGACACATTCAAAACACTGGGACTTTTACACCCATCATACTCTAAATAAGTAATTCCCCTTTGTCATATTGTTCTTAAAAATACTCCTATGGAGGAAGAAAATTTAGCACATTTGCTACCAAACTGGAAATACACTAGAGAATCAATCAAATATTTACGTTTTAAGAAGACAATTTATAGCATAGGTGAATTTATGAAAACCAAATAGGCTTTATTTATATACTACTATGTTTAATGGTATTGTAACATTTGATAAATTATTGCTCTTAATGTATTTGTGATAAATATATTTTGACTTTTTAAATATGTTATATATAATAGAAGCTGTAATTGTCAATTATCAGTGTTATTTGTTATATGTATATAATAGAAGTTGTAATTGTCAATTATCAGTGTTATTTGTTATCCTTCAAAGAATCTATGAAAAGTTCACCCGTCATATGGACTAAAGTCTCATAGGACCAGGTCCTTTAGCTAGAGTTTAAGACACTTAAAGTAGAATTAAGTGCCACCTATATTTCTAATACATGGCTGCCATCGCTAACCTACTCCACAACTTACAAGGGAACAGACACAAGCCTTACATATGGTGGTGAAAGGGATGTAAATATCGAGAGGCTTTAGGAGTATTGTCTTAATTTTGTAGGTTAAATGTCTTTGCCTTATTTGCCGATTATGGTGTTAGCTTAACTCTTACATTATTACTTTATTGCATTAAAACATTTAGATTATTTTTTTTTTTTTTTTTTTCAACTTCACTCGCCAGTTGACATGGGCCTACAGACCTGTGTGTCAACTTTATTCAACGAGTGAAGTACCGACCGTTGGCTCAGTGGGGATTCGAATCTTGGACCTTGCCCTCCGCAGTACGAAGCCTTAGCCACTGAGCCACCACGCCGGCATTTTGTTTTAACTTAACATGACATACATACATTTTTAGTAAAGCTACGCTCTAAATTTATTTCATTAATTTATAAATGACTATTCTTAAATAAAATGCTCGACAAACAGGTAATTTTAACTTGAGTCTAGCTAGGCCATCTCTCTGTTCAAATTCGTTTGTATAACGACTAAGGGCTGGTTACTGTTTCAGATGAACTGAAGCACATCTTGGGTAGTGAAACGTCAAGAAGAGGTTTGCTGTCCGTGTTTCACTTATTCCAGCACCGATTGTTGAACCGTCGTCTCCTGTACGTTCTTTTAGAGGGAACACTGACAACTTTGTTTGCTCAGGACCATCCACTCGACGCAATTTTCACTCGGCTACATTCCTGTTCACCACGTGTGCTCAAGAACAATCTTGCTCGTTCTGGCACACGTAGGTGATAAGGGCCCCTCTCTATTCTAGGCATTTTAATTTCCTACCAGAGGTCACACATAAATATATTTTTTACATAACTTTTCCGATCTGTACAAATAGGTTAGTTTTGTATATCACTTGTAAATGTGCACACTTGGTAACTGTTAACTTTATTGATTGCCCACTAAGTTATAAAAAATGTGTTCAAATCGAATTATCATTTATCTGCCAAATGATTTGTACACAAAATTAATTGTCTACTCTGTTTTATGCTGTTTTTAACTTTTTATTTATAATTTGAAAGTCTAGGATAAAACAATCTTAAATAACTGACTCTAGAACTGTTTAAGGAGACATAATTTACATGACAGAAAATAAATTAAATGTTTAATTATATTTTATTTACTAAAATAAAAATTAGTACAGTTGCAACTATTTGGAAACTGTAAGAACTCCCTGTTCACACCAGGATAACCTTTATTATACTGTATCACACCGGTAATATAAAATGTATTGTAATTGAAAAAAATTGTAATTACATGTATATAGCTTGTTGTGAGGAAATTCCTTAAAATAGGTTATTAAACCCTTGTGATAGTATACAACAACAGAACAATCGAAATACTAAGCCTAATAAATATATCAATAAAACAAGTTATAATTGAAATGATGCACTTATACTGACTCGATAATAGAGGAACAAGACAGTATGAATGAATAACAAGTACAATAGAAAATAGAAAACTAAAACAATGTTAGATTTCAATTCTGCTTAGGATAATAAGAATATTATTTACTTACATAACAATCAATTTACTATTACTTCGATCTTAATTATCAACTTAGTTTCTAAATATATATTAGTAAAATAAATTATGCATTTTAATTTTTTTTTTTTTTTTTATCTAATTTAGATAACTTTCCTATTTTTGATTGGATGAAGTTGTGAAATGTTATTTTTAGCTAATATTACTTTATTTTTTGATTAAAGAACTGCAACACTATTGAGATGAGCATTGTTCATTGTATTTATATATTAAATTTGGAATAAGAAAATGTAACGTTATTGTAATATATAATTTTTCACTTTTTTTTCATTATTACAGTAGAACATCAATAATCCGGATTAATTGGGACCGGACCCCATCCGGATTATCAAATTGTCCTGATTATCGAAATTACCTTAAAAAAGGCCAGTATACACGATTAAAGTACACAAACATTTTAAAATTTTATATTTTCTCTTATACAATAAAGGGTTTAGAGGTGAAATAAATCAAAAACATCTTTTATGTTCACACACTGTATTGTAATTTGTTAGTAGCAACATGTGTACAGTAAAAACATCAAACACTATTTGAGCTTTTAAAAAAATGTGTAATAGGTTTTTGAACTGCAGTAGTGGTTCGTTTTTTCGCAACTATGTCCTTAATTCGTTTTTAAAGAATCAGCTTAGTGGGTGAGCTCTTGTTTTGTTTCCCTAGCCATGACCATCAGTGTCTCCGCTGCTACAAACGCTTCAGAATGAGTTGGCCCTGTTTCTTCTGTCTCATGTTCTGGGTCGTCACTATCAGATTCCATTGTTTCTGTTTCCTCTGAAAGAAATTGCTTAAATAAACAACCAAAAATAAATGCTTTCTTTTCCTGCCTTTATACAGTATGTTACGTACAAAAGATTATCAATCAGAATGTTGGCAAAAGAGCCACCTCCCTCTACCGCGGCCACTCCCCTTCTCCTCGCTACGCGCCTTTTCGCCATCGTCCGCTTGACGATAAGGAATATGGAGCTAGGGCAGATGGTACGAAGGTTTAATTTTTTGCTACAAGAACAAAACAGGGATGTTAATTTTAAAAAGCTAAATGTTTGAACGGATTAAAATCGGTCATAACAGTTATGTAAAGTAAAAAATGTCAAAATCCATTTCCGTTTAAAAATTAATTTACATTTGAAACACAATCGGTGTGCAGTAATACGTAGATACAAATCCGGATTATTGACGGTCCGGATTTTTGACGTCCGAATTATCGACGTTCTACTGTACTAAAATATCGAACTGCGTCCTATCACAAACAGGTTTTTTTTAATTTTGGAAAACCTCAGTAAAAGTTCAAAATATTCAAAAACAAGTACTGTAAGTATTTTTTTTTTTTTTATGTTTCGCAAGAAAAGAAATATCTATCACTGTATTAATCTTTTTTTATTTCTATTGTTATCCATTGTCAATTATAATCAATTTCAAACAGAACAAAAATAATACAATAAGTAGTTACATTTCAAGTATTAATGTTGGTGATGGAAATTTATGCACTCCAGAATGTGTTTAAGAATATATCCTAGCTCTGTTCCTCCAACAGTTTTATTAGAGCTGTATATCCAGAGCGATCTGGACTACATAGATTTTCAATACTTTGTTTTTAAATCTTTTGTTTACATGCATGATATACAAGTATGTATTAATTAAAATCCAAAAGCGCATTAATCTTTAGAATACATGTCAAATGTGATTTTTGGCTTCATTATTAGTTGACTAGTTATTTATCGGTAAACAGCGTTTTAAAATCTAAGTTTGTCCAGAATATTTTTTATGCTAATTCTCAAAAATGTAATATTTTATAAATACAATAGTCTTATCCAACCAAATTCGATTGGGTAAGGATAGTTCACTTTAAACAAAATTTTGGTTAGTTCAGATTAAAATATAAACCATGTGGGCTCTCAAATTCAATAGTAGAGAATTTTTGGAGAAATGAGATGAGAAATGAAAATCGTGAAATTTTGGAATATAAGAAAAACTTGTGTATGAAGTTAGGAACCAAGATTAGGTAAATTATACAAAGCAATTTATGAGATAAGTAACCTAATATTTATTTATGGGGCCATTTTTTTCATTTTTATTGAATCCATTAATTTGAAAATTGGGTTATTATGATCTTGGCTAGTGGAGAATCTGTACTATCAGAAATAATTGCAGGACAAATGTTTTATGATTTCCCTTTTTTTCTATGTAATGTGCTGAATCAGAATGGTACTTTGTAATAATTTAAAATATATCTACCAACATTTGCTTGACACTGTGTGGCCAAAATATATGTTAAGTCTTTACTCATCCATTCTACCTTCCTTATATGGTATTCTTTAAATAGTGGATGACTGGTTTGTTAGATCAGCCGCCATTTATGTACCAAAATGAGCCAAATATGAAATAAAAAGACCTTTGTTCATGTCTTTATGTTAGTCAAAAGGCTTAATGTGTAAAGTTGAGAATCCGTAGAACAGAACATGCTACTACTACAGTAACATGCATATGTGAAGTAGTGTAGGATCAGTATTCACTGTCAAGATCTTTGTGAATATGATGTAAATGAGAACACCCATAGGATGTGAAAGGGCTAACATGCTTTACATGTTGTGATATTACCCAAGTATTACGAGTATGTAATATGAGGATAGGAAGCTATGAACAGTCGAAGTTAAGAAAATAGTATTCAATTTGTTTTATATCTTCAAGTTGTTTGTGATGAGCTATGATAGCATATCTTTGTTCTGATAAACTAATTTCAACAAATAAACAGATGTTTTGCCTTTTTTAACTGTACTTTAGTGTTCTAGTTACAAATTGTATTAAGCAAGTTTCATAGCCAATTGGTGTGTAGCCAGTAGAGCTTACGTCACCTCTCACCAACTCAGAACATTAGTGATTTTACTCATTTTGTGTATGCTGAATCATTTCATCTTGGGCTTAATAATTTATAAGAATTATTTAAAACGTCATAGTTATTAGTTAGACACTTAATCGTTTTCAAACAGAAGGAATATAAGATCATGAAATTTATCATCAAATTCACCTTAAGTTTTATGTACAAAGTTCTGTGAGTAATTCTGTAGTAAAAAGATGCGAAAATTTGCATAATGAAAAGAAAATAAATTGTTTTTTATTTTGTACCTCATTTAATTGCTTCCTTTAAGATGTTTTAACAGCCGTTAAGTACTGAGTTTTGAAACTATCATTTAAAATACAATTTAATGAAGCATTGAACAAGAAATTGTAGCAAAATATTAAGTAATATAATGGTAAATCTTCAATACATGTTTCAACAGCAATAAATCATCACTAACCCCTCGTAAACATCTTCAATAATCTCTAACAGCCATTTTCTTACCAATCTTACTTAAAACAACTTATCAATAAACCTCACAAGTTTAACAATGACTTTACGGTTAGTTTATTAAATATATCAGGATAGATAGAGCATAAACAAATTTACCTAATAAGATAAGCCCACTTACATAACAAAAGATACAAAAAAAAACCTATTAAGAAGAATAACAATTTTCTTCCAAATAGAAAAACTTTTTCTCTACAATGTGAAGGTCCAAAGCAACCAAATATTTGGATTTTTTCTCTTATTTCCTCTATGTGTCTTATTATTGTGTTAGTAGATTTATCTTGCTGACTTTCTAACCCTCTCCTATTATTATATTAAATTTTGCTTTTGTTAATACGCTTACATTTATGGATTCTTACATCATGATCAAAAGAGTTTACGAGTAACCTACATATTATTAACAATCAAATGGCATTTACAAAATGATGCCAATCACTTTATGTCTATCCTCTATCTGGCTGCATATTTACCGTGGTGATTGGTTATGGAACTTTTCTTAACGTATAGTTTAATGTTTTGATCATGAATTGTTTTCCTCCAGTGTGTACTTTCAGTAAAGAGTTACCAAACGTACCTGAATTTTATGATTTTATTGCAGTTTAAGTTTAAATTAATAAAGATGTAAATAGTTGTTTTAATCAGTATATATTTTTTGAAGTTTTGTTTCTTAAACATAATACTCTTATAAAATAAACAACACATTTATTTCAATCATATCTTTGTTATATTTATGGTTCAACATCACAATGTATTTTTTTAAACAAATGTTATAGTTAACTATTAATTTAGTAATATGTGTCCACTTGTATGAAATATAAGTAAGTCTAAAAATGCAAATTAAAGTCAGAGTTCTTATTTTAGTCTTGCACCAGCTCCTACAATATTTTCTTTAAGGTAAGATACATGTTATATTTAGTAAATTATCTCTTGAACTGGTATAGCATTCATCCTTGAAATTATAACTAAAAAAAGCTTTTAAAGTGCATCATTTTTTTAGTGATGAAACATTTGTTCTTAAAATAATATAGGCTAGATTTTTAAAATTGTGTGAAAGTTATCTCTTAAAGATAACATTTTTTTTAGATAATGGGCCTTATACAGCTGCAATTTTCTATATTTTTATTGTTATTTACATTAAAGTATATGTATAACATTTCATTGTTTCACATTGTCAATTTATAAATATCAAATCAAGCTATTAGGGCCATTCTGTATGAGCAGCTGTACAGTTCCACGCACGGCGATTGGGTCACATGCTATACAAGTAGTTTCATCGCCTGGCTTGGACATGTTGAGTAGTAGCAACGTCTCCAGATGCATAAAAACGGTCAGTGGTAAAACTGTTTATTCTCATTCATCATTCTCTATAACCATTTTAGGGGCAGTTTAACAGCGTGCAGTGAGCAATAAATGAAGTTTAGTCACTTAACCCTTTGATAATGTTTGATGAAGAAAATGTTATATTTGAGACCGAACAACCCCCAAGTTGTATGACGGTTATAAGGAAATATAATAACAAACAAATTACAGCGCTGTGATGGTTTGAGATTTGTGAACTGATTTATCAGAACTGGATGCCGGAAACTAGAGTATTCGTTCCTCTGTATTTCATCTATTTCCAGTTCAAGAGATAATAAAAATAACTTCAAAAGCCTGTTGTGTTTTTAATTTGGTCATAATGATTTATAAATGTATCATCACACTTAAATCTTATGTAATTGTATAAACCTAATAGAATCATCCTAATTTATTTTATGCAGAGTATTTATTAAATGTAATTTATGACTATATAGCATTTTGTATAATTTATTTACTGTCCACTATTGTCACAATAATATGTAAGAATGTACCACTTTTATATTTTTTCAAGTACATCGAGAGAATTTCTTTATTTAGGCAGCTGTGATTTTAGTTGTAAGTTAGTTATATTAATTGTTTAATATACTTAATTGAATATTATGTGATCCGTCTAAAATGTGTTTGTTTACAAATCCTTTCTTGCACACTAATAAAGGGTTCTTAATGAATTAGTCTGACTTTAAGAAAAAATCGTTTGAACCAATTTAGAAACAAACTGAATTATTGTGGTAAAAAAACTTTGTAATAAGTTGAAACTCACAACATTTTGTCTTTTGATGCAGAATTCAATTGGATAAAACTGATATATGGATTTTGGTCAGGTAATGTAGTCAGCTGTAAGTCATTTAAGTTGTTTGTTGAAATAATATCTTTATAAATTGGCAAACTTCTTTATAAACAGACTGTATTTTGTGTTTAATGGAGCGCAAAATATAAAAATTGAACTATTCAAATGGACTTTTTGATTTAATAGATTAATATACGAGTATGGTTTTGTCCACTTTGAACACCATAGAACAATAGAATAACAATTAAATGGTTGCATGAATGCCACTGACTCACATACTATCTGGCTATTCCTTGTAAAACGTAAGTACATTACAGCCTCATTTATCCAATGTAAACGGGCCGTGATGACTTCGGATAACTAAAAATGTCGAATAGTAGGGAGTGATATTAACAAATGTCATTAATGATCATATGGAGACTTTGACGGTCAGTATTCAAACTATTTTCATTATCGTAACCCGGGTCCAACCTGGACACAATAAACCGGGATCATATTCCCAGATATTTTCTACGATGTCCAACAAGTAGAAAACATCGTATTCGAGTCCACCCCAGATTAAGATAATGTAAATAGTTAAAATATTCAGTTTATCTTCCAGAAACACTACAACTTTTTTAAGTTTGGAAACCATTTCACTAGGCCTAAGTTCAATAAAACTCCAATAAAGTACAGCAAGTTAACAAAAACATCATAAAATGTAGTACTGTACTGTCTCAAATAACAATTTTGTTTTCAAACCTAACTTAGCAAATACAGTTATGTGATAAATAAGTCTTATACAGTAAAGTAATACAAGTAATTCTTTAATACAAGTACCGTAACAGTCAGTAGATTACTGAGTTACGCAACCACTATGACTCCTCCCTATGAGGGATGTCTGTCTGTCCTAAAGATTCTGTACCCTCAACAGATGACAAAAGTAAAGTGGTGTGATCACATGGTACAGTCTTCAATCAATATTAAGACAAGTACAGTAATGAACAAAACAATGTTTGGGCAAAACCGTACCAAGTATACAGTTTTTGTCATTATGAAACAAAAATACACTATATATTATTTTAAGATTATTTTGATTACAATTTTTGCTTTTCAGATGATTGCGTCGGTTAAAACGAATGTCGGATAACGAGGCTCTACTGTAGTAAGGTTTTGACTGGCATATAACAAAAATCAAAAACAAAGTAAAAAAATAAGGAGGTTATAAATATATATGTTTAGTAGTCAAAGTGAGAAATGAAGAAGGTAGATATAGAATCAAGTTCAAGTGTAGGTTGAGAGTTTGTGTGCCAGAGATAAGTAGTACTTGTGAAATGGTTTCCAGTAGAATAAACCGACTCATGGTTGATGGCCTGCGAACAGTGCCTGCCCGATGGATTTGTTCCCCACCACGCACTATCATATGTTCTTAGTACAGTCACTGCTAGAAGTATGGATCTGTCATAACAACAATGATCCCACTTTCTACCGTGTTTACATTGAATCTGCTACTGTGTTGTTTAATCAATTGAGTTATAATTGAGATATTCTTAATGGTTTAAATGATAGAATAATTGACAGTTTCACCAATATAATTAAATTTGTTCTAACCATTGTTAAAATATTTTACCATAATTGATTGATTATGTTTTGTACGGAACTGTACCTTGCAGCCCACTGCCGATGGAGGGGAACTGTGATGGGAGAAGTAAACATTCTCTCCCCTCTATACGCCATTTAGTTTGGGTTTATGATTATTGCAGGATTAAGCTCATCACGAACACACATTGCAAGTTGAACTATTTCACTTGATAAATAAAATACTTTGTGAATCCATGCTTTATGCAACTATCACAGTGCAATATCGTCAACATACTGTAATTCACAACAAAAGATCACTCAATGAGTAAATTACTTGGCATCTTTAAGATATGGGGTTTCAGTGTACTAAATGAAAAAAAATTTATAACACAAGTGTTTGGAAGTATACTTTTCACAGCATCACATCATAAATAGTTGTTGAATTTTTACAAAGATTTTCTAAAGTATAATACAGTTCTAAACCAACTTAATACGGCTTGTTTGTATTTTTCTTTATACAAATATTTCCTTATTTCTTCTATATTTATCTTTGTATTGAATTCAAACATTAATGTACTTTTATTGGGGCCAAATTACTTCACTATAATTAATTAACTATAGTACAGAATATATTTTAGTGTATTTTAAAACATTAATTTTTAAAAAGTATAAAAATATACTTTATTTTTACGATTATAGATAAAAAATGTAATGTCTACAAAAAAAATCTTAGTATCAGGTGTGGCTAAGTTTGATGTTCAAAAATGTTAACAAGAGCAGTAAGGGGTTTTGAATGTCTTAGAATTTAGTAATGATAATAATTTTCTTTTATAATAAATTTCTTGAATAGATTTCTTATCTGTGAGTTGAAATCCAGCAGCTGTCAGTCATTGATAATATTTACAGTCACCATAGTGTTACCAGTAAGCCACCAAAGAACCAAAAGATCAAAGATCTGAACTTGTATTTCTGAAGATTCTCCCATATCTTGACAGTCTTATAAACAAATAAATAAATAGATCCTATTAGTTGTTATGTTCTTTCCTATTTTTAAACAAATAAATAACATGTTTTCTTGTTATGTTTTTGATAGTTAAACTAATTTATTTAGGATTTTCCTTAATTAAATACCGTAAAATGGGGTGAATAGAAACAATTTTCAAATTATAAACCCTGTAACTTTCTCATTTTTCAATGAAATACATTGAAATTTGGCAGAAGTTCCGGTCTCTACCCCAGGAACAAGTTCCACACACAAAACAAATTTTAAATCTCTTGAAAGAAATTTGAAAAATTAAAAAGTTGCTGTTTCTAATCACCCTACAAATTGGGGTGAATAGAAACAGTGTGTTAAATACCTGTCTTTTGACCTTATAACTTGTGTAGGGTGATTGGAAACAGTTTCAATTACTAAATATAGGCTTAAGGTATAAGAAAAACTCTCACATCTTCACACAAAAAATTATATAATGAAAAAAAAAGAATTTTTGCTAAATTAGTACAATGTGATATCACTCAAATTGTCCTGGAAGGAAATAGTGCCCTGAAATCTTCCAGAGGTGCAAAGAGTAGGCTTTGATAGGATGCAAAGTATGTCCTGCTTATTAAAAAAAGCCTCCTCATCAGTCTCTTCGAACTTTGTTACACTGGACTTCTTCTTGAAAAATACTCCTACATAACCATCACTCTCCACTTCGGTAACTCTGGTTACATATAGCCGGAACGATGTCTTCTGCTTCCTCTCCACTCTTACAACTGCGTAGTCTCCAACTTGGAGGCAGGATGGGGATGAAGGTTTGTCTACATCATATGGGTCCTCTTCAGAGGTGGTTGACAATTGAAATTCTTTGTCGCTGTCTTGGATTGAGTAATCCGATTCATCATGTGAAGACTCTTCATCAGGATCAGGTGCAGCTGCCTTTTTCTTCTTAGGTTTTACTTGTCCACTCGTAGAAGGTGCTTCAGATGGTCCTACTACTGGTGCTGGAACTTCAGACTGTGCTTCAATGAAATCTTCTTCTCCCACACTTTTTCCAGGTGTTACGGAGACCTTTATCCTTTTCTTCCTTTGTTTGGTACCATCTCCCTGCCTAAAAGTTTTCAAAAGTTCAAGTAAACTAGAATCCAAGGCCTGTGCCGGCTGTTGACTCTCTTCGGGGGTACTGGTACCAGTACTGTTGTTGCTCTCGGCAGAGGGAAGCATGCCCAGAACTTTCTGACGGTTTAAGGGAACTATTCCACACTTCTTAAACCCAGCAATGACATTCTCTTCCTTGAGAGATTCAAACAATCGTTTTAGGAGAGGAGGAAACCTGTCCTTTGGTAAAGAAGCCTCTGCTCTTCCGGGTCCCTTCTTCCATTCCTCTAGAATTGCTCGCCATGTCATTTTTAAGGGACGGAAAAAAGCCACATCCAGGGGTTGGGTTACATGCGTAGAGTTACTAGGTAGGAAAATGAACTTAATTTGGTTCTCTTTGCAAACCTTTATGGCTTCGATCGACAAATGGGAAGACAGGTTGTCCCCTATTAAATACTTTACACCATTCAAATCCTTTAGATATGGCACAGCAACGGTCTCGACCCAATCAGTAAAACAAAAAGAATCAAACCACCCAGAAGCAGTCCTATTGTATCTACAATTTCTAGGCCCACCTACCCTCCAGCTGTCATACATATTCAATGCCTTGTATACCACATATGGGGGTAAAATCTTTCCATCGCCCGCTGCAGCAAACATTACTGATATAGATGCTTTTGTCGAGTTCATCACACGTTCAGGATATTTGCATCCCCTTCTCGTAATTACAAGGCGCTTTCCTGGATCGTCGCACAAATTTGTCTCATCATAATTCACAATGTGTGTTGGAGGGACATCTTTAAGTTCACGCTCTAGCTCATCAAAATAAGCATTCACAGAGTCTGGATTGACAGCAGCTCTAGCCCGCTTTATGTTTTGGCACATCCTTGCAGATAGACTCTTGCTATGTCGCTTCAGAAATCCATAGACAAAATCACGACCTGGTAGATTATTCTTGAAGGTTCTTACAACTTTGCCTTGTCTGTCAAGAAATTCTTTAATTAGCAACCTTAACGTCACGGGATCTATAGGGTACCCCCAATCACCGCAAATTTGTAGCCTATCCACTATTAACCTCTCTTCTTCCACACTTAAGACTGTTTGCCCACTTTTTTTTTTAAATTGTCACCTTTTTTCAAATGCCTGTACAGAACGCTGTAATGTATTCCTGACTTTACAGCGGCTTTTCTAAGGCTAACACCATCCTTAATTAGTTGAAGGGCCGACTGAATTTTCCCTGGATCATGTTTTGAATGACTATTTGTACTTACATACTTTCGAGGCATCTTATTTCATAAAATTCACGTTCAGCAGCAGGATCTGTGAAAAAAAACACCTTTGTAAATAAATAATCTCTTTAAAAGTACATTGCTCTATGTTAGCAAAAAAAAAAAAAAAAAAAAAAAAAAAAAAAAAAACGGGGCGTGAAAAGTGTGGGGTGAATAGAAAAAAAAAGTGTTTCTATTCACCCCACACACTGTTTCTATTCACCCCACAGATCAGAAAATCTTGTCACTAAATTTTTTAGTTTTCGTTGTCAAGGTAACATAAAAGATATCAAAAAATGAATGTTATTCATTGTAATAGTATTATTTTCGACACATACAGCTAGGTTTATAGGTAAATATGATAAATTGGTTCATACTTACATGCAAAGTTTGTGGAGCCAAAAAACATGTGACAAACATAACCTGCTGAACAAAACACAAGGAAAAGCTGAACAGTGTTGCCAACATATCAAAACACAATTTCCCTGTTAGTTTGTTAAGTGGGCAGACTGGAAATAACTAAATATCCCCATGTAATCCCGTCGGTAGCATTTTCATAAGCAATTTAGTATTTTTCTAAGTTTTGTTGCTATTTACCCCACTGTTTCTATTCACCCCATTTTACGGTACTAAATTTTCTAATATTATGTTGTTTTTTCAGTAATATTAAAGATTGTTTTTAAGACACATAAATTTAGATATTTTTTCAATTAATATAACAATTGACTACGTTTTCATTTCCCCAACTGTATTCAGTTGACGTGTGAACAGAACTTAAGCTTGATGACTATAAAGTCAGGACTAACAGTTGTAGGATTAATAATTTTAGTCTACAATATCGGCTGAATTTTGAAAAATTATTCAGTTAACTCTAATATAATTTTAAAATAGTAATTTCTTAACTAAAAAGTGTAAAAATAGGAGTTTTTAGCAAATCGGTCAGTTTACATATTAATAAATTTTCTATTGTGTAAGCTTTGGTTGGGAAGTTCGATCTGAGATTGCATTTGTTAATGTTTGGATGAAGCTGGGACCAATTTTAATAATTTAGTGGTACTTTAATTAAATTGTTGCTTGCTTAAAATGTGTTTTTTTCATAAAATAATATATTTTACTAGTTCAATTAAAATTATTACTAAACAGTGTATGCCTTATGTTTTAATCCTTAAAAACTTATGAAAGGCCATGAATATATTGTATTTTACTGGGACCAGTTAATTCAAACTTAAAAAATGTTTATATAGTTTATTTTGGTAACAGCACATACCGTCGTATCAATCAATGAATTTTCATTGTATGTTTAGGGGTGTATCTAAAAGGTTTCATAACCTTTTGATATTGTTAGTTTACCAACTGTCAATGTATTTTTTATCCATCTTATATATTAACTATGTTAAAATATTTTAAAAGTTCAGAAAGTATTTTAAAGATTCACTTTGGAGATTTCCATTTCAAAACTATTTTATGGTTATATTTTCTTCTTTGAACAGGTAAATATTTTAATATTTACAAATTATATTTATATAGAAAGTGTATTTCCTAATAACAAGTTAATTAATCTTCAGAATTAGTTTTAAACATGTAATGGTTAATTAAGTAAATACTTAAAATTGTTTCCATGTAAGTGCTATATCTGGAAACATAAGATAATATTCTGTACTTAAAGTGATAAACTGATTGGGTAGTAATGCTGGTCACTGCAAAACTAATGGTGTATTGATACCAGCAATTATTCTGTTTGTAAGCTATTATTAAGAAATGCCCAATAAATAATATCTACATCAATGATGAAAGTAGTTAAGCCATCAAATGCAAACCAAGCATAAAACAGTTTTGCTTCAAAACTGCTGTAGTTAGTAGCTGTCAGATTGTCTTGGATCTTATAATTTGGATAAACTGTTGTTTTGAGGCAAAACCATAAGAACTAGTCTTTTATAGTGACAGTTTAAAAATTATTATTTTATGTTAAGTTAGGTAAGGAATTCTAGATCTTCTATAACTTTTAAATTATAAAAGCATTTGTAATTCTATAAATTTTTATGAAGTATTACCCTCACTAAGTTGCATTTGTTTTAATTGAGTAAAGAATTTTTATTTTTCTAATGTCAATTCCTATTGTTTAGCTGCTTTGAACGTGAGTGTACAACTCCCCTTGTATCGAAATATAATGATAAAGTGTGTGAAATATGTATAGTTTCCTTAATGCTAGCAATAAATATTTAATTACAAGAACTTGCTTGCACTTTATTAAATAAATTCCTTAAATTCATGTGATCTTAGCTGTGCATATTCAAAGCTCTGTAAAATTAGTAACCATTGTGTTTAGAAGGCCAATTTGTTGTTGTGCAAATGATCTCTCTTTCAATGAAATAACAATGGTCAATGATTAAACTCAAGGACCTGTAAAGCTGTTTGTAGTGATGCCTGTATTGCGTGTCAGGTCTATGAAGTATGACTTCTACTACATAAAAAGATAAAAATAACAATGTATACCTTGATTCATTATTAAGGTACATACGAGACCTTTATATAAGCAATTTTATTTTAATTTTATAAGCAAATTAATTTTTAGTTTGATTATTATATTTAACTTTTTATCATTCACTGACATAAAAAGAAATTTATTACAATATAAGCACGAAATGCACAAATATATTACAGTACAAGTACAAAATGCACAAATATTATGGTGATTGATTTCGGTGAACCACGCTCACCTTCCTCAGACCAGAATGATTCTTTTGTGAATTCCTCTGGTCTGAGGAAGGTGAGTGTGGTTCACAGAAATGGATCACCATAATATTTGTGCATTTTGTACTTCTATTGTAATATATTTGTGCATTTTGTGCTTATATTGTAATAAATTTGTGTTGTGTGACGTTTACTTGTACTGTATATGTACCAACACATATTATGCTAATTAAAAAACTTTAAAAAGAAAATCATTTTGAAATAAACAGTCATAATAATAAAACACAGAAAAATATTACTCAAGCTTGTTATTATTTTATCACTTGTATCATATTACTATATACTAATTAACAGAAAAATAGCCAGGTCTTACAGATGGCTCAATGTTATCGCAAGATAATGACATTAAGCAACATAGAGCGTTGCTGTTCCTTGGATGGGTGACTGGTGAGGGATCCCATCCTTGCACGCAGTCCGCCTGCCTGGTTACTGGTGGTGATTCGGAACTCACCCTTAGGCCCTTTGCACATTAAACGATTCTGCACGAGAAAAACCTGCACGATTTTTAATCGTGGTCTGTTAATTTTCACACTGCCACGATTTCACCCGTACGGGAAAAAACCCGGACAATGGGAAAGTTTGAAAATACATCAGTTCTGTTTAAGGTGTGGTCTTGATTATGGATCGTGAACAAGTCATTGCGTTATGGATTCAAATCCGTTCAAAATCTGGGTTGAGAGCTAAACATACTTCTTTCCAAGCTTTTCTTGTAGCGTTTCTGTCCTTATAAATGTCTAATGTTTTGTCCCATAAAACAGCTTTTGATTCAACCGATATCAAAATTTCAGCATCAATTACTTCCATAATGTAAGCCAATAAATCACATAAACTGAAAACACCAACAACACACAATCTGAATCAACTGGGGCAGCTACCGAATGACTGAAATCGTCTAGTGTGCAAGCATGCATTTTGGTCACATGGGCCACTGAGCCGGGAGGACGATACGGTAGCCGTGTAGTTCCAGTGGCACCAGACGGCTACAAGATGGGTACAAATCGTGCTCGCATTATGACCGTACAATGTGAAAGGTCTCATGTACTTCAACGGTCTACTGACAAAAATCTCCTGTGTAGATTTTTTCGTACGGCCAGAATCGTGTAATGTGCAAAGGGCCTAAAGCTGTTGGTCTCCAGATTGACACATTCAGTGCTAGCGACTTCCATGGGAGCCAAATGATCGACTCCACTCAGGTGCTGCCGACTTCCATCGGAGTCACTCTGCTATTTCAACATTTTAACTAATAATTGAATTATTTCATTAAAAAAGCAATTTTTGTATTTTAGGTAATATTGGAGTGGTACAAACAGTTATTTGCAACTTCAGAAACTTACTTATTCTTAGATATGAAACGCCGACACACCTTTGTGCGTATTTTAAGGTGAATATGAATAAAGTGTAGGATGAGTATGGATAACCTGTATAGTCTTGTCACTAACTGAGTTTGACTGTCCCTCAGAAAGGGCTAATTAATAGCCTATTAGCGAGGGCTATTAATTAATTAACTTTGATATGACCAGAGTGCTGCTGACTTCCATGGTAGCCAAAAACTAATGACATAATTTTTGTAGCCATAAAAAATTGTTAAATTTTATAAGCATATACATCAATTTCAAGTGGTTTTACTTAATATTCTATTGAAATTTTTTAGCATTTTGGGGACGTTTTACATATTTTTATTTAGCAGTGAATGTGTTAAGTGTTAGAGAGGGCTCTTTAGCCTGACAAAATAATACATCCTTCAACTTTCTCTTTAAGAGACTAATTGCCCCTTATACCTCATCATCATGAACTTACAGTGCTACAGCCCATTGTGAGCCTTGGCTTCCGTGATGACTTGCCGCTATCATCTCTGTCGATAGCTGTCTGTTTCCTGTTCCTATTGCCTAATATACTTTTAAATCTTCCTCAACTTCTAGTCCCTTCTTCTTTTTGGCCTTCCTCTTACTCGAGTACCATCAGTATTTCCACATAGTAGAAAATTATAGTAAATATTATTTCAGGACCTAGGTTTATGTACATACAAGCAAATATTAAAAATGTAATAACCTGTATTTATATTACTAGATAAATACTTTTTAACACACTTTAATTATTTATTATATTCCAGAGAGTTTTTATTAAATTCTATACTAAAACATCAAAAGATTAAATTAAATTAATGTATTCCATGGCTTTATTAGCGAAGAACTCATATATAAATCATCTGAGTATTATACCTTATATAGAATCGATTATTTTTTACCTCTAAATCAGTCCCTTAACATCAGCTGACGCTGTATTGAACCTAAATTACTAAAAATGTAATAATTTAGATTCAGGATGCTGATATTTATATAATATCAGCGTCCTGCGCTAAATGAGACGCTGTCCATCTGAATTAAATTAAAGAAACTTCAAAGAATGAAGAATAGTTCTTATTATGTTCGCTATTCTAAATTTTCTAAAGAAAATTTTGAACATAGAATAGTCTAAATTTCTAGATTAGAGTATCAGAGTATTCTTCACATTTCTAATATATAGTGAAATTAGACCAGAATGATACTCGTATAATTTCATTGTAACTGAGTGGCTTTGGAATTAGGTCCAAATTCAAAGTTAAAGGCTTTGGATCTCATTTTTGTCAAATCCTGTTATTAGATCATTTTTAAGCTTTGGGCTGTAGAGGACAAGATTCAAATCCCCAAAGAGTAAATTTTTTATCAAAAGAAACTCTTTAGAAATTTATTGTGTGACTGAAAATAAACTTTCTAATTTTATTTTGTTGATAGTTATCCCTACTAGAAAAAAAATTACAACTACATTCTTGAACCTTGTTATGTGAATATTATGTAAACAATAGTAATGGAATAAACCGTTCTTTAATTTTTGTATGTTATGTCAAACATTGAAATTCTTACAAACAATAATAACAACATAATTATTTTTATTAATATCCTGTAGACCAGTTTTTTATTTAAAGTTGGTTCATGAATAAAATTCACATGACACTTTGTTAAGATAACATTACCAAGCTGCAGGAATTGTTACATTGGAGAGAATGGTAGATTTTATCTACTAGAATAAAAGAACACATTACATATACTATGAACTTTCAAACTGAAATATTATCAATAACCACCCATTCTAAGAAAACAAAATAGGTAATTAGACTTTGATAATAATTTTAGCTAGTTCTTTCAAATTATGAAATGAAATTATAGAATCCATAGAAATAAAAACATACAGATAACTTCAATAAAGACCGTGGTTAGGAGTTTAGCAACACCTGCAAACAAATTCTAGATAAATTAAATCACAGATGTATTTAAGAAGATTCTAGACAACTCGATACTCATTGAGAAGGTGAAGGAGAAGAACGGGCAAGAATTCTTCACAAATGACATCACATTCCTGAGAGGGCAAACAACCCCCTATACTAGCTTCGGTCAAGGCCTATTCAACTTAGATGTTGTGTTAGGTGAACACCTGTCTTAAGAATGGATGTCTGTAAAAAGTTTGAAACGTTGTTAATTTTAATGTTATTTCATTATCTGTACACTATGTCTGTACTTATATTTTAAATAACAGTGACATACTCAAGGTGATTTGCACATTAATCAAGAGTGTTTGTCATTAAATACGTGGAGATGCATATATGAAGCTTTCTTTACAACACAGTTTGTGGGTTTGGTGAAGGTCAGTTTAGAGTCTCTAGAAACAAATTCCAGGTAGAAAGCTTCTTTATCATTTTACAGCCACTGATACAATAAAAATAGAATTACGGGTTACTTTTACAAATAAACACAGTAACATACACAATAACAGCCCTTGTTTTCCTGAGGTTCAGTGGCATGTAGTAACACTTGGTGGGCCATTATCTGATTTGTAATTAAATCATTTTTTAGTAATTTGTTCATCTGCTGTTCATATATGGGTTGAATGTTGTCCTGTCAGTAGGAACGGTGATTCTGCGAGTAGAAGGAAATGTGGAGGCTGTTGAGTTTTCTAAGTCATATGAAGATGTTGTAAATAGGAAGGTAAGCTTATCTACTTTTATACATTAAAAAAATGTATGGGATGAATTGGTGTACGGGTTATATGAAATTGATCATGAAACAGCAAGAGAGAGGATGCAACAGCAGGATGCCAGACCCCTTCTTTGACGTGTTGTTGAGTTAGTAGCAGGTCAGTTCAGTGCATGGTGGCTGTGCTAGATAAGGAATGTGGGAAAGGGTTGGTCTGGAGTAATGTGAGCTCTTTTGCTCTTTAACTTGTAAATGGTACACTGTTCAAAAGGCAAAGCTGGCTATCCCTAAGCAATCTGAGCGATAAAATATGTCCATTGATCTTTAATCATATTCCCGTGTACATCTTTGGCAAATTATCTGAGCAACAAAGAGTTCCTGGGTCCTAACCCATGATGGGTAAATTACCGCTGACATCCCAACAGTTGTGCAATATTCAAGCCACATTCAACTAAACTATATTTTCTTGCTATATATTATTTATATAGGTGAATAAATCTATGTTCATCTTGTAATGATTAACATAATACATCTGGAAATAAATAATCATCGATAAGAAGATGTCAAATAGATATCCATATGTATACTGCCAGAACAGTGTGTTCATTCCTTAGTTGTTGCAGGTACTCCAATTAAGAGTAGTAGAGATCTTTAAATTGTAAGAATAGAATTTTTTGTAATTGTATGAAACTATGAACGTTTGCGTATATAGTTGGAAATGTGCCTATTTATTTGGCATCCAAATTTAATAAATAAAAATTTTCTTTTGTATCAATAAAAGAGTATGATAAAAAAAACTTTATAAGTGTTGTGTTACTGAAAATAAAATTTGTGATATAAATCTTCTTTAAAGTATGTCAATTGTTATCAAAATACCAACTTTACAAATTTGTTAGTTAATTAATTCCATTCATATGAGTGTGAGAAATGTTTGCCCAATCAGCATTAGCTAAGGAAAATATAATTTCCTAAGTCATCAGTTGTCAATTACAATTATTACGGTAATGTTAGTTTATTAGTCAGTTTGATTGTTCTTGTCCAAAGATGACGAAAGATTCATTATATGAATGCATGTGCTTTGTAGTCACAATCTCCCTCATTTGTGCGGTTTTTATGATTTTATATTTTTTTGACAATTTTGTTACTCAAAGATCTTAATTAGTTCGATTGTAAAATTTGTAAGTAAAATACTTACATTGCATTGCGCAAATGAATTATATGTTTTAAGATATAGCTTATTTGATAAACAGTGAAATGTTGATTGGTTTCAAAGATATTTGATTGTAAATCTACTCTACACAAAAGGTAATTTGTTTTCATTACAGACTATTTGTTTTGATATAAGTAATCTCACTGAGTATATCGTTCAGTTACTATGTTACGATTAAAAAAGATAATTTCATATTGGAAATTTGTCTTTATAAATTGTAAATTATGCATATTTTACAAAATGCAGTAAACAATATTTATTCAACATTATTTGCAAAACAGTGCAAGACTTCAATGGAACTTATTTGCAGATTCAATACTCTCAAAGCACTTCTATTCACTCCGTGACAACAGCTGTCCCATTGCATATAAACCTTGGTTTTATGATTTGTGATTGATTAACTTGTTTGTATTATACAGCACTGTTTTTCAGCCTACTTTGGAATTGTTAGATATATTGAGATGTTGTTCCATCAGCCAAGATATTTTTTTTTTTTTTTTAATGTACATAAATTTAATTTCTCTGTCGACTGACATTTTCTTAGCATTTTTAAGTTTTCAACACTAATTTTATACATTAAAAATCTGTCATTTAGTGTTGCTTAGTATATCTTTTAATATAGAAAAGGGCTTCCTCTACTAGGTCACAATAACTTTCAAATTAAACTGATCAATGGAAAGCTCTGTCTATGATACTCTCTTTGATTTTGGTCTCTTCCATTGTTTTTTATAAACTTTATCACACTCATGCCTCTAATATTCACTTATATCTCAACAATTGGCGTCTTATTGATAAATAAGTAGATCTTCTATTTTAAATGTTCATAATATTTATACTTTCCCGTACAAATTGTAAAAACTATCTCGTAACAACAGGTGGGATTGTTAAGCATGCTCTATAAATTTCCTCTTTTGAATCGTTTAAGTTGTTGTACTATATGTATTAACTACATATAGTTAATATGTCGATCTGAACGTTATAATAATATTAAATGTTAAATTTTAACTTGTCAAAACATTCATCAGGTAGGCATGCCCTATATTTTTTTAAAATCTTTTAAAGGGTATTGATTGAATTTATTCATATATATTTGCATATATATTCATATATACTTGTTTCGTTTTATAAAAGCATTAAATCTTTTTTCCGCTCCAGTTGAGTGGTGAGCACTGATTGATGACTTACTCATTTTGAGAGAGAAATAAAACCTGAGCTTTTCAACACATGACAACAAAATCAGACATGCCACAAGGTTCGAATTCTACAATAAACTTGTAGTTTAACAATGGAATATAATTCTTGATTGACTACTGGCATAAATATGAATGTATCTAGAGTCAGATATTACTCTACTGTCCTAGTAACTGGACAATTTAATAATTTGCCCTTGTAAAATATAATTCAATATTATATAATAGTACCGTAGCAAAAAGAAGGTAACTGCATTATCTGCTCTCACCATCGATGTATAAGAATAACTAGATCGCTGACTGCAGCGGTGGCACTGGCGCATATTCGGTCCGCCTTCCCCCTCCCGTTGGTTGGCAAGAGTTGGTGGCTGGTACCATACACTCCGTTGTGTTTATGAACAGTCTCTCAATTTTTCCATTTGCTGAATGAAACGTTTATGATGCCTGTTTCTTGTTGTACATACAACTGTACTGAGCGTACTACCAAAGATAATCACATAACATTTTATAAGTAATATTAATATACTTTAGGTTTAAAGGGGTTTCCAGTCAAATGGGAACTTCAGTTTCCACCAACTGTATCCATTATTGTTTTTATGAAATTATTTTCATATTCGTGTTTTATATCAAACATTTTTTATTAATTGAGTAAACATTAGTTTTGGTATAGACTTGAAAAAAAAAAAAACATTCCCCAATAAAAGTTTTGTGTATTTAAGTATATAGTTTGTTTACAGAAGGCATTTAAATCATTTTTTGAATAAATTATATTTTGTTGTGGTTGTACTAAGCGTGCAACCAAAGATACTCTTATAACATTTTAGGTAAGTAATAATATTCTTTAGTAGTTTAGGGGGTGTTTTCAGTCGCGTGGGAACTGTTTTCAGTATATTTATTACTGTTTACAAATATTCATTTCCTGGAAGTATATCAAATAAAACTGATAATATTTAAGCTGTTATAGACATATTGTTTTAATTAATTTATTACTGTTTATAAATATTTATTTCCAATGTAAAATTTGCAACATTTCTAATTATTTATATAATATAATAATAATGGGCTTACTTGATATCTTATAGACATTAATAAATATAACGATTTTAAAAGATTGGTGATCGATAAAAAGATAGCACACAAAATTTACTAGATGAATGCTGACCCTGTTCATTTGGAGAGTTTTAGAATGCTTAGAAATACTTGTAGCAACTTGGCAAGGACATGTTTTAATGATTATATCGCAAATGTTGAAAATAGTATACCTCATAATATTAAGTCTTTCTGGTCCCATATTAATCACATGAAGAGTGACTCTGCAGTTCCAAATATTCTATATTTCAACTCTAAGTGGGCTGAGACTCCAAGGGAGAAATGTGAACTGTTCGCTGAGTACCTACTGCTCATCTGTCTTCAACGATGTGCATGTCCCGGTTCCCTGCTTTGACTTTGGATGGATTTAAACTATTCCACAGTGTATTATTACACCTACAGATGTCGAACGAAGACTTGGTGCTCTGGATGCTTGTAAAGGTGCTGGACCTGATAACATTCCTCCTTTAATACTTAAGTACTGCGCACCGATCTTGGCTCCTCAATTAGCTACCTTGTTCTCTTCTTTGCTGCACTTTGGTGTTTTCCCTTCAACACTTTGTTCTGCCTATCTTCAAATCTGATAACAAAAATAATGCGAGGAACTATAGACCCACCGTGATCCAACTTGCTATGGCCAAAGTATTCGAAAGTATCACCTTTACTTCAATATGCTTAAATTTATACCTCTAGGGCAACATGGTTTCCTTTCTTCTCGATCCACAGTTACCAACTTGCTTGAGTTCCGGGAGTTTGTAATGTCGGCTTTTGATAATTGTTGTAATTATTGTAATAATAGGACAATTATGTAATTGTAATTGTCCTTAGCATTATACACACAAACTTCCTCATGTATGCCGATGATTTTACGATTTTTGATATAATTATTCTGATGGAGTGACACTTCAGCACTCGCTCAATGGCACTGTTGAAAGACTGGTGCAATGCTAATGGTATGGAGTTGAATGCAGACAAATATGTAGTTTTTTTCATTTAAATGTGGATCTAATATCATCTCAAATGATAACTTGTGGGTAAATAACTACATGTAGCGAGCGTTCTAGTTATTTTTATACATCGATGGCTCTCACTCATATTCGCCCCATTACATGCCAAAATGTCACATTTGAAACAGTAGCTTTTGGCAGGTCAGGTTTATAGCACAAATTAGTTCTAAATACTAACATGCAATGTATGACGTTTGGTTTATTTGTGGGTTATATAAAGTAAATCTGATAAATATACATAGTTGAAATTCTAATATATGGGTGGGACAAGGTGGTCTCACCACAGTAAACTTGAATTGCCCTTGAGCACAATTGTTATAGGTATCCTGCTGTGTGTTTCATTGTATTCTGTTGGGTTGGTTAACCACGTGAGCCTAAAATATGACCTATATGACATCTATGATGTCACATAAGTTATCACATTTCACATATCCACAACTTATATTGAAATTGAGTATGTCTCCGAAGATAACAATATTTTGAATACTTAAACTCTTGGAAAGGCTTTCAAGTTTTACCTCAATATTGTGCGAGATCTTCACAATCAGCATAGGAGCGGTGCAATCTTGGCGATTGAAAAGCAAGAAAAAGCAATTAAATGAAAACAATATAAATACATCTCAAGTCTAAATACTAAATAACTGCAAGTCTTATTGTTATATCTATATAAAATAGTAAATTTAATTTAATTTAGCAAATAACTTCACTAATCAAGCAAAATGAAAACTTTCTGAAAGATTGATCGAAATAGTTTGATTTATACAATGAATTTAGGCCAATGAATAGAAATATTTTATGGGAGATAAACAACATAGGGTATTATTTGTCCAATCGTATAAATGTGTGGTGACACTGGGATCATTGTACTCCTTCTCTCCTACTCCGGAATTATTTTTCTTATTAGATGGTGGTGTTTGTATGATTGTTGTATGTATGTATTGTTTGTTTACATATCAATTTATCTACAGTGACATTTTCATGCTCTAGTAATTTGTGGCAACTGATATAAACGTTTAAGTAAGGTAAGCTTAATTTTTGCCTGTTAAGATTAGAACTTTCTGCATAATTATTACTATCAGTAGTATGCCGTAGCTTCACTACGAGCTTATTTTTGCTTGTGTATTTGCTGAGGTGTAACTTAACCTAAGTTTTGTTTAACATTTAGCTAATACTATTTATAGCTGAAATGCTATACTCAGTTTGTAATATAAATAGATGAAATACTATCTTTACTGTTACGCTCTTGTTTTTGATTAAGTGTTCAGATGACATTTTCAATCTATCTTGGTCCTAGACTATTTTGGATCTTAACATTGATCCTGTCTGGTGATATTTCAGTTTATATTCTTTAAAGTTTATAGGAACATATTATTTTATACAAAAATAGTGGTTTTGATTTATATTGTTACACATCCTAGGCCTATCAGTAAGACCTAAATCCTAAGATGTAGACTAGTTTCATTTTCGCTGAGTTCGTAATTCATTGTTTCTGAACTTTATTTGAGAAATATGGATTCAGTCACTGACATTCATATATTTTTCAAGTCAGGTTATGACAATGAAAGTCCTGGAGCTTGTTATCAAAGTCAAAGAGTGTTAATGATAGTGGAACTAAAGTGTTCATCGAATGTAATACCAAAATATTCAAGAACTCCAGTTAATATTTCGAAACCACCGAAAGTATTCAAGGAACTCGGTTTGCATTTGCGTGTGCCAGCACTTTTTTTAAAATTCAAAAACAATGTTGATTTTGAGCCAATGGATTTTGCTGATGATATCGTTGTTGAGTTAGAAACTAGATTTCCAGGAGGGCTCCTGAAGAATGATATTGAAGTTGAAGCCGAAATTGCCACAAGGTAAGTTAAATTTGGAATGCATGACACTTTATTACATTTTATTAGTTGAATTTAGAATTGATCATTCAAATTTTTAAAAGTTATTATCATTCAAAAGCCTGTATCATTATTAAATTAAACAAAGAATAGCGAAATAGGCAGAAAACTGGTTTAGGCCCCTATAAGTTTTTGTGTTGGACTTATTAGTAAAAAACACTAAGGCCTATTTCAAATGAATATTTACATAAATATCTTCTCTCAGGTTTTTTTAATTCTCTATTAGGCCTAAGACTATCTGGAATCTATCTGTATTATTATTTCATTAGTCTATTTTAATTTAATTACATTTGATTGAATATACTTAATTTGGGTTGGATTAATTTATTTTAAGCAAGTGACCATTAGTATTTCAGCACTACAGTTTAGATATGCTTTGCCAAATTTATATTTTTGAGCTCTGTCTGGGTTTATTCCTTGTTGGAAAGCTAATTGACTACTATTTACCTAGCATAATGGGACTTTTAATTCTATAATATCGAATCTTAGTCTTATCACTTGCTTTTGATGGCATTATCTAATGTCCTAGTTTCTTAATGTAAGAATAAGAATAAGTATGTACAAGTCTCTTGACTAGTTAGTAGTAAGGCTGGAAAAATCAATAATTTATTTATTTATTTGACATCCAACGGTAACAACCAATTTCATACAATAATATAACAATAACAATGGCAGCTCACACCATGACACAAATTAATAATAATCGTACCTATTATATTCATGACTTGAACACAAATAACAATTAAATAACAAGAATAATACAAATTAATTAATAGAAAATGAAAACGGAAAACCATAGACAATAAACATACAACAAGATCATAATCATAATAACAATGCAAAAAATAGTAAATTCAAATCATTAGACAAGTAACAAAGCAATAACAAAATAATAAATTACTACAGACCAATAAGCGGCAACGTGCATGACAGTAAATAACCTAACAAAAACAAAACTGAACAGTAAATAAAACAAAAAACCTAACAGTAAATAAATTAACAATAATAACAACAACAAGATAACGAGTATCAAAATAACAATAAGCACCATCACTGAGTGTTCTGAGCGGCAATCACAGTTGCACTAATCAAGTTCACCTTCCTCTTGAAAGAAGTTAGAGACTCCGAAAAAAAGTCTATACTTGATGACACAATACTTCCAGTCCTCTGTAGTCTTGCCAAGCCACAATGATAAGCATAGCTGGTAGGCAGATAACCACGGCCAAAAATCGTCATAGATCTGGTATTTCTTGGAATGCGTATATCTATCATCTGCAAGAGCCCCGGACAGTCAACCAAACCATTGACCAGCTTGAGATAATTATAATAACTAATTAAAACTAATAATAATTATAATAATTATAGATAACAGGGGCCGTGTCTATTTTTTGGCTGAATTTTTTTAATAGTATATACATAACGAAAAATATATAATATGATTGTTTTTGTCAGCCAAAAAATGAGGGAAAAGGAAAAATATTTTTTCATAAAAATAGCAATGATGGTAGTTGTGTGGCATTTTTTCCTGATCAAGAATATGGTAAGGTTTTTGAAATCAAACTATTAAGCACGTTAGCACTGGAAAATGTGCTTGTTTCAGTAAGGTTATGTTTTGTTAAGATAGGGCAGGGTTGGGTATTGTTAGGTGAAGTTTGGTAAGGTTTGGATTTGTAAAGTTGGATGAGTTAACACTACTAGTGGTAGGTCATTTTCTCTCGGTGACAGGCTGTTTTTAAGTGTTGTTTTAGGGGTTTTATAAAAATATAAATAATATGTGTCTTGTTACAAACATTTTTTTCATAATTAAATGGTGAATAATAATACTTATTTTTATTTCATATAAGTTATAAAATTTATAATTTGTTTTCTAAAATAGAAGGGGGCCATGCCTAGAAAATTTACTTTCACCTTTTTCTAAAATCTGAGATAGCAATAGATTTTAATTGTTATCTAGTTTTTGAAAATGTACTGAACCCTAGTTTGTGAGGAACAACATAATTTATGCTGTTGCATTCAAATCAATAAAACATATGTTTATTATCCATCAATCACTACAAAGTTGGTACCAATCGACGCAGCATGTTCTATTATATACATATCAGATTTTTAATAATTTTTTATGCCATTTTATAAACTTAGGAAATAAAATTAGAACGTGCAACTCGAAACTCCCGCTCAATTCCTGCAGAGGTCTGGAGGGAGTAAAATTGTCGACATACCAAATGTCAATCTGAAGAGAATGAAATACTCTATCCAACAAAACAAATTTCTTTCTCTTAGCTGCATTGGGTATTTTACAAAAAAATGTATTATTTGTGTACCCTTGTTTACATGATTTCCCAAAAGTGAGGTACGCCATAATTTATGCTGTTGATAAAAGTCTAGCTAATAATTTATTTACTGAGATATAAACTTTAAAAAAATAAAGCTAGACAGACAGAGAGTTGATTAGTGCCGCTTTGAGCGAATTTCGTGAAGTAGGTTGGCAGTGGTCACGTGACAAGTTTTCACTTTACTGGAAGAAGCAGAGCCGCAGAGACCGTTAACGCCTTGGCCAGAGTAGACATAGCCATTTTTACTTGTTGAGCATCTGATTGCGAGTGTTTTATTCACTGTAAGTGTTATAAATTACTATTTGAATAGATAAAATTGTGTTGTGTTTAGTGTAGTCATAGTACAATGTGTTATAGCGGTTTTTAGTGTCTAAAATAATCAGAAATAGCGAAATTGATACTTATATAGGTACTAGCCTAAACATTAATTTTTTTCTCCGATTTCAGCAAGCAACATGTGTACGGATAGGTTATTTGTGTAGCCTACTTATTATTTTTTTAAAAATTAAAAATAGTATGTATTATTTCTGTGCAATCGAAATAGATTGTTCATTTTATTTATGTGAAAACAATATGACGTAGTATGTTATTATATAGTGCGAAAACCTTATTTATGGTACTACTGTAATACATTTGTTATATTTATATTCAGAAATATGTGTTCTGTCAAGTTTTACTGTTCTAAGAACTCTCAAGAATTATTTTTTTAACGTTAACAGTATGCACTATTTTTCAAGTGTCGTTTAATGGTCGTTTGATTACGTACATACTAGCCTAAACATTTATTTTTTATCCGATTTCCGCAAACAACGTGTGTATGGATAGGGCATTAGTGTAGCCTACTTTTAATAATCTTAGAAAAAAATTAAAAAAATAGTATGTGTTATTTCTATGCAATCTAAATAGATTGTTTATTTTATTTTAGCGAAAACAATATGACGTAGTATGTTATTATATAGCGCGTAAACCTTATTTATGGCACTACTGTAATAATTTTTTTATATTTCTGTTCAGAAATATGTGTTCTATCTATGTTACTGTTCTAAAAATTCCCAAAAATTATTTTATATTTTTTATAATGTTTACAATATGTACACAATTTGCACACACTGACTTTTGGTGTTATAAGTTTTATACTTTTTGGAATATTTTCTTATATTTTGCATTTTATTTTAGCTAATAGACTGTAAAAATACAGTACATGTAGTAAAAATTATACATACTCCTTATTTTTAGATTGTTATGTAATTTTTCACTGAAATTTTTCGTTTTCTATGGTAAAATTTTTATTTTTACCACTAAACTAAAAATATAAAAATTTGTGTATGGGTACTATATGACTATTTTTCCTAAACAACTTTTTCTTGTCTATTCAATTTTGATTTTTTAAAATTTTTACATGTACTGTTTGATTACCTATAGTGATCATACTGTATCTTTGCACATTTTTCATTTTTGTGTTTTATGTAAACAAACACTTTAAAAAAAACCCTGCTAGTTTATCTAAAATGTAACAACATATTATTATAGTGCAATAAATAATAAACAATTTGGGTATCTCAAAATTATTTATAAAAAATGTTTAGTGCTCCTAAGGAGTGTTATAAGTTATAATTTACATACAAAATTTTAAAAAGGTTTTCAGTCTTTTCATGGCAGTAATTATTTTTGTAAGTTTTGATGGTAGTATGTGAAATTACAGTTCTTGAGAAGAAAAACTATATGATAACATTTACATTTGGAGCATATTTAGTATTTTTTATGATTTTTACAAAAAAAGCTTGCGCAGCGCCGAATAAAGGACCTAGAAGTAGGGAGCACACATTGGGTTCACCTGATGCTCACGATCTAGGGTTAAGATTATGAGTATAACAATAAGTAAATCAAAGTTATTTTACAAAAAGTAAACATATGTACTTTCCTTATTTCTTAGGTCTTACGTAAGAGTTTTTGCTATAAATAAAAAGTAAAATAAATGTTACAGTATTTTATTTATTGTTATTTATATATTTCTTTTCAGGAAAACACCGAGAACAACAATATTTGATTTGAAACTAAATATAACATTTTTTACAATGTTTATACATTTGTATACAAACAATTTATGAAATATTCAAACTGAATAAATATTTTATTTTACTTGCTTTATTAGATTCAGTAGAAATTTCAAAGATATATTTTATATTCAATAAATGTTATAGAATATACTAAAATATAAAGTTTTTATTTTGTACCATCATGTAAAACCATACAACATTTATAAGAAAAACTAAACAGTATCTGTAGCGGAAATTAAAAATTTTTAGTTGAGGTATGTACAAGAATACCTATTGAAACATCTTTACCTCATAATTTTTATTATATAACAATATTTTTGATTAGTAAAACTGAAATATTTTAGTTAGGCTACATTAATTGAATAAACTACAACTCATTGAAAAAGTTAAAAATAAAAAATCCTATTTTTATCTGAATCAATCAAGAATTAATAAAGTAATCACACAAAATTACTAATATTTGTCAAAAATATATTAAGACAATTAATTGTTCACTCATAAAACATAGCACAACAAGCATGATAATATACATCAGTAAGTAATTTGTAAACAAAAACTGAATTCTTTGGTGTCTAACATCAATTATGGCGCGAAGACAGAAAAATACTGTGTTGTTATCATTCCATTCCAATCAGTCACCAATTCGCCTCAGACATAGAACAGGTGACATTTGGCAATAGACAATAATCTTACGTTTCCAGTGCCACTAAGATTGTGTCACAACGTTACCGCTATGGATTATAATAAAATAAATACTGCAGAGCATCCTGGTGACGGCTACCTGTCACTTGCCAATCATAAACTGTTTGCAGGTGACAGCTAGCCATCACTTGCCACCAGTAGAGTTAAATTGTTAGATTTTGCTTTTAGGAGGTTAGGCTGGTTTTTAGATTAGTTTTTCTATCCTAATCTAATAAAACATAACTCAACCTAAGAATCTAACCTAACATAACCTATTCAAAACTAGCATTACCTAACATAACCTAACCTAACAATACCCAACCTAGGCCTTTCCTTAAAAAACATAATATTACTGAAACTAGCATATTTCCAGTGATCACACCCTTAATAATGGCTCAGTTTCAAGAACCTTGTCATATTCGATATCAGGACAAAATCCCACTCAATTTGAGTACTCATATCGTTTTATATATAAAATGTATATATATATATATATATATACATTTTATATATGTATATGTACAGTATAAGAAATTTTCGTTTTTATAATTTTTTAATTTTTCCAGCTTTTCCACTGACAAAAACGATCATATTCTTGTTTCTTAGTTATGTATCTACTATGAAAAAAAGTCAATTGACAAGGCCCCAGGTATATAAATACCAAAAAATCAATCAGTTTTTTTGTTGTTGTCTCCAAATGCATAATTTAAAAAATGAAAAAAAAAACAACTGTAAGATAGGTTTTTTGTAATTGATTGCTTTAAATTAGAAGAAATCAATTTACGTATTTTCTCCTCATCTAATGATATGCAAAATTTTTTTCTTAATTGGCTATATTTTCACAAGATATAAACTATAATGTACTTTTCATTTTGCAAAAATCACATGTTTTACCAATAAATTGGAAATATCAAATTCACTACATTTAGTGTTTTTCACATGGCTTTCTCATATTTCTGTTACCGTGTTTAAAATAATTCATCAAACATACTTTAACTTGACTTGTTTTTACTCTGAATATGAGTTAAAAATTATTTTGGCCGAAGACAGTTATTTATTAATTTATGAGGGAGTAAACGTTTTGTGGCAAATGGTGGTTAGCGGACATATCCACGTTGATAACTAAAGCAATTACTAATCACATTAGATGAATTTTCATATTTTTGCTGGGAGGGATGTCCAGAAGGCCTTTTTTGTCTCTAACCAAATTAAATGTAAAACCCAAATCTTGTGGAGAATATGTGAGGTTAGATTTATGACAAGTTTTGACTTCTGAAATGTTATAACAGGAAATACCAGTGAGTGGCATGGCGTTCAGTCAGTGCTCGATATTTCAGTGACCAAGAAAGGATTAACCAAATTTAAAAATAATATAAAATTAAGTATATCAGTATTGTTACGTAGTAGGCTCTAACTAGAACATCATTACAAACTGTATCAAAATCATAAATAAAACTCCAGGAGAATAATATGAAGACACTTGCAAAGATTGCATAATAAAACACTCTTACTCCTGAACTTTACATTCTTACATATGAGACGCAGACACAACGTTGTTGGTATTTTAAGGCGAATATGAATGGTTATATGAGTGTAGGATGAGTGTAGTCTGGTTACTATCTAAGTTCAACTGTTCCTCAAAAAGGGCAATTTATTAATAGCCCAACAGCCAGGGCAACTAAGGGACCTACAGCTTTACGTGGAATCCGAACCACGTAGTGCTGGTCTGATTTTCAGCTAATTGACAAGCCTGATACTCAGTTATCTCCCCCACACAACATCCGCAAAATGATTACCACCCAACATGGACACCCCAGACTTCTCTAATAGTGTCCACGCTGATAGCAACCATTAAGCGGACGCCATGTCGGTATTAAGAGGACCGAGCATCCAACCTATCTCCTACAATCTCCCAAACACTTTGTCTCCATGTAGCTGGATTACAGCACTGCGCCACCAGTGCGACTTGCATCTATCCCCTGTCTAGTTATAATGAATATGGCCAAAAAATTGTTTTTAATCCATCTACCAGCATGTTAAATTTTTTTTATTGACAGACTTATTTTCAGTAATTCTCATCCTTCTCCTATAAATATATCAGAATGTTAATTAATTTTTTTTTACTTCACTCGACAGTTTGCATGGGCTACAAGCCATTCCTTATATTTAGTATATATTTTAAAAAGTATTAAAAGTTTTCAAGAAGTGTTAAAAAATAAGATTTCTGTTTTATCCATTTATTACTTTGTTTGGTTAAAACACTTGTTTACTCTGGTGACTTAAAAGTTTGCAACTGGAAAGTTTTGAAGAAAGTTTGAAGTTTTTCAAAATAGGATTTAAAAATTTGTTGCAAACTTTTCTAGTTTCGAACAAAATCATTGAGTTGTAAACCGAATTTCGTTTTTCCAATGGTTGTCGGTAAAATATTGAAACTTTGATCTTTGTTTGAAACTGAAATTTGTACCAAAAGTTGCAAACTTTGTAGTTTGAAACTTACCTACCTTCATCTCTAAGCATGCACAAGCATTGTTCCTGCTGATCAGCTGGTATGTACAGCTGACGTCTCAAATGAGAAATTTCAAACACTTATAGCTTGTTTGCAACTTTTTAGTTTGAAACAAAACAATCTGAAACTAAAAATGTTGCCAAAAAACCTAAAGTTGAAAACTGCTGTGTAAACGCGGCTTTAAATGACAAATAAACAATTTGTTCTATTATTTACTATCCCAAAATATATAATCCAAACAAACTCACTCATCACGAAATCTTCGGAACTACCAAACTGATTATATTGAAATTTAGAGGAATATTAGCTTTTATATCATAGAGTCCCCACTTAGAAAGGATTTCTCAAAATTCTATTCCTAAGAGGTAGAAACATTCCTGTAATGTTTTCTTTTTTCCATAAGACTAATATGGGTATTAATTTGATTTAATAATTTATTTCCTACAGCTGGTACAAAAAAACATAAATATGACACAAAAGCTTGGCTGATTTGGTTTTCAATATGAAATATTTAAGGTCATTTCTACTAGCTCTGACATTATTGCATGATTTTTGCATCCCCCTGTAGTAAGTAGACTTGTAGGGTTCTCTAGACTATAGCAGTTTTTATATTGATGTGATGGCTTTACCTTGTAGTTAAGCAAGAGCTGTCGGCTTGTATTATACAGCTGACTTAACTTTTTATATATTTATATCAGGAATTAGAATGAATACACACATACAGTATAAATCATATTAAGCTATGTTATGCTCATATAATAACACTGGGATGATTGTTTACATCCAGAGACTTTTTCTCCAAGTTTTGCCACTGGATGCGAGGAGTGAGCAAAGATGGCTCTCACCTGGAGGCGGAGCTAACTCATATCGATAATCACTTGTCAATTGTCGGTGAGGCAGCAGACAAACTGTATTTGTGTGGAGAGCGTCCAGCTCTAATAGATTGTGAAGTTTTGCCTAAATTGCACCAAGTTCGAGTGGCATCTGAAGGAATAAAAGGTTTTGTATTATTTTAATCTACTTTTGAGTCTGAGCAGAAAAATAATAGTTATTAATTGTAAGGCCGAGAGAAAAGGCCAGAGAATTTATAATACAGTGGAACTTTAACCCTCCGAGTGGTAGCAAAAAATGTACCAGTGCCAGATTATTTGTGCTAAGCACGCTGTGATTAATTATTTATACATTTTTTCTATGATGGTATCATACAAACCAAGCCTTATTATATATCATTTTATTCAGAAAAACACATATAATAAAATAGAAACACTGTTATTTACTTACCTTTATTTAGAAAATTTTCTTTTAAACAATTTATGAAGAATAATTTTTTTGGTTCTTCAATATCCGAATTAGCGCTTTGGCAAAGTTCTTTCTATACATCAGAATGTAAATTTTGAGATAGCCAAAATGTTCTTAATATACCGTAATTGTGATTCCAATGATATCAAACACTGTTAGTTTGTTTCAAAATGTATAGTCACTATACTACAAGTAACTCTGACAACAACTCAATACGGCACGGAGGAATCACAATGCAGACGACAAATCATATGTTGTATTCGCTTCAATACTGTTAGGGTTCAATCGTTCGGTATATCGAAACTATACTCATTCGATGCTTGGATTCATTGGGACTACTATATAAAATACATCGCGATAAAATTACAACAAGCGAAATTATAAACTAAATAGTGATGTGATGTTTTATTTGTCTCGATCGAGACGTTCGTCACTGGGAGGGTTAAAAGCACTAACTTCAGTAGTACAAAATCCTTGATAACTAATTTATTTTTAATATCTGTTAGTGTTAGCCTATATAACACTCAATGTAAAAACTGCCAATATATCATGAATTTATGGGACCTTAAAAGCACAAATTTCATTTAATTAATTTTTTAAACAACTAGAAACACAGTCAGAATTTTATGAGTCAAACACCTCTATAAACAAACTTTTCAGTCTAACTTGTTCATTTCGAAATATGAAAACTTCACACACATCTCCTGTGATTTTCATCGTTTTGTTCATTATAGAATTAGTATTGATTTTGTGCATGTTCATAGCCAAAGTATTACAGTATTTCTAAATATATGCTATAAATAGACATTTTGTAGCTTAACGAGTAGGTTTCATAATTCACTTGTATTACTAATGAATTATTAAATGCTTCGTTTGTGTTAGCCTAATTTCCCAACCATAATTTTCCTATGCTGAATACGGTGTACATCGCAGAATTGTTGAACTGTTTTTTGATTGATAAAAATGAATGGTTTTAGGCAATTCAAAGTTCAACATAAATAATGTTGTACTCTAAACAACTTGTCCATGTCAAAACTAACCTCAATATCACATTATTTTACCCGTTTCAACCTCACTAGCACAAAACTTACAATCACTTTAATATGAATTTTGTTGGATCCCCTTCAGAAACTAAAACTTTGTTCTTAAATACTCTTGTCTGTATAAAAAGCATACAAATTGTATACATTCATACATATATCCTGTCTCAGTCCAGTTTTCTATAAAAGTTCATGGATGTAGTGAAACCTTTCTTTAAATAAGACACATCCATCAAAAGTCTAATGTAGGATATAACGCCCCTTTCATATTATATATGCTGTACAGAACAGTAAATTATGACAGTTCAGTATTGGAATATAATAGATCAAATCTCCTTGTTTTGAGATTGACCAAACCTCCTAGAAGTCATATTTTTATTTTTACATATCTTTCTGAAGTAATTATGTCATTTATTACATACTTCTTACATTATGTCACTGTTTTACATATCATTTTTCATATTAAAGCTTCTACTAAGCTTAAGTTTTATTATTTCATTAACGATTGGCTGCGCTACATTCCCAAACCCCCGTTGGTGGTTACCCAAGTTGATTACCGTTCTATGGTCAGTGATAACAAAGGCTCATCTTTGTCAGCTCCCGATTGGCTGGTATCGAGATATTTATTACCTACCTTCATTTACTATAGTTAGTACTCAGCTTCCAAATGCTAATTTTTCTTGAAATTGTAAAACGCTTTTTCATTATGATTGTGTTTTTATATGTGCCTAATATTACATTCATGTTCGAACTAGCAATATGGGTTTCATGCCTTGAACGTGCAGGTCTACGGTTAAGAGTAGTAATAGTTTATGTTAATGAATTAAATTTTATTCTTGATACAATTTAGGATCGATACAAACGAAGAAACAAAATTAGTTATGTTTCAACTGATTGATTGTAATATTATTAGGAATAAAATAGGAATCCTGAAAAATTATCACAAACCTCAATTCTACAGTGAAGTTGTAGTATTGGAATCTTATGGTGTCAGTATTTATGGAGCCACTTTTCAAAAACATTAATAAAAATTTTGAAGATTGAAAAAAAAAGTTCTTGGAATAATGTTAGGACTGAGAATCAGAGATTCAGTCCAAAGTAAATTTAAAAAATTATAAATATTAGCGCTCTATGCTCAACATAAATTTACCACCATCAAATATGTTAAAGAACACATTTTAACTTTGATAAAAGTGAGAATTCAGCCATATCATACAATAAATAAATTCACCATCAAACAGCACAGACTAGACCTTTTTTAAAAAAAGACCAATAGAGGATTGGAATTTTTAAAACACATTCCAAATAAAATAAAATTAATCCAGGATTTTCTAAAATTCGCAAAACAAGAAATTTCTCTTGGATCATCCCCTCTACTTGTTTTGAGAACTATCATTAATACATGAAAATTCAAACGCTTGCAAGCTAAGTTTTATATTTTTAATTGATTAGTTAGTAAGTAACTTTTTTAATGTATGTACTTTATGCAAAATTGTTTAATGGCAAAATATAACAGTTTTAGGAAAATATAACAAAGGAAATTAAAAGCAAAAATATGGTAAATAATAAGAAAAAATTGTTGTTTAATTAAGCTATTTGTTCTTTATATGAATTTCCATAGTCCTTGTTTAAGTAAATCTAAGCAATTTTGTTCTGCTCATATCAATTTTTTATTTGAAATCATACAATTATTGACTTATTTTTAATTAATGAGCTTTTAAGATGATTCACTATCTGAATATATGATTATACTATGGAGTTAGTTAGATCAGTATTTATAATAACAACCAAAACAAATTTAAAAAATGCATTGATTTAAGTATATCAATAAAGAATCACCAATAGCGATTTTGTTATTTTATGTTACTGTTTAAGAACCAGTATTTACAATTAGGTAATTGATCAACAGCCAACAGTTTTAGAGGAAATTATTATTTATATATTATTGACTCCAAACCACAGTTTTTTTATGAACTGACAAGGATATTTTGGTAATTTTTTTGTGTATCAGTTTAGTTGACAATTCAGGAATGAAAATGATAAATGTGTTGTGTGCTACAGGATACGAGATACCCCGTCACTTGATCCATCTTTGGCGCTATCTCCACACCGCTTACAGTGAACCAGCATTCACTAACAGTTGTCCTACTGATACAGAGATACTGTTGCACTGGCTGGACTCAGGGTCGGGCAAGCTCTCAGCGAGACAACAGCAGCTGCTAGCAGCCTCTGCCGGCAGACCTCCTGTGTATTCCTTTACCGTACCTGCTACTGCTTTCAGAGTTGTCATTGAGTAATCATGGCCTTGCTGAATTGAAGTTTTTTTTATTTTTTTCAATTTTCAATTTTTTTCATGCCAAAGTAAAACTTATAAATGTTTTAAATAATTGTTACATTTTATTAATGTAAAGCACCTAACATTATTTTATAATATACCCATTTGTCATAGTATTTTACTCTATTTATAGGTTTGAGTAATACAGTAATACTCTGTGATCTTGGAAAAGTTTTAATAGTATGATAAATGAAATGTACAGATACGCTTTAGACTTTCGTGTCAGGTACTATGTATATTTTATGTTGTAATTAATTTGTCACTTTCATGTTTTTCTTTTTTTACGATTTCTTTATAGAATTGTTTTCCTTCACGAAATTAGAAATAGTTCATAAATGTGTGATCAGTGTATCCACTATTTATTTCACATACACATCCTTAATAAATACATAAATAGATATGGGATATCTTGAGCTGTGGCTTTCTCAGTGTCAGAGGGAGAGGATCTCTACCAATAAACAGAGTTTAGCGTTCTACTAGTATTACTGTAAACATCAACTCACCACACCCACACGTTAACTTTGTTATAACAAAACTCTCATCTGATTATTCACTGATATTTATTTACAATCATTATTTGGTATTATATTATGTTATAATAATAGGCCATTATTATCTTTGTCTGATCTTAAATGAGAAAAATAAAATCATATGGAATACCAAAGAATTAAACACTTTAGTGAATTTATAGAATGTAGGTTATGTTAGTAGATAAGTACTGTACAAGTTTTGATTGTATGCAATCCGTAATTCAATTTTATATTAATAATTACGTACTTGTGAATAACTTTGTGAACAATATTGAATTGAATCTCTTTAATGATAGACAGCTATTTTAATTAAATCAATATTTAAATTTTAACATTTGTGGTTAAGTTATCAAATACATAACAACTAGTTTGCTGCAACAAACGATTTCGATACAAAAATAAGGCAGCCACAATTCGGTAGCCAATGTCTGCATGTCAGGCCTACTCTTCCCCTCCGCTAACCACCAAGCATTTGAACAATAACGGTTTAGACAGCTCAAAATATTCCGTGGCTACTATACATATTTGCTTTAATTATATATCTACAATCAGTGTCATTATTTGTTCATTAGAATACAATAATCACTTTTACCCTATTTATAACTTAGCACTCTTTGTTCCATTCAAGGCAGTTACAAATTTACGCTATTTTAATTATCCCGTTCAGAAATCATCTGTAGACAGAATCGTGTCTAGAGCAGGTGCTGTTTCAGGCCTTTTCACTAGTTTATGTGGTACACCCATATAATGTACCATAATAATGTTTTGCTAGGATATTGACTCTTTATTTTCTTTTTATTTGTGAAATGTAGTGTATGCGTTAAAAGAAAATTGTTTCTCCGAATAAGAAATCGTAGGATTGAACAGTAGGTTTTCTATCATGGTTCATTTTGATTGGCAGCTGACAACGTTGGGTATGTGACAGTTATGCTACCAGGGTTGTTTTTTGTTTAGTACCACGTGGGGAGTACGCACAACTTAGGTCTGCTTTGGATGCACAATTATTTGTTTTTGTTATTTTTTTCTGAAAATGTTGGTCTGTACACATTGTAAATCAAGTTTATAAAAGAGTTGGTACTTTCAAAATGAGCAGTTCCTGACAAGACCACCATACGATTTATTCATAGGCCACTACATATTCTGGTTCAGAACTGATAATGACAATTATCCATTACTAATAAATTGGCATGTCCAAAAAATTTGTTATTTTTAACTGTTATTCACTTTGACACTTCTGGCTTAAACTGTGCACAGACAATAATTTTCACAATATATTACGTCGCATACTCAGTTTCAAAGTATAATGACTGTTGCAGTATTGAAGTTCTATTGTACAAGCAGATCCTATTTGGGATCACTTTGGCACATTTATTTTATTGATCTGCACCGGCCTGAACTGTGCACAGACAGTAATTTTCACATGTTAAGTCACATACCCAGTGTCGACGTTTAAGGACTGTTGCAGTATCGATATTCTTCTGTACCAGCATATTCTATTTGGGATAATTTATAACTGATTTTCACTTTGGTAGTAATTTTATTGATCTTCTCCGTTGAATTCGACCTTAGATTGGACTGTTGAAGAATCGAGGTCCTACTGTATCAGCACATACTATTTGGAATAATTGTTCAATCTATGATTTTTAAGGACACTAACTATTATTTTATTTTTTACTAATTAACAAAATTGTCATTTGAAATCTTTGTTTGAATATTAAGGCGGAGTCGTATTTGTGAACAACTTGACGTTATGACAGGGAGACAATAAAATCACTTTAATTTCAAGTTTTATACAATTTCAATAAACTATTCAAACTCATAAAGTAAACACAACTTTGATCTGTATAATTATTTAATAATTAAATATAATTTAATATGTTGTCATAAACAGTATTAAAACTGTATTAATATTTTGTTTTTCTTATTACTAACAAAATATAACAATAAGTAATTTTAAATAGTTAGTAATTCTTTACAAGATAATGTACACTAGTTTTGTATGTCAGCTAATCTAGTCGTCGTTAAAAAAGATTTATTATTAACTTTCTTATATTACGTGAGTGTTAATTAAAGACTGTTCTTTCCCTTTTTTGGGTCATTTTCAAATGACAATGACCTAAATATCCTTAATTTTTTTTAAATATGATACTAATTTATATTTAAAGATTTTTTATCCCTAGTTACAAACCGATGGATTTATTAGGATGTAACAGATTTGTCTCATTTTAAACTTGTCCTCTGTACCTTTTAAATTAATGAGTTAAAAAATCATTGTCAATGTTATACAGAATAGGGATGTCAAGAGAGTTCATTTGAATAATTTTGTTTGTATCAGTTCAATTTCCAGTATACACTTTCTGGCCATAAACTCTTTGATTCCTCAGTCACTTTTATATTCCTCTGTTTTATTTTCACAATTTCAATCCGTGATAGTTTTCTCTTTAACCCTAGAAATCTGACATGTTGAAGAAGTTACATTAAAGCTAACGTATCGTAAAATGACGATCCTTTTTTAAATTGCACAAACAATTTTATTTTACAAAATGAGAAATTTTAACATTTAAAAAGTGTCATGATACATCTAAAGAGACATTTCAGACCTCAGTTTGTAATTATAGTTCATCTCTACAGTAGATACAGCACTTTCCCTGATGCTCAGCGCAGATTGCCCTTGCACAACGGCAGCAAAAGAGTGGCGTCATCCTCTTGTTTTGTGGAAGGGCATATTCCACAAATTGTTCTTCGGTTGCTCTGAGGAAGAGCAATTCCGGTTCACATTAGCTTGAGGAAGAGCTATTTTCCATATATCTGCAATTGATTGGCGGAGTTTCCGATGTATGTTAGGACAGTTTATACGGTACTAAAGCCAAAGTTTTATGAGTTCAAAGTGTATGTCCTGAGAGTGGTTTTAGAGCTTTGTTTTACAATGTTATATATGAAAATCACATAGGCATGTACCGAAACGTCATTTATACTCGAACAATCATCATCATCCAAGTATTTGAAAATTTGTTCAGTTCCACTAAACTTACTACTTTCTATTTTGTAAATAATTTTTAAAAATCTACGCTATAAATAGACATTTTGTAGCTTAACGAGTAGGTTTCATAATTCACTTGTATTACTAATGAATTATTAAATGCTTCGTTCGCGTTACCTTAATTTCCCCACCATAATTTTCCTATGCCGAACACGGTGTACATTGCAGAATCGTTGAACTGTTTTTTGATCGATAAAAAATAAATGGTTTTAGGCAATTCAAAGTTCAGCATGAATAGTGTAGTACTCTAAACAACTTGTCCATGTGAAAAAAACCTTAATATCACATTATTTTACCCGTTTCAACCTCACAAGCACAAAACTTACAATCACTTTAATATGAATTTTGTTGGATCCCCTTCAGAAACTAAAGCTTATATTCTTAAATACTCCTGTCTGTATGAATAGCATACAAATTGTATACATTCATACATATCCTGTCTCAGTCCAGTTTTCTATAAAAGTTTATGGATGTAGTTAAACCTTTCTTTAAATAAGACATATCCATCAAAAGCCCCTTTCATATTTTGTATGCTGTACAGAACAGTAAATTATGACAGTTCAGTATTGGAATAAAATATGATCAAATCTCCTTGTTTTGAAATTGACCAAACCTCCTAGAAATCATATTTTTATTTTTACATATTTTTCTGAAGTAATTATATCATTTATTAAGTACTTCTTACATTATGTCACTGTTTTACATATCATTTTTCATATTAAAACTTCTACTTAGTTTTAAGTTTTATTATTTTATTAACGACTTGCTGCGCTACATCCACTAAACGCTACAACTGATTATATACACTATTAAACTACATATAATAAAAAGAACAAATAAAAGTACATATATTATTTACAACACTTTTTAAATAAAACGATCATGAAAGCTAATGTATTGTAAATATTACGAGCAAAGGACAAAAAAACCACTTTGACGGCTGCTAAGCGATTGATAACAATGCACACCTTCCTCGTTGATCTAATTAGGAACGGAACTGGACGGACGAGTTAATCCAAAGTGCGCAAAGGGGTGTTTTTTGAAAACTTGAAAATCTGAGTCGTAGAAAATACGATACGTTAGCCTTCTAGGGTTAACTCAAATTGGTTTAAAAAAAACAATTTTTTTGCTATTTTGAACAAATGTGTTGATTTTTGTAACCAAAGTTCTTTCTTTTGTCCTAGTCACTTGGTAAATAGCTTTGCATATAAATTTAAATGCAATAAGAATTTGAAAGGAAGATTTCTAGTCAATATTACCTTTTTAAAAATCTTGGCTAACTTCTTAATCTTTCCTTCAATTCCCAAGTGTGATAGTGTATGATTATGTTAAGCCATATCTTTAGTTATTTAATTTTAGTGTGAACTAAACTAATGATTGTAGTTGTATAATTTTTATAAGTGTTTGTTATTGTGATAAATTACAAGAATAAAAACTTGAAGCTTTTCAACTTTGTGTTTACTTTCATCCTAAAGACTATTACTCATTTTATTTCACTATCGATTTATATTTCTGACCCACCACCATAAAGTAAATTTTAAAAATTTGTATTACTGTTAAGCTTTATAATAAGCTAATACTGAGTGTTATAAAATCATAGTAGAAACAGAATAGTTCTAAGAATAGAATGGAATAATTTTATTTGTATAAAAAATCACATGAAATGTATCACAATCATTTTTAAGACTTCACAATAATTCTCTAAAATAGACTAATAACATTATACCACAATAATGTAAAAAATGAATTCACATCTATAAAAATCAAAATGAAAGTGTTCCTGTAGCAGACGAAATGAGATTATTGCAGCTGCTGATACACATCGCGTACTGAGATTTTCTGCCAAAACCCCTCTTCCAACCCAATACCCCTCTCTGCCTTTTTCTTCTCTCTCATTATAATAGCAATTTGAGATCCTCCTGTCTTTAATTAATATTTAATTTTGTTCATTTTCGATTGACTTTCCAAACAAAGCCCATCTAACGTAATATATGTTCTAACATAAAGTAAAGAATGTATTCAACTTAGAAGACAAATCAACAGGAGAACATAAGGGAGGTTATCTCCTTCGCTCTAGTTGACCCCCTTCTCAAGGGAAATGCATAGTGGGAGGTGAAAAGTGTTCAAGATCTTTTGGATCTCCCCTTGTTATGCCAAGTTAGTTGAACACAAAATGTGTGTACATAGGCTCCCTACATACAACAGAAAATGTTACCCCAATTTTTATGATTTTTTTTTACTTTGTCTGTATTTCACAATTAATCTTGATGATAGAGATATTAGGTAGGTCTAGTTATCCTCCTTGAACATATTAAAACAAGTACATAAAAATCTCGTCCATCCAAAACGTGTTTATCCTAAATTCAGATTTATCCAAACCTGATCGAAAAAAGAGAAAAATTTCAAAATTTAATTTTCACTACGGTAAATTTAATTTATTTGAATACAATCAGAATGAAATGTATAAAGTATATTAAGCAGTATTATCTTAATACAACTTCATGAATAAAATTATGTTTTACGGGACAGTGTGTGAGTCGGATGAACTATAGTCTTGTTGAAACGAATGAATAGTTTTAGCTTGTACTGTGCCAAACAAATTCCCAGACTTGTTGTTTTCACTGCACAATACTTTTGAGTCATCATGCTCATGTATGTATGAGAGGTTATCAAACTTGCTGTTTGTTGGTTTGTTCATTGTAATTGTTTGAACAAATGTGTAGAAAGATTTTTTTTAGCATTTATAAATGGTTACTGAACTGCTTCAATAAATATTTGATTTTTGTATACTATTTTACTCTTATAATTATTTTAACCTTGTCTTTTGTAAAGACATACCCTGATTCGTAAACCACAGCCTTCAATGTTACAGTAGACTATTCCTACACAATGTTTATAATCCTAATCTTTTCTTAACAATATTAGTGTTAGTAATGTTAGGTCCTTTAGAGTTAATAGTAAGAGAGAACTTTTTAGTCCTATATTCGCCCTTTGTTCAAATTTTGGGTGCATTTGGTCATGTTCTTTTTTATCCGTAATTTTGTTCATCCAAAATAGTTACTGTCCTTAACATAAATGAGATTTTACTGTAATGGATACATACCGATATCTGGTACTACAACAAAATTAATACTGCACATATTCAACAAAACTGTAATTAACTACCTCTAGCCAATTAATTATCAATCTGAAATATTTTATTCCAGTAGAATAAAGAGTGAAGAATGAATCCTAATGGAGATGTAAAGCCAACCCTCACTAACCTGACGTCTGTTGCTGGGGGGATGGCTGAGAATGACAGGTCCGGCGCCACAACACCCCAGCCCTTGTCAGATTTCCTACAGCAGCTTGAAGATTATGTACCTACTGTGAGTGAAATTTGACTTTCCGATATTACAATCATATTTCACATAAGGATACTAGTTTAATAATAAAAATTATTGCTAATTAAAGTAAGGCCTTAATGCTCAGGAACTCTTATAGATTTTGTTACACCGATTATTGAAGATCCCTCAAAATCAGGGTGAATTTAGGGAAATAAGGAATTTTTTTCTTAAATTCTTTATTGTATGTAACTAAAAAGTAATACACAGTATATTATTAAGTTACTTATTACTATAATAATAATACATTCTGCAATAATAAGAATGTATGAAATGCATACAAATCTGTAATTTGGATTAATTAATTAGATTATTCAGATTTATAGGCTTAGTATAAAAGGTGAGTAACGAAGTACTGGAACAAAAAGGACCAGCGTCTTGAAACGACGATGCAGACTCTCTGTTCTTTTAATTTTTGTTGGTACAGTATGTCAATCTGCTTTTTTTGACTTTGTCCTGTTTTGAAAACAAGTGTTTCTTATAATGTGCAGATTCATAATTTCTTAATTCTCATTCAGGTTGTTGCTTTCTGTTAATTTTGTAAATGTATTCAGGACTTGAGAAACTTCTGAGTAAGCCACATGAATTGTATTGATTTTTCTTCGTCACTATATCATCACTGGGTATTCAATGCACTTTGTAAAATGACCTTCAACTCTCCTTCTCCTTCTCCCTTCTATTCAGTTGTTTCTTCTGTAGAAAGATGATTAAGTGGATGTATAGAATAGTTTTTAATTGAACTGACAACCTGTGGTTGTTCTCTTAGGGGCTCAACTTTATATATTCTGTTAGAAATATATTTATTAAGGAATACATTATTACCAAACAACAGAAAAGAAACCCATATACGTACAGTGGTAGAGGCCCACCCGCTCATCCATATACGTGCAGTGGTATAGATCCACTCACCCACTCACACACATAGTAGTATAGACCCACCTGCCCACCCATATACGCATAGTGGTATACCCCCACCTTCCTACTTATACACGTACAGTGGTTTAGATAACTGAAGTATTGACCCACCCACCCATTCCTACACATACAATGGTATTGACCCACCTGCCACCCTCCATACACGTACAGTGGTCTTGACCCACCTGCCCACCAATACATGTTTAGACAAATTTATGGATTATGAATACATAATAATAAAAAGAACCATGTAACGTTTTACTGTTTTATGATATTTATTTATTATTTTTTTAAACATTGTTAGGTAAGTTTTTTGTAATGACCACCTTATTAAACTATGGTAGTATGCCCCAAAATGTTCTTCTGTTATTTTTTGCCTGAAAACCGGCCTGATACATGAATTCTTGAAACTATGTTCAGGATGAATCAGTTTCATAATCAGGAGAACTACTTTGGTAAGTTGTTATCTGCCAACATAAAATCCTATAATTTCACCTCTTTTTGTCTCATTCACTATTTTTGTCTCTAATAAAAGATTAACAGGTAAAAGTAATTCACAAAGTTTATGTAAAATTGCATATTTGAAAAACAGCACAAAAATGCTATGAAAGAGCAAAAGGAATCAACATAAAGGTTGAAGTCTTTGCTGGTTTGATGGCTCATTTGCTAAGGCTTCAGACTGTAGAGGGCAGTGGTGTAGCCACGGGACAGGGGATTACGGATCACAACCCCCCTTGAGATTTTGAAGAGGCCCCAAAACGAGTAAGAAGGCCTGAATAAATGAAGTAATTATATCGGTTGCTGAAGGTAAAAACCGTTAACATCCGTGAAGACAAAGTTATGTTATTGCTAAAAAAAAAAATAACTAATACACTGTTAAACGTTTACTATAGATCATATTTTATTATCTATCCAGTAAGACACGATAGATAGAAAACTACGTTCCAGCCGGTGCGGGCGGCCGTGCTTTAGTGGTGCTGGCCTATTCGTCGCTTCTCTCTCATGGTGGAAAGAAACATGTTTTTCTTTAGTCATACTATAGTCAGGTGTTTAACTCGTCTATTATAGTTTAACCAACCATCAATGCCTTAGGAGTAACAGTGATTTACAACATATATTTAGATATGATTGATTATAATAATATTAACTGTATAATAATATATGAAAGTGCTTTAAGTCACATGTTAATGTTGAATATGAATATATTATTGAATTGAATTAAAATTAAAGGATGTAAAAACACACCTGAATAAAAACAGATTTTCATTTATGACATTTCTAAAGAATGTACACACGAAACACTTATTTTATTTAAATAAAAGTATGAAAAAAATAATCTTAAAATCAACTGTTCAATTAATCCCATAGCCAGATGTTACGTAAAAAAACCTTCAACAACTTGATTTGTGGCCTCCAGCCCCAACTTAGTGGGATGTAAAATATTTTTATTTTCATTTGCATGTTTACTGAAAATTTAATAAAAATCCTTAGAATAAAGCTTTTAAAAAATTGCTTTGTTAATGTTTATTTTTGCCCGTAAAAAAGTCTCATAACTCAAAAACTACTAAAGTTATGGACATACGGTTTTCACTAAAATATTTAAAATTCTACTTCACATCTTTTATGAAAATTTAATCAAAATTTTAAGAGCAGTTTTTTTTTTTAGAAAATTCCATTTTATATTTTTTGCCCATAAAATAAAAAACTAAAATTGAAAAAAAGACAGTCTGGAGATATTGGCTAAATACAGCTATATACCGAGTTTCATAAAAATCTATCCATCCGTTCAGTTTCCAGGGAACATACGGACAGACACTTTTTTTTAAACACGTTTTTGGGTTCAGGGGGCCCTAAAATGGAATTTTAGACCAACTTAAACAAAATGCTTTTTTGGATCACAATATACTTTCCCTATGCCGTATGGAAGAAATTAAAAATCAATTAAAATTACTACGAATGATGTTATGGTTTTATTGTTTTACTCTACAAAGACCTACTCGTATAGTGGACAGGACATAAATTACCTTAAACCGCAAAACAGGTGTGGGGTAACTATAAGAAAATTAACGAAAAGTTGCTGTGTTACTTTAAGTAATATCACAGTTTACAGTGTAAGTACGAGTACACTATGGCAAGTGATGCTTGGGAACTAATTTTTGTATAAGACCAACCAACTCCAATCGCAAAAACCAATGAATACAAATCTATAAAAAGCGAAAAGAGACAGTAAAATAGTCAAAACTTCCTGTAGCAGACGAAAAAAGCTTTGCGCGGCTGCCGATATGCAGCGCTGTTTGAGAATTTCTTCCACGAACCCCTTTCCCAACCCAATACCCTTGTTCGCAGTTACCTTTCTCTCTAATTCTCACGTTAATTTGTTCAAGCAAAGGCTCATAGCAATGACTATAGATAGAATTCTATCTGTAGTCATTGCTGATAGTCTTGAACTTGAAGTACATATTCCACGATTAGCAGGTATACAAACTCAAAGGTGCAATGTTGAATCAAGAAACCCAGAATATTATTACTAGGGTTGCCATACATTTTCACAATAAAATACAGACACCAGATATACTTGGGAGTCTTGTGGGAGGGGGGTTATTTTGAAAACTGTCTTTTATGAATTTTATTATATGTGATTCGGTTTTGTTAATTGAGGAATCTAATTAAAGACTTTGTTATATATAATATTAATATTACAACTATATTTTAATTTAAGATTAATTTTTCAGAATAATACAATGTTAATAGACAGTTATTTATTTCGTTTAAAAAGTCATTCATTAAAGTTTAAGTTAACTCGGCAGATTTCAATAAATTGTCATAATTGTTCAGGCATCTCTTGTGCTATACTGGCTGAAGGCTGAAACCAGTCATATTTTTCTGAAGATATTAATTTTTAAAGTAATACATGACATGTCACTGTTAATTTTGATGCTCAGAACAGCTTTGCCCTTCTCTAATAACAGTCTAATTTTTTCGGGTGTTCAGACATTTTTCATTAGAATGAAACTCGTTCAACTGTTGGCGAAGGACTGAGTAGAGAACGAGCAAACTCCAACACCCTTTCAAAAAAGTCACACTTATTTTCGGCCAATTTCAAGAGTTGAAAAACTTCTTTTTTAAGGGGAGCGAGTTGTATGTTATTATAATAATAGAGCATAGTATGTGAGACATTATACAACCTCTCACAAGTGGCGATTAACGATCGCCCAAAGTAATAAATCTTTGTATTTTTTCCAATTTTAAATATTTAGAATATATATTTTAAATTATAATAGAAAGAAAAATACGGACATTTACCCGGTTTTTTTTTTTTTTTTTCTTTGTACGGTACGGACACGGATATTGAATGTAAAATACAAACCGTCAGTACAAAATACGGACGTATGGCAACACTAATTATTACAGATTAGCCGTATTCATACCATTTTTGGATGGATTCATACAACAACTGCAACCTCGTTTAATTTACCATAAAGGCATTTTAAAACCTTTTCAATGTCTCTTGCCACCAAAAGACAAGTTTACATTATCTGAAGAGGACGAGAATAAAGTGAAACAACTTGTTGACAAGAATACCACCGATGTTGGTTGCAGTGAGGCAGCTGCACTAAGAGGTGACATTTCGGTATGGTACAGTTACGTAAATCAACAGAAAAATATCCAGAGAGCTGTTGAAGCGCTTATTATGTGTGACAAAACTACTCTAGCAGCAGTTAACACAATACTAAAAATATTTTCCACGCTGCCAATAACAAACTCAAAGGTCTTTTTTGAGGTTAAGAAGACTAAAATCCTACCTCAGAAATACAACAAATAAGACACATTTAAATGACTTGGCTTTGCTCAATGTCCATTGTGAGATTTCTATCACAACAAACGATGTGCTGGATGAGTTTTCTTTAAAACCCCATTGAATATACTTTGTTTCGTAGCTTTTATAGAACCTCATTTATGGTTGTAACTTGTATAAGTTTATCAGTTACAAGGAAAATAAAAACTAATAGTAAAACAGACATTGTACTATTGATTTGAAACCAATATTCCTTGATAAATTGACATTTTAAAGTAGTGCTTTTTGTATATTTTGCATTAAAATGTATTTACAACTATTGTATAGCTATTATTCAAACAATATACAAAAGTAGTTCTAAGTTTATAAGCAAAGGATTCGTAAAAGCAATGATTTATTAAATTTAATCTTTTATTTTACCCAATTTAAACAGTACTTTTTTTTTCTTTAAAAACTAGTAATAAATACTCGTTCAAAATTACTGTTTTTGTGCCTCAAATCAAGTTTTCAACATGAAAAGTCTTAACATTTTTCAGGGGTGAACCCCCCGCACTCCTCCTGCCCAGAGGGGTATTCCATACTCCCCAGACCCTCTGGAAGAGAGAGCCCCAAAATCTCCAGCAAACCCTCCCTATTCCAAAATCCTGGCTACACTACTAGTGGAAGGCAAGGCCCTAGATTTGAATCCCCAACTGGGCTGACAAGTCAGTACTTCACTCATAGAACAAAGTTTACGCACAGGCTCTTAGGTCCATGCAATTTGCAAGCAGAGTTTGAAAAAAAGTACTTAAACATTTGGGAAACTCAAGTACTTGCGATTTATTCAGAAAGTTATATAAAAGTAATTTTTTGTTACAACATAAGAAGTTATGAGGAGCTAAATAAGTCTTTCTCTCTCTATTAATATTATTTATTTAAAATTACAGACATTATATATAGCGAAGTATAGTTGGACCTTGGTTATGTTACGTCATGTAGGATATGTTCGTCTAAGTTCATATTAAATATCCCATATCCCATACTCAAATAAATACCAGTAAATTTGAAATGTGTATACAAAGGAAAATAATTGATATAACAATTTAAAAATAAATTAAATTGTATTGGCTGCACCTTGATGGTGAGTGTGAGTTGTATGTGTGTGTAGTAATAAGGGTTGGAACAGGTTACTGAATATGGATAGACAAAAGTAAATCTTTGAGCTATCAAACTAGAAAAAAAGAAATCAATACAAGTGATTAACATACTTAATTTTTATCCAATATGATTTCAACATACGACCAGCAGATAAAGTGGTGAAAAAATATAAATCATGCGATTAAATATGTAAATCGTTATCTGTTTCAGCTACCTGATGCTGTGACTGCATCTTTTCTCAATTCTGCCGGATTTGAAGGCTCTGATCCCAGAGTGTAAGTATTCTTGAATTGGATTTACACATCAAAATAACACTTTTCCTACAGGCTAAAAACTTGCCTATTGGCATAGCGTTAAGAATGTGAAGTACAAGCATTATCAGACATTTGTAAAAATTGTATTGAGCCTTTTAATGCACTTATGAATGAAGGGTCGGCCATGTACAGATAGTTAGATGAGAGTATTGATATTTATGTTAGGCGAGTATTACTAAATATTATTTTTGCTATTTGCAAGGTTATAAGAAAAATAATTAGTTGAGAACAAAAGAGTCTTATTTGGTTTACACAAATGTAATAAAAAATATATCAGGTACCGAAATATAATTTGCTATATAAATTTTTACTGGAAACAAATTATTGTTTATAGATTACTGTATTATTCAAAATTACAGCAAATTTTTTAAAGTCTAACAGCAACAAGTTCTCTAATATAAGGCTAATTGTAGGCCACTGGTTGGGTTGAATTGTCTATGCAGGTCCAGCTGACAGTGGTACCTGTCAACAAAGTAAGTAGAATAACATAAGGTAGGGTTCATGATGGCGTCACTGGAGAGATCGTTCCACCAGCTGTAGAAATACACGTTATTTTACACAACAGAATAAGCAAAAGTATTGGTAATAAGAAACTGTTATCACTGTAGCCAGTTGCATAAAAATAACTAACTTAATGGGCGAACATTTACTGTGTACTGTATACCAAACATTACATACATAATTAGTACTAAATCAGTACCAATTATTTTGTCAGCATATTTTTTTTTTTAGAACCAACATAGTTTTATTTTCTACATTTACAAGATTAGGAAGAATAATAACGGCCTCTATTTATATTATATTAGTGCCATTCCTAATTATATATACTTAAGTTAACAATATAATCAAACATTTGTATTTCGAAGCTAAGATTACTTCTCGCTATATATTAATAATTAATAACTTCATAACATTAAATTCTTCTTATATTAATGAAACAATTTAATTATTGACAATAACTTTGTTTAAATATATAGTAAATAACTATGAAGACACTAATGTGAAAAATCAGCTGTAAAAACATTATTATTAAAATATTATGTTATCATAATGTGTTACTGGAGTACTCTGCAAGTCGTTTTAACACAGCGACAGCCCCTGCTAAAAGTCAGCTGATCTCTCCAGTGATGTCATCATGATCCCTACCTTATAATTCTACATACCTTACCTTTGTCACCTGCATACTGATTTCATTCCGGCTTAATTTTTAGCGATTTTCTTATTTGTATTTACTATTACAGCATGTCATATCTTAAAAGAACAAAATTAAAAAAATTCAATAAGTTTGAAAGCAGTTCAAGCAGTGTGGTCTTGGTTTTATATCTACTATGTTTTTATCATGTGTCCTTCCGGTATACAAGTCAAATTTAGTCTGCCATAAATATCTATTTTTACTCGCTATGGCATCAGCCTTTGGAAGAATAACTTTTTCTTTATCAGTAGGATTTATATTCTTTTCAGAATCGCTTATTCTTTTCATACTAATATTTTATTTGTTTAAGTAACTTCAGAACAATATCTTTTTCTAATGACGTTATTATTGACCGTTCAAGAGTTCCTTGACTTGCATATTTCCAAATTTAATGGTTTTTAGATTACTACTTACATGTCTATTTACATCTAGTCAATACTAGAACCACATAAAAACGTTGTGTGTGCCAAAGTTCCTATACAACAGGTTGCCTCATTCTCATATGGTCTACATAAGCTGAGTTGTGACGTAAGAGGGAGACCTCCGACCACAGAGTAAGTGTATTACATACTCTGTGCCTCCAACATAGTGTACTGAACAATTAAAACTACATACTAAAAACCATTACTGTATTGTTTTCCAGATTATTTTATTATTACTTAGTATTAGTTACAATGACTACACTCGTTCATCTACACTCATCACATTCATTCACCCAAATCTTGACGATCGGTGTCTTACTGATAATGAATTTTCCATTCATTCAGTATGGACAATTCCTTGCTCCATGGTATTTTAACATTAATTTAAAGCAGCAAATCATCTTTTTTCATGTTTTGCTGAGTTATGCTTAATTAGTAACTACTAAATAATATCAATATTAAAATCAGTCATAGTCATATGATTCACAATTCGTAAAAATTCAAAACGTTTCAGACTGAAGTGTCATCGAGAGTACGAATACCAGATGTTTTAGATTGTTGTGGTTTGTTTTGTTTACAGCAGGGAAAGTAGAAAAAATACAGCTGAGGCCTCCCTATGATATAAATGCTATCTGTGTGATACGGATTCATACTTGTATGAGGCAACCTCTTGTATAGAAACCTTAGTCTACTGCACAGTCGTTAATACTAGAGATATATAAAAATCATGTGCTACTATTTACTGTCACTTCTAGTGCTATATAAAACATAGGTTTATGTTTTCAAAACAAATAACAAAAAAGTTTCCTCCTGGAATAATAGTGCTAGGGGCCCAATATCCGCTGACGAGTAGAAACTCAGAAGGATTTAGTTAGTACTAGAGCAAGAGTGGAATGAAAAAAAATGTTTGGCAGTACTTAACAGTATGATGAACGCTGGCATTCCAGAGTTGAAATGTAGACATAGTAGTTATCAGCAAAGTGGCAGCTGCTCGAGCAAAGTGAGCCTTTATTTACACAAGTGAAGTAGTTGTCAACAACGTATTGTAGGGTCAAAATACTTTAATTTTATTGTTAATTATGATGTTCACTTGTGGTGTGTGGTAGTAAAATGACAATGTGTGTTCCAGGAGTGCTGTTGTCATCAAAGATCTAACTCTTTAGTAACAAGTAGTAATAGGAATCAGTAACTTTAGTACACTCCAAACTACATTAACATGTTCTCTGCTGAAAACGCCTTTAGGCGTCTCAGTGGTGCCATGCCCCATGCGGCAGATGCCTTTAGGCATTATAAATCGATTTTGACACAGTGTCAATTTTCCTGGACATTCTTCCTGGAACTATGAGCGAGTCTCTTTATTTTTGTAGTTTAATTAGGTTATTAGTAAGGTTTTTAGTTTAGTTTGGATCACTTCGTTTTGAGTTCTGCGTATTATATACATGATAAATGAGTTCTATTTATACATCATATTATATCTCAAATGACTACTAAAAATATAAAATAGTTTAACATTTGAAGTACAATTCATATATAAGCTCTTATCTTAAAAGTTTTGCAAGTTGTTACCACTAATAAACATTTGATGTAAAAATATAAGCTATTTTCTTTATCCAGTTCTTAATAATCTAAATGACGCTCATCTGCGTTTTCAGAATATTACAAAGCAATGTTCTGTTATGTGCTAAAAAAATGCTACATTTTATAAAAATAAGATAAATATTGCTTATATCAGCAAAAAATATATATCCGGTTAATTTTAAGACATATTTTAATATTTTCATAAATTTTCAATTTCCAGCATATCATAATCATTACACCATTGCTGATCAGCAGTGAACATGTTAAGGGATACTGTGTTGGTGTGCTACATACTAAAGTAGGACTTATAAATTCAAAACAAATTTACCAAACAATTATGTTTAAGCAAATAAGATAGCCATCGCTGGCCTTTTACAAACAGCCAGTATATTAGTGAACACTTACACAATGTTCTAAATAAACAAAAAACCCTAATTTAAATTAAAGTTATTAATATTTTTAATAATTTTAAAGGTGTCCAGTATACCTCTATGTGCCTAGGTTGATTAGGTTGATGGTCTAAAATATATGTCTGGCCTTTAAGGGTGAAATTAAAAAGCAGGTTCTTAGACATATTCAACATTAGGAAGTTTATTAAATTCTAAGGTTGAAATAAACTTTAATTGTGTATATTTTTGTATGTTAGATAAGAAATGACACAATACAGTTAATATATTATTTCTTCCAACAATATTTAAATAATATTGTGTTATTTTAACAGAATAACAATGTCAATGCTACAATAACAATCTTCCAACTACCGCATTGGTTATCTTACACTTGTTTTGGAGGGACCTGTTGGGTCTACATAAAAAACATTAAACTTTATAACCCTATAAAACAATAGAGAAGAAGAATTAAATATTATCTGATCGAATTACTTAATTAGTAATACTAGAGGTGTATTATGATTTGGATGAACTTTTCTAGCTCTGACTTCACAGTCTAAAATATAATACAGGAAATACACATCTTCTAATTTTTTTTTAGTTTAATCATTATTTTAATTGTCTTGTAGGGTGCGCCTAATTTCTCTGGCAGCTCAGAAGTTTATCTCTGACATTGCCAATGATGCCCTTCAACACTGCAAGGTCCGTAGTTCTAACCAGCCGTCCAAGATGAAGGGAAAGGATCGCCGGTACACGCTTACAATGGAAGATCTAACACCAGCTCTAGCAGAGTACGGCATCACTGTGCGCAAACCTCACTACTTTGGCTAGTTGTATTCTTTGATTTATCTTTATGTATATCTTTTCATGTGTTCTTCATATACTTTATAATGTTTTGTAAAATTCATTAAATATTAATTCCATTATATACTTTTAAGTTATTCAACCTGTTTTATTGTATTGTTCTAGTTTCTTTTTACTCTCCTCATTTACTTATTTTAATTGCAAGAGATATTCAGAAAACATTTAATATTAAAATAACTATCCATAAAAGACATGGAAGAAAACCGAATTATCAATAACAAAGCCATTCAGTAGGCATGTGGCTTAATGGCTTTAAACGAGGAATAAATTTAATAACACAACCAATCTATGATAAATTAGTGATTGTAACTGGAAAAAAAAACAATAAATACAGGTACCAAGTTTAGGTAAAGCGTTGTGGCACTGATAATCTGTGATCTTCCATCAAAATCCACATAAACATCAATAAACTGGCATCTAAATTCACAGAAAAAGACTAAATCATTCTCGTGGATGCCACAAATGTCTTGTTAGAAACTAAATAAAATGCTAAATATTGTCCAATTCAATTATTGATGTGGTTAAAAGCTTAAGTAGGTACATAAATACAGTTTTCCCTGGGATCCCCTGCAGGTTTGATAAACCCTATAAATCTTATAACTATTCTACAAATAAAGTAAATCAAAAAATTTATGAAAATCTGACCGACCTAAAAAAGAAAGACCCAATATAGTCCTTATGAAAAAACTTAAAATGACACGAGACTGTCACACCAGACAAGGATTCCACCTAAACTCAGAGGCAAAAGAAATCTGTGTAAGGCTTTAACAAACACAATAATGTATCACCTTTCTAACAATTCTTATAAGAAGAGAGGGAAAACTACTGTTGAAATAATCTCAAACTATCAGTGCACTCAGAATAAGTTAGGGCAAGATTCAACTACAACTTTAGATTTTAATAGTTTCTCAGAACAGTCAATAAAGGATAGTCAAAATTTGTTTGACCTCTTCACAGCAAAGAAAGATATAGATCCTGTATTGAGAGTACATCATCAGCCTCTTCAATGCAGCTGTCCTCCAAGACCTTATTCAATTTCCCAGGACAAAATATGTGAAAATACGATCCTGCTTGCCCTTGCACCTATTCCTAAGCGATCAAAGTGCCAGAGTGAACTGTAAGAGTGGGAACTGTAAAGAACTTCAGTTTCTAGAAGTTAACAATAGTCACAAGAATAGCCATTTACTACAGAATAAACATAATTCACTCCTACGCCTATTTGACAATTACTTTAAATATGACAGCTATTGTGAAAACCAAGATTAATGTAAAAGATAACAATTTTAATGTAAATAGTGTCTCTATCATCAGAACGTGGCGGTTCTTTTATTTTACTTAGCAAACAACTGCTGCCTTACTTTCGAAATAATTACAAGTCATATTCTATTGAAAATGTATTTGAAATATCCTCTGTTGAGCTTAATTTGAACAATTATGCTTTAATTCTTATTTGCATCTTTAGAGTACCCAATGTAATGAGCAAACATTTGGAGTCCCCAAGGGTCAGTAATAGGTCCAATTCTTTTTATTATTTACATGAATGAGATCTCAAAAGCTGTAACTGACTTAACTATCAGAAAGTATGCCGACGACATTTCTATTCTTTTTAAAAATAAATTCTGGAATAATTTGGAAATTGAAAGTTACATAAAACTTACAAACCTCTACCAATACCTAAATAGTAATAACTTGCACATCAATCCAGCTGAAACAAACTGCTTAAATTTTTCTAAACAAATTGATCTTGACATGAATCCGGCCGTATTTATGAATAGATTTGAGCTCCCATTTAATACAAAGGTCAAATATTTAGGATTAACAATTGATAGTAGTTTTTCTTGGACACCACATATAAACGCCCTATGCTCTACATTGTCTTCATAGTTATTTCTTTTAAGAAGATTTGCCAGCTACCAAAACTTCTTCCTCATGAAACTAATATACACCTCACTCATAGAATCAAGGTTAAGGTACGGTATTGTTTTATGGGGTTCAACTTCATGCTCAAATTTTCAGCGAGTTTTTCGTTTACAAAAGAGAGCAATTCGTACTATTGCCAAGATAAACAGAAGAACATCCTGTAGAAACTATTTTAAATCATTTCAAATATTAACATTACCCTCAATATATATTTATGAGATGCTGGTGTATTACAGATTTAAATTCACATCCATTATAACTGGTCGAAACGTGAACAATTACGACACTAGACAAAGGCATCAACATAGGCAGGTGGCTCACAGATTGCGGCTGGCAGCTTGGCTTCCTAAAAATATAGGACCAAAATTATACAATAAACTACCAGAAGAGATTAAAAACATAGAAACAGAGAGGCAATTCAAAAATTCACTGCGTAAATATCTGCTTGGAATTGCTTGTTACTCGGTCGATGAGTTCATTACTGTTAATGTTTAATTTAATTTAATAATGTTAATTTTGCTCTATGGGTAGTATAATAATTTCTAACTAGGCCTACTACGATAGAATAATTTTATTTTATCTTCTGAACATGTTTTATATTACAGTACATATTCTGACGTTTGTAATACAATTTAAATTGTCATTTCTACAATAAAATATTTTGAATTTGAATTTTGAACGAATAGTGAAACCTTCTTTGATAAACTTGATAATCTACTGAAATCTGTGATGAAATACAATAAACAGGAAAAAGAAAATAATCTTGGGCGCTGTTACTCTTTGTTGTTGAGGTCTAATTATTATCTATTACCTGGAGGACCATTAATTTAATGAGAGAGCGAAGAAATTTAAATTTTACTTAATTATATGGTAGTCATTTCCACAGTGTACACTATTAGGTAATTAAATTAAAGTGATTGAGAATAGAGCTAAACTGTACATTGAGATAAAGACTATATTCAACACTTATTTGTTTTCATAGATTACATGGTTACCAAAGAGAAAATACTAGATAGAAACATATGTCAAAAATAAAATGTATCATTAAATATAAAAATCTGCTTCAAAGTCCAATTCAGGCTCTGATTTGAATTTTAACACTAATAAAAAATAAACCGTCAAATAGGTTGTTAGATATAGTGTCATTTCATGGTTTAATTTGTAACTTTAACACTCCTACTAGAATTACAAGTAAAGGTGGCACTTGCATAGACCACATTTTTACAGGTTTTAAAGCAGTTATTGTGGATCTGGGACTCTGATCATACGGCTCACTTCATTTCCACAGAAATAAATGTTGTGAAAGATAAACAAAAACCTTTGACAAGAAAGTTCTTATTTTTAAAGTGATTCTTTTGTGAATCCCTTTGGTTTTAAGACAACTTGTGTAAACTTTACTCAGTTGTCAACGACAACGAACACGGTTTTGTAAACAACTTATAACAGTACATTTCTAGAGACGTTTTTGTATTCTTTTTAATCTGCCTTTCTAAGAAAACTTGTTTCTAAATATCCAAAAACAAAAAAAAAAAAAAAGAATGGATAACTCCAAATGTAAGTAAACTCAGTATCATAAAAATAATTTTATATTTAGCCTGTAAGAGTAACAAGACAAACACAGACTTGGAATAAATTACTAGATTTGTAAAATTAACCGAGAAAAAAGTTTGACATTTAAAATTACAATGTAACACTAATAAAATTAACCCTCCCGGCGTTACTTGTCGAAAATTCGACCGCAATAGCGGCGCTCTGAATGATACCTGTCGATTCGTCGACATCAAGCAATCGTTTACAAACTATAATGTTAACTCGGTTATTTTTCGTAATAATACATCGTAATATTTATGAATCGATAGAGGAGATTCTACTTTATATCGCACGTCTTTGGATTTCCTCTATTCCCTGGTGAAAAAAATATAAATAAATAAAAACAGCTGATTTATACAACGCAATTTTTGTGTTAACAGTCTGTCAGTGTTTCAGAGAATTCATAGAGTACCTTTTTCAGTGTAGTAATAAACCTTATGATGTATATATTTTCTTTTTATATATAAAATTTGCAACAAAACTGCTATCTTGGTTTTTTTTATATAGTGAAATAACTCTTACTAGCATAGTGTAAACTTTGAACAAAACTTGGAAAATTTAGATTTTTTACAATACAATCAAGGATAACATCAACGATACTCAAGGTAGTTAAACAAAAATATTTTTCTAATATAGCTTATTTTGTTTACTTTACATTGATATAAAATACTTTAAGATTTTACTTATTTTTGTGTATGCTCAACATTTTTCTACAAAACGCTGCAAAGTAGCTCAAAAAGGGTGGACATTAAGGAGTGGACTACTGGACGCTGGGAGGGTTAATGAAGCAGAAAAGATATTAAAAGTTACTGGAAAATTTCTGAACAATGAGCTGGGTAAAGTTAACGACCCTCCCAAGACATCAAAAATTGTGTTGGAAGGTAGTGAGATTGAGTGTCCCTCTAAGAAAGCCAACATTTTAAATGACCTAATAGTCTAGGCTTACACTAAAAACATGTATCTGAAATTATTGCCCTCCATCTAACTTATATATTTGATTACTCCCTTTTATTTGGTGTTTACTCAAACTAACTAAAATACTTCTTGACCACCCCTATTCAAAAGAAAACAGGATCCCTAAGTTTAGAACATATCAGACCTCTTTCGTTATTTCCATTTATTCCAGTATTTTAGAAAGAATTATACTAAATAAAATTATTCCATTCATAATAATTAATATCATCATCAATAAGGTTTCATTAAAAATTCATCAACATTGGCTGCAATAGTTTCTTTAACTGACATGGTATATAAAAGCATTGATAGTAAAGATTCATCCTGAGCTATTTTTTGTGATTTATCGAAAATATTGAATGGACACAAAAATTGTATTAAATAACATGGAATACTTTGGAATTGCATTGCATGAAACCTTACTTTAAAGATATCAAAGAGTCAAAATTACTGAAAACAAATAAAATTTTTCTTGCTGGAAAATTAACAAAATTGGCTGTTCCAGAGGTCAATTTTGGGTCCTACTTTGTTTTTGATATGTTTCTGACTTGGCCTCTAGTGTTCAATTAGGCCCAAGCTTATATAAGCTATAATTTGTAGAAATGAACTTCAATATTCCAATAACAAATTTTATTAAATGAGGCCTTTCATTGTCAAAGATGACATCATCAGATTAAACACAACTGACAACGAAAGGCCTTATTTAATAAAAATTAAATTATTGGAATATTGAAGTTCATTTCTAAAAATTTTACAATGTTCCAATAAGAAGAGTTTTCAATAATAATTATGTAAGCTAATTCATTATGTAGATCATTCATACTTTCACTGATATCAGAGCCAAGGATATATTCAATTCAATTTTTAAAAAACCTGTTTAAAACAACTACACTATTGGTTCTCTGTAAATGGACTGAAATTAAATGATAAAAACACACAGTTATTAACATTTCTAAACTTTAAAAACAAAACTATACAAATTCAAAATAAATCCAACAAAACAAATTTTCTAATATTTCTAGGAGTATTGATTCCAAACTTTTCTTTAATTTTAACATTGATTATATTCTTACATATGAGACGCTGACACAACACTGTGTGTATTTTAAGGCGAATATGAATGATGATATGAGTGTAGTCTGGTTACAAAATGAGTTCAACTGTTCCTCAGAAAGGGCAATTTATTAACAGCCCAACAGCCAGGACAACTAAGGGACCTACAGCTTTACGTGGAATCCAAACCATGAAGTGTTGGTCTGTAGTTTTTTTACCATTACAGAAATTATTACATTAGACTCAATTATTTAATCCTGTAAACAAATTCAATTGAACAACACTAAAGTTATTAAAGAATGCAAACCATCTATCGTGAAAATAATATATACTAGTACAAGTATTGCTGAAAGACTTAATTCTGCGTGTTTCTCCCTCAAAGTTATATCTGATTATGTTACCTTAAATACAATAAAAAAGTCTATTACATCACATTTCATAGCATAATGATATATGGGGTGGCACTTAAGCGACAAATCTCAACAGAATTTTTATGATACAAAGAGAGAGAGCCATTAGAATGATTCACAAAAAAATCATACATGAGCTCTGCAAATCAATGTTTATTTCAACAAAAATGTTAACCCTACCCAGTAAATATTTTTTAAATTTGCAAGTTTTGCGTAAAAAATAAAATGCTGTTTACTCATAAATATGAAACAAAATATATATACAATACTAGGAGGAAAATGATCATTTACCCAACCCACCATCCCTCAATGATGAGAAATCACCTGCTTACATGTCATTTAGAATCATAAATAAAATCTTTAAAACAAATGTAAACAGGGTTGATAATTTATTTTCTGTAAAAATTAAAAAAGCCCTATTAAGTAAGTCCTACTTTACTCTATTAATGATTTTTTTTAAGATGACTTCTATTTAATTACTTAGTTACTAATTATTTATTGTTTTTTTTTATTATTTTTTTTTTAGCTGCTAAGGAAATTACTTTTATAATGTACAGCCCTGTATTTAAAGATAAATAAATAATAGACTTCTGTACCCTTTCAGGCCTGGCAATATTTTGAAAGGTTATTACAAGTGTCACTCATTTTTACATTGAGTGTATCCAAAAGTGCCGTAGCATTTTTAATAGATTTGTAAGGTTTTGAGAAAAACACTAACTTTTTTATTTGATGGGTCAGAATAAACATTTTACACCAAATTATAGCTAAATAGCCAAGGATTAACATGCATTATATATATTATATTTGTGATTCTTTTATAAATAATAATTTGTTAAGTATTACATTTTTCTGTTTCTGATATTTTTTCCATATTAAAATAAAAAGGGTTGCCATACATCTTTATATATCATTCAAAACACAATATAATTTTATATACATATGTGAAATGTTATGTGCCAAACACTTCTTACTTCCAAGATATTTGGTCCATATTGTAGATTTCATCCATCAGTTCTACATCTATTTTTTTTTTTTTTTTTTACTTTGAAATAATCAACAAACAATATAAATGAAAAATAAACAAGAATAAATATAAAATGAAATATATCAATGAGCTAGCATTTGGCGGGAACTCGTCAACTTATGGTGCAAACTTGTTGCACATGCGTCACCCTTCTTAATAGTAATAGTAATGCCCTCTTAATATAAGAAACTATTTTTACATTTTTTATGACGTAAAATATACTTTAAATGAAAACTAGTTTATCTCGTGCAAACTCATATATTATATTTGGAAAAATATGCATTTACTGATTATTTACAAAACTTTGTAACGTATTTACAATTTGTAAACGTCTGGCTTAAATGGATGTTGGTACTGAAAGTGTTCAATTAAATTAATGCCAATATTACTCATCTTACGCAAGAAAGACACGTTAAGGGGCTGTTTCTACTCCCTAGGAATGAAATTTTGAGAAATCCTTTCTTAGTGGGACTTTACGATACAAAAGCTAACTTAATTTCAAATTTCATGAAAATCTGTTTTGTCGTTCCGGAGATTTCAGATAAATAATTTTATTTGTACGAACTTAAGTTAAGAGCTACAACATATTGCAATATGCCACTGATGAATTCAAAGTATGCTTACTTGCCATTACTGACGTTGATTTCTCTAATGGGGTCACTTGTGTACAACCCATCCTATCACCATTGTCATTGTACAGTGCTCAATACTATAGAGACTACATACATCATCGCATTCGCTTGCAACATATATTCATACACATCTTGACAACCAGCATCTTAAGGACAAATAAATGAGAATATGCCTAAATAATATATAATGCAAACTGACGTCCAACTTTTCAATTGACACTGAAGATACATTCATTCATCTTCTAACACTTAAACTTGTTCAGACCCTTCAAGTCTGCCCATTACTTTAGTAGAATGTCCATCAAATATGTCTGGGGTGAGGGCCCATCAACTGTGTATCGTCAGTAGATTGGAGGGCCCATTAACCATGTATCGTGAGTAGATTGGATAGCCCATCAACTATGTATTGTGAGTAGATTGGAGGCCTATCAACTACTGTATGTATCGTGAGTAGATTGGATGGCCCATCAACTATGCATCGTCAGTAGATTGGAGGGCCTATCAACTACGTACTTTGGGAGGGCACATCATCTGTCTCGTGGGAGTCTTTCAATTATGTCAGATGGCAGGGTCCATCAAGTATGTCCAGTGAGTAGGTTGGCGTGTTCATCAATATGTTCTGTGGGAAGGCCCATTAACTATGTTTTGAGCGAGGGTTCATCATCTATTACCTGAGATAGGACCCATAAAATATGTCTTGTGGGATGGCTCATCATCTACTTGTTGTGGAAGGGCCCAATTACTATGTCTCGTGGGATGGCTCATCATCTATTTTATGTGAGAGGGCCCATCAACTATTTCACGTGGGAGGCCCTTCAACTATGTCTCGTGGGATGGCTCATCATCTGTTTGTTGTGTGAGGGCCTATCAACTATGTCTTGTGGGAGGGCCTATCAACTATGTCACGTGGGAGAGTCCTTCAACTATGTCTTATGGGAGGGTCCATCATCTATGTCTCATGGGAGGGCCCATCAACTATGCATTGTGAGTAGATGGGGGGTCCTTCAATTATGTCACGTGGAAAAACTGATCAACTATTTCTCGTGGGAGGGCCTATTCTCTAAAAGAGAGGACAGACATGAATTTTAGATATGCCTGATATAGATATTTGTAAAATGCTTCATTTTTATAAATATGGATTAATTTGGCGTAAACAAAAATTTAAGACAAAGATCGCCTTATTTTACCATGCAAGTTAGGGCTGAGAAGTCCTTTTTAACACTTATCCTAGGGACTATCGGCTTAACATGACTTAATCATGGGAGCAGCAGAGGAAAACTTGTTAGTCATCCATAAGGATTGGAATCCGGACCGGCTGCGTGGCAAGCCACCGCTTAAGCCCATTAGCTACGGCTGCTCCATGTTTTATGTGTCATTGTTTACTTGTTTGTATGTTTAATTTCTACATGTTTACACTATTCATTTCATGACAGAAAGTATTCTCTAAATGACGGACATATTCGAGATTGCAGCATTCTCTGATTGCAAATGATGATGCATAGTTACTAACTAGTTAAGTTGAGGTGTTTTAGTGGTAGTGTACCACAAATCCCATTACTGACACCATTAGTGAATTAGGGGTAAATGTACAGCATTTAGAAAATTTGGTAATCTGACGGAACATCAATACATTTTACAAAGTAAATTAGTTTATTTATCAAATTACAGCTGTGGTGGGGAATCCGTATTTACATGACACAACAGTAATGATATCACCCACTATTCAGTGCGTCCGGTCCTGGAGTCCCTTATCACAGTATAGTTCTAAATCCACTGCTCAAGTTCACTGCACCCAGATGGACCACTGTGCATGAACAGAACTTCTTCTCTGTAGTCGATCCGAGCCAAACGAATCAACTTAATATCCATGTCACTGTATAAACGTGCGTCTTCATAACTCACATTAAATCATTCATTCATATTCATATTTACAAAATCACACCATCGAAGGCGACATACAACAATCATACTACTTCCACATTGCAAAATTAATTGATACAAAGCCAGTTGACCTACTGAACACCTCTTTGTTATGTTATTACCTATTTCATCTTACCTGATACCACCTGAGGTATATTTGGTAAAATACTTGATAAAAGTTAAGTAATTGCATCTCCGTGCTGCCCCTAAGTGCTTTTAATAAATCGGTAGAATTTATAATGCGATAAAAAACTAATGATTTTGATAAAATAGCATAAGCCCTCTATTATTCGGTATAATAGAGGGCCTATGGTAATTGTAGCAATTCTAGATTTATGTATGCAATGTAGATAAATACGCTCTGAACTTGCCGAATTAATTGAAATGTTTTTTAATATAGTCTGGTTTACATGTACTTTTTATGTGACATTTTTCAGCCCTGTCCAAAAATTACGACCAAGGTGTCAATCGATTCGTATTTTTACCTAGAAAGTTTAAGGAAAGGTCCGAAAACGCGCTGATAAAAATTATAAAAAATTAAGTGACAAAAATGGGACTTTAGTTTCTTTTTAATATCTCGGAAAATTTTAAAAATTTTGGAAATTTGAAAAAAGTCCCGACTCCGAAACTGTATCTCAATTATTTATAATTTTTACAGAGCCACGAAAATAGAGCCAAAAACCGGTAGTCTGGCTTCCGCGTGCATTCTATCACTTAGACATAAAAACAAAAAAAATTATTTAAACATATCAAATGTAAATATTAAGGAATGAAAAAATTCATGTAATGTTGAGATACATCAATAAACAATAATCTGCAGTCAAAATAATTTTATCTCAATTTTAACGTTAATTATAAATTTAATAATTAATAACGTTTTCTTAATTGAAAGTTGATATAAAAACCCCTATAATTATTAAACTAAAACCCTGGAATTTTGTTCCTTTGGTGAAGTTATTCTTAATAGGCATAAAAACAGATTACCATTGCCAAAATAAAAAATTGTTATTTTCAATTTTTTTTATTAACAATAAAAAATTATAATTTGTTATGTATTTTTTATAAAATTATAATTTTCAATTGTTAATAAAAAAAATTGAAAATAAAATTTTTTTTATTTTGGCAACGGTAATCTATTTTTTTGCCTATTAAGAATAACTTCACCAAAGGAACAATATTCCAGGGTTTTAGTTTAATAATTATAGGGGTTTTTATATTAACTTTCAATTAAGAAAAAGTTATTAATTAACAAATTTATAATTAACTTTAAAATTGAGATAAAAATATTTTGACTGCAGATTATTGTTTATTGATGTATCCCAACATTACATGAATTTTTTATTTTCATTTAATTATATTTGGAATTTATAATTATAATTCATTTAATTATATTAATTATATTTAATTATATATTCATTTCATTCATTCATTTTTGGACATGGCTGAAAAATTTCACAAAAAAAGTACATGTGAACCAGACTAATAATCTAAAAGTTTGGTTATGGCAGATTGATAACGAAAAGAAACCATACACAGGATGTCCCACGGCCATTTGAACAAACTTGGCCACATTACATTATTCAGCAGTAACAAATAATACAACATAACACGTGCCCTACTCCTATCTCAATCCGTGTTCTGTCCGATCGAAATATATAAAAAAAGGTTAAGATAAAATGCTGAAACTCGATAGGATTTATTTATCAAAATAAAATATATTTTACTGATAATTTTTGTTTTCCTCGAAAAAAATCTGTTTAAAAATGGTGACAATAACACATGTCATTGCTAAAAACTTTAAAGTACATAGGCCTATTCATTAAATTAGCAGTCCTACCCTATTTAACCATTCTGGCGATAAGGTAACGTAAATAATTGAAATCAACCAACAATCAACATTTACAAAGATCGTACCAAAACTTTCGTCAAAATTTGTTAGCAACATTGCTGTCAACACTGAAAAAGTGTTGGTAACATTGTTGTCAACACGGAAAAAGTGTTAGCAACATTACCCACCAGTAGTCGGTAAAGACCAAAGAATGTTATCAACATCAAAGAATGACAACAATGCTGGCGGAGTTTAAACGACCCTCAACAATGTTGTCAACATTTCCTCTTCCATTGTCCAGTGGAGTGCACGTTTCACTATATCGGCTGTTTCTAATAGTGAAAAAGGAGCTGATTTGTTGTCAACAAAGGTTGACCATTCCAGATATTCGCCAACATTTGGTGTAAACACGGCTTTATGCACTCAGGCGTTGAAAACACAACACTCCTTTTTTGTTGGCAGTAATATTACACGATATATGAACAACAATAATTAATGTATTCTGTTTTGAATTGTATTGATTAAATTATATTTTCATTTTATCGAATTTAATTAATATAGAAATTATAGAGTAGTATAAAGTATATTTCAGAGTTGATAAATATTTTTATTTTGTAGACGTTTACTCTACTAATAATAAGCCGGAATCAAATTACAATATTAATAAATATAAGACATATGGGGCTTTTCTTACAGCTTCTTCTTTACAGCGGTTCTTAGGTTACTGCTAACTTAGTGGGAGCGTTTAACCCTTAGGACTCCTAAGTCCAATAATGTAAATTGTACTTCCACTCCTCAGTCCAGTATTACAGACCATTGCCATTTTCCTCTTCCACTACATATTAATTGGTGTTGGAATGGGCCTTGCACTCCTCTGTCCTGTTATACTGGCCAATGCCAAAATGATGCTCGAACGCTCCTCAGTCCAGTATTACAGGCCATTGACAATCAATTATATTTCATGTTGTTTCTTTATTTGTATTATATCTACAAGCTTCCTTAACATTTTATATGATTAATTAATAAAATATTATTAGTTTTTTATATTTATTGAATTTCTAATGCCCGTTTGTTATCTGCACCAGCCATTGTAATTAAGAATTTAACACTTGCTTTGACAATGGGATATTGTTTTGACTCTCTTATCATGTTTTTTCAGTACAAATTAAACTAGAGTTATGGATTGTTTATTTATTGTTGTTACTCTTCTCTTGTCAGTTCTTGTCAGCCCTGATAATGGTGAGACAGGCTCAGTCTAACTTGTTTTCTGTGACGTTCACCAGTGCTAAAACTTATCTCTTTTTTAGCTTAGTATTTTCATGTGTTTTTTACAATAAATTAGTATGGAAGGTGACACATTAAAGTCAGATAGTATAAGGGATTTGATTTATACGCAGAATTCTGATAGTGATTCAGAAACACTTATTTTCAGCTAAATATCTATTATTGTATATATTATTTTAACGTGGATATATTACAAGTTTCACTTGTAAAATATTATTGATATTGTTTTTCTATAAATATTATTAATACAAAACAGAAATTTAATATCTTGTTTAGTTTTAGGTAATAAAATTTGGATTTTACCATTATAAATGAATGTTTTTTTTATTCCCCCAACAAACATTTTAATATAATTGACTTTAACACCATGTAAAATAGACTAAATTAGTAATTTGATAACATAAATTTTAATTGTTAAATATCCATGCAGCATTTAAAATGTGTCCCTTTAAAATTGACCTTTAAAGTAGATTATGCAACTACTTCTATAAACACATCAGAGTGCTAGTGGCAGTCATCACCACCAGGACAAGGATCTGTAGGGGAAAATGGCTGTGGCCTGTAATACTGGACTGAGGAGTGTTAAGACTGTCTCGCTACAAATCTAATGGACTGCAAGAGCATATTGCTATGTCCAGTATTACTGGACTGAGGAGTGTTAAGGGTTAAATTGTTTATTGTATGACTGTCGATTTATAATTTGTTTGAAATTTCTACTATTGTTTTGAATAACCTAAAATAACTATGTTGACTTTTTAAAATAGATTCGTTGATATTAAAACAGGAAAGTACTATGGGAATTTAATTTTTAAATGGCCTATGCTTAACCAATCAACATTTCCCATCCAACAATACTCCATAGGTTATTCTTTTTTAGTGCGTGCAGTAGCAGCTGATTCTAGTAAACACAAGTGCGCATATCTACTACCTTATTTTTCTATGATTGGAAGAAAAGGTCACGTGACATCTGCGCATGCGCTAGCTACATTTCTGCCATATTATTCCCATCCAGTTTACTGGTACTATTTCACGAATAAAAGTAAGTCTTATAATAATTATTAATAAACATTCTATACGTTGCAACTGAAACCTGTATTGGTAATTTTCCTAAAAGCATATTCATTTAGTTTAATTAATTATATTCTTTTTCTACGACATAAACAATGTTCATTTAGAAGTAAAGAACCCACTTTTTGCCACCTCGGCTGTAAAATCTACATTGCACACATAGGCTACTATTACATCAAATCATTAGTTTTTGTTAGCATTAAAAATTCTACCGATTTATTAAAATCACTTAAGGGTACGGAAATACATTGACTTAATTTTATCACATATTTATCCAAATATAATCAAGGTGGTATCAGGTAACATGAAATAGGTCTTTCAAAACAAAGAGGTGTTCAGTAGGTCAACTGGCTTTGTATCAATTAATTTAAATTAATACCTATTATATTTTTAATGTAGTTTTTTCAGTAGATGAAAATACATGTTTTAAAGTTGTGCTTGGTTATTTATTGTATGATTAATACTCTTATTTAACATATCTTATTAGAGGTGAAATTGAAGAAATTTTAGCCAAAGACTGCTATTTTATTGCATTAAAAAAAAAAATCATTGCTTGGCTGTTTGAATGGCAAATGCAGTTTTTCATGTAAATCTATTAAATTCTACTTATTTCAAGTCATGATACTTAGTCTACAACAAGAACAAGTAAGTTTGTAATACACATTCTATTCATAATTTATTTTCAACAAGCGGTTCATCTTTTTTATTATATTACTTTATTCTTACACCATCCATAATAGTACCCTACTTTTAAAACGTTGACTACATCTCTTAATATTTCAAGATGACCTGTGTATATTAGACCTAGATTGAATTATGTGATGTTAGTGTAATCCAGTTTTATTTTAAGATAGCTTAGTTTTTAAAAGACACTATCATTCATTTAAAGCAAAGCCCGGTTGTACTTGGTAGGCATCCCTTGGTATATAGGCCTATTTTATTTTTATTCGCCCGGTTGGGGTTCGATACAAATTAATTTTATTTGTCTGCTTTAACCTGTTTTTGCCAAGATTCTTTCATTCTTCTTCAAGGTGCACTTTTATATTCTTTGGATGCCTTTGTTGCTGTGGTAATTATGCACTTTCTTGCCACCTCTGAAAATACGATTTCATGTTTAAAAAGTGGTGAAAAATGAGTTTATATCTCTTGAGGAGTTTGATTTCATCTGCGGAAAACTCGTTTTTACCGAAAAACTAGTTTTTTATCTAATAATTTTGAAAATTTTTGTTCATTTCGTGTTTTTTATGCTGAACACATATATATATAACTGGTTTTGTAGTAAAATTATTTTTTCAGCTCAAAAAATGCATTTTTTATTGACATTACCAAACATAATCTTACTTATCCTAATTGTCTATTTTCTCAACAAAAATTCGTAATTTGCGTTAAATTCGAGTGTTTGGCCTCAGTGGCGGCCTGCTGGCCGTCACTCCGGCAGAAATATAGGTGAATTCGGTTTTTGTGATTAATAGTTGTTGTATATAATGGCCGCTAATCGCAATCCGCCGCGATAGTAGTTTTTCCGTCATTTCTCGAGAAGTATTTGTAATAGACCAAAATAGTTTTCAAATTTGTATTCAGCGCAAAAAACACATCAAAATAAAAAAAAGATGATTAAAATACCATTTAAATTAACGGAAATATGACAAAAATACTAAAAGTTGTGACATTGGTTTTTTTCGAATTTTTTGGTAAAATATGTTATTTTCGCGGAATAAAAAGCATATCTCGTGAAAATACAGGCAATTCTCGACCCATTTCAAGCAAAATGTAACAAATTTGTTTGGTGGCAAGAAACTGTATAAATACCGTTGCTGTTTGTTGATTATTATGCGTTTCTTGAAAACTTTGATTTTAGATTTTTAATATATACTGTTCTGGTTTCTGGATAGTTCTTCTTACTGTAATATTATATATATTAACCCTTTGCACTCAAAAGGCTACTGGAAGTGGCCAGTTCCTACTTCTAGCCAACTCGTATTTGTTGCCATTCAAACTATCCTGCCATGTCGCACGGCCACTGTGAGAAGTCGTGCCACCATCTTGCGCTATGCGTTAGCCAAAACAAGTTGTCAATGGGTCGGAATTGTTTTGTTGACACTGCTTACATGGCAAAATGGACATTTAAAACCCCATATAAATTTCATTACTTTGTCGTAATGATAACTTTAAAACTACGTTGTATCACAATAACAGTTTAAGAGAAATGAAAGAATATTTGTGAGTTTGTTTCGATAAGTCTTGGATATTATCTAATCGTAAGTCATCATTTCCCTCCATATTCACTAAATAATAAAATTCTAACGTAACTGAAACCAAAACACTAATATATATATATATATATATAAAGTGTTTTGGTTTATTTATTATATAAATAATAATAAATTTTGAAAATGTACGGCTATTTTATTACTTTGATGACTGATTACTTCAACACAAACATTACATAGTGGTTTGCGAGCACTGTGGCAGATAGGTTAGATCTATGGAACATAACAGCTGGCTAAAATAGTCTAAAACTGACAGACGCTTAGTTTCAAAGTCTCTGAACAGGGTACACCACCTTACAGAGGAATAGTATTGATAAGGATATACTAAACGCAGAACTGAATCGTAGCCACTGACAGTGGCCATGCGAGTGTTCGCCGATTTTCACGCTGGCCACTCACAGTGGCCTTGCGATCTGGAAGGACTTTTACAACAACAAAAATTACAAGCTGTCACAGAAATGACTGTTGCCACTCACAATGGCCATACGAACTTAGAGGATACATCTTAAAGAGCTCTCTCGAGTGCAAAGGGTTGACTCACTGAATTCTTCTTGAACTTTTTTAAACCAATTTCTTGTTGGGTACTATGCAATTTCTAGATGCCTCACCAATCTTGTCTTTTTTATCACCAGTAGGTAGAATCAGGTCTTTATCTTATGAGAAAACACTTAATTTCGTGGAAATAACATTTTATAAAAATTTTGAAAATGTTATTTTTTGTTTGTGTCCGCTATTTTTTGTTATTTTTCATAATTTTATTTTAAATTGGTATAGTTTTTTGTGCTGTACACAAATTTGGAAACTATTTTAGTCTACAACAATTATTTCCCGAGATATCACAGAAAAACTACGTTCACTGCAAATCACCGGTACAATGTAGTTAATATACACAATGTTAATAGGATCTATGCCTAGCTGCCAAAAACAAAATCCCATGTATTCCTGCCGGAGTGAAAACCTATCATATTATATATCATTCAACTCGCAAAAAAAAGAAATAATAGTAAGTAAAAAACTTGTACTCAACAAATTTTCCTGTGCCTAAGCGTTTACGGCAAAATAACAGTTGATTGTACTGTTATAAATAAATCAACTCTTATAAATAAATATAAATAAGAGTTGATTGTACACTTTTTTGATATACATAAGACTTAGCTAATGCAATTGCATTGTCGATTTGGCTGAATAAAGAGTTTGAGTTTGAGAACACACTTTTCCCCTAATATTTATGGTAGGTAGTTTTTGTGTGGGAAAGAAGAGAGCTACATCCCTGAATTGAAAATCTTCTTGGCAACAAAGCAAACTGTTCGTATTCTTACTAAATGGTCAATATCAGTGTCATTGGATTTTTATTTGAATCAATGTTATTTTATTCTTTTCCCAAATTTCACAAATTAAAACGGTATTTCTTTTAGTAGGCCTATAATAAAATAATTATAACCATTATACCTAAATAAGAATTGTTTTCTGAAAGGTTATTTCATATTGTACAAAATAAACTAGATTTTATGAAATAAATGTATAGTTGTTTTTTTCCTACAAATTTGCATATAACCACAAGTTCAAAAAAATTGCAAGCTTTCAAAACATTTCTAAAAGTGAAAATATATATAAAAATCTGAACCAAACTTATACCTTAAAGAACTTATCTTGAAAAGAACCTTTATTTATAATTATCTCGTGTACAGTAAACCTCGTTTTATCCGGGCCCAAATTATCCAGATTCTGGTTTGTACGGATTAGCTGACCGATCCAGTGGATAGTGAATGTTTGTTTTCTAAAGTTGTTACACCACCATAGAAACATTAAACGTTGTTCTCTCATGGCAGTGCCGATGACAAACTCATTACACCCACGTTGCCTGCGTAGTATCATTATGCTGCAATTGGTTCCCGATACATAGCAAACTGTATGTACTGTTGTTATATTTGGATTTGTTTTTGGGTTGATCCACACGGAACGCTAGTGTTGCTAGCTGTAATGTCGCATGCTTTTTATTGTTCTTATTAGTTGCCACTGAGATGCACACGTAATCATTTAGTGTTATAATACGGTTATAAATACGTAGAATACTGAATAGCGCTGAATAAAGGCTTTCTAGAGTGACAGTAAACATTATTTTATATGGTATAATGCTGGTTTATTCATATGACCTTCCTATCCAGATGTTTATCATTGTCCAGACCGTATTAGTCACAAGAATAGCCAACATAATGTAGGCTATGGCTCTTGTATGGATTGCATCCTGTAGATTCGGTTTTTTGTTGTTCATTCACATAAAAACACAGGCTATGGTCAAGTTTAGCAATGGTGACGTATTTTTATCAGGCGTTCTTTCAGTTCCCAGAATATTCTCACGCTAAGTAAGGCTGTACCGTCCGCACGCCTCTGTGAAGCGTACATTACCTATTGTACCATGTAGGCGTCTTTTACTGATATTTTTCCAATTTTTATCTTTTATTTTTTATCCAGTTTTATGTGTATCCGAATGGAGATACCACCACATTAGACCGGATAAAACGAGGTTTACTGTATTACTTTCTTAATGAACTTGTTGAAACATGCTAAAATCGTACATTGCTTGATGAAATGACATTTCACTTGAATATGTTTAACCCTGGGAATGTTGGCCATCGCTATTTGCGTAAGCTCGTACCCATTACAGGTGTGGGAGTCACAATTTGTGATGGCTCGCTTAATTATATCTTACGAATTGTTATTATCCATCCAATTCAATGAATACATTACTAAAATGTAGTTCAGATTCTATTCTTTCCATTTTTATACCTTTGGTTTGCTATTTCATTGTTTACACGTCAGATGCCTTTTATAAAACATCTGATGTCATTCGTTTCCAGATAACATTGGCATTTATACTTATTATGCATAGTTCCACATAAATACATGAACAATTGTATTTATCATTTGTTACCATAGAAACCTAGACAGATTTTGAATCTGCATAACTTTTGTAGTACACTGGTTAATTACCAGTGTACTACAAATGTTGTAACTGAATAAAATTCAATTAATTGGATACATGTCAATTAATTGAATTTTATTCAGTAGACTTCGTATGAGGCCAGAAAAAAAATATTTTCGGAATAAAAAATGTTACATCTTTATTTATATAACACATAGTAGTACATGACGTAAAATATTACTAAACTATCAAAGGAATTGTTATTTATTATCTGTGGTAAAGAATAATATAATATATAACATGATAAGATTATGTACATTACATGTATAAAGCAGTAAAATAAAAATTTAAGTATAACTCTGCAAACTTTCAATTTTGGTGCCACACTCACAGGATTAAGCTATGTAATATTAATTCTCCTCTTTCATTAAAATGAGCTCTTTCATATACTTTAGTTGAAAGTTTTCAAAATATATAATTTTGTGTTTATCCAAAAATTTCCTAGCGAACCATGAACCAATTAAATGGTTTTATTTAAAAGGATACAAAAATTATGTTTTTGGAGGGAAATTAGATTTTTCCCTAAAAAAATATTAAACGTACCTTCAAAATTTTTATAAAGGGGTAATGTGATAAAAGGAAAAGCCAAATGTAGTCTTGTAATTAATGGCCTCTATAACTAAAACATATACAATAATGATGGTTGTAACATGACAAAAAACTTAATATGAAACAAGGGTTAGCTAAGTTTGAGATGTAACAAGTTTAACAAATATCAAGAAACACTTAAATTTAAGTGACTCGGGGAAGTTAGAAGCTTCCAAACTGTAAGTTACTATGGAAGTACAGTAAAATTAACGCATTTTTTGTTTTACTATCACTCCCTACTATCTAACATTTTTTGTTAAATCCTACATCATCATGACTTGGATTAAATAAGTGGGGCACTACCATATTTTATTGCTATCCAAAAATAAACACTCATTTTAAATACGATTTTATAGAAGGCCTAAATGTATATTGTGATATTTGTTGTTATTATTGTTACACTGTTGTTTGTTAGTTATTGATTGCTATAATTAATTATGTTATTGGATCACTGACTATGTTATACTTTATTAGTTATTCATTCAAATTATATTTTGTATTAACCTCTGTAAAGATATTTTTTTTCAAAATGATATACTGTACATATATAGGTAACTTTAATTGCTTGCTAAATATTAATATTGTTAAACCGTCTTGTATTTATGTAATGTATCAAAATGGTGTATACCGACCGTTGGAAGTAATAATAAATATTGTGATAGGCTAGTTAGGGATTATTTTGCAGAAAAGATGTTTTCAATCGGTTTGATACAAGGATAAAAAAAAAATGGGGATATTTAAATTCAATTATAGTTCTTAAAGATTGAAATTTTCTTATTTTAAAGCAACTCTCTTGAAATTATGATTTTTTGTATCATATTGAAATAAATTGTTTTAGATGTTTGTAAGTAACAAGAAATGTGCAGTTTACTAATTCCTGTTCCTGCCAATTTTCGAGACATTGTTAATTTTAACATGTTCCAAATTGTGGAAAACCCTGTAAATACAGTATTTACCAAAAAGAGAATAGTGTTTGGTGAAAATACTACATATATAATGTAAGTGTATAGATTCGTACCAGAAATGGTTTACTTAAGTGAAATGAATATTAAACTAACTTGAGAAACAATCAGAAGGATTTATTGAAAGGTTTTTTTTTTGTATTAGGGAGGTAATTTTTTAGACATTCAGACCTCTAGGATGGCTGCTAGCTTAAAGATATTCAAACTTGTTTTTGGTGGCCAACAGTAGTCAATTTTGGTATAATCTGCATTTGGCCGCGTTAGATATTTCATGTAATTCTTGTTTGCCTTCTTGCCGATGTATAGGTAAATCATAAACAAATATGTGTTAGGGTAAATAAGGGATTTAACAATTAAATTTGTTTTTTTGGTAATAGTTGAAAAAAAATATTAGTGAAATAGAATATTTACTATCATTATTAAAGCAATTGCATGTTATTTAAGTAAAGTTCCCATATTCATGCTGAAACAATGTTAATAAGAAAGAATGAAAATGCTAAGATGTACCGTAGTAAAAATTTAATAATATTTATATTTTAAAGTAGGTATCGGTATCCATATAAAAATAATATAACTGAGGTCCAAGATATGTAAGCCTACTACATAGGCTATATAAGTAAATTTATCAATATATTATCATGCTTATAGTTGTTACATAATAAGTGATAATTTGATCACTGAGGAGTAAATGAAAATAACACAATTTTTTTTAGAGTATTGTATATATATGGCTATAAAATAAAGATGAGGTAAAAACAATATTTTATTTGTCACTTTCATTTTATTTATTTAATGTAAACAATTTTGTGAACATTCAAACTTAAAATAAGATGGCTTGCTTAACATAATTATTATACAGTTCAAAATCAATAATATATGCTACATGCATTATAAGAGCTACTTATATTATAGTGTACTTATTAAAGCCAAGTATATAGGCAGCAGCTGGTAGTAAAAAAACTGATATAGGCGTAATAAATGAAATAAAAGAACTCAAAATATATAATTGATTAATAGTAAACCAGTAAGAGAATTAACAAATAAACAAAAGGTTTAGCTTAAGGAAAGACTATGCACTTAAAGGATAGGTTAGAAAGTAGTAAAAAAGTATAAAAGTATACTTTGGATAAAAAAAAAAAATATTTGAACAACAACATGAGTAAAGTATAAATAATAGAAAAACAGTGCAGTACAAAATAAACAAATATATAACAGGAAGGTAATAAGGATAAAAAAGGAACAAATTGTCAATATCAAAACAATTAGATGAGATAACAAGTTAAGTACCATATTATAGTATAACAATGTTATGAATTGGGCATATATATATATGTAACTACTTTAATGCTAGTTACAGTTACACTAAATCCCTAGCCTACATGTACTTGAACAGTTTCAGTCATACATACATACCATCAGCAAATTTTGGACATACAGACACTTGGTTCACTAGGGACACCTGAACGATCTAATTCCTTAGACGCCTCATTTCCTGCCCTCATCATTGGAAGAGTGCTACTGTGTTGGTTTTCAAAATCTGAAATTCAATGTTAGGACAAACAAAATCAGGGCAGTTTACCATCCCAAAAACCAACTTGGATGTCAACCATATTCCTTATTGACTCTATAAGTGGAAGTACCAGTATACTTAAAAATGTCAAAAGCTACTTATTGATAGCTGAGACAAAGCGAAGTTCAGTTCAAGGATAGGTTTTGTCAATGTTTTGAGGAGTGTGGTGATAGTATGGATACTGAAAGTCCGTGGTGGTTCTGTTTATAAATTCCATAAGATGTTTGCTTTGTTAGACTATAAGCTAAATGATTCATGGACAGAGATTGGTACACATAACAAGTATCTAGATTTCCTCACGTAGTCAGTTTGGAATGAAGGAGCTTGTATTTTTAATCTGTTAATGTAGGGGGTCTAATATATGCAGGGCCATTTCTAGAGGGTTACTGTGCCACTGCACAGAGCAACAGTTAAAATGGGGCAGTAAATCTAGTGATATTAAGTTTAGAAAGAACCTGAAAAAAAAAAAAAAAAAAAAACGCAAAAGAGCTTGCTAAGCTAGTAATCAGATCTCGATTAGACGTGTAACTAGAAAGCCACTTCAGATGAACCATCTATAGTATGAGGATTAAGCTTTGCCCTCTGAGCTTGGATCTAAGGAGGCTGCGACTAATTCTGTCAAAGGCTTCAGAGAAGCCAACATGTCAACTTGATGCTGTTAGGTGAAGGCTGAAATTACTCAATTTCAAACAGTTTGGCCGACATAGGTTAATGAAATGGCACAATATTTCAATAATGCAATTGTAAATTAGTAAATCACAAATTGAAAATCAGCCCACAAAATTCCAAAATAAAACTTAATTTTGCCATGAAGGGTTTTTCTAATTTAGTTTGTATAATTCTTTTCAGTTACCATATTACAACCAACAACTTACGAAATATCACAGCTTCTGTATGGTGCTTATAATTTCTTACTTATTTTGTGCTGCATATTTTTCTAAAAGAGCCGATGGCCGTTAAACAACTAGATGATTCTTTTGTCTATTGAAGATATTTTCTAGTTTAATAGATTGCTATTGAAACTTTCATTTATCATTTTTTATTGTTGTGGTTTGTAGAGGGTTTTCATTTATTGGAAAAAGATGTTCCTAGGAAGTTCATTACACAACTAGACAAAGCATTACTTACGTATTGGCTGTTTTTATACAAAGTAAGGCTACTGTAACTTGCAGAAATGGTTTTAATTTTAATAAATAAAACACTCACCAGATCATGTAGGCTGCAGACCTAAATCAATGAATTCTACTCAACAAGTGAAGGTAAAAATTATATAATATAGAACTATTTTTGTATACTCTAATAATAGTTTTACTTTTATTTTTAAGTATACTTTTTTTATTACCAAACACAAACAATTCAAGAACCTTTGGTTTTGAGATTCTTAAATCTGTCTTAAATTTTGTGCTCAATGTGCTTCTTTTTTCCAGGTTTGCTAACATCTTGCTGAGAAAATGACTGATTCCATGAAGTTTGGCCCTGAGTGGTAAGTTTTGTTTTAATTGTGTTGCTTATTTTTCAGTAAATAAATGGTAAAATAATTTTAAATACTCTAAACTTGTGTACAACATATGAACAACAAATTTTTCTATAAATGTTAGTAAAACCATATATTTGCATTGGCCTATTCAATAGGCAAAGTTCTTCTTTTAATTATTTAAAAAAGATAATTTTAATCATGACAACATATCGAATCGGCATCGCTTAGAAAGTGGCGGAGCAGTTTAATCCGTCAGGACCTTGAGTCTGAGTTAGAGATAGTGCAGGCTTAAATCCTGGCCTTGGCCGTTAGTTTTTATCAGTAATATTCACTTTGCACTGAACGGGTTCTTCCCCTTACTTAGTCTGAATAAGTTCCCTGCACAGACCACTAGTTATGGAGAATGGGTAGAGTAATGTAAAAAAATCAGCATATCCTTTCAAACAAATTTCTCTTTCAAGTAGTTTTTACTCTATCCTTACGGTTTCTACGTTTGAGTATTCTTAAATATTTATGATTGCAGCTGGGTTGATAGTATTAATCGTCTTGTTACTGTTATATATTGATTTCTTAAAATAGTTATGTTCAAGATGTTTTCTTAAAAATTTTTTCCAAATCATATAATTACTATTATTGCGAAGAAAAATAAATTGAACACCAAATATAAAACTACTTAATACTTGTCACTTTTTTTATTGTTTGTATCAGTAAAATACTTATGTTTGGTACTTTTGTAAGATTTAAATTTTCAATGTTTTAAATGATTTACTTTTCATATTTTTTATTATTAGAATTTGTTTTTTTAATAAGCAAATATAAAATATCCATTGTGTAACGTATAATGACTGTCACACTTCATTTAATGGTAAGTAGTTTTATATTTTGCAAACCTTTCTGAAAACATTATAGAAAGACCAGATTCTTTATAGGATAATGTTTGTTGACAATAAATGATAAGTTTCTACTTATAAATAAAGTAGCATAATAAGTAACTACTAATTTCATTAAAAAGTCATGAACCCTGCTAAAATTGCATATTGTTATCTCAAGGGTCAGCGTGCTTTTTGTCAATTTGCTTTTTTGTAATTAGAGAGTGTAATCGTTTTGTTGTTATTACTCCAACAGGCAGATAACGAGTCAGTGCCTCCAGTATCTCAGCTGTTGACACGACTGACTTTCATCATCTCAACACGCTGTCTATCACTTTTAGTGAAATGCTGTAATGCAATACTTCCATTGCACTTTTATTTGTTGTACACAATTTAAGCATTATAACTATTACCGGTTTCACTTGAATAGGATGTATTTTATTTGCATAAGTTGTACAAAGTTTTGGAAATGTTATATAATTTATAGGTACAATTTTTCTAGCGGAACAAAATGTATATATTAAAAAAAATCTAAATGCAAAATCAACCTAGCATTGTGGTTAATCAACCCCAAATTATTTTGTTGCTTTTTTTTCCAATAAAATGTTAGTATTGTGAAACAAAGGATTAGTAATGTACGTATTGAACATCTGCCAGCTTGATGAGCTGCTAGATGAATCTGGGTGATAGCACTTAGGTTATTCATTATTTTTTGTACATGATATTTAACATCAAATGCACTATAATGAATGTATTTCAATGAAAAAGTTAAAAAATGTACTGAAGGTATGTACAATCTTTCTTAATTAGTTTTTTCTTGTAGGTTACGTAACATGAACAATGACCCTTCCCCCTTGGTGTTGGGGGCGGGTGGAGGAGGAAGTAGTAACTCCTCGACTACTGTTTCCTCCAACAGCATGGCTATGAACACTGATTCAGCACCTATAATCATGGCTCAATTTCGGTACGGCAGGGAAGAAATGTTGCTTCTATTCAATCGTTGCAATGTTCCTCCTGACCCTCTGAAGAGTATGCAGGGATTGTATGTGGAGAAGAAACAGATGCCAATTAATCTCATAACACTGACTGAAGAAGAAACTGTAAGTTTCATTAATAACACACCCTATTATTTTTGCAAGTTACTGTAGTAATTTGGGATTATGTTATAGGGCTCTAGACCAGGAATTGTGTAGGTGAGATAGGGCTTAGGAAAACTTTACTGAAATATAAATCCGCTAACATACAAAACTAAAGACACAACTGAGTGGAAAGGGTTAAACTTTTTTCTTATAAATTTTTTAATTTGTTATAAAAAGTGATTTTTTAAAAATACTTCTAAACATTATTTCTAAAAACCCATACTCTAGGTTGTAGAGTATCTATATACCTTTAAAATAAAAAAAATTAATGTTCTAGCTATAGTACTTTTTGAGTTACATCTGTTTCCGTATTTTGAAACATGGAAAAAATAAACTATTGGTAAACGCGATAAAACAAAAACATAGCATTTTTCTTAGAAACTGATCGATTTACTCTCATAAATACATATACTACCTATCTATTTTAACTAAAATACATATAATTGAAGACTTACTGAATTTAAAACTGTCCTGCCCCATAGGTTAGGCCTTCTTTTTCTTTCAATTTTTCTTCTTTGCAAAGATTTTTCAGCCGTAGTTTCCTGCGGTAGGCCTGAAATTTCTTGCTCATTTTGTACTTGGTCAACTTCATTCTCCGCCTATCTCTTCTAAGCATAATTTTTCTTCCTTGCACTCCTGTTTTAATTTTTGCAGTTTCCATTGAAGTGACACAAACAGAATTTCCATAGTTAAATTCATTCACAGCCTCAGCAACAGCTGCTTCGACAGTTCGCTTTGAGGCGTTCCGCGTTTTGGGACATTTGTTCCAAATTACACTATTGAGGCTCTCATTTGCATTCTGTGTGAGCCCCAGTGCACACCTTTCCAGCAGTGTATTTCTTGCTAGTCTCTGGTAAACAGGGAAAATATGTTTCAGTACAGTTTCAGAAATTGGAGTTTTTACATGTGTCGCGTGGGGCCCCGGCGTCTCGTTCTTGGCCAGCGCTCGGTTGAAGAAGCACCAGCTGTCTTCTCCTTGAGGGCACTTAGTATGTCTTGGTGACTTGTCTGTAGACACACAATGGTGTAAGGTTGCCAGGATATCAGATTTCATCTGAGGAAAATTTTCCTTGTTTCGAATGATACTATTTTTATAGTATTTTGTAAGTTTAACAATTGTGGAATCTTTTAGACTGCCATGTTTTTTTCCACCAACAGTTATTTTCTTTGACTTGCACTCTTTGACCACTTTTCTCAGACCAGTTCCAAGTCTTTTGGCAACATGGTTGACACATTCCTCCTTCACTATCTCTTTATCATAAAGATGTAGGCTCTGGAGGTGGGTAAAAGCCTTTGAGTCGCCGTCTGAAAGAAGCGTTGTGTATCGGAAGCCGTAATCTAAGGACTTCCTCTACAACATTTCAGCAGCATGAACCTCCATTGCTGGTGATGAACCGGTATAGTTGATGGAACAGTTCTCTTTATGTCCTTCCAACCAAAAGTGAAACTCTGGTGACTCCTCCCCAAGTTCGCTTTTTGTTATCGCACACATGTGGCAATACTTAGACATCATGTAAAAATCAATCACAAGTCCTGTATAAAGTTCAATAACAATACCGACACCATAGTTTGACGTAAAGCCCCTTTTGTGCCATGTTCCATCGAAGGAAACTGAGAGGTCAAGATATTCTGTCGAATCAGCTGAGGAAGATGTTGGCTGATTTTCAAGGTTCTTGTAATATTGTCGAACTCGATCGCACGCTTTTTCCAGGTTTAGCTGTCCTGCCAGTTTTGAATGCAAAGATATGGAGGACATATGCTTGTTAAATGTATTGTTACTCATAGACCCCATGTTCATGGTCATACAAAACTTCTCCATACTACTAAAACCTTGGCCTGTTGTTGCAAAAAACTTCACCATACGTCTGTTTACATCAAGAGCAGCAGATCCTTCTATTTCCTGAGAACTAGGGCACTCAACTGTGTGCAAACATTCCTCACATTCTACCTCTATGGTATGAGCAAAGCCATATCGGTTTGATGTTTTAAATTGTAATGATTGCTGCTTACAACTGGGACACAACAGATTTGCGAACAGGTTTTGCAAACAGTGAGTGTCGATTAATTTGTAATTGGGCGTTTCGACAGTTTCATTATTGTCATCTTGGTCCATACTTGTCTCAAAAGTTTGTAATGATCTATCTATGTCTGAAATTATGGTTTTAAACTCACTCTTTTCTCCTTCATCTGTAGGCCTAACTATTTCAGGTGCAAAATGGTAGGCCTTATATCCGAAGAAGTACTTGCCTGAACAGAAGTTCCTGGTGTCAGATTACTAGGCCTAGAAGGCTGGCAACTATCAATGTCACTCTGTTCATCATCCACATTCTTTTTCCATCTATTTTGAACTGCTTTTAAAGCCCTTACTTTCTTTAAAGCACTTTTTTTAGTTCTACTCCTAACAACAGACTGCTTTGAAGACATTCTGTAAGTAGGTTATCAGTAAACACAAACACTTACACTTATTCTTAGAACTTAGGCTTAAGCGGCCGGTGTCATAACTAGAAACTACAGTTTCCGGTGACAACCGCGTCAAGGTACTATCTACAATATTTACAAGATGACCATAAAATTGTACAATATTTACAAGATGTCCTCAGTGGTTTCTCTGAGACTGTCTGGTCATCTTGTAAATATTGTAGATAGTACCTTGACGCGGTTGTCACCGGAAACTGTAGATTCTAGTTACACTTATAACCTACAACTAGGTACTAAAATGATACTGTAAACTTTACTTCAAAACATATAAACTTTGAACTAATAAACACTAATAATAATAAATAAATAAGCTTCAAAATCTACTTAGGAACACAAGTCTACCACTGTTTACAAAACAATAAAATGTTATGTTGTTTGAAATGTCAACATAAACAACAAACAAATGTTGTTATAACATCTGTCTGCTAAATTACAATGCTACCAACATATGCAAATGAAATAGTATTTGAGTTGGTGTATAAGAATCACAGTATTACTATAAAAAGTGCAAATACTACATGACATATAAAAGTGTATAATGCCAATGCTCTACTGAGCCTCGAAATCAGCAGAATTAGACCTGTATACCTTTCGTTTTAGTATTATAAAACATGTTTATAATAACTTTATATGCATGTATTATATACCAAAATGTTCAGAAACTGTTCCCCATCAAAAATCAGCCAAAAAAAAATTTTTTTATAAAATTGTTGAAAAATCGATTTTTTAGGGTGGAGTTCCACCTTAACCCGGAGATAAACTCTGTCCAGAAGGTTATCACTTAAATATATGAATGCTTGTAATTTGAAAAAGCAGGCTACTTCATTTCTAAACTAAAGTTATGATTGATTAAGGACTTTTCTTTTATTAAGCATGAAAATGAGTTTTGGATATATCATCAGAAACTATGATTTTAAAATTTGTAAAAAATCTATGAATTAACGGTTCATCTAATGATATCTTATGAACCTCTTTACAAATTAATAATTACTCACCTTTTATACATATTTTTTAAGTTAATGTAACAACATTTTTTTTACATTAGCTTGAAATCCCTGATTAAGCATCAATTTCATAATGATTATGTATGATACTAGGTTCAAAAGTGATTTTAATATCCATATTAAAATTCATATAGTGATTTTGAAAGAATGTGCACTATATGGATTTATGAAATTATTTACTGAATGCATCGTCTTCTGAGTATAAATCAATTAACATACAGACATATTTTATTTTTAAGAATAAAATTATAACTTTTTAAACAACCAAAGTGTATTTTGTTTTTCAAATAAATAATTGTAGAGTTCAACTTGGTGTTACCATTTTTTCTTTCCTCTTGACCTTAATTTTTATGATTTAATTGAACATATATTTTAGAACTAGTTGACAGTTTCAGCTTTTTAACATCTGTGCTACAAACTCATAATAATATAGGTTACGTGATAACAAAGGTTTCCGATTCTTAATTTAAAAATGTTGAGACACTTGGATGTATACCAGATAGCGAGCGAATGAATCAGACAGTGAACCAATGATCTCGTTTACTTTCTTGTATACCGAGTGAATTGATGTCCAAACCTTTAAATGTATATTTCATTTCATAAGATATAAATTTAAGGTTAGATTATTTAGAACCAAAATTATTAAATTTTTAGTTTCATAACCAAGCATTATTTTGTTAATGGTTTCTTTGTTACAGCGTATGTGGAATAGAGGCATAAACAGTGATGCAGCATTAAGACTAGGAAAACCTGGTGCAGGGCCTGGAACTGGCATACCTGGGGCGAGAGGGGCTCTTGGAGGCAGGGGGGGTTCTGTTGATCGGGGCAGAGGGAGAGCACGGGGCTCGTATCATTACAGTCGAGGCCTCAGCTATGAGGAGTCTGATACTTCCAATGGGTTTAACTCTAGGAGTATGCGCAGCTTTGATCGTACACAGGTACAATCTATTATGCAAGTAATAGTAATTAGAATAATAATTAAAGTAGTGCATATTTTATTTATACTTTACATTCTCCGGCACTGTGTTGACCCAACCAAACATAGGCATTCCAGTTCAGCTACCGAAGTCGTTATTCGTTTAGCACCACCCGGGAAACATGTACAGCTTGCTACAAACATGAACAACATCATCCCCGCCAGCCTAATTAAAGTTTGCCTGGGTTGCAAAGAAAGCTCTGTTAGGCACCTGAATGGTGGACTGCTACAAGGCTTTTTCTTGCTCCTTTTTTGTTCAATGTATACACTCCCAATATTTCTGCCTCACAGTCCAGAAAATTCATATATGCAGATTATATTTGCTCTTGCAACTAAACACGAGGACATATCAAAAACAGAAAGAACATTTACACTTAATCCAGCCACCCTCGATAATTATTTTATAACCTAAAAACTGAAGCCCAATCCAACAATGACAGAAGTAACTTGCATTCGCCTGAGTAATAGACTAGCTAATCGAAAATTGGAACATCTTTTTCAATGGTTTAAAGGCTGAAAAACAATGAGCATCCACATTACTTGGGAGTCAGTTTAGACCGACTTCACTGTTTTAAAAATTATCTATAGAAAACTGCAGCTGAAATGAGAACTAACATTGTGCAGGAACTTGCTGGATCGTCGTGAGTAGCCAATGCACAAGTTCTGTGTACTACAGCTTTTTCTCTGGTTTATTCCACAGCTGAATTTTGTGCTCTCGTGTGGCTTAACAGTACATATGCATGAGAGGTTTATATACTTAGCTATTATATGAGGGCTATCAACGGTTCCCTTATTGCAACCCTTCTATCATGGCGTCCAGTACTGTGCAACATAGCTCTTCTGGATATAAGATGCAATAAGGCACTTCTCTGAGCTCTTCTGGATATAAGATGCAATAAGGCACTTCTCTGAGAGAGGTAAAAAAGATTCTATCTACTCCAAATCTCCCCAATTTGCAAGATATCACACAACGTGCGGTGTGACTAAAATCTAGAAGTCCTGTACGTAAGAGTAATAACGCTAACCGCCCACCTAAACACGTACAGTGGCATTGACCCACCCAAACACGTATAGTGGCTCATTGATTAGCTTCCCAGTTAATCTCAAACAAACTTTTCTCAAAAACCAACTGAGCTTTGACTTGGGATATGTTTGACAGTCAAAACAAGTTTCTGGTATCAGGCCCTTCATCGGTGGAATGAACCTTTCTCATAAGGAATAAACGTTTTCGCACGGATGTGGGAAGATGCAACTTACTTACTTACTTACTCCCATGGCCATCGATGCCCAAGAAGGGATTTGGCCTCACCAACAAGCTCTCTCCATCTTTCTCTGTTTTCTGCCTCCTCCATTGTGGTTCCAAGTGCTGCGGTGTCTGTCTTAACCCCATCCCACCATCTTCTTTTTGGTCTACCTAGAGGTCTTCTTCCCACTGGTCTTCCCAATCCAGCTTCCTTCAGTAGCGTCCCTTGTTCTCTACGCCATACATGACCTGCCCATCTCAATCTTCTTGATCTTGCGGTTGCTATTATGTCACAGTCATTGTACTGCTGTCTTATCTCTTGGTTATGTTTGCGCCTCCATTCTCCATTTTCCAATGTTGGACCAAATATTTTTCTTAGTACGCTATTTTCAAACACGATGAGTTTGTTCTCTTCTTTTTTATTTAATATCCATGTTTCTGCACCATATAAAAGTACTGGCCTTATTATCGTTTGATATATTCGTATTTTTGTTCGGCATGACAGTAACTTTGATGACAAGATCTTATTGCAAGCATACATGCATCTGTTGGCTAGGTTTATTCTGTTTACAATTTCTAATTCCTCACTATTCTTATTGGATATTAGTACTCCCAGATATTTAAACTGCTCCACCTCTTCAAAGCTATGTCCTTCTATATTTACTTCTGTAAGCGGGTGGCCACCTCTTTCAAAGTGCATGTACTTGGTTTTCTCATCATTTATTCTTAAACCCATGCATCCTGTCTCTTGAATGAAAATTTTGGTTAATTCTTCAAGGTGGGAAGATGCAACTACTGGAAATATATTGGGAAATTGAAAATGATTAGTCATGTGATTGCAGAGCCAAAATTCAAACTGGATCACATGGTTAATGATTGCCCATTGAGTTTTTTTCTAAGGTGGATTAGCTGTTCTTCATTCAATTGGTGAAGCAGATGATGAATGGTTACGAAACCTGGAATTGGCTCTGTGACTGGCGATCGACATTTAAACTCTAAGAAACAAGTACTTTGTACTACACATTTTATTTTATTCAGATATACATACAGTCCAACCTCGATTATCCAGCCTCGCTTTATCCGGCAGTCCATGTCAATCCGGTTTGGCAAGTAGAAAACAATCAAAATTATTTACAAAATAAAATTTTATTTACAATTAATCAGAAGTGCCTTTCAGTTTTAAAATGTAAATGTTGTACACATGTTTTTCTGTTTTGCATTTCGCAAATTGCAGGCACTGTTTTCATTAATCACCCTCTTTCGACAAACGGCCGCTTCTTACTGTATAATAATTTAATAATGCACCTGAAGATCCAAGCGGGTGATGTTGTTTACTTTTGTTCAGTGTGGCTGGCTGGAAGAGTCCATATCGCGAGTGGGGGAAGTGGAACAGTTCATTTTTGTTATCAGTTACCAAACGTGTTTCTGCAATAAAACCAAGTTATTTATGACTTATATTTTATCCGGCTTGACCTTCGCCACATTAGGCCAAATAACTGATGTTTTACTGTAGTTTATTGTTCTATTTTGAATTTTTATCAGTTTGGTTGCTGGCTTTGAAAGCCATACGATATGTATAGTTGTCAATTTGTTTGTTTGATATATTATTTTATTAATTTGTAATATAACTGCTATCCTATGTATTCTGATTTTTTTCAAAATCTTTCTATTGTGATTGTTGGAAGAATTTTCACTAGGCCTATTCATCTCCCAGCCTCTCAATATTCTACTTAACACTTCATGATTTATGAGTACTCTAACTCTTTTGACACTATTTATCACTAGAAATGGCATCTTTACTCAGCATACATTTTCTTTTCTCAAAATCATTTATGAATAATTATTTCTGGAAATCTTTTACTGATCACACCCATTTTCAGACCTGCTGTCAGTCTCTAAGATCAAATGTAGTAAGATCCTCACAAATTTTAATAACGAAACTATCTTATTAATCTTAAAAAATGTTGAAAGGTGGTTTGTTTGCTAATTGGTTGTAAACATAATTAGGTAGAAATGACCGAACAAATGTGGATGGAATTTAGCACACAGATACTTAATAACCCAAATCGACATGTATAATATTTTTTTCCGGTTAGTGTGTGGTACCTGCGAAAGCAGTCAGGGATGTACAGAGTAACTTCATAGTTGCGATACATCCAGGTTGTGTCTTGAGCCGCTGCTCACCAACACAGGTCCGTCTGCAAGCATGGCATGCCCTCCTTGGCTTTCCCTTCTTATCCATGGATGAGTTCATATCTGGTATCTAAATTTCAGCCTAAAAAAGAGCTTGTTCCTTTGATTGCCGACCTTATGCAGTAATTGGTCTGTCTGAAGTGAATTGCAAATAAAAAACTTCTAATTTAGTGTTCTGCCCATTTAAAAAAAATATTCAACGAATTTAAGACAGTAATGTTCACAACGTGATAAACATTTTTTTATACCACTTGAGAAACATGCATGCAATATAATTGAAAAAGATTTGAATATATGCTCTGTCCAAAAGACCTGAATTTTTATAATAGTCCACAACATGGGTATTTTTATTGGTTCTTTTTTCTTATGGTCCCTTTTTCCATTGTCAACCATTTAAGGTTCATGTAAAGTAGAGAGCACACACAATTCTCTCATTTGACCCATTTTTCAGCCATGAGAAATTGTGTTTTCATATAGTTTTATTTTCTCCGTTCGACTTTTTTGGGAATTTTCTATCCTTTTTTACAGTGCCTACAACACTAGTTAGTTTTCGGGCTTGGAAGTGTAGTAAAAACCAAATCTTACTGTAACATAAGACAAAACATTTTTCTCTGGATCCTTGTCGCTTTTTTGGTAAATATTGTTAGAAAGGAGTCTTCCTTTTCATTGAACAATACTCTAGTCAATACAAAGGTTTTTTAATGGAAGAAAAACATAATTGATTTTCTTCTTTAGAAAACAAATGATCATATTGTGCAGCAAATCTCCATAGATTTGTGTTTCATTACTATAAAAATGTAAAAGCCTTGACGACAAAAATAAAAATTATCCTGTGGAAATTCGTGATTAATGCTCTTTGAATTAGAAGGTCAGTACTCGCTTATTTTGTTTGTCACATCAGCAATGTTATTGCTGACAAATTGTATATTTCTCTACTGTTTTATTATGCATTGGGTTTGTTATGAATCTGGCCGAATATTAATTTTAGATTTTACCTTTTTTTAATATTGGCTAGTTTCAGAAACTATGTAATCAATAAAAAGTGTTGAAAGCAATAATTTTCTTTGCATGTCCAAATTTAAGTTGCCATTATTTATCGTCGATTTACTATCATCTAGTGTATTGCAGTAAAGTAGAAATCTTGTTATCCAAAGCCCAATTAATCAGATCCCAACAGTCCAAATTATTATTAATATTAATTGGGAAAAATAAGCTTATTAAATGTATACATGCTTTTAATCGTTGTGTTCATAGGGGTGGGCGGATGGAATTCTCAGTCATCTGTGCTTGTAGGGGTGGTGGGTGAGTCCCAAAGATGTGTGTCCATTGAGGTGGGCGAGTCCCTAAGATGTTTATGTCCATAGGAGTGGGCAGATAGATTCTTCAGTTTTCTGTGTCTGTAGGGGTGGGCGGATGGGTGAGTCCCTAAGACCTGTTTGTTCATAGGAGTGGGAGGATGGTTTCCTCAGTTGTCTTTGTCTGTAGGGGTGGGTGGATGAGTCCCTAAAACGTGAGTGTTCATAGGGGTGGGAGGATGGTTCCCTCAGTTATCTGTGTCCGTAGGGGTGAGTCCCTAAAACGTGTATGTAATAGGGGTGGGAGGATGGTTTCCTCAAGTCACCTGTGCCTGTAGGGGTGAGTGGGTGGGTCCCCAAGCCGTATGTGTTCATAGGGGTGGGAGGATGGTTCCCTCAGTTATCTGTGTACGTAGGGTGAGTAGGTGAATCCCTAAAACGTGTGTTCATAGGGGTGGGAGGATGGTTTCCTCAGTTATCTTTGTCAGCATGAGTGGGTGACCACTCCAAGGACTAATAGATATAAGATAAAATGTTTTATTTTAGTTATCTTTATCCAAAAACAAAGGAACATTAAAAAGAAATAATTAAATAAACCATACCTTATGTAATAACAATACTTACTACATATTTTATTATTGTTGAATTATACTCACTGTTATACCAAAATAAATTCAATTTCATTATTCAGAGCCAAGGTAGCTGGAGTGAAAGGAATGGAGGGGACACAGCTGAGTATACAGCTACAAGCCCTCGGAAGGAGTTTGGGAGCCGGAGTCTCTCGGACACCAATTGGCGTAGACACCGCAGTGGTGGTGATGAAGATGACACGTGGCGTAATTCCCGCACAGAAAAATGGGGTGAGTTGTTAAGTGTAAGCTTATGATGATGAGACTACATTTTGTATCTTTCCTTGTTTAACATTTTGTTGTGAATAGTATTGTGAAATGACTGCAGGCAAATTTGTAATTTTTTCTGAATAAATAATTAAAACATTTTTAGGTTTTACCAGTTGAACTCATATTTGATGAAAAGTAAACCTAACACAACCAAGAGATCTGATTTTACATCTGTACAAAGAGTTTTTGCACCAGAGGATAGATTTCAGAACGTCATAGATTTCCTTTTTCTCATTAATGATGATTAATTTGCATAGTAATTTCACAATGTCAATAGTTTGCTTGAATGAGAATTATCCATGCAGCATGTAATGGTTCTTTCATTTATAAATTGCTAAATTTATGGATAAAATGTCAATGATTGTTTAGTAATCTTACATTAAAGCTCTGAACTGAATGATTTAAAACATCCCATATTTAGAACAAATTAAAGTAAGCTCGCAATGTAGTTAAGAAATCTGCATCAACTTAGAAGTGGTAATGGATGGGCCACTTTTAGCAATAATTTGTATTTCATATAGTTATTTAAAGTTTATTATTAAGTTTTAAGCATCAACATGATGTAGCAAACCAAATATTTTTAAAATTTTTATAAATTAGTGTAAACCAACTTGTGATCTTCACAGAATTTTAGTACAACTTATTGCTAAGCATCTATAATTTCAAAGTCTTTGAACAATGGGAATCAATTTCTCTACTAAACAGCTTTATCTAATTTATGTTAGATTCAAAAGATTTGTTTTTACGTGTTAATTGAGTAAGAAAGCCTTAGGATAATATTGTTAATTGGGTAACTCATAGGCCCTGGAATTAGTTGTCTCCAGGTGCATAACAGCTGTGATAATTAATTTTAAGATAAATTTTATTAATATAAGATCAGTTTTTTTTAAAAAAAGTTGATGAACTAGAGGTTATACTGCTTAAGGAGAAAACTGAAATATTTTGTATGGCTGAGACATGACCTAATGTATCTAAGTTGAAATCTTTCATAGTACCTGGTTATAAAACCACTTCTGAATATTGTAGACCTAATTGTGGTGGTGGAGGTGTTGCTGTTTTAGTTACATCAGAATCTAAGCTCACTATCAAGCCCTTGTTGTAAAGTGAAATTTATTTATTTATTCTTAAGATGCCGATTGTCAAGATATGGGCGAATATGGATTTCGAATGAGTGTAGATGAACAAGTGTAGTCATTGTTACTATCTGAGTTCGACTTCGCACAGAAAGGACTATTTATTAATAGCCCAATACCAACAAATTAATGAATTACATACAGATAGAACTTTTGAGTTCTGCCTTGGATTGCTGGTTTCAAATAAGTCTCAGCTTATTGTTGTTGTACTCTATTATTGCCATTTTAGGACAATAATTTTATGGATTTTGTTGATCGGTGTGATTTATTGTTATCTATACTTAAGAGCAAATTTAATACTCTTTTACTTATATGTGCTGATTTTAATGTCAACAACCTTGAACACTCTTGGAGGAGGTAATCATTACATTATTTGTTCGTTATCCATAACCTTTGTATAATATTTAATGGGCCTACTAGGATAAATGATGATACCTACTCTTAATTGGACTATTTTGTTGTGAACTATGGTGTTGTTGGTTTATTTTCCAACTTGTAATCATAAGACTAAGAGTGAGGTTAATTTGGGGATTAATAATGAGGTATCTCATTCTTATGATGCTTTATTGAATCTTTATTCAGGTACTAGATTACCTGATTCCACAGATGATTGTAAAGCTGCCTATCACAGGGCTAGAAAGATCCACTCCTCTCTTATTGCTGAGATAAGAAAATCTTTATAGGAATAAAATATTGAACTCTAATATAAATAAAGAATCATGGGCTGTAGTGTGTTCTTTAAGTGAAGAAAATTATAATACCCACTCAAACTTAACCCTGAAAATAGACAATATGATGGTTAATAATCCCCAAACCATAGTGAACCATTTATGTGAATATTTTGAAGGCACAATTTCAAGATTAGCAACTGATAGCTATGCCCCTGTTCTTCTGGTCGACTTGGAAGAGAGAAACTGTGCTGGCTCCTATGTCTGCTGCTGAGGTGAGCGAGGTGATACATTCCATGAGATCTAAGAGGAGTTTTGGGGTTGACAAGATTCCTTGTAGCGTGCTTGTGCCAAGTGTCGATGGTGCCGTGCTGCCCTGGCTGGAATCATTAACAAGTCTTTTGAAACAGGGTGTTTCTCTGAAAAATTAAAAACTTCAAAGGTCGTGCGTGTTTTTAAGAGGGCTGACACATTGCTGGCACATTATAGGCCTATAACAGTTCAGTCTTGCTTTGGCAAAATCTTTGAGAATATATTTTTGAAACGTTTTTTACAGTTTATTGAAACTAACAACATTCTAACTAAAAGCCAATTTGGCTTCCGTAAGAACATGTCCACATATGATGCGGTTTTTGCCTTACTTATGGATGTGTGCTCTCGATTGGATCTGTCTGACAGTCTGTTGTGCCTGTTTAGTGACATGACTAAGGCTTTCAACCTCCTGAATCACGGTGTCTTGCTACGCAAACTCAAGGCCCGTGGTGTTGCTGGGAAGCCTCTTTTGTAGATTTTTTCATATTTGAGAGATTGCTGCCTTGTTGTCTCCTTGAAGAACTTGGATAGCGATAATGTTCTCCGTACTTACAAGTCTGTGCGCTCTCCTCCCATAAATCGATATTCTCCGATGAGTCCCACAGGGCTCAAACCTTGGGTTGGTTTTGTTCCTTATACTCTTTCTGCTGGGAAAGTTTGGCTTTTCGCTGATGAGATCTGTCACTTAATTTGCAACTCAAATCGCAACATCCTGATTGATAATACACAAACTAGTCTCAATGAAATAACAAATTGGTGCAACGACAACTAAACAGATAAAACCAAGCTTGTTGACTTCTATATTAGAAAAAACCTAAACCACCTCTACAGTTGACCTTAAATTTAACTCCTACCAGAACCTGTAAATATGCAAAGTATCTTGGGCTTCTTAACATTGAAAACAGAAAAAAACCAAGCTTGTTGACTTTTATATTAGAAAAAACCTGAACCACCTCCACAGTTGACCTTAAATGGAACTCCTACCAGAACCTGTAAAGATGCAAAGTATCTTAGGCTTCATATGACTGAAAACCCGTCGTGGGACAAACATGTTGAATCATTTAGTCCAAGACTGACTCCTGTTATTTATTTAATTTACAGACTTCAGAAACTTGTTTTTATTGAAATTCTACTGAAAGTTTACTATGGATGTTTTCATATTCTAATATCTTATGGAGTTGTGTTCTGGGGTGGCAGTCCAGCTGCAAATAGAATTTTCCTCCTCCAAAAGTGCATTATAAGGAGGATATGTGGTGCTACATGTCTCGCCCACTGTAAACCACTATTTACAGTGAATTGGGAAATCTTACCTTGCCTTCACTCTTCATTATGGAATGAACTCTAAGGAAAAATCCACAAGTTTTTATAATCAACAATATAGTTCACCATTATAACACTCGTAGAGCAACCAATGTCCACTTACCCCAGATTTCTTCAACTCTGGCTGGGAGAAGCCCTTACTACAATATTATCAACATTTATAAGAAGTCTCTGAAAGCTATTATCATGGAACTAAGACTGTAATTTTAAAAGACTTTTGAGAATACTTATGTGGAGCGGCCTACTACAGTTTGGAAGAAATGTTCTCTGTAGCTGGTTAATGTCCCACTAACTTGACAACCAGGTTGCATGAAGCAATTCAAGTGTGATTACTCCAAGTATCAAGTATCATTGGCCCAACTTTACCCTAAATTGATACAAGATCTCTCGGATGATTGTATCTGTAAAAATTGTCTTATTTGAAAGTCAGTAAATTATATTAGTAGGAATTAGCTTTAAAAATTGACTCTTGGTTGGTAGCACAATTTGGTAATTAAGTCTGTCCAAAAAGCATGGAAGTTTCTATGAGGTTGTAAAGTATTACTAAGATACGTAGTAATGTAGAATAAAAAGTTTTTTATTGATGTACTATTATTTGTTAAATATGAAATATAACATATGACAACTAGTGAAGCATGGGCAGAATATTAAACTCCATTAGCAATTTCCGAATGACTATCAAAGTAAAGCTTTGACTCATGTGCAGATTGGCAAATAGATTGGGTTTAAAGGAGTTTACACTAAAATTTCATCTAAAAATATAAAAACGACACATAATCTGTACAGAAACACAAATATATGGAGACGACTATTTTACTTTTCAGTAATTTATAGTAATACATTTTTTGTGTTCAATTATAATTTTGAACGTTCAATTGTACTAAACATTGAAGTTGAAAAGTGTCTTTTCATACATGTGATAGTTCGAAAGTACGATGTCAAGTACTTGAGTAGAGAGAGGAGTTTCTAGATAAATAAACTGATCAAATTTGACCCTCCTACCCAACAATACACGAACAGAGATGAAACCCACCCGCCCACCCAAACACGCAGAGTGATAATGACCCACCCGCCCACCCATACACATACAGTGGTACTTACCCACCCGTCCACCCATGCACGCACAGTGGTACTGACACCCCCCGCCCGCCCATACACATACAGTGGTACTGACCCACCCGCTCACCCAAACAGGTACAGTGGTACTGACAGATAGTTTATATTTCGTAAAGAAATTTATAGATTTTATATCGTTATTCATATTAGCTGGATATCACCCCTTGAGTAAATCCTCTTATGCTCCTAGGAAGTGTAAGTGTCTAGTTTATGTTTGTTTGCAGGTAGGAGTAATACAAACAGTTGGAGAGAGTCTGACAGTAGTTGGGAACGACCAAACCACAACAATAACCACATACCCCATAAAAAACCATGGGAAGGAGAAGAAAACAACTTGCCGGAATGGTAATTTTATTGATATTTTTCATTACTATAAACTAAATGGAATTTTTCTGCTTACGATGTAAAGGTGTTGTTTACAATATTTGTCTCGCCAAATGTTTTTCTGTGATATGGTATTCTCAGTGATATCTCTGAGGCGGAGTTTTAGCACCAGAAGATAAATTCAAATTTCAGAACATCACAGATTCCTTTTTCCAATTAATGATGTTTAGTTTATATATTAATTTCACAATGTCAATATTTGCCTTGTTTGTCTCAGATTTACCACGGAGGATGCCACATCACAGTATGGGCAAAATGTTTGGTGATGGAAATATTGTAAATAACTCCTTGACACGATCGTTACTGGAAGCTTTATTTTTTATTAAAGGCAGCATACGAAATAAGATAGTTTGCATGTTTTAAAATCAAAATGTATTATCCTAACATATAGTATTTTATATACTACAATATCCATTATCCTCCCAACAGAAGGTGCATCATGGACTTTATTTCAAACATACATCTTGTAAGTCTCAAACTGAAATGTATGACTGTAAAATATCTAAGCTATGTCTTGGCTATCTTTCTGTTGTAGATGTGATTTCTTTACTCTGGGGCTAATGTTATAAAAGTGTGAGTGTATGTTGTTACTAATCTTACCCTTAAATTTTTTTCCCATGACCATTATAAAGTAAACATAAAAAGTATGTTCAATTTTTAATTAGCCAGTGTTTTGTTGGTGTGGAAAGTTGTTAAATTTGTTTTGAATAGCTAGTAATTAGCTTCCAGGTTCTTAATGACGTTGCAAAGACTGTAAGATAATTTTTCAGTGTCAGATCTATTTGTTGTACATCTGTATGTCAATAAGCTAGTGTGTTTGGCTGCTAGCAGCCTTAACTGAAGTGTTTCGGAACTATTGCAAGAACAATGCTAATTTAGGCGCGAGCAAGATCGAGCATGGTTGTCTCTTGGATGGGTGCCATTGAGTGATCCCGTCCTTGCACGCAGCCTGCCTGCCTCATCACTGATGGTGTTTAGAAGTCACTTTTAAGTTGGTCCCTCAGATTGTGTTGTTAAAATAAGACCTTAACTTTTTTTAATGCTAATGGAAGGTCATCTACAATTTCTTTGATAAATTATTTGGAATATTGTCATACACATTGGAAAGAAAATGAGAAGAAAGTGCTAAGCATTGTAACCTCAGCAGCCCGAAGGGACTTTCCTTGTGGCCAAGGCATATCTTTTATCAGTCACTTGTAGAGTGTAATACCATTAGGTGAAGAGCAAGTAAGCTTATTGTAAAAATTTATTAACATACCTTTTCTCCATACTATGTCTTACAGCTTAGGTGTCATTTATAAATGCTTAGTCTCCAACAGCTTATAGTTCTCAACGATTGTCTTAGACTTGGCCAACTCAACTGTGGCTCTTGGATTTTAACTCTGCTCCAACTCTGGATATTAATTCATTTTAACACAGTTTTGAAAGCTGTGGGTAGTTTGCCAACTGCATTATTGTATTAAATTCTGTGTGATGCCAATTTTGTACTTTTTTAACAACATTCTGAGGGGACAATGAGCCTTACTGGCTGGCAAGTTAGCGATGGCCATTTCTAACTCCTTAATCTTGTTTGAATGCTCTTATTACTTACAATGGTGCTTGCTGACTTCTCCAAGGGACTATTGACTTGTCAGATGGTAGGCCACTAACTTTGACAGTCTAACTATGTGCTTTGCTAATCAAATAGATATTGAATGTTGTAATTTGTTGTTAGTTTACCAATCGAAAGCATCCTCAAGAGATACCAAGCGTCAACTATTATCGGTAAAGTTAATTTTTTCAATCCACTTATCTCCTCTAACTGTATGAAGAGAGTAATGCAGAAAATTTCTGAACTGTCAGTGATGTTAAACTCACAGATCCTCGTTCGACAGGATTGCTCAAATCTAGTATGAAGTCTTTACAAAACCCCCAAATTAGTGCAAGCTTAGTGAAGTGATCTTAGTTTCTCAAAATTGGTAGGATTAATCTAAAACCTCTTTCTAGCGTAGATGACAAAGGATTAACTGTTTTGGTAAAAACTTCAAATAAAAGGTGGAACAAAATTTGTTGGTAACAAAAAGAAATTTGAGTTTTTTATGTCATTTTATTTGTAATAAAAATAACAAACTAAATTGAAAATTTGTTGTAGTAAGATTACATTAATAAATAAATATTTACAAATTTTCACTTACTATTGAGAAAATAAATATTATTGTAACGCTGGTAAATCTAATTTAAAGATTCATATTTTTCCAGGGCCACGGAAAATCCAAGTGAGAGTGGGGGCAGTTTTGACTCATCTGGGGCTTTCCATGGCGGTTCAACATATTCCGATGATGATGATGTATGTGTTTATTTTACTCTGAAAAGATGTTATATTGCTGTACTAATATTTTCTTGGTTATGAATAAATAAGTACAAAAGCAGCACTTATTGTTTCTACATAAAGTAGAATTCTTAATTATTAATAACTGCATGAAACATTTTCATGGAAAAAGATGTATTAAAGTTCACTTACAGATCTTACATCTTCTTCTTAACATTTGATTGTTGAAAACCTCTAAATTATGTATGTATATATATGATTAGTATATTACAGTCACATTTTAGGCTGATGAATTCAGAAACTCAGAAAATGAAAAAGAACCATCTGATAAGTTCGTAAACCAACTACCTACTAGCTTGCTTGACATCTACAAATACTGGTCAATGTAGAAAACAAAGAAATCACACCTACAACTATAATTGTATGATTTGAAATGCTCACAGTCAACTGTTAGGTAACTCACAGAGGAGGTATCTCATCACGCTGATTTATAGTGCCTTTTGTTTTATTAATTAGGAAAGGTTTATAGTTACAGTTAAAACACAGACTGACGAGAACATTAAAAATAATGCATGAATGTATAGTTAGTTTTGAAATAAATAATGTTTTATATAAGATTCAGTCATATTTATGAAACAAACAGAAACATGATTAATATGGATTTACTGAGATGTTAAATTTGTTATAATTACAGTTTTATTTAACTGTTGTATCCTTTTTCTTATTATATCATAATTTTAGTAAAAATACAACTCAACAATTTTTAACCCTTCAGTGTGTTTTGGCGCACACAGTATGTCATGGTCTATTATCACAATAATACAGAGCCAGCTTCGGTGTTGAAACGGAGAAGCAGTCTAAGGCATTGTACTATGGCCAGGTACAGCGCTGAGGATCGTCAGTTTGAATCCAGCTCAGGCTGGTACTTTTTACCGAGCAACTATGTAGAGGCACTGGTCTTTGGCATAGTGGTGTAGGGCCACCATAAATAAACAGGGTCCGGTATGGTGGGTGGAAGTTGACGGAATCAGTGTTTCTATTACAATTGCACGGTACTACAACTGTTTTGTTAATTTTAACTTATGATAAGAGGAGGTGGACACGTTTCTACTATTTATTTTGAATTGCCTGTATTTTTATATTTTTTTAGATTATATAATATGTAAAGTACATTAAAAGCCATGTAAATAACTGGACATAACAATAAAAATTTACATTAAAAAACAGGACATAGAAAAAAAGGACACGTTGAAGGGTCTACTTTGTTAGTTATAATGATCAGTGGCTGCCTTTCTTGCAACTACAATGGAACCCCTAAGTTGTTGGTTGAGATGCACAGTAGGCAGAAGTAAAAAATAATAATAAAATGCTCATGGAAAGTCATTGAAATAGTAATAATAACTTCATAATTGTGTTATTATTAAAATTGTGGGTTTTTGTCATTTTCAAAGGATTAAAGTAAGGAATTTTTAAAACAGCAAGCCTGCTTTTTGTCCCAAACGAAACCTACATTATTCAGACTCTAGTTTTCTATTATGAAAAACTCGCCATTCCTAATAAGTAATTTTGATAGGATACAAAAATTAAAGCTTTTTTTTCTTTTCTTTAAACGTAATTTGTTCATTCTAATATATGTGGAAAATCTTTAAAATATCCTTTCCCTTGGGCATATACAGTACGTATCATGTTAAAGAAATATTGCCATACTTGCTAATATAAAAATGTTCTATTCCAAAAACCCATATTTTTGAAATGGAATTATGGATTGGATTGTTAAGAAATGATTTTAAAAGTTTTGATAATGTATGAGTAGTGGTTAGATTATACATATTCTATACTCTACATATATCTATGATATATATTCTATTGTTTTGCTAATGTATGAGTAGTAGTTAGATTATACATATTCTATACTCTACATATATCTATGATATATATTCTATTGTTTTGTTAATGTATGAGTAGTAGTTAGATTATACACATTCTATACTCTACATACATCTATGATATATATTCTATTGTTTTGTTAATGTATGAGTAGTAGTTAGATTATACACATTCTATACTCTACATACATCTATGATATATATTCTATTGTTTTGTTAATGTATGAGTAGTAGTTAGATTATACACATTCTATACTCTACATACATCTATGATATATATTCTATTGTTTTGTTAATGTATGAGTAGTAGTTAGATTATACACATTCTATACTCTACATACATCTATGATATATATTCTATTGTTTTGTTAATGTATGAGTAGTAGTTAGATTATACACATTCTATACTCTACATACGTCTATGATATATATTCTATTGTTTTGTTAATGTATGAGTAGTAGTTAGATTATACACATTCTATACTCTACATACGTCTATGATATATATTCTATTGTTTTGTTAATGTATGAGTAGTAGTTAGATTATACACATTCTATACTCTACATACGTCTATGATATATATTCTATTGTTTTGTTAATGTATGAGTAGTAGTTAGATTATACACATTCTATACTCTACATACGTCTATGATATATATTCTATTGTTTTGCTAATGTATGAGTAGTAGTTAGATTATACACATTCTATACTCTACATACGTCTATGATATATATTCTATTGTTTTGTTAATGTATGAGTAGTAGTTAGATTATACACATTCTATACTCTACATAATCTATGATATATATTCTATTGTTTTGTTAATGTATGAGTAGTAGTTAGATTATACACATTCTATACTCTACATACATCTATGATATATATTCTATTGTTTTGTTAATGTATGAGTAGTAGTTAGATTATACACATTCTATACTCTACATACGTCTATGATATATATTCTATTGTTTTGTTAATGTATGAGTAGTAGTTAGATTATACACATTCTATACTCTACATACATATATATTCTATTGTTTTGTTAATGTATGAGTAGTAGTTAGATTATACACATTCTATACTCTACATACGTCTATGATATATATTCTATTGTTTTGCTAATGTATGAGTAGTAGTTAGATTATACACATTCTATACTCTACATACATATATATTCTATTGTTTTGTTAATGTATGAGTAGTAGTTAGATTATACACATTCTATACTCTACATACATCTATGATATATATTCTATTGTTTTGCTAATGTATGAGTAGTAGTTAGATTATACACATTCTATACTCTACATACATATATATTCTATTGTTTTGTTAATGTATGAGTAGTAGTTAGATTATACACATTCTATACTCTACATACATATATATTCTATTGTTTTGTTAATGTATGAGTAGTAGTTAGATTATACACATTCTATACTCTACATACATCTATGATATATTCTATTGTTTTGTTAATATATTGTTTTGTTAATGTATGAGTAGTAGTTAGATTATACACATTCTATACTCTACATACGTCTATGATATATATTCTATTGTTTTGTTAATGTATGAGTAGTAGTTAGATTATACACATTCTATACTCTACATATATCTATGATATATATTCTATTGTTTTGTTAATGTATGAGTAGTAGTTAGATTATACATATTCTATACTCTACATACGTCTATGATATATATTCTATTGTTTTGCTAATGTATGAGTAGTAGTTAGATTATACACATTCTATACTCTACATACATCTATGTAGAGTATAGATCTGTATGTAGAAGTTACAGTAATATTCTAATATTAAAGTAGATTATTATAAACAGTGATCTATTATGTCAACTTCCATAATTAATACTACTATTTTGCCCCTGGATGCCAAATTTAATGCATATATTTACTTGTTCCATGTTAGGTTCTATAGCTAGAAATAGCCATAAAAATGAAAAAATGAAGATTCTCTTGAATTTGATGGTTGTTATTTACCGCGCTGTCACACAGCTTTGTTTAGTAGTGCTATATGTTCTGTTGAAGATGTTTAATTAGTTACTGTCAGTTGTTATTTCCTGTGGACCAGTCTGATATGCATTAGTAAAACGTGCACTAGTGTATTAAAGTTTTCAATTATTAACATTAAAATTGTATTGTTCTCATAAATATTGAACTATGAATATACTAAACCATTAATTACTGACGATGATATACGTGAGGCTATTAACTTGCAATGTCCAATGAGAGTGATACAATGGAGACTAGCGATTAAGAATGTTTTCCTCCACATGGCGTTGACAGTTACAATCAAGACAGCACAGACATTGACCCAGGTTTCTATCCAAGCAGTAAGTCTGATCTGTCTGGTAACGAAGAAATGAGGTGACATAAAAATGAATGATGGTGGGACCCAGACCTCAAATAAAGTGTATGTAATAGTAGTGTTGTTGCTCGTGTTAAAAAATGTGTTGCTCTGTGTGAGAATCATAGAATACTTACTAAAATAGAAAAGGAGGCAATGAAAAAATAGCAATATGATATTAATATATTTTCAATGGAATGAAAGTCTTGAAATAGTTGCAGCAATATATTTTTCTTATCTAATAGCGATTTGAACAATCCGCTTCGTCCAGTACAATTGACGCCAATGCGTTTCTTAATCTTACTATAAGTAAAGATTATTGATTGATTGACTAATTGCCAATGCAGAGTACTCTGGATGTTTCATGTTGTGGCTGCAGAATCGTAGCAATTGTAGTTCTACATAATGTTTTTGAACGATGTATGATGACAAAATTAACACACAAGTACTATCTTTTGTTTGTAAGAAGTATAGTAAATGCCATATCCTAAATTTTAGCATTAGGTTATCTACTTTATTTGAAGGATAAATAATGTTGAATTATTAAGTTCTAATTCTCTATAAATAAGGTTGATGTAATAGTTCTTCAGTGTAATAGTTGGGAGAGCTGGTGGCCTAGTGGTCTAAGGCTTCAGGTGTCTCTACCTGACTTAGGGATGACACAGGTTTCAATCCTGGCCTTGACTGGAAGTTTTTATCAGTAATATTCACCTTTTATAGTACAGGTTCTCCCCCTTACTCTGAGTGATAAGTTTCCTGCACATTTCAATAGTCTATGGGGAATGGGTTGAGTAAGGTAACCCGGTTTTCGCCACAATGATCTGTATTGTTAGGTGTCCACCGTATTGTAGTAGTAAATCTTATTTTATATGAAATTTAAAAAAATCTAATGGAGAATATTGTAAAACACAATTGAAACTCTTATCTGATTCATGAAATGTATAGGATAATTTTTAAAAAATCTCAAAAGCACTAAATACAATTTTCATTACAGAAAAGATACAAAGTTTTGTGTAAAACAAGAAATAATAAATTTAAAACACATTATTTACACTTTTAAACTGTTCACTTAAGGTGGCCGTTTCCCACCTAGTCAGAACAATAAAAGTATGGGAATTTTAACTATTCTTCATTGTGCATACACTTTACATTTTACTTAAAGACCCGTTAATGTATCGCATTTATATTTTAATGCCTGTTTAAAAGGAATGTCGTTAGTTTTTACAAATTTTAGAACTTTAAATTGTCAAGAAAAAAGTTCTTATCAATTACCTGAAATAATGTAATTTTGGCGACTTCTAGAGGGCGTAAAATGAATTACTTGGTCATGTGTAATCCTTATAAAATGTACAGTTATATACATTACTGTCATATGCATACATGAATGAAGTGATTTTAAATCTATTAAAATTAATCAATTTACAGTGATTTTAAATTGATTTAAATCATTTCAAAATAACTGCATCTACTTATGAATATAAAAGTAATGTAACGTAACTATACATCTCATAAGAATTACAACTGTACAAGTAATAATTTTATGACCTCGAAAAGCCAAGAACTGTTGTTTGAAGACATTGATAAGAGTTTGTTTGAAAATATAAAATCCAAAAAATGTGTAAGACTTATAGAAAACATTCTCGTCAACGACTTATCAAAATATTAATCAAAACATATCCAAGTTTTTGAGTAATAAAAGTTTAAAGTTGATGTATAGTGTAAACTAGTTAGAATTCCTGTAATTGTTTTGTACCGATTAGGTAAAAAATTATTTAAATTTGGTCTTAAATAAGCTTATGTCATAATGTAAATGTAAACGAGGAAAACAACAGTGTAATTAGATTTTTCATACACCTCTTAGTTTCTTTTTTAAATTTAAATAATATATTTAAATACGTTTGATATAGTATCTTTTATTCTATGCTCCGTACAATTTTCATTCAAACTTCCACGTAGTATGGTAAAGTAGCATTATATGTTAAAAACATGTTTGTATGTGGGCAGTTTTAGTAACACAGTCTTAATAAGCGAGCGTCGACAGCATGAGCGTTCTGTGAAGGCTGAGCTGGGCCCAGTGATTTGACATGTTAGTCTGATAATATGCCCTTTGCTCTTTGCTGCAAGCAACTTCAAACTAACTTCATGCAATTTAGTCATACACACACAGTATAGTTCATACATATAATAGATAGTGCATATAATTTGAATATGTAAGCTCCGATGCCGATAATCATAATCATCTTTATTGCCATCAGAATACAATAAGTATTATTGACAAAGTCATGGTTATAATACCAGGTCTATAAGTTCTAATAGTACTGAACGAGAGCTCCATTGTGCTAATGAGAAATAGATTCGATATAAACAAACAAGATCTACTAGTAGAAATATTGTTGAGAGCTCCATTGTGCTAATGAGAAATAGATTCGATATAAACAAACAATATCTACTAGTAGAAATATTGTTTCAGTGCAAAAATAACAACTTCATCGAAAAGGAAATAATAACATAGCAATGGTTTATTATTTTATCATTAAATTTCAGTATACTACACCTAATAGCATTAGTTACAATTGGTGAACAAGAAAAAAATAGTCTCTAATACTTATTTTTTAATGACAATTTAAAGTCACCACTTCATAGCATTGTGCTGACACTCTGGTTTATCTATATTCTCTGTGATCATATTTAACATGGTACATTAATTTATATTAGGGACACCACTGCACACTTAGCGAGCCAACCATGTCACTCGCTGCGCTCGTTACAAATCGGCCTTTAGCCTCGGCTTGTGGCTTCTGGCTGTAAATAATAGAAGTTAACTGTTAAATGTAAAATCACAATATTATATTTATTTACAGTATCTCTCTCACATTACTTGCGTTGCAACCTATTTATTAGTATGTATAAACACCCAATTATATTACTTAGCCTATTTCAAGCGTGTTCATTTAATTTGTTTTTGTTTTAACAGATGAAGTAATCAAATAACTGCATTAGATTTTTATTAATTTTATTAGAGTAATAAATAGAGCAAAGTCCTTCAATTGAATGTGAATAAAACCATGCTTACAGCCTCCACTGGTTTAACATTATGAAAAATCTAGCCTACTCAATATTACAAACATAATTGTTTACATTCCAACAGCTGTCAACACTTTTTGGAAATCATTATTTAAATTTGAACAGCTGTTACTTTTTGGTTCATTGAAATCTCTTGCCATATTACTGTAATGGCCGAAAAATTAAAAATTACTTAGCACAAATACGAACAGTTGCAAATTTGTTCACTCACACCTGAACTGTTTAAATTGGTCAATAAATAAGGGAGGAGTTGCATTGACAATAAACAGCTTCACGAATCATAAACCGTATAAGGGTAAGTATGATCATGAAAAACTTACTAAACATCATACATAAAAAAATTAATTGTGTACCTAACTGCAAACTCACATACTGTATATACACTTTCACTAAGAAGATATTTGTTGTTCCTCAATAGACAGTTTTATAAATTTTATTATGAAACACAAAATATCTACAAAACACTTAAGTATGAATCAAAAATTACTTTTATATTTTCTGTAATACAAAATACAAAGCTATTGAAAATCATAAACCGCAATAAATATTAAACTAATTGAAAAGACCCTTATTTTATTTGAATATGTCCACATTCCTAAAATTCTGAGATAGTTACTGAAAAATCTCCTCAACCTTCTGAAACCTATAGCCCTATTCAATCGTACCAAAGAACCATGGGAAATTGGCAAAACCTAAAAATAACTGTGTCGGTATTATTTCGAACTACACCCCTCACACACGCACGCGCAAAGCCACCTTTGCATGGACAGACCAACATTGGAACAGAAAGACAACATAGACATTGTTACATTTATTTTTAAGTTTCGTTTATTTGTAGGTCTTAATAGATATTATTTTCACCTGCAATTACATTCAGTTCTTCAATATATTATAAAAGTGTAGTCCTATACGATATGTGAAATGATTCGTATATCAGACTTAATTCATTTCTCACAATAATTCAGCTCACATTTTAATTGCTAAGCTTAATGTGGGTTATAATTTTTATGTTTTTCCTTTAAAAAAAAAAAAATGCAGTACAAACTACAAAAGTTATATTGTATAAAATACGGTTGGGATTTTGGTTAACTAAGAAGAAGGTTAAGAAGATATTCTGAAATTGCCCTTTAGAACTCAGCTGGTTTCATTATTTTATATTTGCAAAATTAACTGAGAATAAACATTGGAAAATGAAATGGTATGTGATATATGGTAATAAGTGATAGAAATGTTGGCCAGTAGAACGAGAAGTAAGACATGACCAGTGCTCATAAGCAATAAAAGGTGGTTTTGGTTCGGTTATAAAGGGATTCAATTCTGTAATCAGTATGTTTTTAGGGTGGTCTTTAAACATAGAGGAGTCTAAATAAGTTATGAGGATAGTAAGTTAGAGCAAATAGTTCATAGCATGGCCACTTGGTTCGCACAAATCAGTTGTTAGGGGGCTAAAACATGCTTTTCTACTTCAACTGTACGGTTCGTGTTTATTATTATAATGAGGTACAGTGAATGTTATATGTTTACTGAAAGTCCAGTCTAGTGGAACATAAGTTGCTTTTTTGAGTTTTTTAATTTAAAATAGTCAATAATGACACTTGAAGTTTTGCTTACTTCACTGGCCAATTACTAAAAAAATCACATAATTTTCCAAAAAAAAGCAGGATATGGTCCACTAGAACAGCTTCCCCTATCCAAACGATACAACTTAAGTGTATCGATACGATCAGTATTAAGAACTGAATCATTGAAATAGAAACCCGTGTATTGGAGCGTTTTTCATGGAGGGAAACGGCCACCTTAAGTCCAATCAAACAAATAACACCGATCACCTTATGGTCATGTGCAATAGAAACTGACAGCAACTACAGCTGATGTTAATAAATCGTAATTCCATTCAGTTCCACAAATCTATATTCCATGTAATGGGCATTGAAATAAACCATGAAGCCTGATGTTCATAACAAAAATAAAAATAAGGCCGGATCCGTCAGCAGTGTACGATATTAAACACGTTTAAGAGTAGCGTTATTGTAATTGCAATGCTTATCACTGATTACAAATATTTGACCGACACAAGTTCAACAGCTATCGCTTGGAGGATTAAAAAAACTAAAGTAAATAACAACAACAAAAACTTACATTACAGTTTAGTTTTATCAGTATCTGTTTAAATGTTGTATGTCCTTGTTTTTTTTCTGTTCATGTAGTTAAGGCCTGATATGAACAGCTTTGTAAGAAGGGGACACTATATATGAGACGTTACAGAATATATATTTGATCTCTATGTTTGAACATTAATTCAATGTTATGTTCATTCAATCATGCAGTTATGGTATATGCTTTGAAAATATAGATCTAAAGAAAATAGTTTAATGCCATGGCCAGTTTGAAAGGTTTTTCTGTATAATTTTTTTATTTGCATGATATGAATTAGAAATTTACAATTTTTAAAGTTTCTTTTCACATTTTTTTTGCCTATCTTATCCCATTTTACCTAGCCTATCAACAAATTTGGCCTACCTCAATTCAGTTGAAATCTTGTTATATATATATTTATTTATGCATATACTTCTAAATTGTGACAAGTTTTTATAATGAATATTAAAAACCTATACAATTTCTAACCAAGACCATACTAACTAATTAGATAGAGTAGTCTTAGGGATCTCTAAAAGGTATTGAAATCTTCATAAATTTTACAGCCAAACACTGTTAAATGTATAAGTCTTTAAAAGTCTCTTTTATTGAGTATCTTATTTTAAAACCAGTCACAACCCTAATTACCTTCTTTTACATTACTAAGATTATTTGCAAGTTCTTATTGCAGTATTTGTACTTCCATAAATACGTACAACAGTCTATATATGATTAGATCAGGCTATTAAAATTGTTACCCTTTTAACGTCAGCATAATTTGTTCATAGTGACTCTAAAAACTCCCAGCCAGTGTATAGTTGACGTGCTAGGCCTCTTTTGGCTAAAATGTAGAGTTTTGTGTAAAACTGCAAAGCATTTTTATTGACTTGTCATACAGTAATGAAATCAGCCTTGTTTTATTGAGATTCAGTTGTAATATAAGATAAATATAAAAGCTTAAGTTTGACGATTTTTAAAATTTATTTTATAAAAATATAAATTTATATTTTTTATTTTTATAACATTTTGTATTTGTAGTATCATAACATACTATGACAGTATTTTATCTTGTAATACATTTAATTGTCAGCACATACACAAAATTTGAAGCATTTACCTTTCATTTAAAGAAGCATTTCTGTTGCATTTTTCATATATATTTTTAATAAAATCACATTTTACCAGAGTGCCACTATATTTTTTTCCGTTTTCTATTTCTAAGGCACTGATTGTTGATATATTGGTGAATATGAGTGTGGTGAGTGTAGATTCTTACAATCTGTTCATTGTCTACATGAACATATGATGAACGAGTGTAGTTATTGTTACTATCTGAGTTTGACTTGCCTCAGAAAAGACAATTTATTAAATTTAAAATTTTTCATTTGAAATTCATACTAAGTTTAAAATTCACTATTTCTATATTATCTTTATATACTATTGATAGTGTACCAAGTTTTGTTTAGTTTGATTGTAATTAAAGACTTCTTCATCAAAGAATAATTAACTATTCTAAGATGCCGATCGTAGACATGTATGGGCAAATATCAGGAGTGAATGAGTGTAGATGAACGAGTATAGTCATTGTTACACCAGATGACATTTACTTTTAAATGTGTTCAATATGATACTCCCACTTGGTTTGTAGATCTTCAAACAAACATTTCAATTTCATTTGCTTATTCATATTTTCGTTTTAACACGTTCACCGCATTGTTATAATTTCTCGGCCATTCATCCTGTGCGTCACACAATGTCGGGGTCTCGTTGCATATCATCAATTCAGTGCAGGACGAGATCCTGAGATCTACGTGCGTAGCAGAAGTTCTGCGCACAATATCACGTCATCAATTGAAGATAGAGCATTCTAGCTTATTTTTTTAGAACTATCAAGCGTCTGACGTCATCAAGTGCTATGCAGGTTTTGGATATAGTGTATAAGCAGAAGGCCTTGGGATCTCATGTTGCATATAAGGAAGTACTGTAGTAAATAAATTATACTCCAGCTGAGAGATTGAGGTTATGTTGTAAATAAACAGACGACTCAGCAACCACGTGGAACAACTCCCGCCTTTTCAAACAACAGCTGACAATCTGTTTGTTAATATTGACGTTTAGTCTACAATGTAAGCTATAGATCTCGTGTAAGATTTAGGTAACTTTCAAACACCCTTCATCACTACTGCCACGGACTGCATATTTTCCTCGAGTATCAAATCTACCAAAATATTTTAATTTTGTTTCCATACTGTTATTCATTAATCTAACCCTAGGTTAGGTCAAAGGGCACTATGCCAGGAAGTAGTATATTGGGAGAGATAGGACATCAGCAAACTTACTTAAGAAGACACCAACATCCCACAGTAGTGGTAATAACATATGTTGAACAAATGTTGTGCACACATGTGGCACTTTTCTCTGGTGAGTAGGATAAGTCTTCTTTGAAAAGTTTGCTGATCCCTCCTAATATACTGAATTTAATCCCAAAAACTTTCACACTGTTGTCTCCTCTCTTATCTTCATTGTCTTATTTTGCCCATTTACAAAATTTAGCCTACGTCTTAAGTCGATAAACAACACTTATAGGTTTTATTGTCTAATCTTAGAAGCACAATGGTAAGCTATTGCACAAAAATACGTCTATCATAGTGATAAATATTATACATCCAATTTAAAACCACTTTATTTGTACAAAATGTTTTAAGTTATGTTCATATATGTTATCTTTATAAATGTTGTATACGGACGAGATGTTGATTCAGGGGAACATAAGATGCAAAGATGTGAAGTTCTGAAACGTGCACCGTTGTTTACCAAAGTTAGAATGTGTATTAAATCTATCTAAAGTAATTTGTTTGAGTACAAGTAATTCAGTTTTGTAACAAAGGAATATATGCTTGTCATGAATAGGGAGAAGGTCAACCAAAGTCAGAAGCTACCAAAAATAGCACTAGTGGTACCAGTCAGCACAGGCCAGCCAACCAGACCAAGAAGGAGCCTCCTAACATCCCAAATGGCAATACATCTGATTCAAGTAAGCTCCATTGATAAATAATTGTTACGAACTCACCATATGTAAAGTTATATGGGCTTATATGAACCTACTCGTCAGAAGGCATTTAACCTAGATTTACAGTTTAATACTCGTGTAAATATAAACTCAAATGATGGGTAGGGTTTAGAGAGACAGAAAACTTCTCCCATCACAGTTCCCCTCATTAGAATCATACTACAAAGTACAGTCAATTCTTTATGTTAGCCCATAAATGAACATAGACTACTGTATTATTCAGCTCTACTCTCATTAAAAGTTGCGATTTCTCTAAAAAAATTTATTAATAGTTTTTCTTTAAAATATGATTTTATTCATTCTGTATTTGTAACATAAACAATATTGAAATTAACAATATTATTAAAATATGTGAATTACAGTTTGTAATTTATTTCATTCTCTAATTAAGTTAGTAAGATAAATTAAAGTCATATACACATAAAAGAGAAGTAAGATTGTTGGTAGAGGCCTTACATAATCATATGAATGTGTATGGTGGGAGAACAAATGTTTCATTAATTTTTTAATTAGCGCCCACTTAAGTCACTTATAAATTCAAAGCAAGTGGGCATTAATGAAGTTACACAAGACATATTTATTACAATGTAAAGAAAAAAATATTACTGTGATCGATTCCAGTAAACCACATTTACTTTCCTCATATCAGTGGGATTCACAATTAATTAATGGTAAACTACACCACTTTTATTCTAACATTTGTCAAGGTAGATAAACTAGGATTGGCTGGAATCACCAAAATGGTGACTTGAAATATAATTGATCAATCATTGAAGATGCCTTCTATCGCCTTATTTACTGAAAATAAGTTGTGAAAAAATCTCAGAAACAAAATTAATCTGTTCATTCATAAGTTTGCCACTCATTTCTTTTTTTTTAATATATAATTCTTCCCTTGCATTCAAAATCCCCTACCCTTATTACAAACTTTGAGAATATAAACATTTTCATCAATTCAATTTTAAATAAGGTTCTGAAAACAGGTTGGTCAACAGCAGTGAACAGTAAGCGCTTTTCTATATTAGTTGCTATCTGCAGCTCTCTTGCACTGTTGCATGAACTAGGGATGTGCTAAATAAGCTGAAGCAGCTGGTTTATTTAAGTAAGCAGCTCAGCTACTAAACATTTGAGACAGAATACCTGTTTCTTTGGCAGCAGCTATCCCCGCCCAACAGTTACAGAAAGCAGGTAGACCTAGGCCAAGAGCAGTGAACAGTGAGCGCTTTTCTATATTAGTTGCTGTCTGCAGCTCTTGTTCTTTTGTGGTGCACTGTTATTATGTACGATATACTTTGAATTAAATGTTCTATTAATGGAAAGGTATACACAAATTTTACTAAACCATCGCTAAGAAATTGTATATCCTTGTCTTTATAGATTTGCTGTATCTATTCTATTTGATTAAAAGCAAGTGCAAAGCTGTCTAAGCAATTTTCTGTACACAGAAACAACATGCCAATATGTGTGCTGTAGCTGAGCTAAACTGATTTTAATAAGCGGCTTAGTGCTAACAGCTAAGCTGCTTCTTTCAAACAGCAGTTTGGCACATCTCCAATTTGATCATTCGGTCTACTTAATTTTAAGGCAGATTATGGTTTTTACTTTTTTTAAATTTTTTTTAATTTACACTGCCTGGCCTGTGTAAAACATTTCACTATTATTTCACATTTTAGATTACTCTCATTACTTGAATATAGAATTTCATCATAAGATTTTTTTGATTTTATGCTTATTAGCCAGTTTACTTCTATTAGAATCAGGAAATTTTTGTTCTAATATAAGAATTTTTCCAGATGGATCTTACTTGGAATTTTGTTGATATTTCAAAAACATTTAATACATTATTTTGGCATATCCTGTACTATTTGGTCTAGCTTTATTTAAGTTTGTAAATGTTATATGGTTAGAAGAGCTAGTCATGAATGCCGCTGATTCCAAACTATAAATTGAAAAACTTTCCTTTCCCACATTCATATCTCCAATGTGTATCTCGTCAAGTTTGTAATTTTGGAACTTGTGAAAGATATGTCTTTAAATATTTAATTTATATAAACATGAGGGATAGGACATTAGCAAACTTACCTGATAATAACAGGAACACATGAAACATAGAAAAATAACATCACAGTATTCAAGTGTTTAATGCTACTACTCTTTTTAAGACTGGAAAGAGAGAGAGAGAGACACTCTCTTCCTTTAATATTTAATACTAGTAAATGCATAGTAAATAAAGTACTTGTTTTTGGCTATTTTAATGAAACAGAAAATGTTCAAGAATCAGTAGGTGGAATAGTAAATATGTTTACTTTTATTTAAATAAAAATCCTACAGATATCAACTGTACAAATTTAATTACAATATTATTTGCAAATGAATACCCATTTGTCCCAATCACTGCAATCTACTACCAAGTTGAATTCTAACTAGAGAGGGTGTAGACAACCCCTTGGTATTTTTGTTTATGTTTTCTCAGGGAAAGTTTGTAGATGTTGCCCACAGCAACAACCCTCTGGCATATTGTCCTTTTACCACCATTAATTAACATTTTGTCTAGTTAACGTCTACATTGTTCAACAGGTCCAACATCCTTAAAACAGTCTCAGAGTGCGACTAGTTTGTCTTCTGAACGCAGGCCTACCAACCATCCCATCACAACATCCGCATCCTTTTCAGGTAAAATATTATATGCTTCTTGTAATATTATTTCTTATACCATAATATATTTAAACTCCAATTAGAATTATTGAAATATCAAGACATAAAGAGATAATTAATATTATCGAAAGAGTCGCAATGCATCAACAGTATGACGATGCATCAGAAGTAACAATCTGTCAGAATTGCCCAAATGATAAATTTAGAAACAAATGCTGTTTTCCATCAATAGCATTTATTCGGACTTCTTTTCTAAAGAGTCTTTTTATGTTTTGAATAATAACATGTTTTGAAATTAAATCATTGTAAAAAGATTATTACTGAGGTTTGTTTTTTAATTTTTTGTGTGGTTATTATGAGTAGATAGGTGCAAGGTGATGATACTGATAAAGACCACAAAAATGAACAAAGGATCTCTAATAGTTGCTGCTTTTGATACTGAGAATATGACTTGCACTATCAGGAATTCCATTTTTGAATCCACAATAAATGAAAAATAATAACAATTGCTACCTATTTACTTGGAATAATTAAATGAATTTATGTTCTTCAATTGAGTTTTGGTTTACATAGATCGACTCTTGAAAGCGAGGCCCTTCTATATCATAGTCCTTCTCATCATTTTCTGTTACATAAAGAACACCTGGTATCTAAACTCTATCCATTTTCCAAATTATAGTAAATTATTATCTGTGAAAAAAAAACAATTTTACGTTGTTTTTCATACTTCTTGCTTTTTTGACAGTTCATGGTACGATCCTCTGTTCATTTTGACCTTCGGCACTATATTAAACTCGTTAATTATCAAAACATTACAGAAACCAAGGTGCTGTGTCGTACTAGTATATATTATTTTCATGATAGATGGTTTGCATTCTTTAATACAATTTATTGAGTCTAATGCAATAATTTCTGTGAAGGTAAATAAACTATAGACCAACACTACGTGGTTCGGATTCCACATAAAGTTGTAGGTCTCTTAGTTGCCCTGGCTGTTGGGCTATTAATAAATTGCCCTTTCTGAGGAACAGTTGAACTTGGTAACCAGACTACACTCATCCTACACTTATGTCATCATTCATATTCACCTTAAAATATGCACAACGTTGTGTTGGCGTCTCATATGTAAGAATGTAAACTGCTTAAAATTTACTTTTATTCTTTAAAAAATCAAATTTAAATGTATGTATGTGGCTCTAATTTTTCATACATTATATGTTGTAGGTGTAGAACATCTGCATACGTCACAATCATCTAGAAGTAGTAATCCCCCTCGAAGAGAAGAAGAGCAAAGTAAACCTTCAGCGCCTGTCTCTCACCAACCGCCACCTCATGTTCAGAAGCCTGCTGAGGGTAGGTTCAATATGATTGTGCCGATTTAAAAATATTATTTATTTAGAGTATTATTCCTACTTTCAGTCCTTTCTATACACAATATACTGTAAAAGAAAACAAAGTGTTTGGACTGAAAATATTAGCCTTTAGGCGTCTATTAATTTAATGGTGGCACAGTGCTGTAACTCAGCTACTTGGGGACAAAGTGTTTGGGAGATTGTAGGCGATAGGTTCCATGCTCGGTTCTCTTAATACCGACACGGCGTCCGCTCAATGGTTGTCATCAATATAGACACTACTAGAGAAGTCTAGAGTGTCCGTGTTGAATGGTAGTCAAGGTTCGAGTGTTGTGTAGAGAAGAGAACTAAGTGTCAGACTTGTCAGTTAGCTGAAAATCAGGCCAACACTACGTGGTTCGGATTCCACGTAAAGCTGTAGGTCCCATAGTTGCCCTGGCTATTAGGCTATTAATAAATAGTCCTTTCTGAGCTAAGTCGAACTCAGATAGTAACAATGACTACACTCGTTCATCTACACTCATCACACTCATTCATGCCTCATATTCGCCTATATCTCTACGATCAGTGTCTTAGAGATGAATAATGAATAATAATGAATTTTATGCATCTATGTTTTTGGTATTTCAAATGTACTACTTCTCAAATATTTTATCGTAATAGTCAGTTTTAACACACAAGTTTCATGCAGTGGTAGGAAAGCATTTTGAAGAGATATAATTGAAATAAATATCCTAGTGGGCTAATAGGCTTGTTTGAAGAAAATTAAAATTTCATTCAAATTACTGATGATTTAACCCATATTTAAGGTTTAAGAGAATCCTGATTAGCATATTTCATAATGAATTTAGCCAAAATTCACGTTCAACTGTGCAAAATCTTTAAATCGTGTGCAAACATTAACTCATTGCAGAATATTGACTACCTGGTGTATCATCATTGTGGTGACGATTGACAGCTGGGGTTGTCACCTTTTTCTTTTATTTTGTTTGTTCTTTATAAGCTTGTACATTTGCCTGCTAGCTAGCAGATGTTTCAATTCGTGTGTGGAGCTTTCAAATATAAATGGTTGATAGGATACTTTAAACAACTATTATCAGCCAGGTACCTAGTGCAACAACATGATCCGCAATGGATTATAAAGCCATTTTAGGGTGTAGAATTCTTCCCCTCAATTCTGCAATGATGCAAGAGCACCTTAGATAAGCAATTCAGGAAAAAATGTTTTGGTTTTGGCGACCCAATAGAGTGGTCAGCAAGATTGTAGGATTTAAGACAAACATTTTTTTTTTGTGGGGTTTCTTAGAATCCATGGTCTATTTAACGCCTGTTGACAACACAATCAGTTGAGAGATGGAATTGAGGATGGATCTCAAAGGATCAGAAAGATGCCTGGGAATGTTGATAGTATGAGGCAGTCTGTAAGGCAACTACAAGATTAATGTATTGTTGTAAATGGACGACACATCGAACACTTACTTAAGTGGTGAAAATTTCCAGAGCTATGTACTCTCGTAACCTGTTTTGTATTATTGATTGAACTCGTAAAAATTTAAATAGCCATAAATCTTGTTTATAAACCCACTTTAATGAACAATATCTTTCATTGAATTTCTATTAAAATGTTCTAAAATTTATTTGTTCTGTCACTTTTTCTGAACCATAGTAGTTTGAATGATATTTGACTTGTTTTTCTTTTTAATTTTTAAATGGCCCCCAATTTGAAATCTGGTAAATTAGAAATCCATTTTGTTGAGATTTAGATATCAAACTTATTATGTTTATCAACTAAACATCTGTGACAAGTTTCATAAAAATATCTTAAACCGTTTATGAAATATATTGTTTTTCTAAAATAACAAAGTGCGGATCACCACTAAACAGAGCCAATTTGAAAAAAATGTTACTGATTATTTTCTACTTATTTTCATTGTCTGGTCTTGAAGAGTGTGCTAACCTTTTTTGTGACACTGTAAAGTAATTAAATGTATTATGCCACTTCTTTGTTCAAAGATTACTAAACATTCAATTTTAAATTAATCGAAATATCTTGGTATTGTAATTGATACGGTCTCACATGGGTATCTCATGTCAACAGTCTTTGTAAGAAGTTGAGCTTAGGACTATATACGTAAAATGTTGAATAATAAAATCAATAAGTAATGTTCAAACAGCAACTATAGCATACTATGCACTTTTGCTGATTGTTTTGCAGCTAGCTCATTTTTAGGATTGTGACGTTATTCCTCTCAGCTAACTCCTCGATGTATGCGTTCATGAGTGCGTATTTCATCATGGCCCCACCCGCCCGTCCATACACGTACAGTGGCATTGACCCACCCGCCCGCCCATACACGTACAGTGGTAATAACCCACCCGCCCGCCCATACACGTATTGTGGTACTGAACCACCCGCCCGCCAATACACATATAGTGGTATTGACCTACCCGCCCACCAATGCACATACAGTGGTATTGAATTGAAGTTCAATACCACTTTTCTTGTACGGGTGAGTGGGTGGGTCAATATCACTGTACTTGTACGGGTGGGCGGATGGGTCAATACCACTTTTCTTGTACGGGTGGGTCAATATCACTGTACTTGTACGGGTGGGCGAATGGGTCAATACCACTTTTCTTGTACGGGTGGGTAGGTGGGTCAATATCATTGTACTTGTATGGGTGGGCGAGTAGGTCAATACCACTGTTATTGTACGAGGGGGCAGGTGGGTCAATATCACTGTACTTGTACAGGTGGGCGGGTGGGTCAATACCACTTTTCTTGAACGGGGGTGTAAATACATGACAGTGATTCGTTGGTGTGCCACAGTGGGGGAAGAGTAGTTCTCTATCTCCAACCCAATGAATGTCTTCCACACCAGTGCTTTCTGTAGGTAGCCAAGTGGCTTAACTATTGTGATAAAATGCACGTAGCGGACCAAGATGCTCAATATGCCCTGGCTCTGTCACACAGAGCTGTAATGTCTACCCTTTGCTTGTTAGTTATGCAGACATTAATTAATTACTATTTAAATTGATTATTACTGATTTAAATCACGTTCAGTGCCACTGTACGTGTATGGGTGGGTCAGTGCCACTGTACATGTATGGGTGGGTGGGCGGGTGGGTCAGTGCCACTGTACGTGCATAGGTGGGCGGGCGGGTGGGTCAGTGCCACTGTACGTGTATGGATGGGCGGGTGGGTGGGTCAGTGCCACTGTACGTGTATGGGTGGGTGGGCGGGTGGACCAGTGCCACTGTACGTGTATGGGCGGGCGGGTGGTATTATAGTTAGAATCAGTTAGTGATGGGATTACATGTTCTTTTAAGTGAACAGTGATGGTGAACGGTTGTTCCTGCTCACCTGTAAGACCTGTGATTTTAAACAGTGATTCCGCTCCAATTTTGATTTGAACGTCAAATCACTTAGACCAACGGCCTACTACACCAATTGGGACACTTCGAGGTTATGTATATGAGGTGATTCCATGATATCATTAAACAAGATTTAAACTGAGAGGAATTTAAATACTTTAAATAATAATTTTATATCGAATTATTTGTATTGATTTTTAGCCTAGTTTAAAACAAACACATACCATCTGTATTGAAAATAAAATAATTACTGTTTTGTAGGTTAAAAACAACCTACAAATAAAGCTTATCTTTGTTCTGGTATTGTAGTCTGGGGAAACTCTAGCTAAGCAAACATTAGAAGACCTCTGATTTTTAAAAGAAATTTTCAAAATACTAGATTGCAATGAAGAGAGTTGTAGGGTAGCTTTAGTTGAACTCTCAATTCTTACTTTAGTATTGCTGAATATCCTTGAGGTAATAACCTATGCACAAGAGAAAATTTTGACCTGTGGGAACCTCCTAGAGCAAAAAAACACCCGCAATGCCTCAGACTACATTTTTCCATATTATTCTATCCAATTTGAGGAAAAGCCGTCCTACATGAGAGCAAAACTATTCAACTGCGTACCTAACCACATCAAGACTTCAAAATACATGAAGAAGTTACTGAGAACTTTGCTCCTGCTATGCCCAATCTACTCCATTGTCAAATTTTTAATTGGAGAACATTTGACAACAATTTTTACTCACCTTAATGACTAAAATAATTATTTTCATTTTCTATTACATTTTGTGACATCTGCTATTCTCTTAGAATTATGCAAGTAAAATATCATCTATTTATCAAATATCAGGAAATGGTCATGGCTTTTCTTGCTTCGAAAGATAGTCTTCCAAAATGCTTGGTTGAAAATCATAGAAACAGATCTTTGCATTCTTTCCTGTTAGATTTATAAATTATATGAATTCAGTAGAATCATATGTACAGTATTCCAATTCTTTTATACCAGTGATACACTGGTACTTCTTTTGCTCTCAGCTAGATAGTAGGCTATCATCGTATCTGACCTGTCCACTTCCTTAGTAAAACCATTGAACTTTGCTATAAAAAGTAGTTTCTTGCTTGTATCACTTCTCTTGTTTACAATCTTACCGTGTTATTTTCGTATTCTGTCAAGAAAATATACAAAACCTCAAGTTTGTCGTCTCAACATTTACCATCGAGCACCCCTCAGAATACTTGCTAATAGGCCTCTCTTTCTTTTAGTCAGCTGGCTTTGCAGTCTGTATGTACAGTACAACCTCGATTATCTGGCCTCACTTTATCCGGCAGTCCGTGTCATCCGCTTCGGCAAGTAGATAATACAAATTATTTACAAGATTGAATTACAATTAATCGGAAGCGTCTTTTAGTTTTCAAGTGTCGTACATGAGTGTTTCGGTTCTGCATTTCGCAAATTGCAGGCGTTGTATTGACTAGTTACCACCCCGCTCTCGACAAGCGGTCACTTGTTACTGCTTAGTAAAATTTAACAATGCACCTGAATTCTTTTGATTTAATAATGCGTATATATATTTTTTATTCAGTCTGAGTTAAAATTAAATTTAAGTATAAGATTTAATCATTCTTCAAGCTTGTTTCTTACTGGATATATAATTTAATGTTATAAGATGAAACAAACACTCCAGTAAATAATTTTTTTTTTTTTAATTTCGTAAGGCCTTTCAGTAACAAACTAAATTTAGTTTGTGTGTCTGAAGATGGTAACTTTATTACTGAAAAGCCTTAGGAAATTAAAAAAAAAATATTTACTGGAGTGTTTGTTTCATCTTATAACATTAAATAAGATTTAATATTTAAGTAAACATATATAATTTATATAACATTTACCTTAGAATTTTTGATAGTCTGATTAAAATACAGTTATATTTTTAAATATCTTTAGTATTGTATTGTAAAGCAGCATCAGAGTTGGTGATCGTGATAAACATTGTTTGTTTCATTACAATTGAAGCAGAGCGTGTTGCGCTATGTGCAATCGTAGGTACCCCGATTACGTGTGTTGTCTGTTATCAGTTAATAAACGTGATTCTCTATTTATGTTTTATCCGGTTTTTATCGTATCCGGCTTGACCTTCGCCACATTAGGCCGGATAACCGATGTTGTACTATAGTACCCTGTACAGTACATTTTATTGGCTAGAAGCTTTGAGGCCAAGACATTAAAATGTTAATAATAATGCTTATAAAAATTACATCCATTCATTTGCTTTCATTACATTTGGCTGAAAACCACATTTGCTGCATGTACCTTCTCTCCAAGTTGTTGAGGACTCCTCACTTAATTATGAGTTTCTAAAAAGAAAAAAAATAGGGTTACTCTGATACTGAACTTTGCTCCATATTTTTGTTTTTTGCATTGAATTTACTGGTTGAAGCGACCTCTTCTTAACACCATATAGCCATGAAGCAACTAACTAAGAACTGCTTTTCTTTTACAAAGTTAGTTGGTCGCATTATGTTAGTGGGTGAGAAGACCTTTCATTCGCACCCTTGGTTTTAGAGCCATGATTAATTGTGTATATAGGTAAACTAGAGCGCCTGACTAAAGTTAAATAGGACTCGGTAAGCACTCAAAAACAATCAACTATAAAATCACCTCACTCATAATATGATTGGTCATAATCACCTTTACCAAAATCATGTACGACTAGGGATGGCCAAAAGTAACCACATCAGTTTCTTTGCATCAGTTGATACAAGTTAACTGATGCGCGAGACCACCTGATGTAACAAGAAATGGATACTCCATATACATCCCACTCGCCTTATCTACTTCTATTTGTATCAAACAACACAACAGACGGTTGAGTTTAATTCGGTAAGATTCAACAGTAACTGAATACTTGACTATCTGTTACTTCACATCAGTTAATTTAAACTGATACGGGCTAGCAAATTGAACTGTTAAATCAGTTAACCAAAAACAGCAGGTTAGCACATTCCTATGTACGACAGTTTCTTCTTCGAATTTTTTTTAAATACATGACTAATTAGTAGTAAATTTGCGCGTAGATTTTTAATAATCAAGATAGAGAATCACATACTTGTAAAAAAATCATAGTCAAATTTTGGAATCAAAATCCACCACAGCAAAGCTTTCCAACATGTGCGGACACAAAATAAATTTTCTCTACTGCACTGTGGAGGAACACTATTTTGTTATTTGTTGTACGGTGAGACTCTGTCCGGATAATGGCATGCACTGGGGTAAGATACTAACACCACTGTCCAGTCAGTGGCCAAGGTGCAATGTGTTAAGATGGGAGAGTAAGTTTAGTGTTCGGAAATTCATAAAAATGCACAAAGTCTGTAATTAGATCAAAGGCAGTAGACTAAGATTTCATTCAATTGTAGATTCATTCAGCAAATTTGGATGAGAATGTAATTTTACTATATTCAAAACAATAACCCAATAATTGTTTTATTCAATGCCACTGACTTAAAAATGTATGTTTTATTTGATTTATGTTCAATGTACAGTAGTAATATTCTCAGGAAGGTTTTATCATGTTCTGTTTTTTTTTTTCCAAATAATAATAGCAGAAATGTAACTAAACTTTCAAACAGGAAATGTTTTATTTTCCAGTACCAGTTGCCACGCAACCTGTTGTTGAACCTAAGGCTGTTACGAAAACAAGTCAAGAGGAGGAGATTGAACAAAGATTGTTAGACGCAGCAGATGTTTTTGTCTCACGCCTCATGGACGAGGAGGAGAAGGACCCACCGAATGCCCCATCCTCGTCAGCTACTCCACCTACAACTGTCGCTGCACCTGCCCACACACAATCGCACTCACACACGCTCAATGACTCATTGTGGTACTACCAGGACCCACAGGGGAACGTACAAGGTATTCAGTCAAATTCATTTTGTGGAAATTCCAGTAATTTTGTAGGTATAGACAATTTACTTTTCCTAAGTACTTTATCTATCAGTTGGTTCGGTCCTTGCTATCTTAGTCTTACCTATTAGTACTTTGCTGCTCACATAAATACTTTGCACTTTAATAAATTACCTTTAAACATAAGGTCACTGCCTGTAAAGAAATTTAAGATAACACTGTCAAGATGGCTTAAATCTAAATCTTTTTACTCAATAGATGAATATCTGGATTGTTCTATGTATTACTTAGTTCCATAATTTTTTATTATTATTATATTAGATTTTACTCTTATTTATATTTAATATGACGATGCCTATTAATTGTAAATTACTTAATAGAAAATAAATCATTTGAATTTCAATTCACCCAAGTATGTCACATGCACTCATTGCCATAGTAGATCACAGTACAGTAGAACACTCCTAATCTGCCCTTGGCTGGTCTGACACTCTGGTTAATCCGACTTTGTTCGATCTCACGAACTTGTGCTGACTTGTCGATTACTCATCGCCCTTCGCACACCTTGCACCATTATTTACGTTTTGTTATCTCTTGTCCGCTTCAGTGCTGTGTTATCTTTCATATTGTTCCTATCGATGTGTGTCTTTTTGTACTGTACTGTGCAGTTTTATGCTTTGTTAGTTTTAAAACACACTTCCTCTTTGTTCTCTTTCTTCCGTATTTGCTATACTGTACTGTATGTAGTATATACATGCTAGATTTATTGTGTGAACATTTATAATAGTATAATGTAATAAATATTGGCTCTTCGTATAATCCTACCTTTTTTGCATTGCGACCTTGCTTCCAGACCTGCAGGGGTTCTACTGTATATTTTCTTAACCCTAGAAACTATAATAATACACTGCCAGATTGGGTTATTTTATTTGCCTTTGGTGCATGTTGTGTAGGCATATACATTTCTCTTTAGACCTTTAGTAGTTGTTATGCCTTAGTGTAAATTTTATTAGTAATTTATTTGTTGTTAGTGTTTAGTTTATGTTAATTACTTTGTATTCACTGTTTTACACATTGTATGTGTTTTTAAACACTGAATTGTTGGAAAACTCCAGCAAATTACCAATCATGAACAATCCAACGCCAACAAATAACTCTCAAACAACAATTAAAATTTGTTGGAAATAAAAAATGAAGTACACTAAAACTTAGTATAAATCATACAGTAATGAATTTCTAAATTTATTCTCTAAAGAGTTATGTGTAATCCCCTAAAGTGAACGAACATATGTAAGTGGTAATTTTTAAAATTGTAATAAACAGCACATTTCTATGTTTTTAAACTGTATTTGAGTATATTTTATATTCATAAATAAAAGTAGTATAGTGTAGTAAAATAAAAATAAAGGTACATCATCATAAAGGTGAGAGAAAAATATTGTATTATCTAGGACCATTCCAGTCATCAGAGATGGCAGAGTGGTTCAGCTCAGGGTATTTTAAGGGAACTCTCCTAGTACGACGGGCCTGTGACGAGAGGTATTCTCCGCTCAGCGAGCTCATCAAACTGTGGGAGGGCATCCCTTTCATGCTGGACTACTACCAAGTACCTCCCATCAAGGTAGGTTTGGCCTCAATGTATCAGCGTTTGTTTCTATTCATTTAAGGAAAATGTAACAACTTGCAACTTGGATTCCAAGCAACTTGAATGTTGGTTATAAGCCATGATTAATGGTACAGTTTGTAGCAAACTATTGGTCGTAACTTTTCAAAGAACGTAAATTGTTTGTAATGTTAACCAAGAAAGACATTAATATGACATTGAGTATTTTAAATTTGTATGTACAATATATGGCATGCATATCATTGCTACTTGTAGATGGAACTCCCTAATTTCGACAACATAATTGAAACTGGTTGAAATTTTGCTGAATCTGCCATGATACACTTGTTGCCAGCCAATGGTCTACTGGAACAAAGTGATATGTTTCACTTTCTGTAGCATCATGGTGGACAAGGATTATCTAACACAAAGACATCTACACCTTCCATGAATCAATGCTTTGTTATCGTTACTCAGCCCCACACTATCTATCATCAGCACAGTCTTGCTCTAGGAGTTTGGGATCTGGAGAGCCGTTACTTGACGGTACTCTCCGCATCCCTGACTGGTAACTGCATTTTGAAACATTCTAAATAATTGTTTTTTGTTCGATCTTTGATCTACATTCTTTTTAAATACTTGTACAATAGCCTGTAACTATTCGGATTGAACTATCCGGAATCCGTCCTATCTGGATCAATTTGGAATAAATGTAGCTATTTCTTCAGCGGTAAAATTAGGTAGGTTAGCACTATTGTAATTGTGACATAAGAGTAAAGCAGTACACATTTGTTGCGAACAAAAGCACGTTCGGTTCCCAATCCCATCATTATGCATACATTTTATTTCCTGACATTTTCATATTTATAGAATGTTACACTAAGCACCACGTTTCTGTGCAATGTTACTTGTAGTAACCTTGTCAACATTAGTCGATCAGTGATCCATCTGAATAAGAATCAACCACTTTATTCAGGTATTGCCATAGGGATTACATCGATACTTCTTAGAACCTTTGGGGTGGTTTTCTGATGGAATTACAAAATAAAGATAGGCCTTTGTGTTAACCAGAGACCCCAAGAATGCACAAATACACAACCACACACTAACGCACGCACACACAATAACAAAAAAATGTCTCCGATATTGTTTAGAAATGTGATTCAAACTGTTTTAAGCAAGTTACCAAAAAATATTGTTTAGAGGAACAATTTTTCAGTTCGGCGGGCGAGTGCCGAGCTGGTGCCAAAGTCAGCGGGCTGGCTGGCCTAGAGTTTAGCAAGTAATACCACAACTTTATCCATTGTCACATATTATTTTAAAAAAAACCACGTACATACATACAATCTAAACTAAGAAGAATACAAACACAAGTAATAGAAGAATTAAAGACACAAAAAACTGTAGGAGAAAAAATGCATTTAATTGAATGGTTAGATTTTGATAAATCTATGAAAAAGATTGTATCAGAATTAAGAGTGGGAACAAGAACTTAAATGATTTTATAAATTTACACTTTAGCCTTCATTTATCCTGAGTTTGTTTGCAATGTAATACTAAAATACTCATTTATTAACACAATAGAACAGTTTTCTGTGTAAGTCAAGTTTCACATTTCAAAATATAAAAACAATAAATATATATATATTTTTTTTTTAATAAATGCCATAGCCTACATTTTAGCATCAGGTTATCAACTTTATTTAAAGAAGCAATGTATTAACATAGTTTTAATTATAAGTTAAATATTACTTCATACAGCATCTAATATGGATAACCTAGTTGTCATTAACGGAAGAGTGGTCATCATTTTCACACTGACCACTTAACCTTGAACTCCAGCTTGTATTGAATTGATTTGGATAATCACGAGTCCACCATATAATGTTAATAGTTCAATAAACATATAACAGGGCTAATGAAGTGCAGCCACTGCAGTTTTTCAATATTATTCTAAATACTACTCTAGTTATCTATTTATTGCCTTTAAATAGGTTTTTAACTATAATAGGTTGGGCTATAGGCGCTAGGCCATAACTTGTAATAGGAGAAACAGGCAATCAGCAGACTTACCTTAGAGGACAAATAGAGTATGTAGGCAATCATCACACAACTCATAATACAAACGTTCTTTCTTATAGTCACTGGCACTTTCTTCAAGTGAGTGGTAACTCATTTTTAAGTCTTAAAAATCTCTATATATAGAGTATTTGTTTTATTTGGACAACAGTTTTGAATCTGATGTTACAGAACAGTGAGCCTGTCGTGCCCATAATAGATGAAGCTCTTCTGCTGCAGGTGCAGATGCAGCAACAGCAGCGCTTCCTGATGCAGAGGTAAATTCTGCATGTATCTGAATGCAGTTGATTCAAGTAATGGGTTGAACCTGTTTGTAAATTGTCTTAGTTTACATGTTACACTGCTGATTACAAAACACTTTAGTTGTTATTCTGGTTTTGGAATAGACAAGCTAGTTTACTTGACCAAACAATCTTTTTTTGATAAGTCCTGTGAGAGTAGAAAAGGAGAAAATTTAAAGACTTCTGGTTTGGACCATTGTTACTCTAGTTGAATGAAGTAGGTTGTCGTTATAGTGTCTATTACGTTACATCTAGGCGTGTGCGAGTACTCGAAACTTCGAGTATTTGATTGAGTATTTTACTACTCGAACTCGGCTTGAAGCTTCCGAAACTACTTGAAGTTTCACAAAATATCAGATTTACATCTTAATTTAGTTTTAAGGGTAAACAGTTTTATAAGTTATGAATAAAAAATGTACGCTTCCTTGTGTTTTATTTTACCCTAAACATACGTTATCAGTTTGGTATGCGTAACTATGAACTAACAATACGCTTAAAAATAGGTAGTATACGACGATATTCAAATGAACTAGTCAGCGTAGTGAACGAGTTGGTTTATTATGATTTGAACTAATTCAATTCAAAATGAATAACATAGCTGGGAAGGTAGCGATCACAGTAAATAGTTACCGTAGTAGCGGTCACACATGTTGTTTGTCCAAGTCTACTAGTCGCTCTAACCTAACCTAAAATAGCGTGAATAAAACAGAAGTGTTGGTTAGTGTCTTTATGACCCAAGAAAGGGGATGAGAGATCCGGTTCAAGATGCTCAAAAAGACCTCTTACTGATACAAATGTAATCGTCTGTACGCCATGGAAAATATGCTTATTTTTGTTCATATCAATAATATAACTTAAACAAAAGGGTCACTTTACATCCCAAGAATCAAACTTCCCATCTTTTCTAGGCGAAAATCCATTTTGATTGTGGTATACATACGTGCAAGAACAATTCAGCTATCACTACAACATCTATGATATGTCAAGATCAATTACTCACAGAGATGGCAACCAACGGGAGTCTACAAAGTCCCTTCTCTCAAGAGTCGACTCGGCTCACCAGTGGTTCCTCCTAGGCTTGAGTACAGTGCTACTGTGAAAACATCAATGTGCAAAGTGCAAAAGCAGAGCAATGTAGAAGTGTCAAAATCTGATAATGTAACACTGGAAGATTGTATTCATAATGATAGTAATTTAATAGATTTAAATTAAGTCAGCTAGTCAATGACAATGTATCTGCTAATACCAACCACAAAACTAAAATAACAGACACACATAAACATCAGGTAAGTGGGAGCATAGATCACAATCCGACGGTGGGGGCTGAGAGGTGTGGAAGTTCAAATTTATTAAAAATATACCATCAAAACATACAGCGTTTATTAACAAGAATTGAATCACGTTTATCAACAAGAATTGAATCATTAGAAATAACTCTTCAAGAGATTGACCCCGATATAGTTGTCCTTTGCGAACATGAAATGACGAATATTGAATTAGAACGACTCAATGTCTCTGGGTACTCCTTAAGGGCTTCTTTTTCATGTAATGTACAAGATGGTGGTGGGGTTCTTATACTATCAAAACATAATATAAAGATTAAATATTTAAATCTACCATTTATTATAAATCTCAATATTGAAAAAGAATTTGAATGTTGTCTTGTGGAATACAAATCTGACACCTTTCAGTTTGTGCTAGTTGGTGTTTATCGCTCACCTTGTTCTGATGTAAAAGAATTTTCATCAAAATTAAATGCTGTCTTGGAATTTCTTTCTAATAAATACATTAATTTAATAGTTTCAGGAGATGTTAATATAAATGTGTTAGATCTAAATTGTAATAAACATAAATTACTCATCGATACACTGACCTCACATAACATGCAATATTTAGTTAGTTTCCCGACAAGAGTCACTGACAGTGAAAGCGCAATTGATAACTTTTTCATTAATTTCCCTGCTGACAGTTCTGAAGTGGTTGGTTTTAATACCCAAATTTCAGACCATGATGGTCAACTAATATCTATCAAAGTACCAGACAAGAATAATAAACCTATTACCAAACTTGTTAGAAAATTTTCAGATAGTAACCTCAAACATTTTTCAGCTTTATTGAGTAAAGAAAATTGGTCTGATGTGTATTTTTCACCAATAAATGTAAAATTTGACACCTTTTATAATATATTCATTTATTACTTTAACTTTTGTTTCCCTTTGATAAGAAGTAGCGTAATAAATAATTGTTATCATTGGAACAACTATAAGCTAGATTGTGAGGGGGAAAAAGTTATAGAAATAAATAATTTAGGTAGAGCAACAAAGAATAAAGACATGTTTGAACTTTTAAAAGAGATGAATAAAGCTTTGAAAAGTAATATTTTGAAAACCAAACAAAAGTTCTTTGATGATAAAATCTCAAGTTAAAAAAATGTGTCTAAAACAACATGGACATTAATTAATTCACAAGTTAGTAGTAAGGCCAGCCGTCATGAAGCTATAAAAAAGGTTGAGCAAAATAATAAAGTTTACACAGACCCCCTTATTATTAGTAATATTTTTAACGACCATTATGTTAACATGATTGATAATGAAATCATTCCTAAAATTAAGCCCAGCACTGTACAAATTGTTTTTTTTAAATCAACAGTTAGTAAATTTTCGATGCGAAGCTGTGAGTGAGATGGAATTGGAGAAATTACTCAATAATTTTGATAACAAGTATTCAACTGGTTATGATGGTGTACCTATAACCGTAATGAAGATTGCCCGAAATCATTTAATTAAGCCATTAACATATATAATTAACTCATCCTTCATATCAGGAATTTTCCCGGATAAACTAAAAATTTCAAAAATTAAGCCTCTTTACAAGAAAGGAAATTCATCTCAGATAAATAACTATCGACTAATAGCTTTGTTCCTGGTTTTATCCAAAATGTATGAAAGAGCAATGTATAATCAATTAGTTAAATATTTTGAAGATAACAATCTGTTTGATAAGGGGCAACATGGGTTCAGAGAAAATCACTCTGTAATTTCTGCAGCAATAAGTTACATAGATATGATAAATTCATTAGACAAGTGCGACAAAGTCCTTGGTGTTTTCATGGACCTAAACAAGGCGTTTGATAAACTGTTAGAAAAACTTTCAATCGTGGGAATAACTGGACCACCACTGTTATGGATAAAATCCTACCTAACAAACAGGAAAGAATTTGTTGAAGTTTCACATATTAATAATCATAATCAAACCGTTTCTATTCAGTCAAAATTAAAAGATTAAGCATGGAGTACTCCAGGGTTCTATTCTGGGCCCACTCTTGTTTCTGTGCTACATCAAAGATTTACCTGGAGTGATCTGTAATGTAATAAGAAACCAAACATACCTTTATACTGATGATGCTAACCTAATAGTAACTGGAAAATCTAATTTGGAAATAGGTAAATCTGGGGTGCAAAATGTTAATCTCATTCAAAATGTCTTCTGAAATAATCAACTTTTGTTAAATACATCTAAAACAAACTACATGCAATTCAATACTGGATCCAATTTGACCATTGCTTCCCCAGTATTGATTGATAATGTTGCACTTAATCAAGTGGAACATACAAAATTTCTTGGATTACATATTGATAGTAAACTGAATTGGGATTAACATACTGATCATGTTGCAAAAAGAGTTTCAGCTGGATTATTTACCTTATATAGATCATCAAAATTTTGTAAAATTGACACTTTGAAACTTGTTTATTTTGCCTTTATTCACTCTTATACATCTTTTGGAATTACTGTCTATGGTGGAATATCCAAGAAAAACATAGACATATTGTTAATCTTACAAAAAAGAGCCATACGAATCATGCTAAATTTGAACTGGCAAGCATCTGTGAAAGATAAATTTGTGGAATTGAAAATATTTATGATTTACAGTAATTACATCTGTGAATGTAATTTTTTTGTTTTTCAAAATTCCAATTCCATTTCTCGGATGGGAGATAACCATCAATATTTTACAAGAAATAGAAGCGATTTCACTATACCTACTCACAGGTTGACATTCTTTGAAAAGAAAACAGCATATATGGGAGTGAAATGTTTTAATAAACTGCCAAGTGAATTAAAAAGTATCACTAATTTTAATAAATTTAAACAGAAACCAAAGGAATATTTACTATTGAAACCTCTATACTTAATAGATAAATTTTTTAGATGATTGCCACTTGTAATATTAAATATAACAATTACAACATTAAGTGTTTTAGGGTGACTGAGTTACTGGCCAACATAAACATATACATAGCTAGGCCTAATATTTCTCTAGTATACTATTAGTATTATGATTAGTATTTTATGACACCATTCATTGTATATAATATGTACAATTGTTGAATAAAGATTATTTTGATTTGATTTGAATGTTCAGCTCCTTTTCAGAACTGAAATTATCGTATATTTTTCGCGAGTCCATTGAGGTTGATTTTGTTTTATAATCTGAGCAGGGAATCGTCCAATGATTTGACGTAAGAAAATACTGTATCCTATCATATAAAATATGGTAATGGCGTTCTAGCAGCATGTGACATAACATTATTGATTTATTTTCCATCAAATAAAAAATGGATATATATATATATATATATATACCTGTAGCGAATGTCAATTAATTAGATGAGGGAGACAAAGGTAGTTGGACATTTGCCATTATTACGTGAAAATTAACAATCACAACATTTCGATTTGGTAAAACCCAAACCTTTTTCAAGTGCTAACAACTAAATTACATCTACACAAACATGTTATAAAACTACGTTCTTAAACTAATAAACTTATCTACTTTAATAATTATCTACATTTTAACCTAGATCCTAGAATGGGGTACAACAAAATGAACTTCTACTAAATATAAAAATATTAACAGGGTTAAATTAATATAACCAATTAGGCGCTGTCAAGGTCACTATCAACGAAAAAATGTTAAAACACAATTAAAATTAATATTCAAATCAGACTGAAATAAGATTACATTAACTAATCATAAATATATGGTACATAAAAAACACTATTAATTCAAAATAATTCAACATGCACAAAAAATGATATATATGACTTTGAAGGACTGAGACTATTATTACAATTACATTTTACCATTACAAATACATTTTAACCTAAAAAGATAACAATTATTAGGAATAAAACAATACAATAATCAAATATTACAAAAATGATGAAGTCTTACGACCCGCAGTGACGATGGCGTCTAGACGTCCCAGGCACGAAGTGAGGACTAAAAGACATCTATTAAGGACTAAAAGATGTCAATTAATTATTATTCTGTTAACACCTTAGATTGACAAAACTGTGTGTAACATTTGCACATATGATATTTTTTCCTGTCAAACTGTAGAACGGTTTTCTGACTAGTTTAGACAATAACACAGTTGGAGTGTAAAAGAGAACGATAATTTTGATTCATAAACTCACTGAACGGTTCCCTGTTCACGTTGATGTTGATGTAAACTGTAAAACAATCACGAATAAACCCAAGTGAGGGAGAAACATGTAGGAAGAAGACCTTTTCTAAACAAAATACGACGAATTTATAGATTCAGAAAATAATTTTTATTCAACCGAAGTCTTATTAAACATTAGCTGCTGACTACTGCAAGAAGAACAACCTCGTATTCAACGAAAACAAGACCAAACAGCTAATCATGGGCAGTAGAAAAGAAGATATTACTGGATGTGCAAACCTTGAAGTAGTGAACTATACAAAACATCTTGGATTAATCATTGACGACAGACTTTCTTGGGAAAACCACCTAGATGTATTATGCAAAAAATTGAGCAGTGAGCAGTTATTCGCTCTAAGACGGGTGAAATCTATTAGTACTGAAGATGCAGTGAAGATATCGTACCACTCTCTGTTTGAAAGTCATCTCAGATATGGTATTCAACTTTGGGGAAGTGGCTCTCGGCATAACATCAACCGTGTGCTTGTCCTTCAGAAGAACGCCTTAAGAGTCATGGCCGACCTGGAGTGGAGGGAAAGCTACAGAGATATTTTCAAGCAATGGAGGATACAAACTGTAGTGAACATTTACATCCTCGAAGTCATCACCTACTCCTGTGTAAAAGGCCCACCTAGAAACGAAGACATACACCAGCACTTTACACGCCATGCACAGGACTTCAACCTTCCCGCTCACCACACCAAAAGGTTTGAGAAAAAACCGTCATACATAGGAGCGAAATTGTTTAACGCTCTCCCAAAAGAACTCAAGCTGCTAACACCTAAAACACAAAAGTTGAAGATCAACGAGTGGCTTCTTGATCGCCTCTTCTACAGTGTGGAAGAGTTCTTGAACTGGAGTGCTGGCTAGTAATAATGACGCAAGAAATGACTATCTAGTCTGTTTATGTAATTAAATTGTAAACCTTGACACAATTTCAATCTCTATGATTAAATTCTCTCTCTCTCTCTCTCTCTCTCTCTCTCTCTCTCTCTCTCTCTCTCTCTCTCTCTCTCTCTCTCTCTCTCATCTTTTTTTTTTTTCATAAGTTTATAATTTAGCTGCTCACGATCTTCATTGTGTCACTAGTTGGCACTTAGCTGATATTTCAGACTGAATCTTGTCGCCAATATTGGCTAGACCTATTATAATAGCCAACTACGTCTAAGGTTTTCATTTGATTATGTCATTAACTTTAACTTTTTAATTTTTAAATTTATTTTTAGTAAACCTGCTTAGTTATTATTATCAATCGATTGAACTACAGTCTTTGTCATCCATATTTTCAAATTTGATCATATAATTCAGAGCTTATTTCTGGTTAGCTATAACCTTGTTATTACTGAATTAAATACCCACAGAATACAGATCCACTCTTCTTGGCGTGTACACAATACATTTTTCGTTGAGAGGAGGCAATTCTGAAAGCAAATGATTGCATTTGGCGATGACGCCTTAATTTTAGCGTCAGTTTGGTTGGATGCAGCTTTTGCCAACAAGCTTCGCTACGTTTTCGCGGTACACTTTGAACTGAATCACTAGATAAACACATCGGCCGGCTGTGAAACAGGATACAGTAAAACCTCCTTAATCCGGCATTCTATAGTCCAGAATTGTCTATAATCCGGCATCAACGGCAATAGACGCAAATTACAAAATTGCCTTCACAATGAACATTGTAAAGTGAGCAACTCGACAACTAATAAAAAAAAATAGTTGTAAGAAGCAAAGAAATGGATATTTTTTCCAGCCATCTACCAGTTCTATTGCTAACAACCACAAATACTATAGTACAGTGCTGTACTGTATTTCATAATGTATTCAAATTTATTTCATCGTGTACTGTACTTAAAAATGCATTTTAATATTTTTCTTGAACTTATATATTGATTTATATTGTTTAAATAACATATGTTTAAATAACATATACATACAGTAAAATTTTGTTGTGCAAATTATGTTATTTTTATACACCTCCTGTATTTTTATAAATAACCTCCATAGTCCGGAATTTTCTTTAATCCGGAATGTGTCAAGTCCCAAACGTGCTGGATTAAAGAGGTTCTACTGTAATTGGCTTTCATAGAAAATCTGATCTATGATATGAGTGAGCAGATTAAATCTTTATTATCCACGTTGTTTCAATTAATAATATACTTTCTCACACCATATTAGCTATGAAAAAAGGTTAAACAACTCAATGCCACATAAAAATGTCAGAAGGCAGCAAGTAAAAAGTTTTATTTATCAAATATTACAGTTACAAACAACAAATTAAAATTTTTGTGTTCAGTTTGGATTGATATATTTACGAATCTGACAAAACTTAATAGGCTTAGGATGGTGTCTGCCTTTTACAGTTGTCTTGGGTGAACAGGAAATCCTTTTGTAAATACTAGCTCAAAAATAGTCGATAATCGAAAAAATGCCAACTACTTGACTTGACTCGGCTCAAACTATAAAATCACTACTTGCACTTCCCTAGTTATATCAGTTCGAGTTTGTTTCCTAGAATATTTCAGAGTGGAGTTACTATTTTTAGATCCTAGACTGAAAAATCAAAGGAGTAACAACTGGGTAAGGGATAGTATTGTGAGTGGGACAGAGGGAGAAAGGAAAGGGATGGAGGGAGACAGAGAGAGAGTAAAACAATTGACTATAGAAACAAGATGACTTTCTGCGTAATGGGTCCTGTGAAGCCGGGTTTCCTATTATGTGGAATTATTTTTCTCACAGTTTTCACAGATAGTGACAGCAGTTTCCCTCACTCTCTGTCTCTCTCCAGCACATACTGAAGTTACTACTAACTGGACTATTACTACGTCCAACAGTCGTCCGAGCACTTATTTCATACCATTCACCGTTAAATAGCAGCACAGGCACGTTTCTACAGCAAATGCGTTGCCTTGGGCAGTCTCTTTGTTTCTACAGTCAAGGTAGAACTAATTAAAAAAATATTGTTGTCAATTAATTCTTATAAGGTACCCATTATAAGTTATCTGCTTATTTTGGCCTCGCTGTCTTAGTTTGGTTATTGCTTGTTAGTGATGTTTGTGTCTGTGTGTTGTAGAGCCCAAGCCCTGGCCAAGCTCACTCAGTCAGACCATTACAACAGTCTAACTGTGGAGCAGCAACAGGTTAGTTTGCAGAATATGGTACTTAAAAATATTTTACAAAATCGATACATTTTTTTTATCTGATACAGTATATTTTTAGTTACAAACATATACATATGTGTTGGCGGTGCTGGTTTCAATCACTGAAGTGTCATCACACAGCACATATGAATTTTAATAAAGTGTCTTGATTTTTTTTTCCTATCAATTTGAAACAGAGACTTATTACAGCACTTAGTGGAGTTTGCTATTTGTTACATACAATTTACTATTTTTAGCTCTCAAAATGCCAAAAATAAATACATTTTATTTATTAATGTACAACTTTTACCATTATGTTACTGTTAATATTTGAGTATTCCTCCGACTATACAAGAGTTTTCATTTTAACTTGTTAAAAACACAAGTCCTCGTCATATAATACTAGTTTCTACTCTTTATTTAAATTCCAACTATCTCTTTTTTTTATATTTTCAACGGCGGTGCCAATTTACAATGCATATATTACATGATTCAGATGATAGAAAAAAATATCATGAAATTGATACAATTGAACACAAACTCTAGTTATGGTGCTGAAAAAATAAAGATATAATATCCAAAGACAATCATAATATATACAATATAAGATTATGGCAGAACAAAGAGTAGTAAGTGCAAAGAAAAATATGTATTATATTAATTGTTTACAAAAATTAGATAAATATATATCGAGACAACAAAATTGATTACAACTAAAATTGAACTAAGAACAGCAATAAATATTTATACAATAATTGTATATTTATATATGCAAAATTGATGACGAGCAATAGGTATATATATATATATATATATATATATATATATATATATATTTACAAAAATAAATCATGATAGATTAAATTTGAACTAATAAACATATGCTATATTATACTAAGAACTATTATAGAGCATGTCTAATTTTATACTTATTACTTATGATTTCTCAGTATGTTCACTATTTTATTTTCATATCCAATCTTTACTATCAAACTACAATTTTAAAAGAAACAGTACAGTGTATATTTATTTAGTTAAGTTGTTTTCTTAAAAGAAATGAAATATTGAATTTTGGCCTTTAAATATGTTAAAATAATATCGATTTCTTAAGAATAATGCAATATGTTATTCTATCATACGTCTAGGAATCAAGAGGTGACGAAGTTGGAGACTTGAAACTTTTCACCAATGTCAAACATTCAAATTTTTTTAGGTATATTTCATCAAGAAGATTAACTTATATTGTTGACATAAGGAATATATATTTCTTCTAATTATATTAATTTTCATCTTGCAAATACCCTTTTATTGTTGTTAATGTTAAATAAGAAGGGATCAGAACAAAGAAAAATAAAGTCAATTTATTTAACCCTTTAGACATGCTAATCGGGCGGCAGTATAGCACTTAAACAAGTATTTATTTTCTCTCTAGTGATTGCTGAATTGTTCAACCATAAAAGAATAGTAAAGCATTTGATGATTTAAGAGCTAATGAAAATTAGCTAAGGCTTAATTTGTAATAGAAACAGCCTACAAATGAGCTTCAAATGTGTAACTACCCACTATTTTATTCTTTTTATCACTGAAAACCTATTATAGTGTACATTTTATATATTAGGGAATGAGGTTTTTATTTATTATATGTCATTCTACGAGGGTCGTTTAGAAAGTAAAGAACGAGTGTGCATCACCTGCGGCACCCACTGCTGTGACTGCGTACACGCTAGTTACCTCTGGCTGTCCAGTCAGTATGAGCCGAGTTTCGTTCCTGTGCGGTCATGCGTCTTTGCTCTGTAAACTTTCAAAATGGCGGTGCCCATTGAAAATCCAGCCAAATGCCAAGTGCGCAGTGTCATTCGGTTTTTGAATGCTCAAAATGTTTGGCCTATCGAAATTTATAGGCAAATAAACACTGTTTATGGTGAGAATGTAATGAACGAATCTTCAGTGAGGAAATGGTGCATTATGTTCAACCAAGAAAGAACCAAGGCGCACGATGAAGAACAGATTGGGAGGCTATCACTTGTGACTGAGGAATTGAAGAAAAAAGTTGACGACAAAATTCAGGAAATCCGGCGATTCACTTTAACCACTTTAAAAGACGCTATTCCAGACGTTTCTCGATCCCTCTTACATGAAATTGTGACTGAGCAACTTGGGTATAAAAAATGTGCGCTCGGTGGGTTCCAAAGTTTCTCACAGAAGTCCACAAGACTAAACGAATGGGAGCAGCCCTTGAACTTCTTACCCGATATGATAGTGATGGTGAACAAATTCTCGATCGTATTGTGACCGGAGATGAATCTTGGGTTTCGTACAAAACTCTGGAAACAAAGCGACAATCCATGGGGTGGCATCATTCAAACTTGCCCTCAAAACCTGTAAAAGAAAAATGGAATCTGAACAAGAGAAAATTTATTGCAACTGTTTTTTGGGAACGCAAAGGTTTAATCCATGTCAAGTTTTTGCCAAGGGGAGAAACGATAAATTCAGAAGCCTATTGTGAAACCCTTCAAAGACTCAGACGTGCAATACAGAACAAAAGATGTGGCATGTTGTAAAAAAAAGTGTTTTTGATCCATGACAATGCTCGGCCCCATGCATCGGTAAGAACCCAGCAAGAACTTCAAGGTCTAAAGTGGGAAATTTTTGGACACCCTCCCTATAGTCCAGACCTTGCGCCTTCAGATTACCGTCTGTTTCTGAAACTGAAAACATTCTTGGGTGGGAAGCAGTTTGGAAATGATGAAGAACTGAAAGAAGAAGTGACATCCTGGCTCAGATCTTTGGCGGCTGAGGAGTATAACACCGGCATTGAAAAACTGATTCCTCGGTACAATAAATGCCTTGACAACCAAGGCAACTACATTGAGAAGTAGGCTAGGTTACTGTGAGTATGTAAATAAAGTTCTGTGTTGTTATCTTTTGTTTTTAATTTTTTATACCAAAACCTACCTTACTTTCTGGACGACCTTCATATCTTTAATGAAAGTTTTTATCTTATATCATAAATGTTAATCATTTATGATGATATAACATTAAAGACCTTGCACCCACCAGTTTGAGTTACTCCGTAATAATAATAAATATAATTTGCATTAAATGTTTTGATTTAAAATAAATATACTTGTAATTTAATGTAATAATACAATCCCATCACATTTTATTATTTTTTTTAAATCATTGCAATACTACATTGTATTGAGATACAGTTGTTTCCAAGTAATGCATATCTATAAAGTTAGAAATGATTGTGATTTTATCTGAGATAATTGACAATCTCCTCTATGGCATATTCATCAAGACTAGCAATAGTGACGCAAATGTTGCAATATAAATTGAATGAAGTATTTTGGTTAAGGAATACAATTGTATAAAAAAAGTTTAGTTATAGAAGTAATAAGAGGAAAAAATATCTTAGGGTCCAGTCTCAGTGTACCTTGTACTCTCCAATAGAATAAATAGGATCTGCAAACAGCCACTCTCATAATCTCCTTGTAAGAAAATGTTCGCATAGTGATGGCCTAGGTTGCTTAATGGATAGTGTGTATTATTACTGATTATTTTAATGGTTGCGATTGTAAAGCTGTAAACAACAAATAGGGACTACCGTTAGTCGCATGTTCATTGATTAAACAAACTGTCACAACCTCCAGATGTGAGGTGGATCTCAAAATGTTGTAGAAGTTCAAACAATCTAAACCTAATTACAGTATTAGTCTTACATTTATTAGTATTAATTGTTCTTTATTGTCTTATTATCTATTTGGTGTTAATATTTATACGTTATTATTTGTAGATTGTTTTAGAATAGAGATCATTTAAATCTAGATTTGATAATATATGTATTAATGCCCAGTTACTAGCCCATCAAGCGCAGATGGAAATGAGTCTGCAAGCTAGTTTGTTGAACCCTCTTGTTCGCACACAAAACCAGCAGCCGCAGCCTCACACCAACGCCAATGTTGTGGCCATGCTTCATCAGCTTGCTCAATACCAACAACATCCACAGGTAACCAACGATCACTGTCTAACTAACTGTGTAGCACAAGTTATGCAGTCCACAAGTTTAACCACTGCATACTGAGTTACTGTTTTTGTTATTTATGACATTTGAGGAATTGTCTATTTATGAAATTAAATATAAATGTCATATGGCTTTTCGTGAAGCCATGATATGGAATGATAATGAATTGAATGATAAATATAATGAAGTACCCTTTTTATACCTTTTTATAAAAATATTGTTATACATTGTAAATGTATAAAAATATACATTTACAATGGCTAATTACCCGGAAAGATAATGATAATTTATTTTCCAAAAAATAACATATCATACAAAATAAATCAATACAAATGTATCCAATCACAAAGCATTGTCTAAATAACATAAACACATAGTACATTTACATAAACAGATTATAACAAATTAATATTGCATGGCTCAGGCTGATCATTAACTGCTACTTGAAAATGCATTTAACAAAATAGAATAATCAACATAAAAGAAAACAAGGTGTGTGTAAAAATTTAAAAAGGTATTAAAAAGGTACAAATTTAATATGTAACACAATTTTGATCAGAATATGAGTTTTTGTTGCTTTTGGAAAATGTTATCTCCAAGGCATAGCCTGTTTGGAGAAAAGTTGTGTTGTTAAGTAAATTTATTAGCAGTCAGTTTCACAAAAAGTTTAGCTATTTTATTTACATAATAGTATAAACAAATATAGTTACTCCCAATAAGTATAAAGTAAAGTAATATTCTAAATAAAAATATGAAAAACAAATAAATAAGAAAAAACCTAGAGTGAACAATCTAAGAGTGCTGAAAAAACGAAATAGAATTTACATTCCCTTAATTGTTTTCAAAAACTTAAGTTAAATATTATTATTTTTTTAAGTTTAAAAAATCACTAGGCACTATTTAATAAAAAACTCAAATTTCTCTATCCACTTTAAACACCTCCAAATACACACACACATACAGGTACATATATACATACACAAATACTCACACAAAATACATACACACGAAACAAAACACACAAATACAACAATACATACTTTGAAACATTAAAAATTAAATTAAACTGTTATTTAACACTAAGAAAACTACCTTAGTACATGTATAAATAAACGATCAGCATCCCCAACCGTAAGTAGGCAAACTCTTAAATTTTGTGAATATTATTTGAAAGTTTTTGCTGTTTTAATGTTAAGTGGGTAGTTTGTTGAAGAACAATGGAGCCAAATATTTGTATGTTTTAGTAAAAAACGTTTTTACTGGGCGAGGTACTGCTACATCACCAGCGTTTCTTAGTTTTGTTTCGTAAATATTGACTATGTTGTTGTTTTTATTTCTAACAAAAATTATCTTTAGAACTTTCTAAATAAATAGGTTTCTTAAATTTAAAATATTTACAGATTTTAATAATGCCCATGAAGATTCATATCTTCTTCTTTTCATTATTAATCGTATAAAATGTTTCTGTAGTACTATTAGTGGTTTTAAGTTGGTTATGTATGTTCCGCCCCAGCCCATAATTTAGCCTACTATGCACCAAAGAAAAATAAATAGTTCTCTGTTGCACATTTTATTAAAAAATAAAATATCCTTACAATATTAATTAATTTTTATTTTACAAAGAACATATGTTATTTCCAATTTAGCTCTCAAGTGTCAAACCGAAATACTTAATATGCTCTTCTATCTTTATTTCAGAAAATAAACCATTGCATACTTTATTATAATACAATCAATACATTTATAACAAATTTTTCCGAAAAATTATGATTTCCTCCAAGACTGAATTTATATACAGTAACTAGTTTTCTTAACATTTAGTACCATTTGGTTGTCTATAAACCACCAAGCGAGTGATTCCAGATCTGAATTCATCTTTCAGATCATTCATCAGCATAAGATATTACCTGTCCATTAAATTTTGCTTTGCATAGATCATTTACATAAATTATAATTGTGTTGTGTGACGTTTACTTATAAATTATAAATAATACAGACCCTAAACTGAACCCTGAGGTACAACACATTTAATTTTTCCAAAATTGCTGTAGACGTTGTTAATTTTAACGCATTGTTTCCGATCAAATAACTTTTAAACCATTCATACGCAATCCCCCTAACACCACAATTAAATAATTTCTTCAATAAAATATCATGCTTGACTGTATCAAAGGCTTTAGTTATATCCAAGAACAATCCACTAACACACTTTCCATCATTTATACCACTTGATACTCTATCCATAAATTCAACTAGTGCAATTTCTTTGTTTAGCCTATGTCGAAAGCCAAACTGATTCTTACTAAAAAAGGAAATGTTTTCAAGAAATTTTACCAATTTTTCTTTCATTATTTTTTCAAAGATTTTTGAGAAGGAAGATAGAATAGAGTTTGGTCTGTAACTGCTACAATCTCTTTTAATATCTTTTTTTTAAATTGGTACGATTAGGTCTTCTTTTAGTTTTTCTGGAAATACATCTAACTCAATGCTGAAATTAATTAAATATAAAAGAATAGGTAAACATTTCCAACAGATTTTTTTTAGCAATTGAGAACTTATGTCATCCAAACCATTTTTGGATTTGCCATTCTTTAAATATTTGATTATTCTTATTAAATCATGTTCCAGTACAGAATCTGTAAATATAGACTGTGCAACAGAAAACTCTTTAAAACACTGTCTAGCATTAAGTAATTGAAAATAAGTTGGTTTGTCTCTATCAGTAATCAATGTTTCACCTATTGACAAAAAGAATTTATTGAATTCATTTGCTACTTCACTAGAATCCTGTGTAATTTGCCCATTAATTTCCAGTTCAAAATTCAAATTTGTAGTATTTTTTTGCCCAGTTACTTCTTTCAAAAGTTTCCAAATTAGTTTGGAATTATTTTTGTTACTTTCAAAAAGCTTTAAATAATTATTTTTCAACTCGAATATCATTATTGAGCTTGTTCCTAAAATATTTAAAGTACACTCTTAGAGCACTATTATTGGGCTGATTTCTTAATACTTTAAGCAAATGGTTTCTGGTTTTAATCCTATTACAGACATCTGTATCTATCCATGGTTTTAGCTTTACTACTTTATTCTTTTTAGATTTAAGATCTTTTACTTTCTGCAATTATTCTGGTAATTTTCTCATGAAAAACATCAAAAGCGTAAGAGGCATTTGGTTAAAAATAATCTTTGTTCCAATCAGTATTGTCCAGCAAGTTATCTAATCTGGTTTGGTTAATACGATAAACGGAAGGTATGTCTTTGTTCTTGGTGTGAACAGCTGATACACCTATCGCTCCCCCTCTTTTTACCCAAACAGCTGTCATGCAATGATCTGTTATTCTATTTTCTAATACTGCCGTCTCTATTATTATTTTATTTACATCACATATCTTGGCAAACATGATCAATACACGTTTTAGATCTTTCAGTGATACGAATTGGGATATTTATCAGAGACTGCATTCCGCTATTAGCTAATAAGAGATTATATTCATCAATTATGTTATTGTTTTCTATTAAATTTAAATTTATGTCCCTCATTATCAACATATTTCTACAATTATAAAAAGATTTTCTGGAGAGGTATGTTTTTAGCTCATCCATAAATAACGCACTAGAAAACTGATGTAATCTATAAATAGCTGTCAAATGGATTTCATGTTCTAATTCTTTGTGGCGGCAGGCGGCAGCCACACGGCAGCAAGAGGAACTATCGCTCGCGAATGCGCGGAACTCGGGGAGGGGGGTTGACGCGACGTGATTCAGTCGTGTCGTTCGTCGTCGTGCTGGAGCCGCAAGGAAGGACGCCACGCCGCGCCGCATCCCAGGAAACAGATCGGATGAGTACCTTAATAGTAGTTTTAAGTGTTGGGCCAAATCTTTCAATATGTTTCGTTTATGCTAAGCAATCAGGAAGGGGGGGGGAGTAGAACCATAATTTAGAACTCAATTACCCAAATCTTGAATGTAGGAAGTACATAATTAGAGGGCACGAGGGGATCGCAGCCAACCAATTAGTTTAAACTCTTCATAATTAAATTATCCTTTTATCAATTAATAGATTAAGAGCTGATCAAAGCTGGTTGTCCGACGAATAGCACTCATGCGGGCGACGTTTCGACGAACCCACACGCATCTAAATTGTGCGGGGAACAGGGGTCAAACAATCTTAATTTTTACCACGGCCTCAGCTCAATTAAAACCAATTTTCCGACCTATCCACCCCGCCCCCCACATCTTTAAATCTGATCTCAATTACATCAGCTGAGATAAAATCTACTCTAGTTGCTATAATTGGCCAGATACTGGAGTGGGTAAATACAGCCAGTCCCCACAGATTTATAGTTTTCATTAGTTTTAATATTGAGGTTATAATTATGAATTTGCTATAGATTAATTTCACTTTCTTTTATCCAGATCTCTGAAAGTATAATAATTTTAGGTTTGTACTTTAATGTTGACAGCTCAACTAAAAGGGAATCAAAATTTGCACACATGCTTCTTAGGTTAAGATAAACGATAACAAAACCCGTATTCCTACTTAAAAAACCTATTGTGCCTATCTCAGATGTTGTAATTTTTATTGACTAAATAAACATTAAGTATATTATATAGGAAGACTACATAGACTAATGCTAGATAAATACATAAAAGATAACTTGCAGGTTAATCAGGTCAGCCTGGCAATTTATCACCTTAACCGGTCCGTTATCTATCTTTCTCATAAAAATTCGACCCCCTCTAACCACAGCCTCTTATAATTTTGTACTCTTCTTGCTTCTCGAGCAGCTGCAATTAATTTCCTTCTTGTAGGTGAAAGGGACTTATTCAAATATATTGGAGTGTCCATGGGAAGGTCCAAATGTCTGGTAGATACTTGCTTCTTTTTCCGTTTCTTTTCCATCAACTGTTCCGCTTCGAACCGTCTCTCATACTTGACAATTATACCAGCCGGTGCTTTTGGGTCAGATTTCTTCTTTAATATGTGACAGGCATCGATCATAGTGTCAGTGATGTCCATACCTAGGGCCTTGCCTACATCCTTTACTCTGCTAATAACATCACTTTCCTCTACTGGTAATCCATGAATTTCGACACAATTTTGTCGAGAGTATTGCTCAGTTTCTTTGATTTTATTTTCTAACATTTCTACTTTCTCTTTTAATAATCTATTTTCACTCCTTAGAAACACTAACACTAAATATTCCCTAATTTTTTCAGTTTGTTCTTTTAATGTTTTAGTATTCTCATCAAGCTTGTCATTCAACACCCCGTATGACATATTGAATTCTTTAGTATTCTGCTTATGTTAAGAGGAAAGCTGATTTGTAGCATTCATAACATCTTGCAACGTAAGGTTACCTTCATTGGCCTGAGAACCTTACCTCATACTGGATCTCCTAGTCACACTACAAGGCTCGCACCTCCATACAGTATCTTCACTTGCTAGAAACTCAATATCAGCTTTGCTCATTTTCACACAAGTACCATGAAAATCATTTTTACAGTCACAGCAAGCCACTTTAATTTGCTTAGCAGATAATTGCTTATTACAAACTGAACAGTTCACCATTTTTAGGTTATGTTTTGAGAACCTATACTGAGTACACACAATCAACAACAATATTTATAGCAAATTACTATTTCAGCACACAGGGATATGCTCACAATACAACAATGTATCACGCACAATACAAGATCATATTAAAAATACATTTTACTGGGAGTTTCACAGAGAGCAATATAACTACTCTGCACTGACTGAATGTGCGCACAACCTTCCACCTCATTGAGAAAGATGCCTAATTAAGACACAGTTCCCTTACCTGCTTGGACGATCCCATTTTTTCTTCTTTTTTTTCTTTTGAGGCTCGTAGGACAAATGTCATAATGTGACTGCTTAACTGTAGGAGTGGCACAAGGATAAAATCTATAATAGTCATGTAAAATCATAGCATGTTTTTAGTTTTGTTAAATTTTTAACTACTACAGTATAATTTCCCTCTAAAAATATTGTTGTCATTTATATTTACCGTACATTCCTTGCACTTCAACGACCGTGGAGTCCATAAAGTGTTGATTTATGGAGGTTTTCTGAATAATTTAAGTTCACTGTTAATAACTAATTATTTATATGCTACAGTTTTTATTTAATTTATTTTATGTTGTTGTTTGAAAGTTATTTGCTAGCATTGGATTGTTTATGATTGGTAGATAATATTAGGAGTGTACCAAAAAACTATCACACATAACACAATTATTCAAAATATAAAACACATTATGAAATGACGGAATAATGAATGAATGAATTTTATTCCAAATAAATTATATCAGCTACAATTTACAAAGAAAAAAACAAGCATGATTGTTAAGTTTGACAAACAAGTAATCTGAAAAACTAGACTTAAATCGTAAAGCTGGTATATATTAAATAATTATGGTCCAAAGAATCAGCAGACATAGGTATGTGCCTGTGCATCTGCTGAGTTGCAGATAAAAAGAAATATATTCGACCTCATCATTTTGATTGTTTAAAAAAAAGTGTTTTAATTTTGAAAGAAAATAGATTAATTAGTTATTGCAAGCCTTACTGAAAAAGACTACAACAAATGAATACATGAAGAAATAGTTCGTGGTGAGTGTAGTAATATGTGCAACTCTGTCCCCCGTCCTGGTGGAGTTGTAAAGCTGATTGGATAAGTTGAATATAATTTTTATTTAGTAACATGATGTGGGTTTTGTTGAAAATTTTAATATTATGTTTTACATTTTGTGTTTTATATTTTGTATAATTGTGTTATGTGTGATTTTAGTGTTTTTCTTAAATTATTTTGGGTTAAGGAGAGAGAAAAACAACTAGTTTTAAGTGTAGGCTAAGGTAGTAATTAACACCTGATGACGTGTTTGTTTTATGTTTTTTTTTCATCGTGTTCAATTGATCAATTGAATTACACTTTTTAAAATTAGGCTATTAGTGTAGATTTAAAAATGATTAATGTATTCAATCTAAGAAAAAAATATAAAACAATTTGATGAGTAATTTATAAGTTCTCTTTTTTTAATTTTGCTGGTGAATAAATATTTTGAAATATTTAATGATGGTAGTAAAAATACATATTTTTACAGGCACGGTCAGGACCTCAAGTGACGTTACCAGTACCCAGCCCAGCGGAGCCTCCCCCAGATCCAGTTCTACAGCTCATGCAACAGATGGGCCTACAGACCTCCACCCCTCGTCCAACCCCATCGCCTTCAGAACCTGACCAGCGAAGCATTGAACAGTTCATGAATGCCTTCAGGCAACGCCAAGTTAATCCCCACACGGTACAGTATAGTTAAGTCCTTGTTTAGCTTTAAATACTCTGTCAATATAAATTTTAAAGATGTCATTACATTTACTAAAAATATGATCTATATGCTGTACTCAATTGAACCTTTTAGTCCTAATGCGTTAAATAGTTCTTTTCTGGAAGTTCAAGTGTTTAATTAGTACTTACTCAAAACAGGAACAAATACAACATACTTAAACCATGTTTTACCCCACAACCGTTGTTGAATTGTGTTGATAAAAAGTGCCAAAACAGGGCTATTGGCTAAATTCAACCAACCAAGCCTGATACTCAATTCTCTTCCCTAGACAACATCCAAACCCAGGCAGACCATCTCTCAACATGATCACCTCAGACTTTTCAGTGATTTACGCCGATTGTAGCCATTAAGTGGATATCATGTCGGTATCAAGAGAACTTAGAATAGGGTCTTCTATAATAATCTCTACATAACCTGACTGCACACCTAAACTACACTGATGAAATCCCCTATAAAATTACTTTCCCCCAAGTAGCTTGGTTAAAACATCATGCTAGCTTCTCTTATTATCTTCATCGATGACTAAGAATCTGTAAATATGTCAAATATAATAACACAGCAATATCCATCAAATAGTTCAAGTATTTCAATTCATATGATAAGACACATAACACAGAAATCTCAACAAATAATAGAGACATGTTTACTTTGCTTTTAGAAACTCATCAAAGGAACAGAATGCTTCTTAATGATATTTCTTCATTCTTCTTTTTAAGGTATAATGGTCAAGTTTCCTGACAGCCTCAGGCAATCTCCTCCTAAGATAACATAGTTTATATTGCCATAAGCTCTTGTTGAAAGAGAGACTTTATTTATTCTCATGGAGGAGACTCCAATCAATATTATAAATGAAAAAAATAGTGACAAGTTTCAAAAAATGTTAAAAGAGTATTTAATTGGAAAAGTAATTTATTCAATAGAAGAGTTTTGTTATAGATGCTAATATTATTTAGGATGACCAAAAATTGTTATGGCTGTTTATCTTATTTATGTTACCTTAAAAGTATCTTAACTAATAAGTTTGTGAACTTGGATGATAGTTGACGTGTAGAATAACCTTTGTTTTATTTTTCTGTTTTGCTATTGGTAAGTTTAATCTATGACACATTCAATTGTACATGTCTGTGCAGATAATGAATAAAGAGATATGATTTGATTTGATGTACTATCTGTACACTGCAAATATTTTGTCTTGTAAAGATTGGCCTTAAATGATATAGCCAACCAGTCGATGAGATAATATGAATTGTAGTTTGAATATCATATTACAACAATGCAAGTGCCGTTGAGCAGCAAGCCATAATTCAGAAGATCATTGATGAGCTGTAATATATGTAGCTGTGTCCTTCAAAGTAAATAAGTAATGTGATCAAGTCAATTAAAAAATGTGTTTTTTTTAATTGTATTTCAAAATTGATACGGAAAAAATGAATAATTATGCCTGCATTAAAACAAGAAATCATTGAATGGGGAAGGAATTTAGTATCAAAATTTCATTGTTAACTATGTAAAAAGATACAATCTAGAGTGTTATAAGAAAATATTAAATTAAAACATTAAATTTAAAAGTTGTCATAACTACAATTATTAGTATATTGGAGAGATAGGACATCAGAAGACAAGTTCACTAACACCAGAGTAGTAGTAAAATACACAAAAATAAACACATAATCACACAAATTTTCAATGCCACTAGCACTTTCTTCAGGTTAGTAGAGAGAGAGAGAGAGAGAGACTGACATGGCTTCCACTATTGCTGGGTAGGTGGCTGTGGTGGGGGTTATACATCCATAGAACAATACTCAGGTATTGATGCAGTTGCTCTTAAAAGTGCCATAGCATTGAAAATTTGTGTGATTGTGTGTTTATTTTGTGTATGTTACTACTACTCTGGTGTTAATGAGCTTGTCTTCTAAGGTAAGTTTGCTGATGTCCTATCTCTCCAATATACTAATTCCTGGCTTAGTGCCCTTTAACCTATAACTACAGTTAGTTATTTAGAGAAGCACTAAAAAGTGAATACTGGTTGTTTAAAGAAATTTAAATAATAATAAATTTAATATTTAACTTACATTTAAAAATCACAAACAAAAGAGAAATTAAAATATCAGAAAATAGAAATTGCAAATAATATAGCAATATAAGAACAAAACCAATGAAAGCCAAAGCCTTACAAAACAAACATTTTACAAGACAAGTGTCCCCACATCAGCCGGGTTAAGCCTAAGCAACCAACTCTCACCTACCGCTCACCCACAGCGGCACTGTCACTCTTTGCATCAACAATTTCTTTAGGCAATTTCCTGCTGATGAATTGACAAATATAGAATGAATTGCTTTTCTCTAAACACGAGTTTTGTTTCAACGTTTGATGATCATAGTTGATTCTATTCCTTGCTGAATAGTTGTGCTCCAAGGCACTGAAGAGCAAGTCTGTAAAACAATTTGGGGTTAGTAGTGAATCCTACGAGTTTAACGATCTTAGCATTAATTAAATTATGGCTTTCAGGAAACAAACTGTTATACTGTTCTTGGCTGCTGATTTTGATATATTATCCTGTTACAGATGGAATCTGTGTGGGGAGGAACTAACACTGCTCCTAACTTCCCTGGGTGGTCAGCTCCGCCAGGCCACTCTTCCCTCTGGGTCGATCCGGTAACCAAGGGTATCAAGACTGAACAGGAAGTCCTAGTATGTATTATACAAAATTTATTGGTGAACGATATTTTTAAGTGCAAGGGCTTTTTCCTATTCAAGTTTCTAATGCATGGTTTTGTATAAACGGACATAAGGATTTAATTTACTAAGCAGATCACTCAAGTTGGAAAGTGTCTGTTTGTCCAAACCTTTGTTAAGCATCATGTGACATTTTCATTTCATTAGCTTTGGCAAAATCAAGAATATTTAACTGACCATATGAAGTACTTTGTGAATCTTCAGGATGAAATGGAGAAATTTGGTGATGAACCATGCCATGGATTCTAAAGGAATAAGAACTATAGTTAGGTGGTAAATCAACTTTTATACCAAATGCAACAAATGACACTGCATTATTGTATTGGTGAATGTTATCTCTGAAATTGTTAGATCTTTCATTTCTACCAGAGAAGAAGTCTTTCATTTCTTCAAGTATAGTAGAAGATGGAAGTTTGATTTTTCCATCATGGCAACAGAGAGTGAACTTTGCAGCTGTATTCTTCTCAGGTTTGAAATTAGGGGTGTGCGAGTACTCGAAACTTCTAGTATTTGATTGAGTATTTTAATACTCGAACTCGGCTCGGAGCTTCCGAAACTAGTTGAAGTTCGATCAAGTAGTTGTATTTCACGAAATAACAGATTTACAGCTTAGTTTAGTTTTAAGAGTAAACAGTTTTATAAATTATGAATGAAAAATGTGCACTTCCTTGTGTTTTATTTTACTCTTAATCATACATTATTAGTTTGGTACACGTAATTATGAACTAAACAATACGCCTAGGAATAGGTAGTACACGATGACAGTCAAATTGACGTAGTGAACGAGTTCGTTCATTATGATTTGAACTAGTTCAATTCAAAGTGAACAACAGAGCTGGGAAGGTAGATACTGTCTATCACACATCATAGATACTGTAGTGATCACACATTTTGGTTGTCCGAGTCTACTAGACACTTGTAACCTAACATAAAATACCGTGAATAAAATAGAAGTGATGGTTAGTGTCTTTATAACCCAAGAAAGGGGATGAGAGATCCGGTTCAAGATGCTCAAAAAGACCTGTTACCGATACAAATCTAATGATCTGTACGCCGTTGGAAATTATGCATTTTTTCGTTCATATCAATAATATTGCTTAATCAAAAGGGTCCCAAGAACGGGTCACTTTACATCCCAAGAATCAAACTTCCCATCTTTTTTAGGCGAAAGTTCATCTCAGTTGTCGTATACGTACGTGCAAGGCCGTTCAGCTCCTTTTTGGAACTAAAATTGTATATTTCTCGCGAGTCGATTGAGGTATATTTTGTTTTTTTAATCTGAGCAAGGAATCTTCCAATGATTTGACGTAATAAAATACCGTATCATCACAAAATATGGTAATGGCATTCTAGCAGCGTTTGACACAACATTATTGATTTATTTTCCGTTAAATAAAAAATAGATATACATATATATATATATATATATATATATATATATATATATATATATATATATATATATATATAGCAAGTGTATATTAATTATTATTCCAAAAACACTTTAGAACACCAAAACTGTGTGTAATATTTGTGCATGCAATATTTTTTTCCTCAAATAGTTGAACGGTTTCCAAACTAGGTTACATAATAACACAAAATTTTTATTTAAAAAAAAAGGTTATGAAAATTTTGATTTGTAAACTCACTAAACGGTTCCTGTACACATTGACGTCGATGTTGATGTAAACTGTAAAACAATCACGAATCAACCCAAGTGGGGGAGAAATATGTTGGAAGACCTAAACAAAATACAACGAATTTAGAGATTTTTTATTCAACCGAAGCCTTATCAAACGTCTTTTCATTCATGAGTTAAGCTGCCGAAAATCTTCACTGTATCACTAGTTGGCACTTAGCTGATGTTTCAGACTGCATCTCGTTGCCAATATCGGCTACATTAGCCGACTACGTCTGGTTTTCATTCGATTACGCCAGGTTTTCATGAATTTCACGCTATGAAATAATTATTTATCTGTTGTTCAGTGTAGCCTCATGTATCGAAGTAGTTTCAAGTTGCACACATTTCATTACCGATCATAATTTTAAAACTAATTCATCCTAAGCGACTTTAAAATTTATTTTTAGTAAACCTGCTTTGTTATTATTATCAATCGATTGATCTACAGTCTTTGTCATCCAGATCTTCAAATTTGATTATATAATTCAGAGCTTATTTCTGGTTATCTGTAACCTTGTGATTATTGAATTAAATACCCACAGAATACAGATCCACTCTTCTTTGCGTGTACACAATCAATTTTTTGTTGAGAGGAGGCAATTCTGAAAGCAAATGACTGCATTTGGCGATGACGCCTAAATTTTAGCATCAGTTTGGTTGGATGCAGCTTTTGCCAACAAGCTTCACTACGTTTTCGCAGTAAACTTTAAACTGAACCACCAGATAAACATATCGGCCGGCTGTGAAACAGTATAATTGGCTTGCATAAAAAATTGATCTGTGATATAAGTGAACAGATTAAATCTTTATAATCCACGTTGTTTCAATTAATAATATACTTTCTTAGTTTCTTACATCATATTAGTTATGAAAAAAGGAAAAAGGTTAAACAAAACAATGCCACATAAAAATGTAGGAAGGCAGTATTAAAAAGTTTTATTTATCAAATGTTACAAACATCAAATCAAAATTATTGTGTTCAGTTTAGATGTATATATTCACGAATCTGGCAAAATTTAACATAGGCTTAGGATGTTGTCTGCTTTTTACAGTTGTCTTGGGTGAACAGGAAATCCTTCTGTAAATACTCGCTGGAAAATACTCAATACTCGAAAAAAATGCCAACGACTCGGCTCGAACTCAAAACTCACTACTCCCACACCCCTATTTGAAATACAATACTTACTTACTTACTTACTTAGTTGGCCACTCAAACCGTAAAAGGTTTTTAGCCTCGCCAACAATTTGCCTCCACTTCCTCCTGTCTTGCATCATCTCTTCTTCCACTCCCATTTTCCGCATATCCCTTTGCACCTGATCTTTCCATCTCAGCCTTGGTCGACCCAAAGGTCTTCTTCCTGCTGGTCTTCCTTCCATTACTCTTCTCAATACAGATTCCTCCTCCCTTCTGTTTACATGGCCTGCCCATCTGAGTCGTCTTGATTTTCCTTCTGCTACTATGTCTGCTTCCTTAAACAATTCTCTAAGTTCCTGATTTTTCCTTATTCTCCATTGTTCTTCTTCTTTCACTGGCCCATATATTGCTCTTAATATTTTATTTTCAAAGGTTACTAATCGCCTTTCTGTTTTCTTGCTCATTGTCCATACCTCAGATCCATATAATTGTCTTGTACATTTGTTCTTTGGTTCTTCTTGATATGGTTTTGCTTTTCAACATTTTTCCTAAGGCCCAATAGCACCTATTTCCGTTCAGTAACCTTGTTTCAATTTCTGTTTCTTCTTTATTTTGTTGATCAATAGTGACACCAAGGTATTTGAATTTTTCACAGCTATTGAATTTATATGGATTCACTTCTAAAACCTGCTCTCTTTCTAATGTATTCCGTTCTATTTTAAGATATTTGGTTTTTTCCTCATTGATTTCTAAGCCTACTATTTTTGCTTGAGTAATGAGCTCCTCAGCCAGACGTTTGAGACCGCCCTCGTTTTCGGCTAATAAGGCTACATCATCTGCAAAAGCCAATAATTTGATCTTTGCGTCTATCCACAGACCCTCATTCAAACTTTTTGTTCTTTTTAGTGCGTTTTCAATTGCCAGATTGAACAGTAAAGGTGATAACCCATCTCCTTGCCTTACGCCAGTGTTTATTTCAAATGTCTCTGAATATTCATTGTTTATTTTTACTTTACATTTTGATTCTTCCATACAAATCTCTGCCATCTTCACTAATTTCTCTGGTATTCCATATCCTTTAAGTGTCTCCCATAGATGTTTACGGTTTATACTGTCATACGCTTTTTTAAAGTCAACAAAAAAGGATATGTGTGGTTTTGTCAAATTCCCAGTACTTTGAGATGACTTGTTTTTAAGATGAACAGTTGGTCTGTGGTTGATTTACCTCTTCTGAATCCTGTCTGATGATCACCCAGCATTTCTTCTCCATACTCTGTTACTCTCTTGTTCACGATTTTGGATAAAATTTTATATGTAGTGTTAATGAGAGATATTCCTCTATAGTTGTTACAGTTCTGTCTGTCCCCTTTCTTATGAATTGGTACGATTAGCGCTACCTTCCATTCATCTGTTAATTTTTCTTCATTCCAAATTTTCAGGATGAGCTTATGAATCTCTTCCTTTAATGACTTCCCTCCACATTTTAAGCCTTCAATTGGTATGCCATCTTCTCCTGGGGCCTTCCCATTCTTCAGTGATGCTATAGCTTCCTTTACTTCTTCCAATGACGGTTCTTCAATGAATGGTTGTGCATTTTGATATGTTTCATTCGCACTATCATTGCTTGTTTCCCCATTTAGGAGTTTCTCAAAATATTCTTTCCATATTTTGAGGCACTCTCCTTGATTGCACGTTACTCTCCATTGAGCATCTTTGATCCCAAAATTGTTTGGAGTGAATCCTTTTTAAAAAAAACGTACTGTCCGATAGAAGTCCTTAGCATTGTTACATGTTCTATCTTTTTCTGCTCTTTCCAATTGTTCTCTCAAGAACTTCCTTTTTGCAGTTCTTAGTCTCCTGTTCACTTCCTGGTTTAGTCTTTGGTAATTGTTTTTATTTTCTTGAGTTTCACTCAATAGCCACTTCTGTTTTGCCTTTTTCCTCTTCTATTGCATTTCTACACTCCTCATTGAACTATGGCTTATTGTATCCTTTCCTTGTTCCTATTACCTCTTTCATCGTCGTTTGTACCGTAGTTTTTATTTTGTTCCACCGCTCATTAATATCTATTTGTTCATTTTCTTTTTCCATGTTGTTGAGTATTTCAAATCTATTTTTTAGCTCTAATTCAAACTTTGCTTTTATGTGTTGGTTCTTCAGATTACTAATATCTACTAAGGGCTTGGCTCTTTGGTCTTTTCGGGGAAATTTTGTCGACATTATCTTCATGTTCCTGGAACTTGCAAAGCTAATAAGCCTCATTCCATTATCATTACTGTTATCATGCAAACTATTACCACCTGTATACTTCTTCCAAAATTCTTCATTTCCCACTTTAGCATTTGCATCCCCCATCAGTATTTTTAAGTCATAGGACGGAATGTTTAATATAACTTGTTCTAAGGTATCATGGAAATCATCTTTGGTATTATCGTCTGCCTCCTCTGTTGGGGCATAGTAAGATATCACAGATATGTTTCGAAATTTTCCCTTAAATCTAATATAGCACAGCCTTTCATTTATAGGGTTAAATGTTATCACAGATTCAAGTAACTTCTTTTTTACAGCTATTCCTACTCCAGCATAATGATTTCCCTCATCACTGCCGCTATAATATAACGTGTAGTTCTTTGTATTCAGTTTTCCGTTAAATGGCCATCTGGTTTCTTGGATAGCGAGGACATCTATGTCATATTTCTCTATTTCTTCCATAACAATGTCTAACTTGCCTGGAACTAACATCGTTCTAACATTCCACGTACCAAAAGTCATCTCCTTGTGACATAGCTTGGGTCTTTGTCCAGTGTATCCATCCTTTTCCGAGGCTAATGTTTGGCGTTTCTGAACTGGTGTTTTCTTTTACGGGGTGGGGTAGTTGGCCCCACGCCCAACCCCCAACCTGGAGGACCAGGGTATCCTTTTTTGTCTGGCTCCTACCTCACGAAGACCTGTCCGGCAAGGGAGACCCTACCAGTAGCCAAGCTACCGCCGGCACAGCTCTCGAGGTTGTCAGAGCACGCAAGCCCACTCGCCCCGGCAATGCAGGGATACCTTCGAGTGGGTTTGAAATACAATGCTAAGCAATACTGACAAACCCCCTCAAGACCAGCTACAGAGTAAGGACTGACATCTGGAGTAGCATCAGAAACCGCACACCTTGAAGCAAATCTAAATTTATTACTACTCCTACATACTCTGCTCTCTTGATCTTTTTGGCCTTTGTCTCACGGCGGGCAGTCAGAGTGGCCTTGCCTTTAATCCTTTTAATGTTAGGATCAACAACAATAGAACTTAAAATCAAGTGTTTCCCTCATAGGTTTTCTAGAACTATCCTTCAGGACACTATAATGCCCATTATCTAGGTTCCCAGAGAATAGCCAGTCATGAATAGTCCCTCCATAACCATAATTAGCAATTATGTCACAGTTTTCCTTATAAAACTATAAACAAACAATTTAGAAATAGTTCACTCACATTTTGAAGTTCAGTATGCCCTGCATACCATTGGCACTCATTACACGCTTACAGCATTTTTAATACTTTTCTCATATGTTTCATCCCCAACAATAAAATTTTTAAATGCTCGCCATTTCTTAGCAATATGGTTAATAGCAGTCAAACGGACCTCATGTTGTTTATCTTCAGTTCCAAATAACCAATGACATATTGCACGAAATAAACAGTTACCATCAACCATATTCTGGCCAGTTCCCAGCTGTCTGTGACACGGGGGGAGGATAGACAATGAACAGACAAATAGACGTTCCTGCCAAGTTTGAACAAAGTTATGTGATTAGATTTCTTTGGTTTAAGGGGTCAACCACATTAGAAATCCACCACCAGTTGACGAATGGTATGGATACAAGTGTATGAACATAAGAAAATATGCGTAAGTGGTGTAGGGAGTTTGCTGAAGT